>OY856412.1:525476793-526676793 GCA_963693085.1 Alisma plantago-aquatica
GTTAAAATCTGTGCGGCGATCTTCGTTTCCAGCCCGCTCTTTTTAACAACTTTTGGTTCTGGAATGTATCAAGCTGTTTGTTTTCATTTCTTCATCTAATTTGAAAACAAATTGGCTCGCTTGGCAGTCCTGCGACGCCTCTCTGCTTCTGGACTCCACCCATAGGGAGCAGTCTGAGAAGGAGACCGACCGCAACTTCGGCATGAGGAACTTCTTTACATCGAGGAGATCAAGGACGCCCTGGAGAGGGAGTGCCCCTGCCCTGACTTTGTCTCATGCGCCGACATCCTCGTGCTGTCCGCTAGTGAGGGCATCCAGTTGGTATGCATTTCTCTGTGACTTTCATCACTCTCTAGCCATCTTCTGTGAGCGAGGCTCACCTGAACGACAGTAGATTTTTGACCTGTGATTTTCGTCAAGTTAAACACCAACATTGCTTGTTTTGCCGCTAGAACGACAAAATATTAGCTTTGAACATACAACATTCAATCATATACGTTATTTTGACTTTTGCGTAATTCACTTTTTGTATAATAACTGTAGATGTCACCGCTACTCCAACAATTGTATATGATTTAGATTGATTTACATAGCATGCCACTGATACTCTTTGCACGGGTATTGTAGTCTTGTTATCCGCATGGGCATTGAAGACTTACTCTCACACACACTCTCTCTCTCTCTATATATATATATATATATATATAGAGAGAGAGAGAGAGAGAGAAGTTAGGAAGTGTGTACCGGCCGGTACATGTAAGTTACGTGTACCAACCATTAAAATAACATATGTGGAGCATGTTAATAAAATCCAATCATATGGATTGACTCATAATTATATAGATTACATGTGTTTAAAAAAACATATCAATATCTCACATTGATCATTAGATATAGCAATATATCATCGAACGGTTTCTGTAATTTCTGCAACTTACCGTTGATTAGATAAGACACAAATTCTTCATTGGATGATCTATGAATATCATATGTTGGTGATTTTTGATACACATCTTATCTAAGTGGTATACACCACATCCATAAGGTTGGATAGTGTAGTTTAATTTTACGATTATCATAAATGAAGGTAGGTACATGCAAGTTACATGTACTCGGGTACACAATTCTTTTAGCCATATATATATATATATATATATATATATATATATATATATATATATATATATGCACATATATATATATAATATATATATATATATATTATTGGGGTTGACAGAATGTTTTGAATCTTCTTGGAATATTAGAGTTTCTTTCTTTATTCCTTTCAGATAACGTGATTATGAAAATCTTTTACACTTCCTGTTTCTAAAAGTATTTTTTCATAGTATATTTGATTTTTCCTAGGTAGCGTGGGAATATGATTGTATCCTTCAGGAAAATATTTGTTTATTATATATTCAATTTCTTTTGAGAAATCCTCATTTCTTTGTCTCAAGTTCTTTTATTTCATTTTTACATATTTCTAAAAGTTTTTAATTCATTTGGATGGGTTTGGTTTTTGTTGGAATTTTAGTTTCATCAAAATTGTTAATGTATGGTAAAGTAACTTCATGTTTCTTTCTATGCCAGAATGCTGAGGGTAGTATGGAGCAGATTTCTTTTTGAACTTTTTCTTGAAATTCTATTATTAGTTTTTGAAAATTACTACTTTTGATTTTATTATGAATTCTTTCAATTTCTATTAAGGTGATTAGAGGTAGATTAGGGTTTGTGATTTAGGGAATAATATGTATATAATTTTCTTTAGGATGAATGGAGAATGTTTTCATAAAACTAATTAATTAAATAGCGTCAGGGAACTTACAGTTGGCGCAGAGCACGTTGTTGATCTCACCGAATGACCGTCGGGAACATCATTGATGCTTAGGAATCTCCTTGATCTTGCTTTTAATCAAAGAAAGGATCTTTGATTATGATTAAAAGAAGAAAAACATGCATACACAATTGATCACACAAATGGAAATTTTATTGGCAACTGGATGGTTTACACTTGGAAAAAATGTGAAAACTAAGAACACATGACTATATAGACGAAATTACAATATAAGTGAAGTGGAGGAAAGATTACAACACTTAGAAATTCTCTAGGGAGGAGAATTTCGAGCTAAGGCACTTCCTACTACAAAAACTAAGCTCAATTAGCAAGGGGAGCTCTTTGGGTGGAAGAGTGTTGTGCCTCCTACAACTCTTCTTGTTGCCTTTTATAGACCTTTCTGATGGTGTGGATGAATGTGCTTCTTTTGCCACTTGTTTGCTTCAATTTGTGTCTTTGACAAGTGTTTTTGTTACATGAGTGGCGATGTTTGATGTGTTTGCCACATACTCTTTTGTCTTTGTGACTTTTGACAGATATCCTTCATCTTCCTTTTCACATGCCACTTGTTCCTTTTTGTTGTGAGTCTTGACAATTGTCTTTTGTCTTTATGTATAGGGAAGAGGTATCTTGTCTTTTCTTCTTTTGTCACTTTTTCAACAAGGTATTTTTACATATTTTTTTAATCGAGTAATCCATAACAATCATCTCCATTTTCAAAGTAGCTTTCTCCTTGAGTAATGTCCAGGATTGGAATATTTTCGGGATCTAGGATTTCATCAAATATATATATATATATATATATATATATATATATATATATATATATATATATATATATAGATATATATATATATATACATATATATATATATGGACATTCATTCGCTACCCGCATGGGTAACTAACTTTAGTTACCCATGGATTTATTTTGTAATAGAAAGGTACATGTTTGTAATGAGACAAACATTGTTTGTAATGAGATGACCAAATTTTTAATACAAATGCTCGTTTTGTATTACAAAGTAAACTCCTGTCATAAATATCATTTTTACTATAATCAGACGTGTAATACAAAACGATTGTTTGTATTACAAATTTAGTCATCTCATTGCAAACGATGTTTGTCTCATTACAAACAGGTACCTTTCTATTACAAAATAGATCCACAGGTAACTAAAGTTAGTTAGCCATGCCATTAGTGAATATATACCCATATATATATATATATATATATATATATATATATATATATATATATATATATATATATATATATATATATATATATATATATATATATATATATATATATATATATATATATATGGGTATATATAAATATATTATTTTCCCACAAGGAGTGGCTCAAGTGGTCAAGCACGGTGTGCCCTAACAAAGTGACCCAGGTTCGGATCCTAATTGCCACCTTGATTTACCACTCTCCCGGGCGTTGGGCCTTTGCCACGGTCATGGGAGAGGGGGAGAAGTCTTTCTCTCTTAGTCCCATATATTTATCTATGTTGGTTGTATTTATATATATATATGTGTGCTTGTGTGTGTCTAAATGTATGTATGTATGTTTATATATATATATATATATATATATATATATATATATATATATATATATATATATATATATATATATATATATATATATGTATATATTTATATATATATATATATATATAGAGAGAGAGAGAGAGAGAGACAACGAGAGAGAAAGAGAGAGAGAATCAGGCTAGAATACACTCGAGTGTATTCAGAGAAAGATACACTCAAGTAGTTTTTCATGATGCAATATTTTTTTAAAAAATTTAATCCGTTGATCTTCTTAATCATCTTGTGAATAACTCATATAAAAAATTTAAGTGCATTTGGATATTTATAGGTCATGTTATAAAGACCACAAAAATTATGCATTTCAAATTAGTTTCATGCGTCGATTTTGTTACCCTTGGATGAGTGACTTACACTCATCCAAATACGCTCAAAATTTTTATATAAACTAATTATAGTATGACAATGAAGATCAATGGTTTACATCTTGCAAAAAATAGTCTTGATATGCAAACACACTTCAGGTGTATCCATGCGATCTGTACACTAGAGTGTATTCTAGTCTAACTCTCTCTCTCTCTCTCTCTCTATATATATATATATATATATATATATATATACATACATATATTTACATATATATACATATATATATGTGCATATATATATATATATATATGTGTGTGTGTGTGTGTGTGTGTGTGTGTATGTATATATAGGGCAACGATCCAATGAGAAACATATCTGGTAAGAGTGTGAGAGGCATTTTAATAACTCTCCACGTTGATCAATTTTTCATAATCCAACCGTACTGATTACAAGTATACCTTAATATCTATCTTCATATAAAATTTTATCACAATCCAATTTGTAGATAACAACCAAATATTTTTTGATGCTCTATATTGAATTTCAGGCTGACAGTTGGATGTAAAAAGTGTATATTGTACATATGGACATTAAACAATGTCTGATTGCAATGATTTTTTTGCGACAAGGTAAATGAAATGATGCTTTTTCCATCTATACGGTTGGATTTTAAAAAAATAGTTATTAATTTGTAGTTCTTCAAAAGCCTCTCATATTTTCACTGTAGGATGTTTCTCGTTGTCTCACTAGATTGCTACCCTATATATATATATATATATATATATATATATATATATGTATATATATATATTTTTATATATATACATATATATTTACATATATATATATATATATATATATATATATATATGATCACATGATGAAAAATCATAAAGGTCTACATTGTAATCTACAACATAAATAAATACATACATACATACATACATACATATGTATGTATATAAATGCCAACAAGAAGTGTCTCAAGTGGTCAAGCGCGGTGTCTCCTAACAAAGGGACATGGGTTTGAATCCCAATTGCCTTCTGAATTTACCACCCTCCTAGGCGTTCGGCCTCTACCAAGGGCGTGCGAGTGGGGGGAGAGATCTTTCTCTCTTAGTCCCATAAACAACAAGGACAATGTTCCATAACAAAGGGACTCAGGTTCGAATCCCAGTTGCCACCTTTATTTACCACCTTCCCGGGTGTTCGGCCTCCACCATGGGAGTGGGGGTGGGATAAATATTTCTCTCTTAATCCCATAAGCAACAAGGATATGCAGCATCATCCCTAACGCATAGTCGACACAACATCGTCGATGGGTGGGGCATTGGGAAGCAACGGGGCGTCTACCTGCAAAGTCGACACTTCATTGATGATAGGAAAGGATGGAGGAGGAGTGTCGGGAAGCAATGGGACATCTCCCTATAGAGTCGACATAGCGTCAGTGATGGGAAAGGATGTACACAACATTAATGGAGGGGCATCAGGCGACAACATGGCGTCTCCCAGCAGTGTTGACATAGCGTTGACAATGGGTTGGAATGAACACGTCGCCAAGAAGGAATAGTGTCAAATACTGAAGCAGCCTGTCCAGCGCGACACCATGGAGTGTTTCCCAGAGTCGAGGCACTATGATCGACAAGTTCACATTCACCTAGACGTGGAGGAGTTTGATCAGATGCACAACATATGGGAGTTCACCATCATGGCCTACAACCTGGGCAAGAGACCCTATACCCACACTTTCAGGCATTGATATGGAGGACATGGAGACCAAAGGGCTCGTTTGAGGTGCTATCAAGGGAGAACAATATCTTTCTAATCTGATTCGACAACACTGAAGACAAGAGAGAGGTCCTCAACCTAGGACCTCATTGGTTCGACATACAACTTGTGGTGACGAAGGATTACTAACATGGAGATGAACTTCGATGTGATCTCTTTGCCACAATCCCCAACTAGATCACCTTGAAGTCGATTGGTCGTGCCTAGACCCGGCGGGTGGTGGGGACTATTGTTGTTTGTGTAGGGAAGGTGTTTCACATTAACAATCACTCATTGGAGACATATGAGGCACGATTCCTGGTCGAATTGAAATTGGAGACATAAGCACCAGAGAGAGTTTTGTTGAACATCGAAGGTCGTGATCCAATCCCAATCGATATCTCCTATGATGGGCCATTGGTGAAGCGCAGTCATTGTTGTGCTTTCGAGCATAGCAACCAACAATGCGAGATAGGAAGAAAAGAGAAGACAGACGATAAGGCGGACAAGAAGACACATGTGCGTATACAGGTCTAGAAGGAGAAAGGCCCTAGTATTGTTCCAGACATTGGACCTTCTGGTGGAATAGCAAGGACTCATGAAGAGGCACATGCAAAGGTAGACAGGAAAGCAACTCCTGACATTGAAGTTGGCCTTGATTTTGTGGATGACAATGGCATGCCAAAGATTGGTCCGAATAACCTAGGAGGAACTATAAGGGAAGAAGGAGAATTCATCTCTACTTATAAGAAGAAAGGACCTAAGAGATTTGGTATTCCTAAGAATGCGGGGGTGAGCACCATCCTAGATACACCAAACAACTTTGAAGCTCTTTTTGACTCTGATAAGGAGGATGGAGCAACAAAAGAATAGATGGAAAGGGAGGTGAGAAAAAAGGATCAGAGCAAGGAGTTGGGAAGGTGTACCAGGGCAAACAAGAACCTTTCATATGTCGATTCTCCTATGGAATATTAAAGGTGGGTGTGATAGGTACAAAAAGTGGAGTTCTGGGAGTGGATGGCTGCTAGTGGGCATTCCTTGGTAGTTTTGCTGGAAACAAAAATGAGGAGGCAAAATAGTAACAATATTATATACTTATTTCATCAAGGATGGGAGCATGTGTCTAATCTAGAGCATTCTGAGTTGGCCAGAGTTTGTGTTGCATGGAAACCAAATGCATGGTAGGTTACTGTGATACAAATGTCAAATCAACATATTACAATGGAGTGCAGGAATGTAGGTAGATTACATATGTGGTTGACAACTACCTACACTCATAATGATGCAAATAGGAGAGACATAGTTTATGGAAGGAACTGATAAATTTATCTAGACATATATCTTATCTGTGGTTGGTGATTGGTGACTTCAATAATGTTTGACTGCAAGATGAGAAGACAAGTGGAAGACCAACACTAAATGCAGTGATTAATGCTTTCAATGATACCATTGATCAAGCTAGACTTTTTGAATTGCCCATGGTTGGTGGGGACTTGTTCACTTGGAACAATGAGAGGAAGTCGGACAACAAAATTGCAAGCAAGCTTGACAAAGCTCTAGTAAATGAGAAGTGGTTGTAGGTATTCCCTAATGTGTAGGTCAAAGCTGGCTGATCCGAGTTGAGTGACCATGTCCCAATTTCATTGCAAATCATAGAAAAGAAACAAAAGAGAAGACCTTTTAGGTTCCTAAACTATTGGGATGATTGGAACGGATTCAATGATGTCATTAGAGAAAGATGGAACATCAAACTGAAGGGGAATCCAATGTATGTGTTTGCAAAAAAATTGTCTAATACCAAGTATGCACTGAGAAGTTAGGCCAAGGAGAAGGTCAACATTCCCAATATGCTGAAGGAAACCAAAGAAGAATGTAAGGAGGTTAGAAGATTGCTGCTACATGATCCACTAAATGAAGAGTTGATAAAGAAAGATAGTGAGCTGAAAGTGATGCTTGAAGACTTAAAGAAGGCCGAGAAAAAGTTCTACTGGCAGAGGAGTAGAGAGAAATGGATGGAAGATGGTGATAGAAATACCAAACTGTATCATTCAGTAAGAGGAAAGAGGCTGGAAAAATCATATCAAAGCTTATTGATAGTGATCAAAATGTTGTCAACAAGCAAGAGTACTTGGAAGAACCATCTATCAAATTTTATTCTTCTCTGTACAATAAGGAGTTTGATGATGATCTGGAAGAGGAGGATATGGAGTGAAAGTTTAAACTGGCAAGTACCCATAATAATATACTCACAAGGGAAACAAATGAGCAGGAAGTCAAAGATGCACTCTGGAGTATTAGAAGTAACAAGTCACCAAGTTCGGATGGTTTTAATGCTTTTGTCTATAAGAAATCTTGGGATATCATAAAGGAGGACATGATGGCATATGTGAGACAGTTCTTAGTAGGAGGAAGTATGGTCAGATAGGTTAATCACTCTTTCCTTGTGCTCGTTCCCAAGAAGAAAGTGTTTGCTTACCTTGTTGATTTTAGACCTATTGCATGTTGCTCGGTATAATATAAAATCATTGCTAAGATCATGGCTATTAGATTGAATATAGTACTTCCCTATCTTATCTCTGCGAACTAGGGGGCATTTGTGATAGGAAGGAGCAGTAGTGATTATGCTTTGCTGGTAGGCAAGTTCTTACAAGACTAAAATGTTATGAGAGTGAGTAGGAAGACATGCTTAAAGCTTGATGTGTCTAAAGCTTATCATAGCATGAGATGGGATAAATTATGGTGGATCATGAAGAAGATGTGGTTCAAAGAGCAGTGGATTGGATGGATTAAACACTATGTAGGGACCACTAACTTCTATATACTAGTTAATGGCACTTCTGTAGGTATGTTCAAAGGAGGCAATGGACTACATCAGGGGGACCCCCTCTCTCCTTTGCTCTTTGTGATTGTCATGGAGTACTTTACCCAGAAGATTCAAGAAGTAGAAAGAAGTAAGGTGATTAGACCTTATACAGTGTATGACACTAAAGTGATGACACACCTGATCTTTGCAGATGACGTCCTTATATTTGTGGAAGCCAAGCAAAATACTCTAGGGAATTTGTAGGACCCGCTTAAGAGGTTTGGGGAATAGACGAAGTTGTATGTTAATTCTCACAAGACTCATCTTTATCTATCCAACAATTGCTACCTAGTAGAAGATCGACTGAAGGAAGACATGGGAGTAGAAATGGGGGTGTTTCCTACTAAATATTTGGGATTTCCTTTGGTGGCAGGCAACCTACATGTCAAAGACTATGTTGACTACATGGACATATTGGAGGAAATGGCCAACAGATGGACAACGCAGAAAACGTCAATGGCTAGAAGAGACACTCTTTTGAAGGAGGCGGTTGAGGGACTTCTGATATTCTAGGTACAAAAAAGAGAGATTATTGGGTCAGTGTTGGATAGAATGGAAATGAAGATGGAAAACTTCCTTTGGGCTAGTACACACCATTTAATGAAATGTGCATGCTTGGCACTCCCAAAAGATGAAGGCGGGCTAGACTTAAAAGCACCAAGAGACATAGCAATGTGGGAACAATGAGAAGAATTATTATATATCAAGAGGGCACATCTACTTGGCAAAAATGGATGAGAGAAAGATATCATAGAGGACTGGACTTCATACCGAAGACAAGAGAAGGATATTCACACACCATCAATATTATGACAGAAATGTGGCAATAGGTTAGACATTGGTTTGATCCACATGAGGTGGGAGGATGGAAAATCAAAGATAAAAAGATCAATTTGTGGGAAGTAACACGATCCAGAGCAATAAAGGATAGGCACACGGAGCAGGTATGGGCTGTTATTCAGGTCCCAAAGTGGAGCATGTGTGTCTATGAAATTTTGCACAACGTGTTGGATACAATAGATAAAATACATGGATGGTATCAAGATGTTGTTGTTGTTTGTCTACTCTATAGAGAGGAGGATGAACATCTAGTTTGGTTTCTTCATGTTTACAAGGGAGGTATGGGAGATTGTGTGTAAAATTCATCTTAAACATGAAGTTGAAGGAAGAGCCATGAATATTGTTGTCTAGCTGTGGGAAAAGTGACAGAAAGAGGATCTTCTATGCTACCACATATGGAAGGAAAGGAATTCACAGAGACACAGACGTTCAACCACAAATACAACTACAATTTCTGTAAAAATTTGTAAATGTGTCAAACGCAAGTTGCACATTAGGTAGGAGTGTGAGTTTTTACTCTTTTTTGGCATTGGGATATATGTAACTCTTGACCCTCTAGAATTTTAGATGGAATTCGGAATATATTCACCTGATCCAGACATATATATATGTATATATTACTTTCCTATCTCATTTTTGCAGAATAAGGAGCCTTTGCATCAGGGAGAAGTATTAGTGATTGTGCATTGCTGGAAGGAGAATTTCTACTGGACTACAATGTCATGAGAGGAAGTGGGAAAGCTTGCTTAAAACTAGATGTTTCTAAAGCCTACGATAGTTTCAGATGGGAGAAGTTGTGGTGGATTATGAAACAAATGGGGTTCAATGATTAATGGATCTACTAGACGAAGCAATGTGTTAGATTTGCAAGATTTTGTATTCTAGTTAATGGCATATCTATAGGTATGTTTAGAGGAGGTAATGGTTTGTGCCAAGGAGACCCCCTTTCACCTCTCCTCTTTATGATTGTTATGGATTACTTTACATAGAAGATGCAGTAAAATGAAATTAAAAAGGAGATCAAGCCCTACACAGTCCATGGCACAAAGGTGATGACCTATTTGATTTTTGTAGATGACGTGTTAGTGTTTGTTGAAGCCAAGAAGCATTCTCTAGAAAATCTTAAAAAATTTCTGGTAAATTCAGATAGCAGATGGGGCTTTTCCTGAATTCAAACAAGACACATATTTTTCTATCAAAAAATTGCAACCAAATAGAAGATAGGTTGCTAAATGCAATGGGCGTGGAAAGGAGAAACTTCCCAACAAAATACCTTGGTTTTCCTTTAGGTGGACACAACCTACAAGTCAGACTTTACATAATGCATGGACAGAATGGAGGATATGATTAATAGATGGACAACACAAAAGACATCCATGGTGGGAAGAGAAACACTGATAAAGGATGCTATAGAAGGTCTTCTAATTTTTTGGGTGCAACAAGGGGAGATCCCTGGGTCTGTTCTGGACAAAATGGAGATGAAGATGGAAAATTTCCAGTGGGCAAGTGAGCATCATCCTATGAGATATGCATGAGTAGCACTGCCAAAAGATGAAGGAGGGTTGAACTTAAAAGCTCTGAAAGACATAGCAAACTGGGGGACAATGTGGAGAATAATCATTTGTAAAGAAGGCTCTTCAAATTGAGGGAAATGGATGAGGGAGAGATATCCAAGGGGACTGGACTTCAAGCCAAAGACAAGGGAATGATACTCACACAATATTAATATTATGACAGAAGCATGGCAACATGTTAGACACATGTTCAAGGCCTAGGATATGGGGAGATTGAGACTTAGAGATCCAAAGACATACTTATGGGAGGTGACACACTCAAGGTAAGCGAAAGACATGCATGGGAAGCAGATTTGGATTGCTGTGTATGTGCCAAAATGAAGCATGTGCGTATACAAAATTTTGTATAGTATTCTTGCTACTCTTGACATTATAAAGGGGTGGAACTATTATGTATCTACTTTGTGCTTGCAATGCAAAGGTGATAAAGAATCCCACAACCACCTTGTGGGTGAATGCATATTCACAAGCGAGTTGTCGGATACGGTGTGCAAGGATTTCAAAGTACAACTCCAGCTAATGGGTGATCCAAGAAGGATGCTGACAAAGTGTGGGAATGATGATTGGAAGAAGTTTCTATTTACTGCCAAATTTGGGAGGAACAGAATGCCAAAAGACATGGAGTTGTTGCTGCAAATGCAATGAGAGTTGCTGTAAAAACTTGTAAATATGTTAAACATAAGTTGCATATTAGTTAAATGTGTGCATTGTTGATCTATTTTGTGGTGTATGGTGTTAGGCCTACATGTAACATTTGACCTCCTATATTTTTAGGAGGAAGTCAGAATATATTTACCTAATTCTGATATATATATATATATATATATATATATATATATATATATATATATATATATATATATATATATATATATATATATATATATATTCACAGAGAGAGAGTATGTGTGTGCCCTATATATATGTATATAATTGAAGTTGGGATACACTCGAGTGTATCCCAACTTCTCTCTCTCTACACACACAGATATATATATATATATATATATATATATATATATATATATATATATAGAGAGAGAGAGAGAGAGTGAGTCAGTCTAGAAAACAGTCGAGTGTACATATCACACCATACACCCCACTGGTGTTTTCCTAACCACATTTTTGCAAAATTGAATCCATTGATCCTATTGGCCCATTTGGATGAGTGTAAGTCACTCATCCAAGGACAACAAAATTGACATGAAAAACTAATTTGAAATGTATGATTTTATCCTCTTTTAGATGCATGATCTATAAGTGTTCAAACAAGCTAAATTTTATTATGTAGTATGTTCTCGAGATATTTAAGAAGATCAATGATTTAGAATTCTAAAATAATTGATCCATGATGAAAAATGACTGAGGTGTATAGTGTCTCTAGTACACTCGAGTTTATTCTGGCTTCTCTCTCTCTCTCTCTCTCTCTCTCTCTCTCTCTCTCTCTATATATATATATATATATATATATATATATATATATATTTAGGCTAGAATACACTTAAGTGTATTCTACCCCCAATACAACAGAGTTTCTAGCCGTAGGATCTGCATCTGATCCCGGCTCCTGCCTGCACTCACGGGATGAGTAAACGTCCGTTTCCTCAGCCAGACCCCACCACTATCAGTCTCTCTGTTCGCTTGCTCTCTCTCCCCCTCTCTCTCTCTCCGTTAGCGCGTAGAGCCTAGAGCCCTTCCTCCCTCCGCCCAGCCCCCTTCCTCCACCGGCCCCCTTCCTGCTTTCTCCTTTCTCTGCCTCTGCCTCGGCTTGGATTCCGTCGCCTGGATTCCATCTCCGCATCACAGCCACCGCTCGACAACAGCTGCAGGCTGCCAGCAGCGAACCCCGCAGGTCGCATCCCGCCCTCCTCCTCCAGCAACAAGTTGGCAACCGCCCTCCGATACCAACAAGTCGGCACCCTCTTCTCCAGCCATCCAGACGTCGCCAGTAAGTCGCCTTCCTCCGCCTCTACCTCCGCCTAGATTCCATCTCCGTTCCATAGCCGCCACTCCACAGCAGCTGCAGCCGCCGGCAGCTAGCTCAGCAGGTCACAACCCGCCCACCTCCGCCAGCAACTTTGCCAGCCAGACTTCGACAATCACCATCCAGTTGAATACCAACACAGCATCACGAACAAGCTGAACGCCGACAAATCAGCATCCTCGCCAGCAAAATGTCGAGTTCTGCTAGATGCTAGTAGCAAGCAAGCCACTCACCATCAGCAAGGAGCTGCTCGCTAGCAAGCTGGGCCTCCGCTAACAAATATCCTCCTCCCCATACTAGTTTGATTTGGTAGGACTCTTTTCCTGAGATACTCTTCTTTTGCTGCCATATTTTTCCTATGTCCTCTACATATTTAGAACAATGATTAATATTTATGTCAGAATTTACATTGAGATTAAATGATAGATACACTGATTCATATTAGCATCTAAAATGATTGATCTTAGTATAAATTATCTTCCTTTGTTCTTACTGTATTCTTAATTTCTGTTTACTCTAGACATGGACTTTTCACATGACGTGGATGGGATGACCGGAATCGATTGGATGGAGTATGATAATAGTCAAGCGGATAGAGATGTTGAAGTGGGTGGAGACATACAAGTGAGTGGATATTGTGAAGATGAAATTGAACCTGAGATGGAAGATGAGAGGATTGAAGTTGAATCCGAGTTAGACCCTTACGTAGGTCTACTATTTGACAATGTTGATAAAGCAGAGGAGTTCTATAATAAATATGCATACCGAGTTGGCTTTAGTATAAGGAAAGGAAACCAATATATTTCAGCCAAGACAAAGAGCATCACTAGTAGGGTATTTTTATGCTCTAGGGAAGGAATTCACAAAGGAAAAAACAAAGGAGATAATTCTCATAAGGGATCTCCACAAAAGGATATCATTTCTAGTCGAACTGGCTGCAAGGCTCACATGCGAGTGAAATTAGAAGATGATACAAAGTGGGTGGTACTAAGCTTTGAAAAAGAACATAATCATGATGTAACCAAGAGCCCATCTAAGAACAGGTTTCACATCTCACACCACCGTATGTCGTTAGAGGTTCGTGATTTAATTCATGTGATGCATGAGCAAAATATTTCTAGTGCTCAGATTATGTCACTTATAGCTAGCCAACAAGGAGGCATCCGCAATGTCACATTTACAAGAAAGGATCTAAGCAACACACTTGTTTCCATGAGGAGGAAATATATAGGTGTTGATGTAGCATCCACAATAGGACATTTTAAAAAAATGCAAGCAATAAACCCCGCATTCTACTACTCAGTGCAATTTGATGAAGATGGATGTGCATGGATTATCTTTTGGGTTGATGCTAAATCAAGAATGGCATATCAAGCATTTGGAGATGTGGTGACTTTTGACACGACATACATGACTAACAGGTACAACATGCCATTTGCACCTTTCATTGGGGTGAACCATCACAAGCAGTCTATTTTATTTGGTTGTGCCTTATTACGTGATGAGACTGCTGATTCTTTTGTATGGGTTTTTCAAACATTCTTAGAAGCCATGTATGGGAAACACCCAAATGCAATCTTAACTGATCAAGATCCAGCAATGAAGAAGGCAATTCATATTGTATTTCCTAATGCAATCCACCGATGTTGCCAATGGCATATAATGCGAAAAGCACGTGAACATCTCGGGGTGATCTATGGGACTGTTGCAGGGTTCACTGAAGAGTTCCAATCTTGCATTAATCAACCCATCACTATTAATGAGTTTGAGGAAAGATGGAAGAAGATGATAACCACATATAATTTGAGTGACAAAACACATCTAACCTTGTTGTGGAATATAAGAGAGCAATGGATACCTGTTTACTTCAGAGACACATTTTTCGCCAACATGTCTACAACACAACGGAGTGAGAGCATGAATGCAATATTTAAAGATCATGTTAACAATCATCTACCTTTGTTTAAATTTGTCCAAGCATTTGAGAAGGTGGTAGAGAATCGATATGACAAAGAGGATGAAGAAGACTACAGATCTAAGAATGGCCAACCAACATTGTGGTCTTTGTATCCCATCGAGAAACATGCAAGGGATATCTACACTAGAACGCTATTTAAACTTTTCAAGTAGCAAATGAAGCTAACTTCATGCTATGACATAGAGGAGGTTATTAGTGAATCGAAATATCAAATTTCAAGTGTAAGTGATGAGGCCCTTGCATTTATGTCAAAGAAGAGCTACACAGTACAAGTTAACCATAATAGAGAAAAAATCTTTTGTGAATGCAAGTTGTTCCAATTTTCCGGCATCTTATGCGCTCATATACTAAAAGTGTTGCTTTTTGTTAAAGTTCATACGATACCGCCTTTGTATGTGCTGAAACGTTGGACAATGCAAGCAAAAACCACCAATATGAGTCATTGTATTGAGGAAGCCCGGGTAGATGTTGATTGCAGTACCCTTTTGGTTAGGTATAATTCACTTTGTACATCTGCAATGTGCTTGGTTGGCATAGCTTCCCATGACAAGGACACTTACATTATGATGCAAGAGCTTTTTCAAAAATCTTATGATGAGATAGTGTTCATGCAGAAAAATATGCGACCCATTTCAAGTGAGGAAGTCATACCGTCATCTCAAACTCATATTCCAACTCAGGGTAGCCAATATCTTCCAAGAATCCACAATGAAGAAGAAGATATCCTATTTAAAGATCCACCCACATCTCATTGCAAAGGGAGCAGGAAACCACAAAGATTTAAACCACAAGCTGAGTTAAAATCCAAAAAGCAAATAACTTGTAGTACTTGCAATGGGAAAGGGCATAATTGCCGAACATGCAAAATAGGGGTATGTGGTAGTGTAATGTACATTATTTGTTTCTAGTTTAAAGTATGTTGTAATATTTTAACTAAAATATTATTCTATCTCATTGACAGGCTACCAAAGATTGCTCAACTTCGGGTGTGCTTGGAGACATTCATGAATCTAGTGAAGAATAAGTACCAGAGACTTCTCAATGTTGCAGCAGGACTGGACATTCAAGTGGCTTGTAATTTAGGGTTGTAGCTTAATTTAGGGTTGTACCAGAGACATTCAGAGCCGTAGAAATGTTATTTGGATCTTTGTCTCTGATCATGGAAATGTAGTTCAATCTTGTATGTACTTGATAAACATGTACCTAGCAATGTTATTTGGATCTTTGTCTCTGATCATGGAAATGTAGTTCATGCGTTCAATAGATTGTTTGTGGATTGGTTTATGTATCATTTCAGTTGATGTGGATGAACAAGTTCTTTATCCACTAGTTTATTCTATACTTAATTCACTTCTTGGTTGTTCATGTTTATGGATCAACAAGTTCTTAATGTATGTGGTCAGTTACATTTGATCATCTACGTTTGTGCTGCATTAATCATTCATGTTGCTGCTGGATTTATGTTGCTGCTGCATTAATCATTTATGAATAATTTATGTTGCTGTTGGATTAATCATTCATTCTTAAAATGCTCCATTATTTTAGGAGTTAAACTAGCATGTTTCAAACTCCATCTCCATTACATCTACATCAGTTATCATCATTCACAGCTGGGAATTCAGAACTGTTTGGATGCACATCAGCCATTAATATCGTTAATGGACAGATAATGTGATAACTGATACATCAACCATTAATATCGTTAATGGACAGCTTATTTGTTAATGGACAACTACTCTTTCCAAAGATTGTTCTTAATTGGCTTTAAGAACTTGACCATAAGCTTGGACAAACTTCTAACTATAGCTACTCGATACAAATTACAACAAACTGGAATTATTTTGATTATTATCAAGTTTAACTACATCAGCAGGAACAGATAAATAGTGATAAGAATTGATCCAGATGGAAAGTGTACATACGGATTAGTAGTAATAAGCATATGACCAAGCAACAGCTACAAGAACAGCTTGGTAAAATCAAAGGAATGTACAATGGTGAACAGCTTAGTAAAATAAACAACCTACATTGCTACTTATATATTTCTCTTCCTTTTCCTTCAACACTAAATCAGTTATCACATTAAAACAACAATAGCAGCAGCCATTAACTGCTAGCCCGGGTAGAATGTGGTTTAACAATTTTAGTGTTTTATGATGAATGAGCATTGCTCTTTCTTGTTGGAAATCAATCGTTAACTTATTTGCAATGTGGCAATTGTGAAATTGGTTTTGTTATCATGTTTCTATTGACTAAATGTTCATTGTGGCCCATTTGGAAAGAGATGAGGTTTGTATCTCACATATCAAAGATAACAGTGGAAGTACTCAAACAAAGAGAGAACACACCAGTGATGTCCTATAATAGTGGAATTCAGTTCAGTTAGTGTATCAGGTATAGCATCCAGGTGCATTGGAGCTGTATAGATGACACTTGGGATGTGGTTCACACTTCAATTCTATTTATGATTCAATCCAGGTGCATTGTGTATCATGTTTAGCATCATGGTAATTCTGAATGAAATCTGAATGCAAATTAGTCTTTAATCGAGTCTTATGGATGACCATGTATGTAATTGATTCTTTAATCACAGCTAAACCTTATGATAAATTAAAGAGTAGCTTCTACATATGCTGCTGCAACAAAACTAGATTATTTGGTATGCACTGGAGCAGCCATTAGTAACATTAAATTATTTGGTGGTTAATTGATTGTTGCTATGCTATGCACTGGAGTAGCCATTTGGTAATATTAAATTGGTTGTTGCTATGCACTGGAGCAACCATTCTGTAACACCCCTGACCTGGGTTATACTTTAACCCTAGGTGTTTTGATTAAGAAAGATGATTAAATGCTTAACCTTATCTTCTGAAAGGTAATTAGGGTTCAAGAGGAACTTATATTGCAATTCTAGTCCTTTTCGAACATTGTTGAAATCAATGTTTTGCTTGTTTTGGACTAAAGTGCAAATTACCAAAGTTGAGGGGTTTAAGTGCAAATTGTGCATGATAATATGTTCCTCATGTGTTTAATCATCATGAGAGTAAAGATGATGCTGAGGTATGGCTTATGGAAGCCTGAATACCAAGAAAGATCTGATAAAACAATGTATGTGCATGAAAACCTAGTTTTGGTGTAATGTGCAATTTACCCAAAACCTAGGGTTCAATATGAAAATTACCACTTCAATAAAGTCCTTAATGTTCCTTGGCATCATGTAGAGCAAATAAAATGAGAGGGGTGCCTCATTTGAATTAAGTTGGAGGAGAGAGAATCTTGATATTAAAATAATCAAGATTTAATCATAAGTGAAACCCTAATTCAAATTAGGGCAAAAATGAATGTATTAATTAAAGGGCCTTCAACCAAAATGTTATTGCTTGATTTTGAATAAGGATGGAAGTTCTTTTTCCAATATAAGGAACAAAAATATCCTAAGAAGGTGAAATTCCACTCACCATTATTATAAGGAAAAGAAAACCCACTCACATATGGATATTAATATAATAAGCATTAAGGTGCTTAATTTGATTTTCTTTAAATGATGGATAATGAAGAGTAATAAGAGGCAATGAAGATAGCCTCGTACTTAAGGATTTTGAGGGGAATTTGAGGGGGAAGAGGCGGCCATATTTTTGGAATTTAATGCATTTTAATAATGCATTTTCTCTCTCATCAATTTTCTTATAAAAGTACCTTTACCAAGCCAAAACAAAGGCTATTTCGGATTATTTTCTTTACCCTTGCTTGGAAAACGACTAAGGAGCTGTGGAGGAGCAGGAGGACGGCCCCAACCTGTTGGTAAGGTCCTTGACCTTCGTTCTCCTTGATTCCATGGTGGAAATCAAAAATAAATCATTGATTTCTTCTTATTTGGATCTCCTCTTCAACCCTAGCCAACATTTTCATCTAAAAGCTTGAGGACGAGCTTAGGGGGAGTTGCTAGAGCTTTATCCACCATTCATGGCGTGAGCTTGAAGCTTTGGAGCTCAATTGGAGGCGGGTTTTATAACTCAAACCCTTAATCATTGCTATTGCATCAATCAATTATGCTTTGTTGGTTGTTTTCTTCAATTTGATACATACTTGTTTCCTTGCTGCAATTTCCATCAAGAACGGTTGTTGTTCTTGGTTGTCCGAAGGAAGGGGATGATGACATCATCCTAGATTCTTATCCAAAGAAAAGTACCAAGCCAAATGGTCTTGATATCTATTCCAAATCGTTTTAAATTGATTGGCTATGCGGTTTCATAAAACTGTTTTAGGGAAAACGGTTTCAAGACCGTTTGATATGGTTGAACAAGCGTTCACCGTTTGGGAATATTGTTCTTAATTATGTAGGCTAATGACCCTCCAAATTTTAGGGGTTAACTCCAAAGGAATCGTGAGTTGATGGCCAATCAATTAGATAAATCGAATTGAATTAAATGCTGATTTTCAACCTGATCAACTTGACCTGTTTGGGAAAACGGTTTCTAGACCGTTTGAGTGTGTTGACCAAGCATTGAACGTTTGGGATTCCTGTTTATAATGATGTTGGTTAATTACCCTCCAAATTTGAGGGATTAACTCCCAAGGAATCGTGAGTTGAAGCCTAATCAATTAGGGAAACCTAATTGCATTAAGTGCTGATTTTCAATCTGATTTAATTGACCTTTTTGAGTAAACGGTCTCAAGACCGTTTGAATGCATTGACCAAGGGTTGAATGTTTGGGATTACTGTTCCTAATGATGTGGTCTAATGACTCACCAAATTTTAGGGATTAACTCCCAAGGAATCGTGAGTTGAAGGCTATTCAATTAAGCAAACCCTAATTGTTTATGGAAGCAATAACTCAGTATACTATGTCAAACATAGTTGTTTGTATTTGATCAGATGGTTGATGTAACCAAATCAAGTGGAGAGAATGATAGAAATGAATTCATACATGAGTATGATTCATATGGTGATTTAGGGTAGGATCCTTAGTAAAGAGATCAAGAAACCCTAATTGAGAAGGTTAACGAACCCTAATCCTGATTTAGGGAAATTCTGAGTAAAACCCTAATCTAGGGTAATAGTAAAACCCTAATCTAGAGATTATAGTGTAACCCTAATTAAGGGTAATAGTGTAACCCTAATTAAGGGTAATGACTTGGGTAACTCTAATTTAAGGTAATGAAATACCAAACCCTAATTGGAGGAATAATGAATCCCTAATTTATGGGTAATTGAATGAAACCCTAATTGGGATGATTAGTGAAACCCTAATTGAGGGTGATTCCCTGAGAAACTCTAATTGAGGATGATTCCATGTGAAACCCTAATTGAGGGTGATGTCATATGAAACCTTAAACCTAACACAGAGTAAAGCTATGTAAAACCCTAAATTTGGGCTATAGTGCATGAAATTATAATCATGGGCAAAATGATGATAAATCATAACCCTAATGTCTGGGTAATGATATGAGTAAACCTTAATGATGAAATAATGAGTAATACCATATAATGATGAAATATCTCAAGTGGTTGACTATAGGAAACCTTATAACAAGCAATGCCTTAATTTGAGATGAGTCCATATCATTGAAGATAGTTGGACAATCCTTGTGTGTGATCTATGCACATCATGGTAAAGGTGATAGGTTGGTGGATGAAAGTATTAAGATGTGAAATTCCTTATTATAAGATAAGTTAATAAACTCATGTAAGATAGAAGTGATGAGGGAAGTGATACATTGAGACATGATAGATATCACATTTAGCATTTCAGGGTTGATATACCTTGATGCATCTCAAATCCAATATTTTTAGATAAGATACACAAGGAGTGTGTTATGTAAATTGTCACAATGAAATGTAATGAGTTTAACATACTTGATAAGTAAGCTAAAATGAGTATGATGTAATCATACCATGATAATGATGAGAGATAAACTCATACCTTGTGTTGATGATCATTTAATGATAAATGATAAGAATATTAAATACTTGGAATGTCGATGGATGCTCCTAGATGTATGGAACAATATATTAGGGTTGTATTGATAAAATGAACATGAAACCCTAATTGATGTGAATATTAAACCCTAACCCTGTGGAGGAAATAGTGGTGTTACTATTATATTACATGAGTTAATATGTTATTGTTGCCTAGTGAGAGGTGACAAGATGTTTAATGGCCTTGTGAGCCATATGGTTAGATGTTACTTAGTAAGAAGTAACAAGATGTTTCATGGGCATGATTGAGCCCTGAATGAGGTGTATTCCTCTTATGTTGATAAGGGTTGATACCCTGTAATATTGTGAAAAGGATTTATATCCTGTGATACCATGATGACTAGTGTAGTCTCATGAATGGCAAGTGAATATTACCATGTGATGATGAGATGAGAAATTATGTTTCATATGTTTTATATCTTTTCAGGTTTTGATATTTATATGCTTGCTAGAAGTGAATTAGGGTTTGTATGTCCACTTGTTTGATGCAGCCTTAATTCACCCAATTGGCATAACTAATCAAGTGCAACTCTAATCATGTAGTGTCCTGTGCCATAGATCCATCTGAGTGTCAGAACTTGCCAGATGGTGAAACGAGTATTCCTAAGGGAAACTTGGAGCGCATACTGATGAGTATGTGGGGTGCTTGTCATCCTGAATTCAAGTGTTTAGGGAGGATGACTGTGGTCATACCTAGCCCTTAGTTTGAGAACGGTTGCGGTCGTGTCTCGGTGATTATATATGTGATAATATTAGAGGACAACTGTGGTTGTACCTCAGATGGTAGGGTATGCGTACCCACCTCTTTCACTAGTGCCGTGACTTGTACCAAGGACAGACTAGGCTGTTAGCAGCTTGACCTTTTGTGTCACTGTGGCGGACCCGTACTGACTGGGGGCGGAGAAGATCTTAGGAGTCCGGCTCTTCCTAGATCTTGTATGGCACTGATTTCGACTTAGCAGTGGTCAGTTGGATTTTGAGTGGTATCCTCAATTTCCTCAGGACATAATAAAAGATGTAATACAGCCGTATAGCATATCTATTTAGGGTTATACATGACGCTTCACATTGAATGATAACCCATGTTTGTTCTCTTTACATAAAGATGATGCTTAGTGCAACTAAGAGATAGTAATTATACTTATGTTGTGGATATGCATAAGACTGTAATTGTGTACATACAATGGTCATGCTTATGTTGATATCTTACTGCTACTATTGATTATAATCATGATGCTAGATATCTCATGTTGATAGTTATGTTTCGCATGCTATCCATGCCTCTATAATTAGAAATACATGACAAAGGCTTAATGCCTATAATTAGGTTTGGTTAAGTCCAATGCCTGGATGTGTAATCAGGATTGGTATAGTCCAATGCCTGAAACATTTATACCTGATTGATATAGTTTAATGCTTGAATAAGACATGATGATTTATATAATCACATGTCTGGCATAAGTGAATACTTGTTTAGCAGATTGGCTAAGGCCAATAAATAGAAACAAGAATGAATCATGGGTGACACATCAGAATAATGAATGACATGAGCAAAGCTTGAGATGTTGAAAATGTATGGTAGATAAATGTTATACATGTTCTTTCTATTTCTTATAAAGAGAATAGATGAATTACTGTTCAATCATAGATAGGTGTAATACTTTAAAAGATGAGAATGATCTAAACTGCTTATCCTCTGCTTAGTTTTATATTAATTAAACTACAATAATGATGTTTCTGGCGGAGAGTTATATCTCTCGCTGGGGCAATTTTCAATTGTCTCACCCCTGTGGGAACCAACATTTTTAGGTGGACGAGTGTGAAAGAGACTGAGAATATCTTTCGGATGAAGAACATCAGAAGCTACAAGGACAGCAGTGACAACTCAGGTTGAGTGTGCTATCTATCGTGTTTGGTAGATAGAAGTCCTATGTGTCGTCTCTGTACTCTCAGGTCCTCGGAATTAGTACTTAGTGCTTTTAATGTATCATTTTGAGATCTTGGCTTGATGCCTCAAGGTTATTATGTTGTCTGTGTTTAGCTTTTAACAAGGAAGTTGATGTTGTAACCCTCGAGAAGAGATGGTATAAGATATATACTTATGAACCATGATGTAAATGTAGTACATTGGTTATTGTTGAAAGAGTTTTCTTATGATTGGGTCTCTTTGAAAAAGGTTTAAAATTTTTAGTGATTTTATGTAATTTGCTGCTTAGTGAACGCTTCCGCATTAGTTAATTATGTTTTTGTTAGTTGGATGCTACAATTAAGTGGTATCAGAGCTCTAGGTTCACTGAGTCTACAGAGACATAGGACTAAGGTAGTAGAGTATGTTCGGGTATCATCCAGTGTATCTGATAATGTCTTCTGCTCATATAAGAGAAGAAGAACTTAAAGATGACTGGGTCACATGAGGAGATTGCTGCTGAGAGTAGCAATATTGCACCAAGAAGAGGTGCATGGGAGTAGGCAAGACAGAGACAATTGCCTAAGAGTCTCCTAGTTGATCCATTTATGATAAGAAAATCTTTCTTTAAGTATTACTGTTGGGTAGATTAGAGCAATAGTAATGCATATAGTGGACTAGATACTAGCTTTACGATCTAGGTTATCAGTCCTTAATACAGAAGTTTGAGCTTTAAAAGAGTTCCTAAATGACTTAAGTCATGTTGGAACAAGGGAAAGTCATGTGTGTATAATGATATGAAAAGTGAGGAATATGATAGTATACAAAGTGCATACCACTTAATCTCAGTATTTATATACCCTGGCCAGGTATACAACTATTGATGATAAAGTGAGTATGGAAACTCTTAGATTGTAATCTCTCTGATTGCCTTGATCAAGCAGTCATTCTGATACAATCTAATGAGTATCATGAAATCAGAAATATGGAATGAATAAATGTGTGATATACTAAGTATAAGAAACAGAAGTCTGAGATAATCTCAAATGAGCATGTTGTATGAGGAACTAAAAGTGTACTCCTCATAAGATAAGAGTAAGAATAAGGGAGATGAACCATGTTCAACAATGCTGCAAGCATAATAGAGATCTTTCCCATAATGAGGAAATGGGAATTGTGATGAGATCATGAGATGATCATAAACATGCTAGATAATAATAAAGAAAGGGATAATGACATGCAATCATCCTTACAAATTTCAATGCTAAAGGCAAGGAACCTAGGATGAGATAAAAAGTAAATGGTTCATGAATAATTGAAAATACATAAATTAATAAGAGGAATATGAATCCTTGTTTTCTTTCCTTTCAGGGACATGGCAATCAAGTGGGTCTTAGGACACTTGATGTGCATAAGATAAATGTGTTCATGTGATGGATACTTAGAAAAGTATCAGTTATCTTGGACTTTGGTCCCAAGATGAGGACATGAAACAATTAACGTTCCAAGATGAAAGGAAAAGATATATATGATGTGTTTCCAACACATGTGATAGATACCAAGGTGAAAGATTCTGGTATCTGAGAGTTATTAGATGGGTTAGGTTGGCTACCTAGAGTGGTCAACTGTGAAATTAGTCTGATTATAATAATATGAACATCATATGTTAGGGGTTTATGCTCTGCATAAACATGATATTAATAAAGAATGTATGATGCTTCTCTGAATAAGAAAAGTGTTATTTGACACAAAGTTGACTCTATAGTCAATGATGAGGGACAGTGGGGCATGTGCCTTGTGTGTTGATTCTATGAGAATCTTATATGGAAACACTTGGTGCTAATCAAAGTTTTATGGTGTCTCCATAATAATGAGATGTTATGTGAAGACTAGATAGTATGATAAATGAAATATATCTGTCCTCCTTTATCTGGATTTCGAGGACGAAATCCTTGTTAGGGGTTTATAATTTGTAACACCCCTGACCTGGGTTATACTTTAACCCTAGGTGTTTTGATTAAGAAAGATGATTAAATGCTTAATCTTATCTTGTGAAAGGTAATTAGGGTTCAAGAGGAACTTATATTGCAATTCTAGTCCTTTTCGAACATTGTTGAAATCAATGTTTTGCCTGTTTTTGACTAAAGTGCAAATTACCCAAGTTGAGGGGTTTAAGTGCAAATTGTGCATGATAATATGTTCCTCATGTGTTGAATCATCATGAGATTAAAGATGATGCTGAGATATGGCTTATGGAAGCCTGAATACCAAGAAAGATCTGATAAAACAATGTATGTGCATGAAAACCTAGTTTTGGTGTAATGTGCAATTTACCCAAAACCTAGGGTTCAATATGCAAATTACTACTTCAATAAGGTCCTTAATGTTCCTTGGCATCATGTAGATCAAATAAAATGAGAGGGGTGCCTCATTTGAATTAAGTTAGAGGAGAGAGAATCTTGATATTAAAATAATCAAGATTTAATCATAAGTGAAACCCTAATTCAAATTAGGGAAAAAATGAATGTATTAATTAAAGGGCCTTCAACCAAAATGTTATTGTTTGATTTTGAATAAGTATGGACGTTCTTTTTCCAATATAAGGAACGAAAATATCCTAAGAAGGTGAAATTCCACTCACCATTATTATAAGGAAAAGAAAACCCACTCACATATGGATATTAATATAATAAGCATTAAGATGCTTAATTTGATTTTCTTTAAATGATGGATAATGAAGGGGAATAAGAGGAAATGAAGATAGCCTCGTCCTTAAGGATTTTGAGGGGAATTTGAGGGGGAAGAGGCGGCCATATTTTTGGAATTTAATGCATTTTAATAATGCATTTTCTCTCTCATCAATTTTCTTATAAAAGTACCTTTACCAAGCCAAAACAAAGGCTATTTCGGATTCTTTTCTTTACCCTTGCTTGGAAAACGACTAAGGATCTGTGGAGGAGCAGGAGGACGACCCCAAACTGTTGGTAAGGTCCTTGACCTTCATTCTCCTTGATTCCATGGTGGAAATCAAAAATAAATCATTGATTTCTTCTTATTTGGATCTCCTCTTCAACCCTAGCCAACATTTTCATCCAAAAGCTTGAGGACGAGCTTAGGGGGAGTTTCTAGAGCTTCATCCACCATTAATGGCGTGAGCTTGAAGCTTTGGAGCTCAATTGGAGGCGGGTTTTATAACTCAAACCCTTAATCATTGCTATTGCATCAATCAATTATGCTTTGTTGATTGTTTTCTTCAATTTGATACATACTTGTTTCCTTGCTGCAATTTCCATCAAGAACGGTTGCTGTTCTTGGTTTTTCGAAGGAAGGGGATTATGACATCATCCTATATGCTTATACAAAGAAAAGTACCAAGCCAAATGGTCTTGATATCTATTCCAAATCGTTTTAATTTGATTGGCTATGCGGTTTCAGCAAACCGTTTTAGGGGAAACGGTTTCAAGACCGTTTGATATGGTTGAACAAGCGTTGACCGTTTGGGAATATTGTTCCTAATTATGTAGGCTAATGGCCCCCCAAATTTTAGGGGTTAACTCCAAAGGAATCGTGAGTTGAAGGCCAATCAATTAGATAAATCGAATTGAATTAAATGCTGATTTTCAACCTGATCAACTTGACCTGTTTGGGAAAATGGTTTCAAGACTGTTTGAGTGTGTTGACCAAGCATTGACCGTTTGGGATTCCTGTTTATAATGATGTTGGTTAATGACCCTCCAAATTTGAGGGATTAACTCCCAAGGAATCGTGCGTTGAAGCCTAATCAATTAGGGAAACCTAATTGAATTAAGTGCTGATTTTCAATCTGATTTAATTGACCTTTTTGCGTAAACGGTCTCAAGACCGTTTGAATGCATGGACCAAGGGTTGAATGTTTGGGATTACTGTTCCTAATGATGTGGTATAATGGCTCACCAAATTTGAGGTATTAACTCCCAAGGAATCGTGAGTTGAAGGCTATTCAATTAATCAAACCCTAATTGTTTATGGAAGCAATAACTCAGTATACTATGTCAAACATAGTTGTTTGTATTTGATCAGATGGTTGATGTAACCAAATCAAGTGGAGAGAATGATAGAAATGAATTCATACATGAGTATGATTCATATGGTGATTTAGGGAAGGATCCTTAGTAAAGAGATCAAGAAACCCTAATT
Source organism: Alisma plantago-aquatica (assembly GCA_963693085.1). Classification (NCBI taxonomy): domain Eukaryota; kingdom Viridiplantae; phylum Streptophyta; class Magnoliopsida; order Alismatales; family Alismataceae; genus Alisma; species Alisma plantago-aquatica. Next base: position 525,503,628 of record OY856412.1, read on the forward strand.
GAGAAGGTTAACGAACCCTAACCCTGATTTAGGGAAATTCTGAGTAAAACCCTAATCTAGGGTAATAGTAAAACCCTAATCTAGGGTAATAGTGTAACCCCAATTAAGGGTAATAGTGTAACCCTAATTAAGGGTAATGACTTGTGTAACTCTAATTTAAGGTAATGAAATACCAAACCCTAATTGGAGGAATAATGAATCCCTAATTTATGGGTAATTGAATGAAACCCTAATTGGGATGATTAGTGAAACCCTAATTGAGGGTGATTCCCTGAGAAACTCTAATTGAGGATGATTCCATGTGAAACCCTAATTGAGGGCGATGTCATATGAAACCTTAAACCTAACACAGAGTAAACTATGTAAAACCCTAAATTTGGGCTATAGTGCATGGAATTCTAATCATGGGCAATATGATGATAAATCATAACCCTAATGTCTGGGTAATGATATGAGTAAACCTTAATGATGAAATAATGAGTAATACCCTATAATGATGAAATATCTCAAGTGGTTGACTATAGGCAACCTTATAACAAGCAATGCCTTAATTTGAGATGAGTCCATATCATTGAATATAGTTGGACAATCCTTGTGTGTGATCTATGCACATCATGGTAAAGGTGATAGGTTGGTGGATGAAAGTATTAAGATGTGAAATTCCTTATTATAAGATAAGTTAATAAACTCATGTAAGATAGAAGTGATGAGGGACGTGATACATTGAGACATGATAGATATCACATTTAGCATTTCAGGGTTGATATACCTTGATGCATCTCAAATCCAATATTTTTAGATAAGATACACAAGGAGAGTGTTATGTAAATTGTCACAATGAAATGTAATGAGTTTAACATACTTGATAAGTAAGCTAAAATGAGTATGATGTAATCATACCATGATAATGATGAGAGATAAACTCATACCTTGTGTTGATGATCATTTAATGATAAATGATAAGAATATTAAATACTTGGAATGTCGATGGATGCTCCTAGATGTATGGAACAATATATTAGGGTTGTATTGATAAAATGAACACGAAACCCTAATTGATGTGAATAGTAAACCCTAACCATGTGGAGGAAATAGTGGTGTTACTATTATATTACATGAGTTAATATGTTATTGTTGCCTAGTGAGAGGTGACAAGATGTTTAATGGCCTTGTGAGCCATATGGTTAGATGTTACTTAGTAAGAAGTAACAAGATGTTTCATGGGAATGATTGAGCCCTGAATGAGGTGTATTCCTCTTATGTTGATAAGGGTTGATACCCTGTAATATTGTGAAAAGGACTTATATCCTGTGATAGCATGATGACTGGTGTAGTCTCATGAATGGCAAGTGAATATTACCATGTGATGATGAGATGAGAAATTATGTTTCATATGTTTTATACCTTTTCAGGTTTTGATATTTATATGCTTGCTAGAAGTGAATTAGGGTTTATATGTCCACTTGTTTGATGCAGCCTTAATTCACCCAATTGGCATAACTAATCAAGTGCAACTCTAATCATGTAGTGTCCTGTGCCATAGATCCATCTGAGTGTCAGAACTTGCCAGATGGTGAAACGAGTATTCCTAAGGGAAACTCGGAGCGCATACTGATGAGTATGCGGGGTGCTTGTTATCTTGAATTCAAATGTTTAGAGAGGATGACTGTGGTCATACCTAGCCCTTAGTTTGAGAACGGCTACGGTCGTGTCTCGGTGATTATATATGTGATGATATTAGAGGACAACTGTGGCTGTACCTCAGATGGTAGGGTATGCGTACCCACCTCTTTCACTAGTGTCGTGACCTGTACGAAGGACGGACTAGGCTGTTAGCAGCTTGACCTTTTGTGTCACTGTGGCGGACCCGTACTGACCGGGGGCGGAGAAGATCTTAGGAGTCCGGCTCTTCCTAGATCTTGTATGGCACTGATTTCGACTTAGCAGTGGTCAGTTGGATTTTGAGTGGTATCCTCAATTTCCTCAGGACATAATAAAAGATGTAATACAGTCGTATAGCATATCTGTTTAGGGTTATACATGACGCTTCACATTGAATGATAACCCATGTTTGTTCTCTTTACATAAAGATGATGCTTAGTGCAACTAAGAGATAGTAATTATACTTATGTTGTGGATATGCATAAGACTGTAATTGTGTACATACAATGGTCATGCTTATGTTGATATCTTACTTCTACTGTTGATTATAATCATGATGCTAGATATCTCATGTTGATAGTTATGTTTCGCATGCTATCCATGCCTCTATAATTAGAAATACCTGACAGAGGCTTAATGCCTATAATTAGGTTTGGTTAAGTCCAATGCCTGGATGTGTAATCAGGATTGGTATAGTCCAATGCCTGAAACATTTATACCTGATTGATATAGTTTAATGCTTGAATAAGACATGATGATTTATATAATCACATGTCTGGCATAAGTGAATACTTGTTTAGCAGATTGGCTAAGGCCAACAAATAGAAACAAGAATGAATCATGGGTGACACATCAGAATAATGAATGACATGAGCAAAGCTTGAGATGTTGAAAATGTATGGTAGATAAATGTTATACATGTTCTTTCTATTTCTTATAAAGAGAATAGATGAATTACTGTTCAATCATAGATAGGTGTAATACTTTAAAAGATGAGAATGATCTAAACTGCTTATCCTCTGCTCAGTTTTATATTAATTAAACTACAATAATGATGTTTCTGGCGGAGAGTTATATCTCTCGCTGGGGCAATTTTCAATTGTCTCACCCCCGTGGGAACCAACATTTTTAGGTGGACGAGTGTGAAAGAGACTGAGAATATCTTACAGATGAAGAACATCAGCAGCTACAAGGACAGCAGTGACAACTCAGGTTGAGTGTGTTGTCTATCATGTTTGGTAGATAGAAGTCCTATGTGTCATCTCTGTACTCTCAGGTCCTCAGAGTTAGTACTTAGTGCTTTTAATGTATCATTTTGAGATCTTGGCTTGATGCCTCGAGGTTATTATGTTGTCTGTGTTTAGATTTTAACAAGGCAGTTGATGTTGTAACCCTCGAGAAGAGATGGTATAAGATATATACTTATGAACCATGATGTAAATGTAATACATTGGTTATTGTTGAAAGAGTTTTCTTATGATTGGGTCTCTTTGAAAAAGGTTTAAATTTTTTAGTGATTTTCTGTAATCTGCTGCTTAGTGAACGCTTCCGCATTAGTTAATTATGTTTTTGTTAGTTGGATGCTACACATTCAACCACATTAAATTATTTGGTGGTCAGAACTAGTTTTAATTATTCATGTAGCATTGTCATTAAGATTGTCCATGATTGATCATGACTTAGTTCAATCCATTATACACTCGAGTGTACTGATTCTAGCCTAACTTGAGTGAATGGTTAAAGCTCTTTTTCATGTTCTCTTGGTAGGTGTATCGAGGTGTTATCACTGCTTGTGGGATTGTAACGACCCCACCTCTCGGTAACCCCCAATTAAGGGAGACCGGAAGGTCGAAATCGTTAACCAATTACAGGATCAAAGGTTCAACGAATAATCACTTATAATTATGAAATTCTACTAAACTAAACTGAATATTGGCAGAAAAATTTAAACTTGGTTACCTTTGAAAAACTTGGAGATTCTAAGTATCCATTGCTTGAATCTACTCTATCTAATCCTCCTGACACTTTACTTTTTATTTTGCAATGTGTCGGTTTACTGTTTGTTCCTTTAGGGTTCATACCTAAAACGCCGAAAAACAAAAACACGATCAGCACAAAGTTGGTATGTGGGGGATCACAAAATTTGGTTCAACTATATTAACAATGTAGGTAACCAATTACCATTAAACAATCAAATTACATTTTAAGCAGTACTACTCAATCTCTTCCTATCCCTTATCTCTGTAGTGTCCCTGCAGTGGACATGGATATCACCATCCTCACTTGGTGGATCTTCATTATACCGTGCATGATCCTACCTGACAGGTAGACCAATACCTAGGGTTGAGTTGCATGGCACTTCCCGTAGAAAGTCCAATCTCTAACTCGATATGACTTGATGGACCTACCTCCTTGGTAGCCATTTACTAAGTCATTTACAGACCTGAAGGCCTACCCCATTGGTAGCCTTTTACTAGGTCACCCATCAAACTACAGAAGGGACTGAGATTTGAGCTAGTAGGCATAACTTATTATGTGATAATCATATTCACTTTACCAATTGCATGAATTAAAACATCCAACAGTTTAATTCAGTTCATGATGAAATCATCGACAAAATCCCAGAAAACTACATCGGTTAGTCATAAGCGTAACCACATACCTCCTATTGCAGTTTCAGATATAGAATCAAGATTATTGAAAGAGAATATCCAATTAAGCAAGCAAAGGCACAGAAACCCTGAAATAAAACTACAAATTCACTTTTATTAATATTTATCCAGTATCATTATGTCCCTTAGGGTTTCTATCCAATTTTAGGGTTTTCCTGAAAATTAGGGTTTTACTTTCATTCTCGAGTATTATGAACCCTAATTTACCAAAAACACTAAAACCCCTAAATTATCTCCTTTTAACATTCCTAACAGTTTTAGAGTTATTGTTTAGCAAATTACTAGAATAACAAGGTTCCCTTTTCTTTAATTTTAAATTAGGGTTTTTATGTACATTATCTCCCCTTTAAGACATAAACCCTAATTTTAGGCACATATGCAATTAAAACGGATTAAGACTTCATATTATTAATAAACAGGTTAATATCCCTCTACTCAACCTATTAGGTTACAAAGAAACACCTTTTCCATGTAATTAGGGTTTCTAATTAATTTGGAATGCATTTTACTAACCATTAAATTACTTTTGCAAAACGAACTGGAATTGGATGCCACAATTATTTTTAACAGATTCCTTGAAATTTTCTACCCAACTTTCATATATAACTTTTCCCTATACGAGATTCCTAGTAATTACAAGGATTTTAGCAAGAAAACTCATTTATCTGTAATTTTGGTTAGAGATAGATTTTTACCAAAAAAACTCGGCCGTTAGATCAGTGCTCCGATGCGCCCCGCGTCGATCTGACACTCCGCGTCGCAAGCCTCCACTAACTTGGTGGCGCATCCTGCTTCTCGCCCTCAGCCGCTGGATCTCGATCGAATGCTTGAAGTCGCGAGCGTCCTGACTTATCCGGCCACCGCCAGATCCTGATCCGACGCTCCGCGTCGAGCGCTCCCTAAGTTAAGTGCGTCGCCCCGGAGCCCGTTGGGTTGTGCCTCGGTCCACGCTGGTCCAAGATCGGAGGGATGTTGGTCGTCGTCCTATCCTTCTTCTTCAAAGAATCAGCGGCGGTGCCGCACTGACCTCCTCGCCGGAGCTAGGGAAATCAGGAGGGAGAGAGGGCTTCGAGGGGTTATAAGTGGCCGCCTGGATGTGTTAGGGTGAGAGAAACCACCCGAGGCCTATTTATAGGCTAGGGGAGAGTCTCTTCTAGGGTTCCAGACCTCACCGCCAACCCTGGTTCTTGCCCAATTGGGCGTTTTTGATATACACAGCCAAAGATGGCAAAACCGGGGTCAAAGCTCTTCGCCTGGGTCTCCCAAACCCGATGGGACTATCATCCCAGGTGCTCATGCACCATGGTGAAAGGAAAATCGAGGGGAAAAACCCCTGTAAATGCGCTACTGTTCCTGTCCCTCTAGGACTCTGGGCAATATCCGGGTTAGTTGGATCAAAATCCAACGGCTCTGATCATCCACGTTCAAACCAAAAAGGGAAAGAATTCCCAATAAAACAAGGAAAACTTTATCTTAAGAATAACTTTGGAAATTTAATAACTCTTAATCCATAAGTCCTTTTGGCCTCAAATTTTAAAGGAAAGTCATTCTCACGTTTATCTTTCATTATGTAAAAATAGGAGTCATTATTCAAATGAAACAAGTCCTTAAATAGGAGTCATTATTCAAATGAAACAAGTCCTTTACTTTAGTTTCAAGTTATCCTTTAATTAATGGTATTTTCCACCTTTTCTTTATTTCCTTGGCCATTATCTAGTTATTCTGAGTTCCTTGAACCCCAAGGAACCCTTATAACACGAAATTATATTTTTGGAAATTATCTTTTAGCCTTTTAAGAATTATTTCCTCTTTTCTTATATATTCTATTTTCCCATTGAAATTCTTTATTAAAAAGGAACTCCTTTTTCATTTTCTTTTTTATTATTCTTTCAAATGGGCTTAATGGCTAACAAGGCCCATCAAACAACATGCAAGGCTTTCATTCACGAAATTAATCATGCAATCAAACATAATTCTTATTTATGCCTTTAATAGATATTTTTACAAATCTCATTACATTTATTAGAAAAAAATGAGGTTATAACATCCTCCCCTCCTTATAGGAATTTTGCCCTCAAAATTCAAACAATCAAGCAAACAATTCCGGGTATGTTTTCTCCATGTCTTCCTTCAGCTCCCATGTGGCCTCATCCTCTCCATGGTGCTTCCAAAGAACCTTTACCATCTCTATATTCTTGCATCTGAGTTCTTTCACCTTGGTATCTAGAATCCGCAAAGGTGACTCAGGATAGGTCAGCTTCCCTTGAAGCTCAATAGGCTCAATGCTCATCACATGGCTTGGATCTTGCACATATCGCTTTAGGTTAGACACGTGAAACACATCATGCATCATACTATACTGAGGGGGTAATGCCAGACGGTATGAAGCTTCACCAATCCGTTCTAACACCTCAAACGGACCCACATATCGGGGACTCAACTTTCCTCTATTCTTAGCTATAGCTCGGAGCGGTCGGATTTTCAAAAACACATGGTCTCCCACAGTGAAATGCACATTAGTCCGCTTTGCATTAGCATATGACTTCTGTCGATCCTGGGCTCTCTTTAGCCTTTGCTTGATCAAAGCCATTTTATCAGCATGCACTTGGAGCTCATCTGACCTCAACAGGGTCCTCTCACCCACATCATCCCAGTGAAGTGGTGACCGACACGGTCTCCCGTACAAAGCTTCATACGGAGGCATCTCGATACTGGCTTGGTAGCTGTTGTTATAGGCAAACTCTGCTAAAGGTAAGTATTGCTCCCATGAGCCACCCCAATCGAGCACACAAGCTCTCAACAGATCCTCTAAGGTCTGGATCATCCTTTCTGACTGACCATCTGTTTGGGGATGATATGCGGTACTAAACTTTAACCTTGTACCCAGTTCCTCTTGAACCTGCTTCCACAACTTGGAAGTAAACTTGGGATCTCTATCAGAAATGATCGATCCTGGTACGCCATGCAAACGCACTATCTCTCTAATATACTACTCAGCTAAGTCTGACACCTTAGCTGTGGTCTTCAAGGCAAGGAAGTGTGCTGACTTAGTAAGACGATCTACCACGACCCATATCGCATCATGACCTCTCTTGGTCCGGGGTAGACCCACCAAAAAATCCATGGTGATCTGCTCCCACTTCCACTCTGGAATTTCTATTGACTGTAAAAGTCCGCCGGGTCACTGGTGTTCAGCCTTCACCATCTGGTAGGTAAGACAACTGGCCACCCATGACGCAATGTCTTTCTTCATTCCTGGCCACCAGAAGAACTGTTGTAAGTCCTTGTACATCTTAGTAGTTCCGGGGTGCACTGTGTATTTTGATCCATGAGCCTCTTGCAGAATACGCTCTTTTATTGGTAAATATGTCGGTACCCAAATGCTATTCTCAAACCTGATTCCCCCGTCTACTCCCACGGATAAATGTGTCTGTGGCTTCGTCATCAAAACTTTCATCTTATCAAGCTCTTCACTGGTCAACTGTGCTGCTACGATCTCACTCAACAACTCAGATTGAATCTGAATATTAGCCAACCTAACTCGGTCCTCTAGAAGTTGCGGAGTCCATTCCAAAAGTTCCTCCAAACTTTTCCACTGGCTGGACAGAACAGCTGCACACTTAAGCTGCTTCCGACTCAAAGCATCGGCTACGACATTCGCCTTACCAGGATGGTAGGCGATGGTGAAGTCGTAATCCTTCATGTAATCCATCCATCGTCGTTGTCGTAGGTTCAGGTCTCTCTGTGTCAGCAGGTACTTCAAGCTTTTATGGTTGGTGAAGATCTCAAAGGTAGCACCGTACAGGTAGTGCCTCCATATCTTCAAGGCATGAATGATAGCAGCTAACTCCAGGTCATGTGTCGGGTAATTCACCTCATTTGGCTTGAGCTGTCGAGAAGCATATGCAACCATGTACATGCCGATCTTGTTCCAACACACAGCCAAGTCCCATCTTGGAAGCATCGGTGAATATCATGAAACCCTCATTACCAGAAGGCAGAGTCAACACAGGAGTGGTAGTCAGCTTCTCCTTCAATTCCTGGAATTGAGCTTCACATACTTCAGACCACACGAACTTCACATCCTTCCGAGTCAACATGGTCAGCGGTAGAGCTGTCTTGGAGAAATCCTTGATGAAGCGCCGGTAGTATCTGGCCAACCCCAAGAAGTTGCGAATCTCGAAGGGGTTCTTCGGTGCTGGCCAGTCTCGAACAGCCGATACTTTGGCTGGATCTACGGTGATCGTTCCTCGTGAGATGATGTGTCCAAGAAACATGACTCGGTCCAACCAAAACTCACATTTCGAGAACTTTCAAAAAAACTTATGCTTTCTCAGGATATCAAGGACTCTACCCAGGTGGTCACGGTGTTGGGCTAGGTCATCCGAATACACTAAGATGTCATCTATGAACACTATCACAAAAGAGTCAAGGAAAGGCTGGAACACACTGTTCATGAGGTTCATAAAGACACTAGGTGCATTGGACAATCCAAACGGCATGACCACAAACTCATAGTGGCCATATCGGGTTCTGAAAGCCGTTTTGGGTATATCCTCACTTCTCACTCTCACTTGGTGGTATCCTGACCTCAAATTTATTTTGGAAAAGACTCGAGCTGATTTGAGTTGGTCAAATAGGTCATCTATCCTAGGCAAAAGATACTTGTTCTTGATGGTTGCTTGGTTGATCATCTGATAGTCAATACACATCTGAAGTGACCCATCCTTCTTTTTCACAAAAAGGACTGGAGCACCCCAAGGTGATGTACTGGGTCGGATAAACCCCTTATTCAACAACTCTTGCAACTGGGTTTTCAACTCAAGCAACTCTGCAGGGGCCATTCTATAGGGTGCCTTAGATATAGGGTTAGTCCCAGGAGCTAATTCAATTGAGAAGTCTACCTCCCGCTCAGGTGGAATCCCTGGTAGATCATCTGGAAAAACATCGGCATACTCCCGTACCACCTCTATGTCCTCTAAGGATTGCCCCTTGACCTCGGGTGTGGTGACTATGGCTAAGTAGGCTCGACAACCCTTGGATAGCATCCGTTCAGCTTTCAAAGCGGACACATAAAGGCTGGTTGTCACATCTTTCCTTCCTCGAATGGTGAAGTGTGGATAGCCATTTTTCCTAATAAGAATCTTTTTCTCTCTACAGTCAATCTGGGCTCTATAGGTGGAAAGCCAATCCATACCGATAATCACATCAAAATCATTCATATCGAGGAGGATGAAGTCAGTGGGAAGTTCATGGTTCAAATACTTTACTGGAAAGACTGGGGTTTTCAAAAGAGAGGTATAAATATGACCACTCGGAGTTGTGACATCCAACACATAACCCAAATCCTTGATATCCAAACCAAGCATAGTTGCCAGATTTCTCGAAATAAAAGTATTAGTAGAACCAGAATCAAAGAGTGCTTTTACATTTTGTCCCATGACTTCCAACATGCCTACATAGATATTCCAAATTAGAAAGCTACTACATGGTCTACTGAACTAAAAGGAAAACACTATGGGTTATTACCCTCGATCAACTTGTTAGCATTCGCCTGAGCTTCTTCATTGTCGATGGCGAACACTCTAGCCTGTCTCCTCTCTCCAGCTGGTGGTACTCCGGCTGGGGGTGCTGCAGCTACAGGTTGTGCTGCCACGGGCTGTGCCCCTAAAGGTCCTCTCGGGTCAGGCTACGGGCAATTGGCGATGAGGTGTCCTTCTTGCTGGCACCGGTAGCAGACTCTCTTCTTGAAGCAGCACTCACCGGTGTGCCACCTTCCGTAGGTGCGGCATCGAGGCTGGTTGTTCTCTTGATGAGGTTTCCCTTTCCCTCCAAGTCTTCCTTTGGCCTGGTGACGCCCGTGACCTTTCTTGTGGTTGTTCTTCTGACCTTGAGCTCCTTCAGTGAATCCCAAGTATCCCTTGGATTGATTATGTGCAGGCATTACCGTCCTTTCCATGTCCAAGGCGGTGTTGTAAGCTTCAGCGAAGGTCTTTGGCTTGCTAGTCATCACATGGGGCTTAATGGCGGGATGTAGACGCTCTATGAAATGGTCCACCCTCCTCTCTTCATCCATCATGTGCCCGAAACGTTCCAGTATACGGAATCTGCGACCAAAGTCCGCCACGGAAGAGCTTCCTTGTGTCATGTTGGTGAACTCCCTTTCCTTCTCTTTCTTAGCTGAGACGGGGATGAATCTGGCGGTGAAGATGGTCTTGAAGTCGGTCCACACCATCGGTTCCTCGCTTAGGTCTCTCCCAGTGATATGGTTCTCCCACCATATCTTAGTTGCACCTTCCAAAAGGTGAGTAGCAAACAAAACCTTCTTGTTGGGTTGCACCTCAAGCATGCGGAACCCGTTCTCGACTGCAAGCAGCCAAGCCTCAGCCTTGTCGACCACTTTAGTCTTATCTTCCCCCCAGAACTTCTCGACGTTCAGCTTAACGAAGTCCAGGATGGTAACTCCCAGTCGAGGACGAACAGGGAGTGGCTCACCTTTCTCATCTCTAGCTATGTCCCTCAGAGCCAGGGCATGAATAGCCTCAGTCAGCCGCTACTGTTATTCCATCCATTCAGTAGTGTGGACTACCATTGTCGGATTGGAACCACCAAACTGATCCTCCTCCATCTGAGCTACTTCCTCGTACTCATGTTGCTCTTCATATTCCGGCCCACCCTCTTGCTCAAGGTTGTTGAAAGGTATGGGCTCAGGATTGGGTGTCTCACGCATAGTCTCTTCAGGTCTTTTCCTCTTCTTGGAGGTCTCGCCCCTATGGTTATGCTTCCGCTTCTCGGAGGATCCACTCTCCTTGTGGGGAAGTCTGCCTCCACTTGTAGCAATCGGAATCGCCACGGTCTTAGTACGAGCCATCTACATAAGCATAATCAAACAACCACTTAATTTATCATTAAACTAATTATACTTATGCCGGTGATGTCTCATTACATATCTTTTATTTATTTGATGGAGGATTCCTTAAATTCCTAACTTACTTGCCCAAACCACATGAGGGTGAGGAAGAGAGAGAAACCCTAATCCTGAAGACCTTAAAAGAATTTGAGTTGAGAAGGGATGAACAAGATGAGAAAGTCCTAAACGTATCCTATTTCGAGTCTTAACCTAAGACATCGGCCAGGCAGTCACACGATCCGGGAGTCCTCGTATTCCGACTAGCGGTGTGGAGGAAAATTTTGCCAGCCCCCGGATGTGATCCTTTTCTAGTCACCTCAGTCTTTCGGAAAATCCTCTAATAACTCCCTCGGTTCTATGGAATTTGTAAAATTTAATAATTATTAATGATTAGATGAAGAACCTACGCTCTGATACCAATTGTAACGACCCCGCCTCTCGGTAACCCCCAATTAAGGGAGACCAGAAGGTCTAAATCGTTAACCAATTACAGGATCAAAGGTTCAACGAATAATCACTTATAATTATGAAATTATACTAAACTAAACTGAATATTGGCAGAAACATTTAAACTTGGTTACCTTTGAAAAACTTGGAGATTCTAAGTATCCATTGCTTGAATCTACTCTATATAATCCTCCTGGCACTTTACTTTTTATTTTGCAATGTGTCGGTTTACTGTTTGTTCCTTTAGGGTTCATACCTAAAACGCCGACAAACAAAAACATGATTAGCAAAAAGCTGGTATGTGGGGGATCACAAAAATTGGTTCAACTATACTAACAATGTAGGTAACCAATTACCATTAAACAATCAAATTACATTTTAAGCAGTACTACTCAATCTCTTCCTATCCCTTATCTCTTTAGTGTCCCTGCAGTGGACATGGATATCACCATCCTCACTTGGTGGATCTTCATTATACCATGCATGATCCTACCTGACAGGTAGACCAATACCTAGGGTTGAGTTGCATGGCACCTCCCGTAGAAAGTCCAATCTCTAACTCGATATGACTTGATGGACCTACCTCCTTGGTAGCCATTTACTAAGTCATTTACGGACCTGAAGGCCTACCCCGTTGGTAGCCTTTTACTAGGTCACCCATCAAACTACAGAAGGGACTGAGATCTGAGCTAGTAGGCATAACTTATTATGTGATAATCATATTCACTTTACCAATTGCATGAATTAAAACATCCAACAGTTTAATTCAGTTCATGATGAAATCATCAACAAAATCCAGAAAACTACATCGGTTAGTCATAAGCGTAACCACATACCTCCTATTGCAGTTTCAGATATAGAATCAAGATTGTTGAAAGAGAATATCCAATTAAGCAAGCAAAGGCACAAAAACCCTGAAATAAAAGTACAAATTCACTTTTATTAATATTTATCCAGTATCATTATGTCCCTTAGGGTTTCTATCCAATTTTAGGGTTTTCCTGAAAATTAGGGTTTTACTTTCATTCTCGAGTATTATGAACCCTAATTTACCAAATACACTAAAACCCCTAAATTATCTCCTTTTAACATTCGTAATAGTTTTAGAGTTATTGTTTAGCAAATTACTAGAATAACAAGGTTCCCTTTTCTTTAATCTTAAATTAGGGTTTTTATGTACATTATCTCCCCTTTAAGACATAAACCCTAATTTTAGGCACATATGAAATTAAAACGGATTAAGACTTCATATTATTAATAAACAGGTTAATATCCCTCTACTCAACCTATTAGGTTACAAAGAAACACCTTTTCCATGTAATTAGGGTTTCTAATTAATTTGGAATGCATTTTACTAACCATTAAATTACTTTTGCAAAACGAACTGGAATTGGATTCCACAATTATTTTTAACCGATTCCTTGAAATTTTCTACCCAACTTTCATATATAACTTTTCCCTATATGAGATTCCTAGTAATTACTAGGATTTTAGCAAGAAAACTCATTTATCTGTAATTTTGGTAAGAGATAGATTTTTACCAAAAAAAAATCGGCCGTTAGATTAGTGCTCCGATGCGCCTCGCGTCGATCTGACGCTCCGTGTCGCAAGCCTCCAATAACTCGGTGGCGCGTCCTGCTTCTCGCCCTCAGCCGCTGGATCTCGATCGAATGCTCGAAGTCGCGAGCGTCCTGACTTATCCGGCCACCGCCAGATCCTGATCTGACGCTCCGCGTCGAGCACTCCCTAAGTTAAGCGCGTCGCCCTGGGGCCCGTTGGGTCGTGCCTCGGTCCACACTGGTCCAAGATCGGAGGGCTGCTGGTCGTCGTCCTCTCCTTCTTCTTCAAAGAATCAGCGGCGGCGCCGCACGGACCTCCTCGCCGGAGCTAGGGCAATCAGGAGGGAGAGAGGGCTTCGAGGGGTTATAAGTGGCCGCCTGGATGCGTTAGGGTGATAGAAACCACCCGAGGCCTATTTATAGGCTAGGGGAGGGTCTCTTCTAGGGTTCCAGACCTTGCCACCAACCCTGGTTCTTGCCCAATTGGGCGTTTTTGATATACACAGCCAAAGATGGCAAAACTGGGGTCAAAGCTCTTCGACTGGGTCTCCCAAACCTGATGGGACTATCATCCCAGGTGCTCATGCACCATGGTGAAAGGAAAATCGAGGGGAAAAACCCCTGTAAACGCGCTACTGTTCCTGTCCCTCTGGGACTCTGGGCAATAGCCAGGTTAGTTGGATCAAAATCCAACGGCTCTGATCATCCACGTTCAAACCAAAAAGGGAAAGAATTCCAAATAAAACAAGGAAAGCTTTATCTTAAGAATAACTTTGGAAATTTAATAACTCTCAATCCATAATTCCTTTTGGCCTAAAATTTTAAAGGAAAGTCATTCTCTCGTTTATCTTTCATTGTGCAAAAATAGGAGTCATTATTCAAATGAAACGAGTCCTTTACTTTAGTTTCAAGTTATCCTTTAATTAATGGTATTTTCCACCTTTTCTTTATTTCCTTGGCCATTATCTAATTATTCTGAGTTCCTTGAACCCCAAGGAACCCTTATAACACGAAATTATATTTTTGGAAATTATCTTTTAGCCTTTTAACCATTCTTTCCTCTTTTCTTATATATTCTATTTTCCCATTGAAATTCTTTATTAAAAAGGAACTCCTTTTTCATTTTCTTTTTTATTATTCTTTCAAATGGGATTAATGGCCAACAAGGCCCATCAAACAACATGTAAGGCTTTCATTCACGAAATTAATCATGCAATCAAACATAATTCTTATTTATGCCTTTAATAGAGATTTACAAATCTCATTACATTTATTAGAAAAAAATGAGGTTATAACAGGGATTTTCTGGTACTTTGGAAGGGAGATTCCTTCTGGAGAGAGGTTCAATTTTGTAATTGTGGCTGCTAGCATATTATTTTTTTGCCCGTGATTTCTTCCCATTTTTCCATCGTCCAATGACATGTTCTTGCCGAAGACAAGCAATCACCATATGGTAAACCAGACATGAAAGATCGTTGATACAACTAGTAGAATGGATTGCACCTGTCAAATTCATTGATTATAGAACAAGTCTACTAGAAGTTAATGTTGTGAGTTTTTGATGCAATTCCGAATTCCTGAAATACCAATTAACTCCAAAATGAATTTGTCTCATTCATTCATTCATTGATTTGAAAATAGATTACAATCCATCAAGTTCAGTCATTGCCACTATCCAACCACATTACAATTTACAATTGGATCTGGCATACACAAGTACAAATATAACCCAGGAAGCCACTAATCCAGCCAAACAATATCTATATTTTGTCCTGGCCATCTTTACTTCTTTCTCAAGTTGTAAATTCTTGGAGTCTTCAGTAGTTGTTGTCCTGGCCATCTTTACTTCTTGCTCAAGTTGTAAATTCTTGGAGTCTTCGGTAGTTGTTGGACTTGAGTTGCCCCATTGAAAAAAATTACAGTATGGAAGTCCCTACAAACAATAACAAACATATTAAATTTAGTGCATTCAGAATTCCCCTGTAAGAAGAACAAAATCCACCTTTTTGTTGTAGTTGGGACAACCAAAGAATACTCGACCATAGTTCTTCGGAGTCTTAGCTATTTTCGCCTCAACTAAATCGCCACATTTGCAATACTTGGCCCCTCTTCGCATCAAAGATCTCTGACTAAAATTATCTGAACATGTTGAAATTGGGCAACTGTTTTCGTTTTTTTAGCCATGCCTTGGGATGACTGAATAGACATACTAAGAGCACAAATGATATGCAATCAATACACATTCGTGATCAGAAAAAAGAAAAACAAGAGGCCCAGGAATTGCATAGTCAATACACCTGATGTTTTCGTTTTTGTTAGCCAGTAGCAATATTTCCTCCTCGCTTCCTAGTTCACCTTAGAAAATGGGGAGCAGTGAGATGGGAATTACCACGTGTATTTGTCACAGCTGAAGAGGGGAAATCAGGTGTAGTTGTCGTGGAGCTTGCAGTAGACTCACCGCTGAAGAGGTGAAATCACCAGGTGTCGCCACTGGAGGGGTGTCGGCGCTGCCCTCTCGGAATCTCGATGTTCTCGTGGAGCTTGTTGTAGACTCACCGGTGAAGACTCACCGACGAAGAGGGGAATTGCGGGTCCTGTTGTCGGTAATATGGGAGAGCGGCTACTGGAGGGTGTTGTCACTGCCCTCTCCAAATCTCGTCGTCACTGCCTGTGAGAGAGAGAGAAGAAAGGGGAGAGAGATGAGCGAGCAGGTCGCCGCTATAGTTGTCGCGGATCAGGGAGACTGGTGGTTGTCTGCTGCCCTCCCAGAATCACCGTTTATTGCAAATCGAGGAGAGCGAGCGGCCACTGGAGTGGAGGGGTGTTGGCACTGCTGTCCTCCGAGCAGGTCGCCACTGCTGTCCTCTGAGCAGGAAGGGGTCGGCGGAGGAAGGGGGCCGGGCGGAGGGAGGAAGGGCTCTAGGCTCTGCGCGCTAATGGGGAGAGAGAGAGAGGGGGGGGGAGAGAGAGCAAGCGAGCAGAGAGACTGACAGTGGTGGGATCTGGCTGAGGAAACGGACGTTTACTCATCCCGTGAGTGCAGGCAGGAGCCGGGATCAGATGCAGATCCTACGGCTAGAAACTCTGTTGTATTGGCGGTAGAATACACTTAAGTGTATTCTAGCCTAACTCTTAACTCTCTCTCTCTCTCTATATATATATATATATATATATATATATATATACATATATATACATGTATATATATATGTATATATCTGTATATATATATACATATATATGTATATATATGTAAATATATGTATATCCATATATATATATATATGTAAATATATGTATATACATATATATATATACATACATACATATATACATACATATACGTATATATAGACATATATATATATATCTATATATATATATATATATATATATATATATAGGGTATATCTTCGCTACCCATGCGGGTAACTAAGATTCGCTACCCGTGCATCCGTTTTGTAATGGGAAGGTATGCATTTGTAATGAGACAATCCAAATTTGTAATGAGACGACCGAAATTGTAATACAAAGACTCGTTTTGTATTACAGCGTCGTTACAGTAATAAATATATATTTATTACTGTAACGACGCTGTAATACAAAATGAGTTTTTGTATTACAATTTCAGTTGTCTCATTACAAATTTGGTTGTCTCATTACATATATGTGTCATCCCATTACAAATTTGATGCACGGGTAGCGAAATCTTAGTTACCCGCACGGGTAGCGAAGATATACCCATATATATATATATATATATATATATATATATATATATATATATATATATATATATATATATTTATATTTATATATATATATAAAGATGGAATACACTCGAGTGTATCGGAATGCTTTGCACCTCAATACTTTTCCATCATAAAGTAATTATTTTGGATCCACACCGTTGATCTTCTTAAATATCTAATGAACATACTATATAATAGATTTGAGATCATTTGAACATCTATGCATCAAAAAGATGCAAAAATCATGCATTTCTAGTTAGTTATGTGTGTCAGTTTTATTGTCCTTGGATGAGTGGCTTACACTCATCCAAATACGCCCAAATTTTGTGTGTGATTTAGTATTATTATCACAATAAATATCAATGGAATAAAGTTTGAAAATATATGGCCTAGAAAAGAAAACACCGTTGGGATGTACGGTGTTATTTGTACACTTGAGTGCATTCTAGCCTGACTATATATATATATATATATATATATATATATATATATATATATATATATATATATATATATATATATATATATATATATATATATATATATATATATATAGAGAGAGAGAGAGAGAGAGAGAGAGAGAGTTAGGCGAGAATACACTCAACTAGTTTTCCATGATGCAACACTTTTTTTATAAATCTAATCTATTGATCTTCTTAAACATGTTGTGAATATATGATATATAAAATTTGAGCCCATTTAGACGTTTACATGTCATGTTAAAAATATCACAAAAATAATGCATTTCAAATTAGTTTCTTGCATTTTTTTACACTCAGTTTTGTAATGGGAAGGTATGCATTTGTAATGAGACAACCCAAATTTGTAATGAGACGACCAAAATTGTAATACAAAGATTCGTTTTGTATTACAACGCTGTTACAGTAATATATATATATTTATTACTGTAACAGCGCTGTAATACAAAACGAGTTTTTGTATTACAATTTCAGTTGTCTCATTACAAATTTGGTTGTCTCATTACATATATGTGTCATCCCATTACAAATTTGATGCACGGGTATCGAAATCTTAGGAGCCGCACGGGTAGCGAAGATATACCCTATATATATATATATATATATATATATATATATATATATATGGCCATTCATTCACTACCCAAGCATGTAACTAATTTTAGTTACCCGTTGATCTATTTTGTAATAGAAAGGTACCTATTTGTAATGGGATAGACAACACTTGTAATGAGATGACCAAATTTGTAATACAAAAACTCATTTTGTATTACAACGTAAACTTTTGTCATTAATATCATTTTTATAGTAGATGTGTAATACAAAACGAGTGTTTGTATTACAAATTTGGTCATCTCAACAAACATTTTCTATCTCATTACAGATAGATACCTTTTTATTACAAAATAAATCCACGGGTAATAAAAGTTAGATACCTGCTCAGCTAGTGAATATATAATATATATATATATATATAAACCAGGTTGTTATTCTATAGAGACTTAGAATCCAAAGGTAGTAAGGATGAATGTATTAAACTTCATAATAAAGGTATAAATTCAATGCTCTCAATTATATCATGTAACCCTCGTTCCTTAATCAAGCTCATCATTTCCAACATTTCTCTTTGTTTCAAATAAGTTTCTTATTCTAGTCTTATGATTTACATGTTCATCTAATTCTCTTTACTTTAACTCTTTTGAAGACTCTTCACTTCTATGTACTTATTTTATTTCTAACTCGTTTCTTCTACTTTCACTTTGCTTTGGAGTACATAAAAGCATTTTACTCGATTATATGATCCATTCCTCATAATTGATTCTTAATATCTTTGCCCTTACATACTTTTCCCATATCTTTTCTATATTTTATATTTAGAATTCATATAGTACTAATTATTAAACTCAATTTGAACCTTATGTTGTGTTCCTTTTTCCCAATAAACGGTTTCTCGTATGAGGCCCCAAAGTTGGATCTTAGATTTCAGTTACAACTGATTCTTAGTTATTCAATCTTTCCCATATGTTTGAATCTCTAGTGTATGTACATGCTCATTACATTCTGAGTTTGCCTCCCTGTAGTTGAATTACTCTTATTAGATTAATTAATAGGTCATTAGATCCTAGTAATGCATCCTGCCAACCGGACCAGTGCCAACTTGCAGTCTTGAATCCAAGAGCTACTGAGGATTAACTAATTTTCAAATATCTCAAACATATAGAAAGAATATCCACTCAGGGTAAACTCATTTAAAGATAACTTCTAGTCTAGTTGATACAAAGAATGTAAACAATAATAGAATTAACTTCATAGTGTACAAGAATCTTGAAGGGCCACATATATTTCTAAGAAATGGATATTTGAATTCAAATATATAAGAGAATTTCCATTGATATCCAATCAAAGAAACAATATAAAATAAGAGTTACATCACATTCTATTCTTATTCTCAATTCATTTATTTCTTTCTAGACTTCTAACCCTAATATTTCTAGGTTTTTCTCTCTAGCCCATCCTCCTAATGCATGCCTAGTAAGGACATTCAGAGCAAAATAGATAGAGTATCTTGATACTGGTCAACCTAAGAATCTAGATACCGAGCTAGGGTATCTAAATACCCAGACTTCCCAGAGCTATTAACACATCAATTCCTAACTACCACACTTATAACTCTAGCTTTCTATCCTAGTGGTCCCTGATGACTGAGCCTAAGCTCTAATACCAAGTTGCTAGACTCACATCCCACAATTATGACTAATCATGAGATCAAGGCATAAGTTTGAGGATTATGCTTAATAAAAGTTCGATCCCAACTTTTTCTTTGATTTCAAACTCTTTGTTTCCTTGTATTCAATCACATAAACAAACTTTACAAAGGAAGTTATGACTTGATTACTCTAATATGATGCCAACACTAAAGATACATATTTAAACATTCATTCTATTTCTCAGAATTTTGTGTACATATGACATGACAATAAGATACATTCTCTCTTATTAAGGAAACAAAGATA
The DNA here is from genome assembly GCA_963693085.1 of Alisma plantago-aquatica. Taxonomy (NCBI): domain Eukaryota; kingdom Viridiplantae; phylum Streptophyta; class Magnoliopsida; order Alismatales; family Alismataceae; genus Alisma; species Alisma plantago-aquatica. Next base: position 525,523,622 of record OY856412.1, read on the forward strand.
CACATCATTATTTACAACTCTCTCACTTCTATACAAGGACCTAGAGTGACATGGACCGACTGAACTTAACTAAAGTCATACTTAACTCATGTGGTACATCTACTCCGATGCACAAACATCTTCAGTCCATGAGTTATCCCTAAAACTTATGAGAAGAAGGGTGAGCCTACTCGCTTAGTGAACGAGTACTTCAAGGAAATAGACTAAATTACTTATATAATTACATATATACTTTTGAGCAACTAATATCAATTATAATAGTAGTAAGCTTCAAAGAGACTAATCAATCACAAACACAAATATGGGAAGATACTCTAGATATCTACAAGAGTGAATCAATATATGAACGTTCTTGATTAATCACAAGGATAACTAATAACTCAAAAACATACAAAGAATAACTGAATAACTACACACATTTGGTTGACCTCTCATTCATCTTATTATGCCCTGAACCCAGATGAGTTGTAACAACATGTGAAAGAATCACAGCAAGCTATGATCTCACTGTGCAAGGCTAAGAAGCATGCCCGGGTTCCTAAGCCTATCTCTCGAGTAAGACCATGTCTACAGTGGGCCTCGACACATCTTCCTCTCAGTAGATAATGAGAGTGAGTGGATATCTCAGACTCCACCTCTCAACCTGGGTACTTAGGCGGTGAGTCAAAGCCCTCAGACTTATTGTGCAATAGTGGAACTACTGGCCACTGATCACTACAACATGTAGCACATGTACCACCATCATCCCTGGTTGGTGTTGGGTATCACACAACTATAAGGACTCTACCCTATTTGTCAAGACCCCACACCCTACTTGTGTGCTCCATCTTACCTCGATATGGACTACCTCTAGTCAGGAAACTATTTCCTCTCTACAACGCAGGCCTCGTCCTGTGAGGATTGCACATTATTCAGGGAATATAAATGTTTAATTCACTCTTTAAATTCATAGATAAATCATCACATCAACATTTCTTGGTTTGTCTTTATAAACAATTCATTTCATATATCATCTATAACATGTACTACAAATTGAACTATTGAACATCACAACATCTCATACCGAGAAACACTAATATCATCATACTTGATTCGCTAAATACTCTATGCTTAGGGTTTCATTTGCCTCAATCACATATCATGTCTTGATTAGGATGTAATACATCATAAACATCATTGAATAAAGATTGCTCTCAACAATTCACATATAACTAAATATATATATGAAACCTTGTAATGAACTAAACTAGGGTTTTCACACCATTTACTAAAACAACATGCATCAAGAATAACATTGATTAATGATGTCTATTTGAAAACCTCCAACTTTGCATTGATTTAGGGTTTTACCCTCTTTATTGATATATCAAGCATATATTGATATCATGAAATGAAATCCAAGATCTTATCTGACATATATGTACTATGCATATAGATAAAACAATCATTCATAACCAATTTGATTCAATTAGAGAAACTTCTTTATTATACAACAATTTCAGTCATAGTCAAAAACTCTACATTTCAGTATATTCTTGTAAACTCTACAATTACTTTAAAAATTATCACTTAGATGTATTGTAACCATTTCTAATATGATTTCATCATCTGAAATTCATCACAATAGATAAATAATCCATTTCATATCATCTTGCAAAAGCTAGATCAAAAAGGCAATTTAGGGTTTGTACTCGCATACTAAGGAATTAAAGATTATTGATGATATAACTCATTTTCATACAATCTACTATTTAATGAAAGTAATCACTCATACTAAGGTGTGAAAATACCTTTAAAATGTATCCCATCTCTAAAAATCTTGAACTCATATCAAAACCCTAGCAAATCACCATATTCTTCTTCCTTTCAACTCAAAAACCTTATGGGGGGTTACGAAGAAAGAGTAAGAAAAGTGGAATATTTGATACAATTTCAATTCAAATAAGAGGAGGGATAGAATATTGACATGTAAGTGAAGATTAACCATGAAAGGCTATGCAAAGAAGCTAAACTTACTTGATTTCATCATATCTCAGATAGAGAAATCCTAAATCAACAATTCCACCACTTTCTCCTCTCAAACCCTAAATCTCCCTCTCTCTCTAGTATTTCGTTTATCAGGAATGAATAAAAAATTATGAGAGCTCATAGTGAGTTAGGTTGACCATATAGAGAAATTGAGTTGCTTGGGTCAATTGCACATTGGCCCCTCACTATACTTTCTCTTATTTTAGTTCAACTTTCTGTCAAAAAATGTTATTGTAATTCATTTATTTTAGAGATCAAACCTCCTCCAAAAATGATGAAAATTTAGCATGTTGTCTGTAATTGAGTTAAAAGGCTTTAGTTAAAATTTCATATCATTTTCAGTTACCAATAAATAATTCAAAATAAAATAGTACATGACTATCCAACAATTTGCAGAATAGTCGGTTGAAGAGAAAATGCCCCAGAATGGCCATGCTAGCTACCATGGTTGTGCTAAGATGGACACAACACAAACGTGATGCCTACTGTGACCATGATGCATTAGTTTCATCAGATTAGAGTATAAAAGTTGGTCGACAGTTCAATTCTTTCAAAACAGTCGTGTGGCCTAGAATGCCCATGCCACCAATGACCTAACACGAACGTGCTACCTGTCACAGACATGATATTCAAGCCTCCAACTACCATTTTCATTGTCCTTTTCCTACCTCTCTCATTCTTTTCCAACATAAGCTGGTTTGGTAAAAACCCTAATTTCAGCTGACTAGGGTTTATATTTTCTCAAACCCTAATTATACAAAGAGATAGCATACTTGGAGTTCTCATTAGGTTGAACACATCATAATTGAGATATCATCATTAATTATGTTTACAAAATGATCAATATAATCAATCATGTAATCATCCACATAAATCCTAACTTATCAATTAAGCTCAGATACAGTCATAACAAGTACCTATCATGCTAATTTCACAAATGTGATAGTTGTTTCTATACCAACACCACATCTTCTATATGTGGATTTAGGTGATGAGAAGAAGTAGAGCCATATCCTCCACCTGATGTAGCATATCTGGAAGCACATATTATATATTTATTGCACACAACCTTATCCAAAAACCAAGGTAGTACACCTCTAGTCTTCACATATGAGCAAATTCTTAGGTCACCTGAGAGGCACCATTCCTACATTGGGGTAGTCCTTATGGATCCACACATAGATATATACTACCTCTACTAACAAAGGAGTATTTGTGGATCTTGTTGGATGGATTGTAGGATGAAAAACAACATCAACTCAAGTATCCTCAATGTCCATTTAAGCTACCATGGATACCTGATCACATCTTGCACATGGAACTCTGATGTTCAAAGTGTCAATCCTTGTTTGTATGCCCTTCAACTAGACCTTCTTTGAGTTGCTAAGATAACTTTGATGAGGATCAAGGATTTCTCTCCCTCTATCTTGGGTTTGACGTTTGTTTGGGTGGAGGTTGGATGGTATATACTCCTTTCCACCCGCACCTATCCGTTTTCTATATTAATTGATTCTATTTTAGCATGTCAGATTTACATGTAGATTACTTACATTACATGTAGTGTCAACTATTCTTATTTTAGTTCTTAGTTTGTGCAATGTTAGTTGAAGACATTATCTTGTTGGCTTAGTTTACATTCTTGTTTGTATGACATATAGAATTTGTCATCCAATCCTTCTTGTTTGAAGTAATTTTTTTTTGGTCGGTCAAAGAGCGTGTTACTATAAAGCCAAAAACTTTGGGCACGGAGTACCCCATTACATGACAAGGAGCTAGAAAGCTCGACCAAAGATCGGTACAGTAAGCATCCCATTACAAGAAACCAAAATCTTGATACTCACAAACGAGTGATCAAGATACAAAAGAAACACAAACTCTGACCTATGTAGAATACGACTAGATCCCTATTACACATGATCAGAGAGCTTCGAGTGTCCAGGACTTAAGTGTAATAAGGGATGATAACCCCAAGTCGGCAGAAATTGTTAGAATCCGATATGCATACCAGACTGGTAACCGGACTGAAGGAGTCGAAGAATCCAGAATTTGACATTAGGTGTGCTCTGAAGCCCTTCTCCACTTTCTATATGCTCACCTAGAATGTATGAAGAAGAGGACACAGAGACCAGTCAACATCTCCTTCAAAATCCACAGACTGGATTTAGAACAACGACCAGGTGATGTATATTGGACCATATAGGATCCATGGAAGATTAAACAATCTTCCAGCGGACCTGCAACTAATTGCTGAGCACTAAAGTGCAACGTCCAAAACCTGGGATGGACCCAGATCGGCAAGAATCAACAGAACACATCATCGAGCACCTCGAGTGCATTCAGTCCTCAGCTGTAGAAAAACACACGCAAAGGGGGAAGGAGAACTCAGCCCCCAACCACCATGGAGCTGTTGACGAGGACCCCATGAGAGGAGCTGGTGTCGCTGGTTGTCGGTGCAAACTTCAAGCTGAACCGCCCAATGCGAAGAAGGGCCTAGCATCGGTTGAGGAGAGAGGCGTCGTCTTCAGGAGCCACTGAAGCTAACCCGATGGCAAGCCACCCACCTCGCCATCGTTGGTAGAAAGGACACGCCGCCAGGCTGATTAAGTCGGTAGTCGGCCCAGCGTCAGTCCACCTCCACCTAAACGGGACCTCCCAGGTCTGGAGGCATCACCCTGAGGGACGAGCCTCCAGCTGGGCAGGGCGAAGCGCCTGGAAGCCACCCAATTGACGGACACTGAAGAGTCCATTGAGCGCCCCTCAACAGCAGACTGGGATCCCTCCACTAAACAACAGAAGGGGGTCCCGCTGGCAGGCACGACAAAGAGAAAACGAAAAATGCATCACCTCCGTTGCAGTGGGCGAGGCCATCACACAGCTCGGGGAGAAGGAAAAAGGATGGAGGAGGAGATCGGGGGAAACCCTTGCCTCACCTGCGTCGATGAAGCGGTCGAGCCAGATCCAGAAAGCGGCTCCCTCCCTCCATCCCTATAAACAGACCGGAGTCGACTAGGTCGAATCTGCCACGAGCAATCTGGATCCAAGCAACGAGCAGCTCATCACGACCTTCTCACCTCCAGCCGTGATCAACCTCGACGAGTAACCAGCGGAGCTCCCTTTCTCTACGAACCTCAGAAGCCGACATATGAGAGACCTTGCTGAAGACCATGAGCGCCAGGGGGAGGAAAGCACTGAAGCAGCGCTCCCTCCCCCCAGCGGTAGCCGCCGGTGGAATCTAGAGAGCGGGCAGAGCGGAAGCCCTAGAGAGAGAGCATGTTTTGGAATTGAAGTAAATTTTTCATGTTAACTACATTTCTAATAACACTAATGGTTAGAAACTACCCTTTATAGTCTATAAATATTGCCATCATGTTCCATTAAAAAATATGTCATGGTGTTAGATGAACACCTAACGATCAAATAGAACACTCCTCCTATTAATTAGTGAATTATATCTATGGAATTGCTATGCATCCCCTAACCAGGTCATTGTTTGAGTGAAGTGAAATTGAAGAATAACCCATTGTACTTAATCATACAAATAAGTGTTACACATGGCCCATACCCTCTCTAACACTTCTTCATCTATCTTGTTACCATCCATCCACCAAAAACAAAAGAACAAAATATACACATAAAGGGTGCCAAACTCTATATTGGCGGTGGCATACCCCCCCTCCCTCGATAGTTGCTTCGTCCATACCCCTCTTTATGTAATAAGAGTGTATCACCAAAAGTAAAGAACAAATGAAAATGTTCAGAGACAAAAATAAAATTAATGTATTTGCATACATAATATGCAATTTCAAGTCATATACAAAAGAGATATATGCATTCTTTCTTCAATACCCCCATTCACTCCATTCTTTACCAAGGGACTCGTTACATGCTCCATTGATTTCTATTGACAATGTCGAGTGTTAGATTATTTGCATATTCATGGTTTTATCAGACTCCTCAAATTATCATGAAATTCATATACATGTGTGGCATTGGGGATGGTATTGAGGAAGTAGTGTTGAGAAAAGAATATGAATACATGATATGGCAAGTTGTGTTCCGTGATATCAGGGGGTTGGGTTACTTGGCAGTATTACTTGGTCCATTGATTGACACATTTCAGAATCTACAAGAAATTTTCAGTCGACCGATTGGTTGTCGTAGTCGGTCAGTCAAATTAGGAAAAATGAAAATAACTATGGTGTTAGTCTAGTCAACCGGTCATTCAACAGGACGACTGTATATATATATATATATATATATATATATATATATATATATATATATATATATATATATATATATATATATATATATACACACACACACACACACACTAGTTCTTGCAGGTGCACGTGAATTAATTACAAAGGATATAATAAAATCACTCATCACTTGTGGTAAATCTTAAACTTATATCTAAACGTCCACTCATACCCTCGATATTAAACTTTAAAATTTTAGTTGTAAAAATATGTAAAAATTAAGTTGATTTTCCCCAAATATTATTAGGGTATTTTAATGAACAAAAACTAACTTAATAACATTCATGGGAGCAAGTTGAACTACATGTTTAACATCATATTTGAGTGAAGAGGAAGCATATGTAACAAAGGTTTTATTAGATGTTTTGTGTAACATATAACCTCACATGTTCATCTTCCTAAATATAGTTTAAATAAGTTTGAAATGTGATCACATTTGATAATATTACCGATCATGTGATGGAAAAAAAACATGAAAATTGATGTTGCACAATGACACAAACTTGCAATTGATCATGAAACGTACTATCCATCACTTTAGGGATTTGTAAAAAAATATTTCAATGAGAAGAAGATCAACATCAAGATCGAGGGTGATGGGCCATGTCATTTCTCTATGCTTCACCCTAAGGTATCAACAACATTGAGATAAGGCGTTATGCATGGACATACATCTCCCCCACATTTGATGTCTCAACCAATGTATCTTACCTCTTCCAAATGTAAGCATGTAAACCAAGGACAATAACTATCAAAATTTATATTAGCGACAACACATGTCAAGCAAAGACCATCTTCCTTTTCATGGCCTTTAGTTCTCTATGGATATAGTGCATGTAAAAAAATGATAGATCAAAGGACAAGCTATATGTATTGGAATGAATTCTTTGTTGTGATCGGATGCTATGAGATGACATGAATAGATAAATTTTGATATTTAATATGATCAAATTGAAAATGTATTTAATACGAAGTAATTCTACTGTTGATTGTAGCAATTCAATTCATTGTTCAATACTATCTTAAGGGAATGTTGGTTGTGAATCATACCTTGTTATGAATGGACATATACAAAAAGAATATATTCTAATTGTAGTTGAAGAAAATCATGGAAAAGAATCCTAATCAAGGAAATTCCATATTATCATATCGTGATGGATCATGGCTATGAGTGAACCTACTATTATTAATGTTTATAGAATAATCAACAAACTACTCTACAACTCAGTCATTCATGATCAATTATAGCATGTATTATCTTGATTCAGCGTGAATATGAATGCGTACCATAGGAATGGATAGTTGCTATAGGATGTAGTACAGTGATGGATATATTAGTACATAGGAAAATATATAACTTTTTTTCTATATTAAAAGATGATAAAAAGAGCATGTGTTATTAACTCAGAATGCATGATGGGAGTTTGGTCGGCTCACATCTTTTGTGCCTGGGACAATGTGCCCGACAAATCATGGACGTACACTTTATCATGGGACCTACAAATCAAGGGACCTGATGCTACGGGATGAGGGTGGGACAGTGATTGGGTATAAAATTATTTGAACCCGAGTTGGGCTCACCTGGCATACACAATTGCTTCATAAAATTCAAACGGTAAAAACTTCATGATTAGGTGTGAGTCTTAAAAGGTCATTTAAGATACAGATTTCATTCTACGTGTCGTCCATGTAAACATGTGAGACCAACAGCCCATAGTAGCTATATTGGAGGAATTACCTTGACGTTTACTCACCCTTATCAGGAATTACGGATGGATTCAAATGGTGAGTGGGAGGAAACCAGAGTCCATTGACTCAAGAATTAGGGACAGGGTGGTATTTTGAGGAACAAATAATCCATGGATGTCCTGTAGTTCGAGAAAGGAGTGACAAGGTGACGTTACATAGAAAATTATGAAATTATGGAACATACCTGGGAAAAATGTCAAATCAGACAACATATGTAGTATAGGAGGCCAACATGGCTATCTACATTGAATTTCGAGTTCGTTCCCGACCAATTTGCTGATCAATCTGAGTTTTCATGACCCAGCCATGTTTTGGAAAAGAAAAGTTTCACCATCTTCAAATTCCTATTTTAGAATTCAGACCCTTTCTCTATAAATGCTATGTTCATGTTCAAGATGCACGTACTTGTCCCTAGCATGATTGTGATCCTTGTGGCATGGAAGGTGTACAGGTCATTTTCTTCAAACAGCCTAAGGTAGTACTTGGTTGGCTCTTGGAGCCCAAAAGGGAAGCGGAGCAAGAGTTTATCATAGGTAGGGAATTGGAAGGCCATGCAGATTAGGAGCCGGAAGACTTCTACTTGCAAAGCTCACGTAATGAAACAGTTCTTAAATGGTGGGATTTATTGTCCTCGCTCATGCAATTTCGATCGATTGTGCTTCTGAGAAGACTTGGTTCCGAAGCATGAATATTAAAAAGATGTTAACACATTTCACTATGAAACTTTTTAGATCCTCTATTACTTTTTTTTGGATATGAAAGGGCCATTAGCCCCCCCCCCAAACAGGTGCCGGAGCCCGGATGACCCAAGAGGTTATAAATACGTTGTGGAACGGCAGGTTTCGAACCCGGGGGCCAAGCCGTGCCTAACCAACCGTGCCACAGCGGCCGGGTGATCCTCTATTACTTGATTGCTGGGGCTGTAGGGAGTTTTCTAGCTGTCAAGAAAGGCTGGCATATGCTAGATTGTTTCTGACATAAAAAACTGCGTCATTTTTAAATGCAGCAAACTCATTTTTGTTTCGAACTACCACATTTCAGAAGTGGCATATGAAAGATCGAATACATAAAGTACTTGAAAACCATTAACCCATCATGTTTTCGTCCATAAGATACCAACAATCTTAATGATCTAATTCAAACCGAGAAGGGGAATACTATGCCTACCTAGCAATGGCGTGCGTCTCTTTGCAATCTCAAAGAAGCGTTCGTGGTCCTTCAATTTCAAATAACATCTCCAGGCACCATATCGTTGAACTTGATGCAATTCTAGAATGGATAGGATCAATGTCATAGTGGGTTACAGTCAACTGATCCAGATTATGAATCCACTTGATCCATGATCAGTGTGAGTGGGTAAGAGGGAAGATTGTACCAGTGTTAGAAGTCATCAACATTGATGATCCTGCTACAGTAGGGATCTCATTGACGTCTACAAACGTGGCTGCGTATCGCATGAAAAGGAAGAAGTTGGGGATGGACTCCCCCGTCTGGGATGCTAACATAGAGGCTATGCTTCCACGAGTCATAGATGTTGCTCTAGGTCTTCGTATGTACACTACACCTGCACTACACTGTCAATCCTGATTGCTGAAACAGATACACGGTGCAGCGGTTAGTAATATTAGTTGTGTTTAGATCCACTCCTCCAATGCAAGGCACTGCAATTGATGGGACCCATTGACGGTGCAGCAGCTAGAATGTTGGTTGTTGCTAGATATGTCCACCCAACAAAACAAATCAAAACCATTGCCTCTGACTCAAAACCCACCAGAGAGTCGGTTCCAGACGTGCCCATCGACTCCATCCAGCTTCGTGACGGAAAAGCACTTTCTGCCTCCTTCAGATCGGCAATGAGGGATAGCTAAAGAGGTTCGTTGGATCTCGGACGCAAGAACCTTTCCTCGGTGATCAATACGGATGTCACGGCAATTGATTTCTGAGAGCTCTTGAAAAGCGTAGGAGGGTTGGTTTCTTGAGAGTCCAAATAATTACGGTAAACAATGAGGACGGATGAGAGTCCAAATAATTACGGTAAACGATGAGGACGGAAACGAGTTCTCGTGTTTAGTATGATAGAATAGTAGATATATACTTGTGAAATCGTTTGTTCATCACTAACCTCATTTGTATCCTATTTGGGCATCGTGCCTTCCGACTTCTCTCAAAATTGAATTCCTAGATCTGTTTCGCTGGTGGAATGTAATTGTCCACTATCCACTCAACAACCTTTGCATAGCATCCACTCTTTGAGTTCAATTTACCCCTCTCATTTGTTAGAAGAACTGATTTTGGAAGAGAAGTGACATCATGGCATTAGACATTTTATCCTAAAAAACGGGACATTGTTGGTAAAGCCAACAATTGTGGTCCGTGAAGATTAACGGCATGCCCTTCAATATTTCCAAGAGAAGCAATTACAGTGATCGTTATAGTTATTAGATAATTGGTCCTTGATTTCTTCGCCCGCTTTAATATCATATTTTGTTAATGGACTAATATTCTATCACGCTCACGCCCGCGCGTGAGCAGTTTCACGCGCTCGGAAACCAGCCGTGAAATCAGCCCCTCTCAGCCGCACCACGTGGCGGATGGTGATTGGTTGATCTTTTTGAAATTATGTAATAGGCAAATAAATTTGTTTCGCTTATAACTTTTGAACTGTAAAGAATTTTTAATAAAATAAAAACCGTTGGTTTCGTTACAAAAAATGTAAGCTAACAAGTCTAATATTGACATATTTTTGAGAAAAAAATACAAAAATAATATATATATAGTTTAATTGACAACTTACTATAGCGCCCATAAATGATTATTGACACCTAAAAACGCCCAAAATGGTTCATTGACACTCAGAAATTTAAAAATGACGCTAAAATAAGACATTGGATGTTATGGCGCTCATAAATTGTTATTGACACCCAAAAAATAGTTAGTCGACGCACAAAATGGTTCGTTGACACCCACAAATATGAAGATGACGCCCAAAAATAAGGTAATTGACGCCCAAAATTGTGCATTGACACCCAGAAGTATAAAATGATGCCCACATAAGACATTTTGGATACTATGGCGCCATAAATAACTATTGACACTCAAAAATGGTTAATTGGCACCCAAAATGGTGCATTGACACCCAAAAGTATAAAAATGGCGTCCAAATAAGGTAATTGACGCCCAAAATGGTTCATTGACACCCAGAAGTTTAAAATGACGCCCAAATAAGGTATCGACAACCAAAACAACATAACGACACCCAAATAACTTATTGGCACCCAAAAATAGCTAATGACACCCAAAGACACCCATAAATGGCTAATGACACCCAAATATGACTATTTGACGCCTAAAATAGTTCACTTACACCTAAAATTATAACGACGCCCACAAATACCTAATGACACCCATAAATGCCTAATGACATCCAAAAATGGTTAATTGACACCCAAAATAACATATTCATATCATTTTTATATTTTTTTGTTAAAAATATATCAATATTAGTCTTGTTGAATTGTATTTTTCATAACGAATCCAACGGTTTTTATTTCGTCAAAAAATTCATCACGGTCCAAAAGTTATAAGCAAAATAAATTATTTACACATTACACACCTTCTATCAACCCATCCAATTAAATGCTGTCATGTCATCATCCGAAAATCACCTTCAAAAAGGCAAAACTTCTCAAAATTATTCAAAACCATCTTCTGCCTAACCGCGCGTTACCAAATCATTTTCGTTTGCTAATTTGCATCGCAACCATCTCTTCCATTCATACTGCAACCACTCTGACGATGCACGTTCCAAGGAGGGACGCTGTCCTAATTTTAAGGTTGTCATGATGGAAATCCAAGACACAATACCGCTGTTCGTACACTTGTTCACGTTTTGGACTTCTTTAAGAAAACCTTAATTGGAGATACTATTTTATTCTAGCTACTGTAAGCATCCAAGGGAAGATTTCAGCTCCGTTATTAGAAGCACATGACATGACCCCTGTGGTCCTTTATACATGCCCTAACGTGGTAGTAATGCAGGTCAAGATGAGATCATGTATAAGTTTTTCTTGATCCTTAAATACAAGATGGACCAATCAGCTTTGCTTATGTTACCAATAAATAAGGGTCAGTCAGTCCTGCTTGTGCTACTCAGCTGTGTGCTGATCAAATCGCTTGATATTTAATGTTATCCCTTCCTTTCCCTGATCCAATTGGATTCGACAAGGTAACATTTGATATAGAAACGATAACGAGAACTGGCTTTAAATGGTAGATGAAAGGCTAGGCAAATACAAAAATAAGGAATACAGCTGACAGCTCTCTAGCCTTGGAGTCGAGTCTCCCACTCCAACATCCATAATTAATGTTGAATCCATATTATAAGATGGTAAGTTTAGATTCCAACAATAAGACGTGTAATAGATTGCGAGCGGGGGAGAGCGTGATAGTTTTCTATTTACAGCTAGACGAATACCGCATCACATTTTTCTTCTTCTTTTAATTGGGAGTGGCTGTTAACAGGAAGATCGTTTTCGTATTCAATTTAGTTAATATGAGCTGCATGTTATAGTTCGGCTTCCTCTTTATCCATTCATCACGGACTATATTCTAACTATCGAACCCTGAAGGATTCTGGTTAAAGATTACTTGAAATGGAAGGAACATGGAGACTTTTTTTTATTTATGCGAACATGGAGACATATAATTGATGTTGTGGTCAGTGGGGTCAATTTTGCGGAATATCACTTTCCTGATCATAATGTTGAACGTTCTTTGATTCAACGCCATTAAGTCAGAGATGGTACGCACAGGCCCATTCGACACTCTATAGAAAACTAGCACAGGATGGTTATTGTGCCGCCTTTTATGTTGTTGGCAGATAATTGGTTCATGAAAAAGATCTCCAGTTTTAACCAGGTTTCACGTTAAGGCACATTGTTCAGAAAATTTACGTCATTAATATGAGTTATCATTAAACAACATGATGACTTTCAAAGTTTTCTTAAGAAATGGTTGTTAAAATGATAAGTATACTTCTAACATTTTCATGACAGCATTTGTAATCAAAGAAAGTACTTAGTGGTTTGTAAGTCAAATTCGTTATACACAAAACGTAATTAGCAATTTCTAGAAGAGCATAAAACAAAAAATGAAGGTAGATGCTTCCCTCTCAGTAATGACTATAGGAAGACATTCATCAATGTGAATATTTTCAAGGACTATCTTAAGATGCCAAAAGACTTTTGTAATCTAGTGGTGGAACTAGTTCATGCAGTAGCTTGCACTTGATATGGATATCCTGTCATAATGACTCTGCTCAATGAAAATGAACTTTTTGACTATAATATCAGCCAGTTACAAACAAGAAGAACAGAGTTATTTCTTACCTTCCAGTACATGAATGACAATGAATTGGGTAGTGTCGGTGTATCTATCCATTTGCAGGTATGAAATATATTATTGGGTGAAACTAACAACCTCAAGATGAACCAAAAACTTACCCCGAAATTGGCTTATCGCGAAAAAAAACAAAAACATACATCACCTGAAACCCCAATGTGCAAGTATACATCTAACTTTTTTCTTTGATTGTGTTAACAAAAACTAGAGTCTCAATTGTGCTAATAAAACTCATCACAATGATAAAAAGCTTATGTTTGCAATGTTGCTTCAATAATTTGACATCTCTAACTGTTGACATGGGGATTTCTATAAATCCAAGGAAACTTCAAAACCCATGAATAAATTCAAATTCACCATAATAAGGATTAAGTATATATAAAGTATACTTTTTTGAAGGAATGGGAAAGAAGATAGTTGTCTCACATTACAAATTAGTAAAAAAACTGACGAAGAATGACTTCCTCTCACATGAGAAGCAATGAGATGATAGCCTCATGGTTGGAGGTGGGAGAGGCGACAACGGCCGCTCGCGAGGGCGTGGATCCCTCCATTCTGATCGCGGCTCGACGCAAGAAACTCTTTCAGAGACAAAATCGACAATTGTTGACGTGATGAATGTGGATTCATCACTCAACACCGAACAACCTGCTGGCGCCGTCAGGTCGTACGCGGCCACTACGATAGGGAATCTTCCTCGCACATCATCTGTGATCAAATGTGTCCCTCTGGATACGATGCGGCCAAAGGACATTAGAGGGGACTGATCCAGTTCCCTCCCCTCAATCTCAATCACCCGACTTCACTGGATCCACTGCCATAGCCCTTGAAGTTTGTTGTAGTTGTCAAGGTCTTGGGCACTAACATCAGATTCCAAGCTCTTATCAACCGCCTGAGTATCCTATGGAATCGCACAAACACCTTTCACGCCATTGACCTAGAGAAGAGGTACTATGTCACCCAACTCACAAATCATGATGACTTTGTGAAAGAGATGACAAGAGGACCCTGGACTATCTTTGGGAACTATCTGTCGGTTCAATCGTGGTCACCAAGCTTCTGGCCATCAGACCCAATCCCACGGAAGCTCTTCGTTTGGTTAAGAGTACGTGATTTACCTGTATTCTTGTACCAAGCTCAGCTTCTCTGAAGTATTGGGGATTTGATTGGATGGACAATCAAGATAGATGATACCACATCTATAGACAATCAAGGACGAATTGCTAGATTAGCAATGGTGGTGGACACCTCCAAGCCACTACTTCCAAGTATCATCCTTGATGGGGAAATTTTTGTCCAAAGTACATGAACCTGCCCACCATATGCATGAAGTGTGTGAGGAACGTCCATCCAGAGATAGACTGCAAATTTCTGCCTATCTTTGCTGCCCCTGACCCCTTCACATCAGCGGCGGCCCCACTTCCTACACCACTATAGCACACCCCTTCGTTTCACGTTAAGAAGCTGGAAAGAAGACATGTGGCTAAGAAGATGACCAAGGACACATCTACTAATGACCAAGCTCTGAGTAAGGGTAAGAAGGGTGCCCAAGCCCTGGCGGTAGGCACCATTGTCCCACCAGACACTCCACCTCAAGGCCAAGCCCAAAAGGATGGACAAGGCAGTGAGAAAGTTGACTAGAACTATGTCCTTGGACATCGCCAGTAAAAGAAAGGGTCCCGAGTATCATCTGCCAAGGTTGCCACTTAGTCAGCCTCATTGAACGATACACACCCTATAAGCAACAAAGATAACATTGTCAACAATGACACCTCAATCATTCTCATTGATGATGAGATGAGTGAAGGATGCCAAACATGACCTACTTTAAGGTTTGGTGAACAACATGGCAGCAACAGGCATGTCACCACCACCCTGACCTTTGACTGGGGCAATAAGGGAGGAGGTGGATCTAGCATTATGCTAAGTAACCAGAAGGTTATCTACCAAATGGTGGAAGTCAGCCTGAGTAGAGAACATAAAAAGGGCAAGCTTTGCCAAATGATTGGTAGTGCTAACAGTAATGTGAAGCAAAACTCATTCTTCAATTTCAGGCACCAAGTGACAACATGGTGGAGAACTGGGATGATGGTGAGTAGTCCATTGGACTGTGCACAACCATTCACTAGCTTCTCTGCCAACCCTTCCTCCCCTTAGGTTTATTAATGTTGAAGATCCTTTGTTGGAATTTCCAAGGAGCTATATCCAAGGACTAATTCAGACTACTTGGATAGTATAAGAATTTATACAAACTTCACCTACTAGCCCTAGTTGAAACTAGATGTAGTGATGACATTTCTCTTATTATTATTCCGTAGTCAGGTTATCCCTTCTCTCACAAAGTTGAAGCCTTAGTCTTTTCTGGAGGCATTTGGCTTCTTCAGAGCCAGCCAACATTGAGCTTGAGATAAACTACAATCACCGACAACTCACTCTCTACGAGGTTAATGGGAATTGGCACCAGACCTTTGTCTATGGCAAGCCAAACCTTTACAAAAGACCTCTCCTTTGGAAGCACCTGAGGGAGATCTCTCACACCATCACTAATGCCAGGGAGGTCCTTGGTGACTTAAACACCATGTTAGACCCCACTAAGAAGACTAGGAGCCGCTACTTTTACAGGCGCACTAGGAACATGTTCAAGGAAACTTTCCTCTCCACTGGGCTTGTGGAAATATAGGCCAAGGGGCACTTCTACAACTTCAAACTTCTCCAGCTTAAAGAGAAATTGGATCGGGTTGTAGCCAATGCAGGGTGGCTATCTATCAAAGGGGGCTTTGATGTTGCCATTCTCCCTCGCCTATACTCATATCACAACCTGATCCTTGTCTATAGAAACCACACCTCTACAAAACGTCAGATTCCTTTTCCCACCAAGGCTAGTTCACACCTCAACCCAACCTTCAAATAGGAGTTACTTCCTACCTGGGACAAGGAGTGCTCATTTGTGGATGCACTACCCCAGTTTCAAATAGCTGTGAATGCTTGGGAGCATGAACAAATCCGGTTCCAGTGCAAAGAAAAGACCTCAGTCCTCTGGCGGCTGGACAAGAGTCAGGTACTCTCTAACTCTCACCTTTCTACTTCTAACAATCTGTGTGTTTTTTAGCTACAAGAAAAGTATCACAAAATCCTCCCACCTAAGGAAGCAGAACGGAAGCAACACTCCCATGTCAATTAGATCCAGTATGGAGAAGGTAATCCAAAGTACTTCCAAATCATCGTTAAAGCAATATGTATGTGCAACAAGATATCTCGCATCCGTGGTGATGGTGATGCCTGGATTGAAGACAAAGCCTCCATTCAACATCACATTATGTGCTACTTCTAGAGGATGATGGCGATGAGCCCCTCTCTGCCAATGAGTACCTCAAATATAGAAGACTTTTTCAGATCCTTCTCTGGCATCACCTATGCTACTCAGAACTTCATTGCCAAAAGGTAAGGCCCTGACAAGATCAGAGCCATTGCCTTCTTTATGGTCCCTGATAAGGCACCAAGGCCCAATGCGCTCTACAACAGCTTCATCCAAGCACAATGGAGTTACATTGGCCTGTTGGTGGTTAGAATTGTCCATCTAGCCTTCAACATAGTAAAAATCGATGCCAAGCTTGAAATTTCATACATGGTGTTGATACCAACAGTCTGGCAACCTCAATTTTGCATATGTTTTCATAATTGAAATGTAACGATTTTATAAATATGGACCTAATTGAAAAGGTTGTATGCTTTACTTCAAAGAAGGGATTTCTTTGCAAATATTCCTTTTGATAGGAATTTTTTGGTTCCTATTACTATATTAATCCAATAAAGGAAATAAAAGATAAAGAGAAATCCTTGAAAAGAAATCTTTTAATAAAGAAATAAGTAAGATAATGAGAAATAATGGATGTGGATGGATCTAGAAGGATAATAAGCATCGTTAAAAAGGAATTTTGAAATATTAGAATTTCTTGGGGTCCAAGGAGTCCCAATGGAGAAGAAGAAAGAGAAAATACGAATAATACAAAAGTCTTAATATGAGTATAATGTGTTATATAATTAATGACTTTTATTATTATAAAAAAGAAATACTTTTGTTATAAGGAAGTAAAATTTCATGGTCAATGGATTAAAAGCCAAGCACAAAGAAGATAAGAGAGATAATTTTCGAATTCCTAATAACTAAAGAATATATATTATAAGGAGATAATTAAGAGAGAGAGAGAATACTTCTTAATTTAGGAAAATTGGTTTCCTATTGGGAAAGGGCCTCATTTTCTTTGTGGGTAAGCATGTTAGGGCATTGCTATCCTCCCCTATATAAGGGTGGAACCCTTAGCCTCGAGCCCAAGTAGATCCCGTGCATCCCTCTCCCTTCTCCTTATTCATTTCATGCAAACACAAGACATGAGAGGGTAGAGAAACCCTGGAGCAAATGAGGGGCCATGGAGTGGTCTTGATGGTGGCCTGATGTTCCCACAATGACCGAGGTTGATCAACCATCATCCCTGAGCTCTCGCCTACGCGCTACACCAGTAGGATGGCTGTGAGTTGTAGACCTGCTCAGTCCGATACCAGCCACCTCAGTCACACATTGAGACCTACGCGGATGCGAAAGAGGGTGGCAGAGGTAGGGGTGTGGTCCCTGCTGAGCTCCCGGCCTTGGGGGAGGTGGGAGGAGACCCCACGAGCAGCTGCAGTCGGCGATAGCTTGGGCTGGCGAGGAGGAAGAAGACTGGATTGGCTTTTAACAGTTTTGTCCCTCTGGATTTTAAAGAGCCAAGTGGCCACACAGGGGTAAATGCATCAATTGGTTATGTTTTCAATCGGCCGAGCTACGTTGCATGGGATTGCTGATCTGTCAGCATCCCATTGGTCCAAGTATGTGGATTCTTGCAAAATTCATATCTAATTATTGATAGATCGGATTGGTACATATAATATATGTAATTTTCTCAGAAAAATGTGTGGAATCCATTAAAAATAGTTATCAACTTTAATACAGTAATGCTTAAGAAACCCTAATCTATGATGATTAATAATTTGGGAAGGGTTATATGGATGTTTATAGTTGATATTAACCTATTGATTATAAAAGGACACATTATATCCAAAAGGATAATGATTATGCTTAGTTTAATTAATTTAAGGTTCCATATACATGAATATGCTTTAATGGACCTTGAAACCCTAATTGAGCATATTGGTTGAGTTCATGTTACTTAATTATTGAAATCGAGTATTTGCAACATGTTGGTTAGTTAATAATGAACTTGAACCTAATCTAGATGTTTCTTGCATGATTTAGGGTTTTACACCAAATAAGAATGATTAAGCACTTAGAAACCCTAATTTAGGGTAAAAGATAAAAAATCACTTTTAATTTGATATGTGATAATATGTTGTTGGAAGATGATCGTAATCCTTTTAAACAAAATAGGTTAGAATCATTAGGGTTTAAGAGAAATTTTGCTTAACTAGGGTTTGTAGTGATAAAAGTACAAGAAAAACCCTAACTGCAATGGAAACCCTAAAAGTGGACTAGAAACCCTAGGAAGCAAGCTAGGTTTAATAGATCTTGATGACATGATTTATGATAGGAAATTATATGCAGATTTTAGGATATATTTGTGTGCTTGCTTGCCTATTGGATTTCTTACATTGATTGGATTATTTCTGTCCCAAATCAGACTGACATGTATGTGGTTATTTATGGTTAACCGCTTTAGTTTCACACAGATTTCTCAGGTGTTAAATCGAATTAAATGCAACCTATCTATTTGGATGTTCATATATGCAAATCATAAAGTCAATATGATTATAATAATTAAGATATAAGCCTGTATTCTCTCACCTACATGCCACCTTGATGTAAGATGCAATGAGGTCAAGCCCAAGAGGGAAAACCCATGGGCACCATGAGAGGTGACCCCAAACACCAAGCTCAGGATAGAGAAGGTGGCCTTATGATATTGCATGACTAATGGGCACAATGAGAGGTGACCCCAGGCACCAAGCTTAGGATGAAGAAGGTGGCCTTAAGTCAATGGCAAAAGAGAAACCCTAAGGAGGTTATTCCAAGGTTAGGGAAAAAGCGGCGGAGAATGTCACATTGAAAGCATAAATTGGCTTGTTAAATAACTTGATTGTGATATTTAGATTGTTAGCCATATATGTGAAATTTTGGTTGTCCCCACATACCGACATATTCATTTATGCTGACCGACGTTTTGTTTTTTGGCGTTTTAGGTACAATATTGAAAAGGACAAACGGTAAAGTGACATATTATGAAAATAAGAATTAAAGAACAAGGAGGATTAGTTAGACTAGATTGAAGTTGTGGATAGAAGTTAGATATCCAATGCTTTAAAAAGGTATGCAAAGTTTTATTTTATACCATCTTTCAGTATAGTTTAGTATAATTTTATAATTATTATTGATTATTTGTCAAACATTTGATCGTGTTTATTAGGATAACGGTTCTGACCTCTTGATCTCCTTTAATTGGGGGTTATCGGAAGGCAGGGTCATTACATTTGGTATCAGAGAATTAGTTCCTCATTTAATCTTTAGTAATTATTAAATTTTACAAATTCCATAGAACCGAGGGAGTTATTAGAGAATTTTCTTAAAGATAGAGGTGTCTAGAAAAGATCACGTCTGGGGGCTGGCAATATTGTCCTCTGCACTGCTAGTTAGAATACGAGGACTCCCAAATCTGTGTGACTGCCTGGCCAATGTCTTAGGATCTGACTCAAAATAAGATACCTATAGGACTCTCTCATCTATTTTTGTCCCTTCTCAACCCTAATTCTATTAAGATTCTAAGGTTTAGGGTTTTCTCTCTCTTCCTCACCCTCTTGAGGATAGGGTAAGTATGATAAGGTTAAGGAATCCTCCACCAAATTAATGAAAAGTATGTAAACAAGATGTCATGCACATAAGCTTAATAGTTAAGCATAAATTAAATATTAGTTGCATGCTTAGGTCATATGACATGTGTTGTCATGCCCTCAGGAGAGACCTGAGGCTAGACCTTCTTGTCTGGAGGATGAGTAGAGAGTTGGTCTTAGAGGCAGAGATCTCCATTCAAGGTAGAGACCTGGCACATCCTCTGAGGATGATGCTAACCCTAACCCTAAGTGGTGGTTAGAGAGAGATGGCATGATGAGTTAGATGTCATGGTCGACCATGTGTGTGGGTTGACATGCTTTTGGTTTTGGATACCTATGATAGAATGAGCCATGTGAGGTTGGCTGACCTAGTACCTTTGGTGACTCAACCCTGGGAAGGGTCTTGTATGATAGGGTGAAGGATAACTCCTTCATTGATGAGGTTAGTAATGAACATATAGAAACCCTATGGGCCTATATGAGCATGGCATAGTATGCACCCATAGTACATTAGTAGTGTTGGCAGTAGGATAAAACCTAGGCCAGAAGGGCATGTTGGATATCTTATGAGCTAGGCATAAAAGCGTTATGGATAATCTTGAGTGAGCATAGGTTTAATCATACATTTCACCCTATAGGTGTATGCATGTGAGCTTGATCCACCTTAAATGTAACATCCCTGACCTGGGTTATGCTTTAACCCTAGGTGTTTTGCTTAATAAAGTTGATTAGATGCTTGCTCTTATCTTTTGAAAAGTAATTAAGTCTCAAGAGGAATTTATATTTCAATTTTAGTCCATTTTGAATAATGTTGAAAACAATCTTTTGATTGTTGTGGAGTAAAGTGCAATTTACCCAAGTTGAGGGGTTAAATTGCAAATTGTGCATGATAATATGTTCCTCATGTATTGAAGCATCATGAGAATGAAGATGATGTAGAGGAATGGCTAGTGAAATACTGAGCACCAAGAAAGAGCTGATTAAACAATGTTTGTGCGTTAAAACCTAGTTTTGGTGTAATGTGCAAATTACCCAAAACCTAGGGTTCAATATGCAAATTACCTCTTCCAAAGGTTCCTAATAATTCTTAGCATCGTGTAGATGCAATAAAATGAGAGGGGCATCTCATTTGAGCTACTTTGAAGAAGAGATAATCTTGATATTAAAATAATCAAGATTTAATCAAGATTTGCAAAGGCAAAGGAAATATCTACGTGAGTGGAGAACCCACTTACATTAAGAAAAGAAAAACAAAAATCCATTAACTTTAGGATATTAATATTATAAGGGTTAAGGTGCTTAATTTGCTTTTCTTTAAATCATGGACAATTGAAGGGAATAAGAGGCAAAGAGGATAGCCTCGTCTCTATGGAAGATAAGGGGGCAAGTGTCAAGAAGAAGGAAGAGATAATTCCTACTTTCTCTCTCTTAAATGAATTTTTAATAAAATTCACATATATGCTCCTTTATCCATAGAATGAAAGGGTAATTTGGAATCCACTTCCACCCTTTGCTTGCAAAATGACTAAGGAAGCTTTGAAGGACCAGGAGGACGACCCCCAACCTGTTGGTAAGCTTCTTGACTTCCTTTCACCTTGAATTCATGGTGGAAATCACAAAACAATGCATGATTTGTTCTTATCTCGATCCCATCTTCAATTCTAACCATTCCTTTTCACTCAAAGCTTGAGGATGAGCCTTGGGATAGTAAAAGGAGTTGCATCCACCATTGTTGACGTGAGCTTGGAGCTTAGAAGCTCAATTGGAGGCATGTTTTATAACTTGAACCCCTCTATATTGTTATTCAACTATCAATCTTGCAATTTCGTTAATTCCTTCATCTTCTTGATTAATTGTTTGTTGTAATTGGTAAATTCATGAAATCAGAAGTACTATAAGTTACAAGGACGAAGGTAGATGATGATGACATCATCTTAGACACCTTTCCCAAGGAATTCCTATTCCAATCGGTTTCAACAAGTTGTCCATTTGGTTTCAACAAAACCGTTTGGAATTAAATGGTTTCATCAAACCATTAGGAACTAAATGGTTTAAAACCATTTGGAAGAGTTGACCACAATTGACCGTTTGGAGATTTGATGCTAATGATGATGGTTGATGACCCTTTAAATTTAATTGATTAATCCAAAGGGTTCATTAGTTGAAGGTTCATAATTACCAAACCCTAATCGGGTTACTACTGAAATTCCAATTGGTTGATTTAGATTTTTGGGTTGATCAACCCGAACGGTCTCAAGACCGTTTGGAGGTCACCCAAATGGTCTCAAGACCGTTTGGAGGTCAACCAAGACCGTTTGGAGGTCTAGGGTTAAGTATGATTGAGTAATTGAAGGTCCAGAGATACCAAATTGAAATGCAATTAATAGCTGAATTGATGATCAATCCAATGATCTAAACCCTAATGAAATTTCACAAATTCCAAGGATAGGATGGGGAGAACGGTCTCAAGACTGTTTGGAGATCATCCAAATGACCTCAAGACCATTTGGGGTCAGGTCATATCTAAAATTTGATGATGATTCATTGATTTCAATTGAATCATTTCCACAATGTTGATCATTGATGGTTCCTCGATTTCAAAGCCCTAATTAAATGTTTCTTGAGTAGAAATCCTAGATCAATTGGGTTCAAAACCCTAATTGATGGTCCAATTGAAGGAATGATTCAATAGTTCAATTGATGAAGAAATTAAGGATTCAATTGTTAATCGGTTCATCTATTGAAACCATGAATTGTTAAAGTGTTGAAAGAACTTTTTGGTCCATTCGGTTTTGAGAGGGTTTGGACCAAACGGTCTCAAACCATTTGGAGACCCAAAGTTCAATCAGTTTCAACACTTTTCCTGTCCAATTAGTTTCAAGGAAAATTTGCCCAAATGGTTTTTTAACCAATTGAATTATGAGAACTAAGACCATTTAGGGTCTGAGTAATCAAATATTTTTGAGATTCAACTGGTTAAACCAATTGATCACCTAATGTAATTGAAGACTCAAATGTTCAATTCATTTGAATACCTCATGTAATTGAAGGTTCAATTGATCAAATATTTTAGAGACCTGATGTACTTAGATAATTGATACCCTTAGTGGGATTAATCATTAATGCATAATGATGTAATAATTCAATACATCATGCTAACCAGAAATGCATGTATTTGAATAAAGAGTAGGCTCAATCTAATCAAGAATTGAGTAGTGGAAATCCTGAGTAGGATGAGAGAGAAAGATTCATACATGAATGATAATCATGTAGCAAATAAGTCTAACACATTCAAAATGATGTGATATACAATTAGGGCATGATCCTTGATGAAGAGATCATAAAACCCTAATTGAGATGATTAATGAACTCAAACCCTAATTTAGGGCAATTCTGAATGGAACCCTAATCTAAGAGGATAATGTGATATGAATTTAAGATAATGACATGAGTAACCCTAATTCAGGGTATTGGTATGATAAACCCTAATTAGGTGTGAATAGTAAAACCTAACCCTAATTTGGATGTTGGGATATGATAATTCCTGATGTGATGTGAATAGTAAACGCTAATTCTAAAATAGGGTGAAGATGTATGAAACCCTAATTCTGGGTTATACTATATAGAATGAAACCCTAATCTTGGATGAAATGATGAATCATTGGTCCTAGTTGTGTAAAGGAAATGAGTAACCCTGACTAAGATCAAATGGGAAACCCTAACCCTAGTAAGGGAATAGTGGTGTTACCCTTGAATAGTATGAAGCTGAAATATGATTGATATATCTGTTATCATGTGTGCTAACCATGCAGGTTTCCTGAGATGATGAACATAGCCAGGTATGAGCTATGATGCTTTATTCATTGAAATTATTCATTGGGCCTTGTGTGCCATAATATACCTTGTTGGTTAGTAAATGGTAATAAGAGAGTTAATGAGCCTCAAGTGCCATAAGAGATGCTTGTGTAGCAAGTATCATGTTTACCTTGGTCAAATGACTTGAAGGTGATAATTACTTGAAAAAGTGTTAACAGTGCTCAGTGGTGAGCTAAGGGTTTGAATACACAGATCCATATAATTATGGTATTGAGATTGTAAAGGGATGATAATTCCCAGTATAGAAATGAGGGACTGAGATCCCAATGTCTTATAAAGACTGAGAAGTAATTGATAAAAATAGTACATGTTTCTTTGTAGCACTTGTCCCAATAAGTTATGTTTGAAAACTTGGTTGATGCTAAAAGAATATGATAATGTACTTAATCAATCAAGTGATACCATAGAATGTAGTTGCCCTTGCCACATATCCATCAACATCAGAATTAGGTGAATGGTGAAATGAGTTTTACTCGTAACACATATTTTTTAATATGTGGGGGTAATTGGGCAGATATATCCTTATGACCTATAGGAATAGCTACGGGCTATGTCCTATGTACGGGATTGGTTTTGGACCATACCCCAATAAGAGTATGGCTATAGGCTATGACTCCTCATTATAATACCAGGAATTGGCTACAGGCCATAACCCTGAAGAGAGTATATGCTATGGGCTATAACTCTATAGCGAAGATGCCAATATACCCTGGCAAGCTATTTGTAGCCCGACACATGATGTCACTACGAAAGTAGTCTCGTACTGATTGAGACAGATGAGGTCATGGAATTCGGCTCTCCCATTGACCTTGTGTGGTACTGATGCTTTACATAATCGGGGTCGGTTGGAGTATGAGCGGTATATCTCATCTCCTCAGGGCTTAAGAATGTTTGTAAAACGTAATCAGCCGTGTAGCGTATTTGCATAAGATTGAAATATGAGAATCACTGGTTGATGTTATTCTACTTAGCATGTTCTATATACATAAATGTTATATATGTTCTTCAACTCCTTATTGAATAAGAGACATGCTGCTTTAACAAGTTTTATCTTAGATGCTTGAATAGAAATGTTGCTCTAATCTGCATAGATATTGAACTATCTACTGTTGAATATATGATTCCACTGTTCAGTTTATTTCTATTAAACTATAATAACAATGTTTTCGGTGAAAAGTTATATCTCTCACTGGGGCAATTTTATAATTGTCTCACCACCGTGGGATCCAACATTTTTAGGTGGACGCAGATGAGGTAGAGACAGAAACCCCATTAAAAGGGAAGAGCAGTAGCAGCAGCAACAAGGACAATAGTAGATCCTAAGGTAGAGATATTGGTCAAGTCTTGTATATGTGTAAATAGAGTCATATGTGTCGTCTCTGTACTCTCAGGTCATAGGAGATAGTGTATTATAATCGATCTGAGATTTTGGCATGATGCCTCGAGGATTTTGTTACTTGAACGTTTGATAACGCAAATGATGTATATAAATATTCCTCGAGAAGAATGGTACAATGAATGTACTTTGTGAACCAGGATGTGAATGTAATATTATGGTTCTTGTTTAAAGAGTTTTCCTAAGAATGGATCTCTTTGCAAAAAGTTTTAATTTTTAGTGATTTTTAGTAATCTGTTGTTAGTGATCCCTTCCACATTAATTAATCTTGTTTTTTTAAGTTGGATGTCACAAGTTTAGTGGTATCAGAGCTCTAGGTTCGCTGAGTCTACAGAGACATAGGATTAAGGTCGTTGAGTATGTTCTAATGTTTTCCAGTTTATCTGATAGTATCTTCTGCTCATAAAGGAGAAGAAGAACTTGAAGATGTCTGGATTACATGATGAACATGTTGCTGAGAGTAGCGTTGTTGCACCAGGAGTAGGTGCAAGAGACCAGAATAGGGAGGAGACAGTACATGAACAACCCCAGTTCAACCAAATAGATACGGGGAACCCAACCTTCCAAGCTATGTTTGGGAAATTTATGGCAGCCATGACTCATATGACAAATAGGATGCCACTACCTGCACCTAGAGTACCAACCCACAATGAAGGACATGGAGCCGGCAAGACTTTTGAATGACTTCGCCGGGTTGGAGCCATAGATTATGCTGGTACAACTGATCTAGTTGATGCAGACTTATGGCTGACTGAGCTGGAGAAAGCCTTTATAATCATTAATATCCCTGAGGATGAGAAGGTGGGACATGTTGTATACCTGTTGAAAGGTAGTACTGGTCATTGGTGGACCATTGAGGAGGGAAAGAGGTCAGGTGCTGAGATCGGATGGGAAGAGTTCCGACGAGAATTGGTCAGTAGATACTTTCCCAAGACTTTTCTAGACAAGAAAATTACTCAGTTTGAACAGATTAGGTAGGGAAAAATGAACATTAGCGAGTATGAGGCTAAGTTCATTGAACTTTTGCGGTTCTGTCCGCATATGGCATCTACTGATGAGGAGATGATATGACTTTTCGAGAAGGGGTTGAACGCTGAATTGACCACTCCGGTGTCTGCTTTAGAGAACTGGGAGATGTTTTCCACCTTCATGTGGTCCGCAAGACGGATAGAGAGGTCTATGATCGAGAAGCGACAGACCAATAATAAGAAAGTGTATCATCAGTTTCATGGACAAAGGTCTGAGGGTTTCAAGAAACCAAGGTTTTTTGCACTGACAACACCACAGAGGTTCAATACCCAGACGAAGTGGACGTAAAGTAGGGGTAGAGGGCGTAGTTTTCCTCTGAGTAGAGCCCCTAGCATAACATCAACATCAGTAACTGGACCGTCTAGACCACATCAACAGAATAGAACTTGTCATCGATGTGGACTAGTAGGACATGTGGCAAGGGATTACCCAACGGGGAATGCAGTCGTGAATCAACCCCCAAGACAGAGTCAACAAGGCTCTCAGAGAAAGCCGTTTTCTAGTGGTACTCGAGGACGTAGATAGGCGTCCCAGGCAGGATCTTCTGCATCCAATAATAGAGCACAGGGCCAACCACATGCATCGGCGAGGTTCTATGCAATGAACCAGCGTGAAGTAGTTGTCAACCCTCAGGTTGTGATAGGTCAAATGAAACTATTTTATTCTGATATGTCTTCATCCTGCTTCGTATCTATTTTAATTGATCCGGGTGATACACATTCCTTTATCAAATCGAAAAGTGATTTATGACTGCAACATGATTGTCAGTCATGGAGGAGATTGTTTGATGCTAGAAACCCCTTTGTTGGGATCTGCAGTGTTGCGAGAGGTGTGTTCTCCCTGCATTCTTTCCTTTTCTGATCATCGCATTCAGGTGGATCTTATACCACTTGAAATGCACAGGTTCGATATAATCCTAGTGATGGACACCTTAGAGAAGTATAAGGTTGTCTTGGTGTCGCGCCCCAACCTCACATTAAGCACAAACCACCGGATTAGGACACGGCAGGTGGGATCAACGCATAACCAACCATTCATTACTTTTTTGAAACATTTAAAGATATTACTGCAAATGAAGACTAAACAAACTGCGGAAGCATTTCTATTATCTATTAAGAAATTAAACAAGTCTACAACATAAACATTGTTCAACATAAACTAAAACACAACAGTTAATTTACATCAATATACATATTCTCTCTCTCACTCACACCTTGTCCCGTAGATCGAGGGGAATGGACTAAGAGACCTTCTAACTAGACTAACTACAAACCTTCTACTTATTAAGCGTTGGGATGAAACGATCCTTCTGATTCCTGAAGCTGGTGCTGACCTGAAAATTTTTGAGTAGAGGGGTGAGCCTACTCGCTCAGTGAATAACATTTCACTTAGCTATCACTAAACAACTCGTCAGGTTCATTAACTGAAAATAAATAGTTATACAGTTTACACAGAGCAATTCTACTAACATAGCAGATATTCAATTACCATTCACATTCCTAAGCATCATCAGGTATTTCAAATAGATAGACAGTTATATAAATTTACTGTGATCCTATGCGAATATTTACTCATTTATTATTATGCCCTAAATATATGCAGTGTACTCTGCATATAAAGATCCGCAGCAAATTCATGCTACGGCCCCACCGTACAAGACTCAGCGACACACCCGGGGGATGCTGAGTCTGACGCCAACCCTGCTCTGCCACAGGACCACAGGCTCTCCGGCCTCAATGCACTACTCCGAGTGCTCTCTCTCGACTCCTCCTACTAACCTGAGCACACAGGCGGAGGGTCACAGGGTTACCTTCGCGACTCCGCACGAATGGTGTTAGATAACCGTGTTTTCTGGTGAAACCGCAGTGCCATTGTGACACAAGCACAATTGTTGTTAGACACTGCCCTTTTTTCTCTTTCCTCATTTGTCCGCGACACACGCACGGATGATGTTGCAACACAAGTTTCACCCCTAAATCGCAGACACATGTTAGGGGTTCTACGGTGTTAGGGCATCTAAGTCTATACTTGATTAACAAATATCATAAATAACACATTATAACTGAAAACACAAAATTTCCTCTTTCTCATCGTTCTTATTACACAATTCCAGTCCAAATAATCTTATTAAATTATCACTGAAGCAATCAGACATTTAAAATGAGTTAAATAATGATTTCTAAATGAATTGCCACTCACCACTTGAAACTCGGCCGAACACTATGAAACTCGGCCGATCACTTCCCAGATCCTGAAACTCGGCCGACAAACTCACCGCTTGAAAAACCTACAAAGGAAACTCGGCCGATCAGAACCAAACTCGGCCGACCAAATCCCTGTTCGCAAATCTAATTCAGGAAACTCGGCCGATCCAAGACGAAACTCGGCCGATCCGGAAAACGTTGTACAAAAGCCCTAAATAAGAACTCGGCCGACCGATTTGGAAACTCGGCCGAACCGCGCACAGACAGAACAGAAAAACGACCTGCAGAAGTCGATTTCTCACGAATCGACGGGCAAACTTCGCGCAAACAACACCAAACGATCACAAACGATCCACACGACTAAACCGTACCTGAAAGGAGCAAGAAAACGAACAGGGGCTGCACCGTGCACCCCAATTCCTCAGCCGTTTTCTTCACAAACGCAGCTCCAGCTGTGAATTGGTTCGAATTGACGGAGAAGATGATCTTCAGGGAGAAGGGACGATTCACCGCAACCGATCGGAGCAAAACGAAGCTCCACAGCTTCCCTCCTCAGCTCCCTCTCTCTTTCCCTCTCTTTCTCTCTTTTTCTCTCTCGCAGGAGCTGAACGCTTCTTGCGTTCTACGGTTCTGAGAATGAACCGAGAAAAGGGAGAAAGGAAGATAAGGAAGAAAAACTTAGGGGCCATATCGCAAATTTCGAACTTTTTCGCAAATTGCAATCGGGTCCCTAGAAGCCCAAAAACATGCAACTTTTGACTCGAAGGTCGGATTCGAACGATTTATCTGGCAACGTTTCAAGCGCAAGATTTTACACACTTTAGAAGCTAGAAAACACACTAAGCACATATCATGTCCATTTTAAGCATTATTAACAAAAACAGGCTTATAACTTAACACATCAGCTAAACACGTGCTGAACAACTTACTTACGGGATAAGCTCGACGCGGGTCGTAACAATTCCTTTTACCCTTATAAGAATTTCGTCCTCGAAATTCCTAGAAGAGAAAAGGGAACTTGCTACGCATCTCAGACTCTAGCTCCCACGTAGCTTCTTCAAGATTGTGGTTTCTCCATAAAACCTTCACTAAAGGAATCTCGCGGTTCTTAAGCTTTTTGATCCGGTAATCAACTATCTGCACAGGTCCTTCAACATAGGACACATCTGTCCTAAGTTGCATCGGTTCTGAATCTAGAATCTTATCTGTACCAGGGTGACACTTCTTCAGCATAGATACGTGGAAAACATCATGTAGATTTGCCAACTCAGACGGCAAATCCAACCTGTAAGCTACAGGTCCAATCCTCTCAACAATAGGATATGGACCCATATATCTAGGGGTCAACTTACCCCTCTTGCCAAACCGCAGAACTCCCTTCCACGGCGAAACTTTCAAGAAAACCTCGTCGCCAACCTCAAACTCAAGAGGTCGACGTCGTCTATCCGCATAACTCTTCTGTCTATCCTGTGCAGCTTTTAACTGATCCCGAATCACTAATATCTTTTCAGTAGTCACATCGACTAACTCAGGTCCGAGAATTTCCTTTTCACCCACCTCATACCAACAAACTGGCGATCTACACTTCCTGCCATAAAGAGCTTCAAATGGAGCCATTCCCAAGCTAGAATGGTAACTGTTATTATAAGCAAACTCTATTAGGCTTAAGTGTTCTTCCCAGTTGCCTCTAAACTATAACACGCATGCTCTCAGCATGTCTTCAAGGGTCTGGATGGTCCTCTCAGATTGACCATCTGTCTGAGGGTGAAACGCCGTACTGAACTTTAACTTTGTGCCCAACGCACGATGTAACTGATTCCAGAATCTAGATGTAAACTTTGGATCTCTGTCAGAAATAATAGAGACTGGAATCCCATGCAACCTGATTACCTCATCCACATAAACTTTAGCCAGCTTAGAAACGTCAAAGGTCGACTTGACAGGAAGAAAGTGAGCAGACTTAGTTAGTCTGTCCACAATCACCCATATCGAGTCGGAACCCTTAGGCGTTCTGGGTAATCCTACCACAAAGTCCATCGTGATGTGTTCCCATTTCCATTCTGGTATAGGAAGCGACTGCAAAATACCAGCAGGTTTCTGGTGTTCAGCCTTAACCTGCTGACACACCCCGCACCTAGCTACGTATTCAGCCACATCCTTTTTCATGCCAGACCACCAGTACAGCTCTTTGAGGTTCCTATACATCTTTGTGTTACCTGGATGCATGGCATACATAGAAGTATGCATTTCTTAAAGAATCTGCTCTTTTAACTCACTGTTCCCAGGTACACACAGCCTATCATGAAGATACAACATGCCTTCATCAGATAACCTGAACTCTGTCCTCTTACCCTCTGACATTTCCTGCATGATTTGCCATAACTCATTATCATTCTGCTGCAACTCTTTAATCTGATTATAAAAAGTAGGTCTAACTTGCATCTGTGCAATCAGCCCACTCTGTCTTGTCACCTCCAAGTCCAAGTTCAACCTTCACATATCTACAAGCAAGTCTCTCTTGAAACACGCCATAGAAAATGCATTGGCTGTTGAACTTGACTTTCTACTCAAGGCATCGTCTACAACGTTCGCCTTACCAGGATGGTAATCGATTGTCATGTCATAGTCTTTAATTAGCTCTAGCCATCTGCGCTGTCTCAAATTCAAGTCTTTCTGAGTGAAGATATATTTCAGGCTCTTATGATCAGTGAACACCTGACATGTCTCACCATATAAGTAATGACGCCATGTCTTTAGAGCATGAACTATAGCAGCTAATTCCAAATCATGAACAGGGTAATTCTCCTCATTCTTCTTAAGCTGTCTAGATGCGTAAGCAACAACTTTACCTTCTTGCATCAGTACACAGCCCAAACCTCTTCTAGAAGCATCGCAGAACACTGTATAGCCTTTTTCTGCCTCAGGCAGAACCAACACTGGTGCTGAAGTCAACCTCTTCTTCAAAATTTGAAAACTTTTCTCACAGTTATCAGACCACACAAACGGTACATCCTTCCTCGTCAGGCGTGTCAAAGGTGATGCTATCCCACTGAAATTCTTTATGAACCTTCTATAATAACCTGCCAAACCCAAGAAACTTCTGATCTCAGTAGGAGTCGTAGGCTGCTCCCACTGAAGCACAGACTCAACTTTCTTGGGATCCACGCTGACTCCATCTCTCGAGATAACATGCCCAAGGAATGCTACCTCGGCCAACCAGAACTCGCATTTGCTAAACTTAGCAAACAACTGGTGTTGTCTCAACAACTGCAACACTACTCTCAAGTGTTGCTCATGCTGTTCATCGTCTCTAGAATAGATCAGAATATCATCTATAAAGACTACAATAAACTGATCTAGAAAAGGTTTGAAAATCCGATTCATCATATCCATAAAGGCTGCTGGGGCATTGGTCAGCCCAAACGACATGACCAAAAACTCATAATGCCCATATCTGGTTCTGAAAGCTGTCTTGGGAATATCAGAAGCCTTTATCCTAAGCTGATGATATCCGGATCTCAAATCAATTTTAGAAAAGATCGTCGCTCCACGCAACTGATCAAACAGATCATCAATTCTCGGCAAGGGATATTTATTCTTTATTGTGATCTTATTCAGTTGCCTGTAATCTATACAGAGACGCATGGTTCCATCCTTTTTCTTAACAAACAGAACTGGTGCACCCCACGGTGAAGAACTGGGTCTAATGAAACCCTTATCTAACAACTCCTGCAACTGCACCTTGAGTTCTTTCAACTCTGCAGGTGCCATTCTGTAGGCCGGCAGCGCTAC
This sequence comes from Alisma plantago-aquatica, assembly GCA_963693085.1. Taxonomy (NCBI): domain Eukaryota; kingdom Viridiplantae; phylum Streptophyta; class Magnoliopsida; order Alismatales; family Alismataceae; genus Alisma; species Alisma plantago-aquatica. The sequence goes on from OY856412.1 coordinate 525,556,234, forward strand.
TGGATGACTACCTGGATATATCTGAATTTCAAAATCAATGTCTCTGACAGGAGGTAAGCCTGGTAACTCTTCTGGGAAAACGTCAGAGAACTCACGAACTACAGGTACATCATAAACACTGGCAGTGCTCTTCTCTGCTCTGGTGTCAACCACATGAGCAAGGAACGCTTCACATCCTTTCTGTAACATCTTATCAGCCACAACAGCTGATATTATGCACGTAGGCAGAACTTTCCTGTCTCCAGTAAAGACACAAGAAAATTCTCCCAATTGAAAGGTAGCTTCCTTTTTTCAGCAATCGAGTTGCACTCGATATGTCTCAAGACAATCCATACCCAAGATGACTTGAAAAGTATTTACATCCAAGGGTATGAGATTAGCAGCAAAGGTAAAACCTCCAAAAGATAACAAACATCTGGGACAGAACTCAGACAAAACTGTCGGTCCACCTAGTGGAACCCTCAACACTAACTCATCTGCCAACTCTTGAGTTAACAGATTAAGCTCAACAACCAAAGAACGTCGTATAAAAGAATGAGTAGCTCCCGGATCTATCAAAACTGAAACTGGTATACTATTAAACAAAAGCATCTGTCCTGTAACAACTTGTGAAGAGATTATACCTTCCTGAGGTGTCAAAGAAAAGAAACGTGCTGAAGCTCTCCCTCTGCCACACTGTCCTCTCTGACCACTCCTGCCACTGGGCGCTTCACCACCTCTAGAACCAGAAGCCATAGAAGAACTTGGTCCTTCAGCTGGAGGCTGTCTCTGAACATCATAAAACTGAGACTGAGAAGCTTGTGAGGCTGCTTGTTGAAGCTGAGGGCAAAACTTCTTTATGTGTCCCATCTGTCCGTAATGGTAGCATTCTATAGGGTTTGGACCCCAACATTGTCCAGAGTGTAACCTTCCACAAGTATTACATACTCGCTTTTCCTATTTCTGTGGACCAGTCACTGACATTGACGACCCAGATGACTGTCCACTATCGGCACTGCTCCATCTTCCTGGGTTGTATCCTCCTCTGCCTCTAGAAGTAGTGACATCCTCAGATCTCTGCCTGCCAAAACAACCCAAGCCACGCCCAAGCTTAGAAAAGAAACCTCTACCTCCACCTCTGTATCCACCACTGGACTGTCCTCCACTGAACTCTGCAGATCTTTTCTTAGACTCAGGCACCCTATCAGCATTCACAGATTCTTCAACCTGTCTGGCAGCCTCAACAAACTCGCCAAAGTTCTCTCTGTTCCTCCTACTAGTAGCAGAAACTGTATGCCGGATCTCTGGCCTTAGCCCTTCCTGAAACCTTCTGCATCTCTCTATGTTGTCAGGAACAAGCTGTGGACAGAAGTTAGCTAGCCGTGTGAAAAGCGCTTCATATTCTGTAACTGTCATATTCCCCTGCTTGATATTCTGCAACTGCCTGATCTTCTCATTAAGGAAGGTGGGTGGATAGAATTTGAGATGAAACTCCTCAGAGAAATCCTACCAGGAAAGCTCTGTGCCTCTCCTCTTTTCTTCCACACCACGCCACCACAGCTCTGCATCACCTGTCAGAAGGTAAACTGCATGATTGATCTTCTTGTCTTCTGGAAGCTCCATCAGACGGAAGACCTTCTCAATCTGTCTAAACCACTCATCAGCTTCTGTGGGATCTGTGGTGCCACTGAACTCTGTGCCACCAAGCTTCTTCACAAGCTCATATGATCGCATCAGATCTTTACTGCTGGTAGAAGAAGATTCTCGCCTGTCTGCCTTGTACCTCTCCTTGGTCTCCAAGAACATCCTGTACATCCGGGATGCTTCATCCACGTGGTCACCACCACCTGGACCCAAGTATCGCGGATCAGGGCCAACATGGCTCTCAGCTTGATCATCACGATCAAAACCTCTTCCTGCCATCTGCAATGATATAATAGAATATTTCCTATTAGAAAATTACAGATAGAAGAAAGACACTTAAACCTTACTCCTATTGGTCTCTTATCGTCCCCTGACCTTGAGTAACTAAGTACTCAAACCTAGGCTCTGATACCAAAAATTGTCGCGCCCCAACCTCACATTAAGCACAAACCACCGGATTAGGACACGGCAGGTGGGATCAACGCATAACCAACCATTCATTACTTTTTTGAAACATTTAAAGATATTACTGCAAATGAAGAATAAACAAACTGCGGAAGCATTTCTATTATCTGATAAGAAATTAAACAAGTCTACAACATAAACATTGTTCAACATAAACTAAAACACAACAGTTAATTTACATCAATATACATATTCTCTCTCTCACTCACACCTTGTCCCGTAGATCGAGGGGAATGGACTAAGAGACCTTCTAACTAGACTAACTACAAACCTTCTACTTATTAAGCGTTGGGATGAAACGATCCTTCTGATTCCTGAAGCTGGTGCTGACCTGAAAATTTTTGAGTAGAGGGGTGAGCCTACTCGCTCAGTGAATAACATTTCACTTAGCTATCACTAAACAACTCGTCAGGTTCATTAACTGAAAATAAACAGTTATACAGTTTACACAGAGCAATTCTACTAACATAGCAGATATTCAATTACCATTCACATTCCTAAGCATCATCAGGTATTTCAAATAGATAGACAGTTATATAAATTTACTGTGATCCTATGTGAATATTTACTCATTTATTATTATGCCCTAAATATATGCAGTGTACTCTGCATATAAAGATCCGCAACAAATTCATGCTACGGCCCCACCGTACAAGACTCAGCGACACACCCGGGGGATGCTGAGTCTGACGCCAGCCCTGCTCTGCCACAGGACCACATGCTCTCCGGCCTCAATGCACTACTCCGAGTGCTCTCTCTCGACTCCTCCTACTAACCTGAGCACACAGGCGGAGGGTAACAGGGTTACCTTCGTGACTCCGCACGAATGGTGTTAGATAACAGTGTTTTCTGGTGAAACCGCAGTGCCATTGTGACACAAGCACAATTGTTGTTAGACACTGCCCTTTTTTCTCTTTCCTCGTTTGTCCGCGACACACGCACGGATGATGTTGCAACACGAGTTTCACCCCTAAATCGCAGACACATGTTAGGGGTTCTACGGTGTTAGGGCATCTAAGTCTATACTTGATTAACAAATATCATAAATAACACATTATAACTGAAAACACAGAATTTCCTCTTTCTCATCGTTCTTATTACACAATTCCAGTCCAAATAATCTTATTAAACTATCACTGAAGCAATCAGACATTTAAAATGAGTTAAATAATGATTTCTAAATGAATTGCCACTCACCACTTGAAACTCGGCCGAACACTATGAAACTCGGCCGATCACTTCCCAGATCCTGAAACTCGGCCGACCAAACTCGGCCGACAAACTCACCGCTTGAAAAACCTACAAAGGAAACTCGGCCGATCAAAACCAAACTCGGCCGACCAAATCCCTGTTCGCAAATCTAATTCAGGAAACTCGGCCGATCCAAGACGAAACTCGGCCGATCCGGAAAACGTTGTACAAAAGCCCTAAATAAGAACTCGGCCGACCGATTTGGAAACTCGGCCGAACCGCGCACAGACAGAACAGAAAAACGACCTGCAGAAGTCGATTTCTCACGAATCGACGGGCAAACTTCGCGCAAACAACACCAAACGATCACAAACGATCCACACGACTAAACCGTACCTGAAAGGAGCAAGAAAACGAACAGGGGATGCACCGTGCACCCCAATTCCTCAGCCGTTTTCTTCACAAACGCAGCTCCAGCTGCGAATTGGTTCGAATTGACGGAGAAGATGATCTTCAGGGAGAAGGGACGATTCACCGCAACCGATCGGAGCAAAACGAAGCTCCACAGCTTCCCTCCTCAGCTCCCTCTCTCTTTCCCTCTCTTTCTCTCTTTTTCTCTCTCGCAGGAGCTGAACGCTTCTTGCGTTCTGCGGTTCTGAGAATGAACCAAGAAAAGGGAGAAAGGAAGATAAGGAAGAAAAACTTAGGGGCCATATCGCAAATTTCGAACTTTTTCGCAAATTGCAATCGGGTCCCTAGAAGCCCAAAAACATGCAACTTTTGACTCGAAGGTCGGATTCGAACGATTTATCTGGCAACGTTTCAAGCGCAAGATTTTACACACTTTAGAAGCTAGAAAACACACTAAGCACATATCATGTCCATTTTAAGCATTATTAACAAAAACAGGCTTATAACTTAACACATCAGCTAAACACGTGCTGAACAACTTACTTACGGGATAAGCTCGACGCGGGTCGTAACACTTGGATTGTGATTCCAAGCAAGTTGTGTTCACAGATGATGGTGACACATGGATCTTTTAGGGATATAGAAAGATTCTTCCAACCTGTATTGTGTTAGCCATGGTAGATGAAAAGCTGATGCGGCAAGGATGTTTTGCATTCTTGGCACATGTGGTAGATACCAAAATGGAGAGTCCTAATCCTTCTGAAGTTCTAGTTTTTAGGGAGTTTGAAGATGTTTTCCCTGAGGAACTTCCAGGTGTTCCTCCACCCCGAGAGATTGATTTTGAGATTAATCTAATCTAGGACACTCAACCAATAGCACAAACATCATATTGAATGACACCTGCTGAGATGGAAGAGCTCAAGAAACAACTGTAGGAGTTGCTTGAGAAGGGTTTTATCCGACCGAGTACTTCACCATGGTGTGCTCTGGTCCTCTTTGTTAAGAAGAAGGATGGGTCTGTGCGATTATTCATTGATTATAGACAGTTGAATAAAGTAACCATAAAGAACAAGTATCCTCTGCCAAGGATTGATGACTTGTTTGATCAGATGCGTGGTGCAACTATCTTTTCTAAGATAGATATGAGGTTGGGATACCATCAGTTGTGTATTAAGGAGAGTGACATACCTAAGTCTGCCTTCAGGATAAGGTATGGTCACTATGAGTTCATAGTTATGTCATTTGGACTAACTAATGCACCAGATGCATTCATAGAACTCATGAATAGAATCTTTCGACCTTTTCTTGATCAGTTTGTAGTAGTCTTCATAGACAATATTTTGTTATACAGTAGAGATGCTCAACAACATGCGCAACACCTTCGTCAGGCTTTGACTTTGCTAAGAAAGCATGAGTTGTATGCTAAGTTTAGCAAATGTGAGTTCTGGCTACCAGAAGTTTCTTTTCTTGGACATGTAATATATGCCTCAGGTATTCGTGTTGATCCTAAGAGGGTAGAATCTATCCTACAATGGGAACAACCTAAGACACCGACGGAGATACACAGTTTCCTAGGACTGGCAGACTATTATAGGAGGTTCATTAAGAACTTCAGTTCTATAGCTTTACCTCTAGCCAAGTTGACCAAGAAAGAGGTTCCTTTTGTTTGGAATGACAAGTGCCAACAATCTTTTTAGATGTTGAAGGAAAGGTTAACAATTTCACATGTGTTTGTATTACCTGAGCAAGGGAAGGGGTACATAGTCTTCTGTGATGCATCCAAAAATGGACTAGGATGTGTGTTGATGCAGGATAAACAAGTGATTTCTTTTTCTTCTCGACAACTCAAGAAATATGAGGAGAATTATCCAACACACGATCTAGAGTTAGTTGCTGTGGTCCATGCCTTAAAGATCTAGAGACATTATCTCTATGGGGAGACATTCCATATTTTCATAGACCATAAATATTTAAAATATATCTTTTCTCAGCATGAGCTAAACATGAGGCAGCGCTGCTGGATGGAGTTAATCAAGGACTACCATTGTACAATTGATTATCATCCAGGGAAGGCCAATGTGGTTGTTGATGCTTTAAGCAGAAAATCAACAACTCCAGCCTGAGATAAAGCACAGTTAAACTCCTTAGTGTGCTCTAAGAGAGATATGCTTATCTCTTTAAGGCAAGATAATGTAAAACTTAAGATATCGTTGTTATCCATGTTGTTAGCTGAGATGCAAGTGAAACCTACTCTGAGACAGTAGATTAAAGAAGCACAACATGTTGACGTTGTGATTCAACAGATCAGGTCAGAGTATGGTAGCGAGAAACGAGATGGTTTCCATGATTCAGATGATCAAGTAGCCTATTATCATGGTAGGATGATAGTACCTGATGTCGATAACTTAAGAAAGTTAGTCCTAGAAGAAGCTCATTCTTCGATGTATGTTATGCATCCAGGAAGCACCAAGATGTATCATAACTTGAAAGATATGTATTGGTGGCCTGGTTTGAAGAAGGATGTTCCTGAGTTTGTTATGCAGTTTCCAGTGTGTCAACAAGTTAAAGCTGGACATCAAAAGCCCACAGGAACAATGCAATCTCTGCCTATACCACAATGGAAATGGGATCATGTAACCATGGACTTTGTGGTTGCTTTTCCTAGAATAGCCAAAATTCATGATTCCATTTGGGTGATAATTGATAGGTTGACTAAGACAACACATTTCATTCCTGTCAAAACAACCTACACTGCTGAGAAGCTTGCACAGATATACATAGATGAGATAGTATGTTTGCACGAGGTTCCAGCTACTATCATTTTTGATAGAGGTCCCCAGTTCACGAGTTGTTTTTGGGAGCGAATCCATAAAGCTTTGGGTACACAATTAAGGTTTAGTACAACCTTTCACCCACATACAGATGGACAATCTGAGAGGACCATACAAACCTTGGAGGACCTTCTTAGTTGACCGGCCTAAATCGTGCGTCCAAAAGTGGAGGCGGATTTGAGGTAGTCGAGCTTTTACATTTATAAACCCGAATCCTTCTAGGCCCCCGCAACTTTGTTTACGGGGTCAAAGTAGATATACGGGGTCGAACACACGGACAAGGGGGTAGTGTTGGGAACCCAGAATCAACACGCTACACTCCGGTAGGTATAAAGAGATATAAATTCCGAAAAGAGAAACAACAAGATGTCACAAATAAAACAAAGAAAACTATCTCCAACTGGAGCTACAAGAGAGATTTAAGTTTTTAGTCATATAGCAGTTTTTAGGGGTTTTCATGCAACAGAAACAGAAAGATAATACTAGAGCTAGGGCAAGATGCGAAGGATAAGACTACAACAAAACAAGCGGCAGTAGTAACACCCTGCACCCCTCCTCTCAGAGCGGGTACTTCTAACCAAGCGTCAACACCCCTCTCGAGGTTGTCAGACTTAAGTTAGAGTGGAATGTTACTGAAACAACTCCGTTCCAGGCACTCTCGTACTCCAGAATCGGACCAAATACTAGAGCCACAACACGACTCTCGAAGCTATTGTGACAGGAAAACACGATTCGGTAGCTAAGTGAAACGCGATTCAAACATGCAAGCTAGAGTTCAGATATCAAACATAGCAGTCATCCAATATATCACACCAAGCATATAGCAACAAGTAATTAAGCTTTTCTATTTCCATACACATTAAGGGTATTAATACATTGCATAAGAAAGGAATTAAATAACAGAATTAAAGATAGATGTCGCCTTCTTGATGTAGAAGGGTGACAGACTACAGCGGCTCTCCCGGCCGATACCGGACAAGGGCCTAGCCTGATACAGCGGTGTCGGGCGACACACTCTCTCGAGCGACACACCGTGATGGCTGGCTGTATCGTTCAAGGACCTGACCGATACGCTCAAGTCGGGCGACACACCCTCTTGGGCGGCACGCATGACGGGCGAAGCGTATCGGGTTCGATATCATGTCGGGCATAGAGCGACGCGTCCTACTGTCGGGCACTTGTGTCGCTCATCATCGTTGGCCGATATCGGCCCGTAGTGTTGCCCGGGACGGTCCTAAGTGAACTATCTCCTCCCTCTCGGGACGAGGAAGATCTCAACTAGTGTCACCCAACACGAGCACTGGGGCACGATACTCCTGCTCTCGCAGTTTCCTCTGAAGATCACTCAAAGCTCCCAACTGTCCAAATTCCAGGGTATCTGAACTGTCTTTTCGGCTTCCTGTAGCTGCTATTTATAGGCAGTGGTTGGAGGAAGTTATAGTGCTCGAAGCGCCACATTTCCTCCTTATTTACGGGTCGGTGGACGACTGATACTGGTATCGCTCGGATCAGGAGTGTCGGCTATCGGTCACGTGATGGACGGCGCACCTTCCGGAGGGTGGCTGTGTCGCCCGACAAGCTGTGTGGTCGGGGCGAGCTGGGCTCCCTGTCGGGTAGAAGGCGTGTCGTCCATCTGCTCTTTCTTGCGCGACATCCTTTTGTCATGCATCATTATGTTGCTCCACCCTGTCAGGCAGAGGTTGTATCGGGCGTCAGGAAGGTCGAAACAGACTTGGACTTATTCTGTGGGCCGGGACGGCCTTATTGAACCAAAATGAGGAAAAACTCTGCAAAAGATGGAAATATAGGATTAAGAGCATTGCTTGGCCAATTATTGCAAAAGTGCATACGAAAGAGAGGAAAATAGCTAAAAATGGCAGTTTTGATAACAGAAAAACAATCTTAAATATCACAAAAATTGGTGTTATCAACTCCCCCAAACTTAGCGTTTTGATTGTCCTCAATCAATATTTAAACTTTATTTGTGATGCTTCTTCTTGTTTGGTACAACTTTCAGGCCAAGAGGTAAAGCGAGTATAGTAATGCCTTTAGAGATAATGCTGTCTCATTACGAACAAAAGACCTTGCATTTCCTGGCTTATTATTTCAGTAAAATTTTTCTACAGCTTCAGTGAGACTTTAGTGTATGATTCCAAAGTTAGCTTCCACACCAAACAGCTTTATTTTTGGGGCAAAAAGTTGTGTAAAGGGTAGGCTAAGGCTTTTTGGGTTTTTCATCTTGTTTTTCATCAGTCCATCCAGGTAAGGGTCTGTTAACGGGAAAGTGGTCCCTGCAGTCCAAGCCAGTTGGCTTTAGAGTAGTGATTTCACATCCTACGTACCACTGCCCTGGATCTACCATGCCTAAAGATGGGTACTTTTGGAAAACAAGCAGGTATATATATTTTTTCTTTTCTTTTATTGGGCACAACTCTCATGCTTTTATTCACACTCATAAGGCTTCTCTCTCTTTTTGGGATTTTTGTTGGATAAAGGGAAAACAAAGATATTTCTACGGTTTGGGCAATTTTTTCCTTCTCCATACTCATCTCTTAGCTGTTTGCGAGATTATTATATTTTTCAAAATTTTTGGCATGGAAAAATGAAATCTTTTATTTGTTTGAAGCAGCATTATCAGAAAGATATAACGAAACTTGTATCTCATTAATCACAAAGAAAACTAACTTTGCAAGCAGTTGCATCAGATTTTTACTAATATAGCGACTTTGTACATATGCATGGGAACAAAATAAGCAAAAATTTTCGAAATTTTGGTATGCAGATAAATATGTACACAAAAGAATAACGAACAAGGGACAAAAGAATGAAGAAATTTCAAAAATTTGTACCCCCCTCACTGGTAAATGGTACCCCCCCAAACTTACTCCACACTCTGTCCCAGAGTTGTGAAGTAGATAAGGTGAGGTAATGTTTTATTCCAGTGAGGTTACGTCTGCGTCAGATAGAAGCTCCCACACATATTCTCCCCTTTTGCTGTGATAGACGGTGTGGTGGAGTTGGTCAGGATTTTCTTTGTTTGCTATCCATTCCAGGACGTAGATGTCGCAGTCGTTGGATAAAGGAAGTTGCTGCGGACTGTGGTGGCAGAACTGGAGCTCGTGCCACTTGCTTGCTTGTGTATCTAGGAATGGTTGGATCATCTTTTCCACCTCATTGTAGTATATTCAGACCAAGAGCTCGATGGATGACAAAGGTTCAGAAGTACACGACATAGGATGGTTCTTGTTGCCGTCTGAGCTGTTGTAGAAAATTCCTGCTCGTTCCCAGGTGTATACTACTAGGAGCGTCCAGTGGTGGTAATGTAGAATTGGGAGGAAGATCTCGCGGGGAACTCCGCTTGCCAACTTCTGTAGAAATATTTTCTTCGCTCCTGTTTCATCGGCGAGGCATATGTTGTTGAACAGCATACGATGGGCAATGTATGCTTGTTCTAGCTTTGGCTGTATGTACTGGATGTAAGCGGTTGCAACTGTTACAGCCAAGCACCCTCCTTCCTTCACCATGTCCCTTAGATCATCAACTGGGACTATGACATCGCCTTCCTGAAAGGCAACAACCGATGGGGTTGAATCAGCTAACTTCTTCTGGATAAAGTTGACCTGCTCCTGTGTGAGGGTTGCACATGAAAAGCAGTTGAAATTTGTGATCAGCCCTTCCGAAGCTTCAGGCAAAATAGTGTCCTCTATCTTGTGCACTTTCTTCAAGATTTCCAACTGCTTGCCTGCCCCATGTGTGACGGTTGCCACTTCCTTTTCTTTTTCTGAGGAGCTGCTGGACTGAGAAGGGTTTTCATCCAGGTCACTATCTAGTAGCTGCTCTGGTACCCCTGCGTCCCGGAAATAGCACTTGTCCTTGATTAGAAACATGGCGTAAATGTTTCGGCGTTGATAGAAGGACGTGCCTTTGAGGACGCCCAAGTTTCCAAATGTGTTGAGCGCCTCAATTGCACCCAGGATGGCGATAGCGTTGTTTCCACTCCCCTCTTCTATCTGTGCGGGGAGGTCTCGGATAGTGAAGAAGTTCCAAGGTCCTTGGTGACGTTGGCTTCCACGCTTTATGGCCCGTTGTAGACGCAGCGGCAGGAGTCTTAGCTTCGCGTCCTCCGGGCGGCAGAAAATACCCCCGGAGTGTGGCACTTCGACATTGCTACAGCACAACAACCAGACGTCGTGGTTTCTAATGTCTGCTATGCATAGAAACCACACGTTCTGGTGCTTGTATGGGGACAAAACTAGGTTCGACCTATGCTCTTCAATGTGCTGCAGCATGTCGGCCACCACATGGGAGTCTTGATCTCCCTTCATCAACCTTCTTGCCAAGGTTGGGGTGGCTTTGTATACTGCTCTCTGAACTGTCCTACTGCTGATATTCTCTATTAGTGCATTCTCCAGGACCCTGAATAGTCTCTTACCGACCACGGCCGGTGTGCGGAACATGCCGCGAAGAACCTTCCGCCGCACCGAAAGGTAGCCGTCGGTCCAGACGATGTCATCTTCATCTGCCTGCGATCACAAGACCTTATTCAGCAGCTTCTGGTCTCTGATCGTTAGGCATCCAATGGCTTGCCTGTCAAAATCGGCCATCTCAAAGGAGGGTATCTCAGATGGCTCATGAAATCTGTCTGCCATCGAGCGTCTCCCTCAGGGTAGATGTCTTTTATTGATTGTGTAGACATCCCCCTTTTTTCCCTCGAACTCTTTGGAAGAGTCTCCCCCGATGCTGATATCTATGCTTTCGTCCTCGACTTCATCTCGGGGGACGAAGATGTTTGCATTTCCCAATCCTAAGGAGCTCTCTTGTCTACCGGGAGTTCCTTCGGCCGATTCTTGATGCGTCCCCTCCTTGGGCGTTGAAGATCGTCTGTTGGAGGAGGAGGACGACGCTGTTCCCGAGGGGGAACCTGATGAAGAGGGATGAGAGCCCCGGTTGGGAGGTGACGACGACCGTCTCAGCTGCCTTCGGCGTGGATGGTCCTCACTTCTGTCTATTCTCTCCTCAAGCCTGTCTAGTCGTTGGAGAACTTGCTGCATTGTTGCATTCAGCGCCTCTAGTCCACCGGGCAGGCTCACTAGAGTCAGCAGCTCTCTTTTTTGGCTATCCAGCCTGTTTTGGAAAGACGCAAATTTGCAGGTTAGGGAAATACAAATGTCAGAGTTGATATCCGTTACCTCCCACAAATTATCGAGCTCGTGCCTGAGCATCTTTCCGACCGACGGAGGAGCTTGGGTGGGTCTCCCTTCCGTCCTCACGATATCTTGTTCGCGCCATGGTCGACCAGGAGAGGTAGAGTCTATAAAAATCGTACGCGATCCAGACGTCCCCAGGTGGGGCGTCGACGCTTTTTCAGGAGCCGTCTTGCCTTCTCGTCTGGGTGGAGATGACTGTGGTGAGGGCAGACTTTGTTCCACCTCTGCACTGTCAGCGATCTCATCGACTGCTACAGGTGGGGACTTTGGCGGAGGTGTTGATGTTCTTTCGAGTTCTCTAATGATCTCGTAGAACATCCCGTTGCTGTTGCCCTGCTGAAATTCCCCTTCCACCTCTGCGGGTCTCGATACAGTGCCGGGAACTGCGGCCGTCTCTTCCGCGGCAGATCCCGTAGTTTCTGTCCCAGTGACCTCAACGATCACCGACACTTTCTCAGCAGCTACCGTCCATGCTGAGGCGGTGGTTGGTATGGTCGGAGCGGCGACAACTCTATCAGCGGTTGTCGTCGGTAGCTCTGGGGCGGGCCTCTCTGGGCCCCTGGTCGATGTGGTGAAAGTTGTGTAATTTGCTATAGCTTCAATCTCGGCGGTGGTGAAGATCAGTTTCTCTGTGTCTTAGTCAGCGCAGTGAGGGAGGGGGAGGAGTATATCTGTCCTTGAAAACTTGTAGAAGAAGTTCCTCCCCTCCCTCTTAATGATGTTGGTCCTCATCAAGTATTTGGTGTCAAACACCTCGTCGCCTTGCGTCGTCGAAAGGCTGCGTGACTCGCTTGGGTACCCGAGTCCCACCGCGATGAGATTGACGATGCTGCCCATGCAGTACTCCTTGGTGGCTTCCTTCATTGGGTGCAGCCTATTCAGCAAAAACCGACCGAGGTTGATCACTCGACCCTCCATTATGTGCCACATGACGTGGAGTTCTTCTATGTAGATGTTACTCGATTCGTTCTTGTTGAACAGCAAGCATGCCACCAGCTTGTGCACTATCCTCCAAAAGTAGGAGTGCACCGCCATGACCTTTCTCCCTAGTTTGAACGAAGACTCGCCGGTAAGCTTTCCCCAAAGCTGCACGGGATTGAACCCGTCTCCCTCGGTGATCCTCTCACCGTTGTCCATCAGGTTCTTCTCCTCCTCGTTGGAGGAGAAGATATTGTTCAAAAGCTTCTCGGAGATGGTGTACTCCGAATTATAGAGCCAGGCCTGGAGTTTGTCTGGCCTGCCAAATTCTTCTCTCTCCACTGCAGAGTTCTTTACCTGGCGGAGAGAAGACATAAACTCCATCGTCAGCTTAGTGTACGAAGAAGACCGGCTGAAACAGATCTTCTTCAGTCCTGCCACAGCTAGTACGCTCTTCAGCCTCTTCACGATTCCTATCTCAGCGAACGAGGCTCTATGGAAGAACTTGCTCGATCGGTAGATCTTGGTCACTAGCTCAGCATATCGGCGAGCGTGCTCGTCATCTCTTGGTTCGAAACTCCCCGACAAGAGCTCCGGGAGTTCCGCTGCTGCTGGAGGTGTCGGTGTTGGGGCTGGAGCTGCCACTTCTCCAACCCTAGCCCTCTTCTCTGATGTCGACGCCCCGACTGGTCCTGGGTTTGGGCATTTCTGCCCGGTAGTTGGTGCTTCTGCGGCAGTCGCGGGGTAGATCCTTCTTCCTTGTGTGTCAACAGGGACATCAGTTGATTCGATGCGGGCCATCTCTATAAATGAATAAAAAAACTCCTTGATTAATTAAATATGATGATGCTGTATTTAGAATGAAAGCGCGAGGTTCCCACACCCCCGTATCGGGCGATACGAGGTTTTCAGAAGTGAAGTCTCGTGCCCGATATGCGGTGTGGGTACGCTCGCCACGTGATAAGACCAAGGTGATACGCGTCAGGACTGTCGGGCGATACGAGGCGATAAGATGAGATACGCGATACAGTTATTCGAGAAGGAGGCGGTGTGTCGCCCGACAGCGAAACAGGCGAGGTGGGGCAAAGATGAGAAACAAGGATATCGCCCGTCATGGCGTATCGGGCAGACGTGATTAAAAGGTACATTGTGCAACATCCATATCAGGCGATACAAGGCTGCTCAGCACAAGACCTGCAAGGCCGATAAGCTACTCGCTTAAAGATGGAAATGTGTCAGGCAGCACGGTCTGTCGGGCGGCACGGTCTGTCGGGCGATATGGTATGTCGGACGATTACCTTGCTGTGATCTGTACTTCCGGACGACACGAGAGTAGGGAATTCTTACGCGACATGGGAGCAAAATCACAAGGTTTTAGCGCGATACGAGAGTGAGAAAATAGTAAGGCAAGGAGCCCGACACGGTAAAAACTCGCCCCTATAAATAGCAAACTCAACTGGGGTGAAACAGGTAAATCTGGGGCGCGTGTCGACCGTCAGGGTAACTAGTAAAACGGGAAAGTTTTATCCGTCGGCACGACCCTTGCGATCCCCAGAAATTCCCTTGCCTGATATGGGTGCTTACATAGCACCGGTTGGGTTGCTATCTGATACATCATGAAAGCAAAGTAGTTTAAAAGCGGTCTATGAGTAAAACATCATTAGCCGAAGACTAAGATCCTGGCCTCAGATGGTATTACCCATCCCGATCGATAAAAATAAGGAGATGGCCCATAAGGGTCAGCGCATGTGGCACATGCGCTAACTCGGGCCTTATTACATGCCATAATGTTCATAATGTTCATTTTGCTTGAAAGTAAATGCACCCTATACTAGGAAAGAAAAACGAGCTCGGGTTGCCTCCCGAGAAGTGATGTAGTTTTCATCTCCAGCTTGACGGCTCCATCCTTTCCACTCCTTATCCGCTAACATCATCCATCCATCTCTTGCAACCTGATTTCCATCTTCTCTCGATCACATCCCTGCCTTCTTTACAGTTTTGGTGTTGGACGGTATTTTCCCTGAGGGATTCTTCATTAACTCGGTCGTTTGAGCTAATTGCTAATCCATCTGGTGTTGGTGCGTCTGCATGTCCGCCATTTGCACCTGTAATGAGTTCAAAACACCAGAACTTGATAACGTGCTATGCGCCAACTAGTTGTTAACAGTGCCCTACTTCTTCAAAAAATCAAACAACTGTCCCACCACATCTGCTTGGTTCGAAGCCTTATCCTGTCCTTGCTCTCTGGCTGATCCTTGATACTTAGCTTGCCCCTAAAAACCTCCTGTGTTTGGCTGGAAGGGGGTGTTTTTGATGTATGGACTTAGCCCTCCCCTCTTCTCAAAAGCTTGGGGTGGCCTAGTGGAGTTGTGCAGCTGATGAGAATTCTCAGCTGCCTCCTTGTTGCCATAGCTGAAACCAGGGTGGTCTGGTCTTTTGAAATTTACGAAAGAGACTTTTTCAGTCTCTTTGACCTCAGACTCAGTGTCGCTTGATGCTTCTGGTCGGGTGTAGATGCAATTATCTACCCCATGGCCGCCTTCTCCACATGTTACACATTTCATTACCTTTTCCACCTACTTCTTCCCTTTCGCGCCGGATTCCCTCAGCTGCTTTACATCCGTTTCTATTTTCTGAATTTGGGAAGTGATGGTCTCTAGAGCCTTGGACTCAAGAGAGGGCCCTTCACCGACCTTTTTCGCATGTCCTCTGTCAGATCTATCATATTCAACGCCGGCTTACAGCTCAGCCATATTTTTGATGATCCTTTCAGACTTCCTCATCTTTTTCCCTAAGAAGTCACTTCCTGCTGCCGCATTCAGTGACACCCATTCATCGGGAGTCAGGCAATTATAGAAGGTGGTGACAAGGAAGCCCTTCTTGTAATTATGATGGGGGAAATCCCTCAGGTACTCTTGGAACCGCTCCCAGGCATCGTGAAGGCTTTTGTTTGGCTTTTGCATGAAGGAAGTTATTTTCTGTCGAGTTCTGACCGTCCTCTCGGTGGGGTAAAACTTATTTACAAAGGTTTCAGCTAACGCCCCCCATCCGTTCAAGGACCGGTGGGGTAACCCAAGGTACCAGGATAGCGCTTTGTCCTCCAGTGAGAAGATGAATCCCTTGCAATATATAAACTCCTGGGGAACCCCCCGCATCTTTATCGTGTCGCAGATGTTCTTGAAGGCATCAAGGTGGTGGTAGGGGTTGCCATTTTTCAAACTTCCCCTGAAGCTTTTGTTCTGGATCATAGAGATCATAGAAGGCTTAAGCTCAAAATTGGCTGCGTTGAATCGCGGGGTGATGACGGGACATCTGGAGTTGTTGGCTTTTGTTGATGCCAACTCCCTCAACGTCTTATCCTCCTCCTCGGAGTCGTCGTTGTCGCTAGCCTCACGATGCTGTTCTTGGTTGTGGCATCACCTGTGTCGCTGACGGTGGTGACGCCTAACATGGGGGTGGCCTTCCTCGGAGTGCTCCGATTCCTGATCTTCATGCCGATCGTTGCCGTCATAGCGGTCATTGCCATCTGGTGGAGGTGATTTAGGCCTCCCCCCTCGGCGTTCATCTCCAGAAATGGATGGCTCCACGCGAGGTGGCATGACAGTTGGAGTTGGTGCTTAGTGGAACAGATCACTGTTCTTTAGAGTGCCTGAAATAGCACGAAAACTCAAGTTTAGAAAATTGAATTATTAATTTTAAGCAAAGAATAGTAGTAAGGAAAAAGAAAAAGAAAAAGAGTGATGTCAAACTCATTTCTAAGCTTGTGGCATAGGAGTGTAGTTAGTGGATTTGGATTTATCTACAGTACCATTTTTTGCCTTGTCCCCGACAACGATGCCAAAAAGTTGACCGGCCTAAATCACGCGTCCAAAAGTGGAGGCGGATTTGAGGTAGTCGAGCTTTTACATTTATAAACCCGAATCCTTCTAGGCCCCCACAACTTTTTTTACGGGGTCGAAGTAGATATACGGGGTCGAACACAGGGACAAGGGGGGTAGTGTTGGGAACCCAAAATCGACACGCTACACTCCGGTAGGTATAAAGAGATATAAATTCCCAAAAGGGAAACAACAAGATGTCACAAATAAAACAAAGAAAACTATCTCCAACTGGAGCTACAAGAGAGATTTAAGGTTTTAGTCATGTAGTAGTTTTTAGGGGTTTTCATGCAACAGAAATAGAAAGATAATACTAGATCTAGGGCAAGATGCGAAGGATAAGACTACAGCAAAACAAGCGGCAGCAGTAACACCCTGCACCCCTCCTCTCAGAGCGGGTACTTCTAAACAAGCGTCAACACCCCTCTCGAGGTTGTCAGACTTAAGTTAGAGTGGAATGTTACTGAAATAACTCTGTTCCAGGCACTCTCATACTCCAGAATCAGACAAAACACTAGAGCCACAACACGACTCTCGAAGCAGTTGCGACGGGAAAACACGATTCGGTAGATAAGCGAAACGTGATCCAAACATGCAAGCTAGAGTTCAAATATCAAACATAGCAGTCATCCAATATATCGCACCAAGCATAGAGCAGCAAGTAATTAAGCTTTTCTATTTCCATACACATTAAGGGTCTTAATACATTGCGTAAGAAAGGAATTAAATAACAAAATTAAAGATAGATGTCGCCTTCTTGATGTAGAAGGGCGACAGACTACAACGGCTCTCCCGCCCGATACCGGACAGGGGCCTAGCCCGATACAACGGTGTCGGGAGACACACTCTCTCAAGTGGCACGCCGTGACGGCCGACTGTATCGTTCAAGGACCTAGCCGATACACTCAAGTCGGGAGACACACCCTCTCCGGCGGCACGCATGACGGGCGAAGCGTATCAGGTTCGATATCGTGTCGGGCATGGAGTGACGCGTCCTACTGTCGCACACTTGTGTCGCTCATCATCGTTGGCCGATATCGGCCCGTAGTGTCGCACGGGATGGTCCTAAGTGAACTATCCCCTCCCTCTCGAGACGAGGAAGAGCTCACCTAGTGTCGCCCGACATGAGCATTGGGGCACGATACTCCTGCTCTCGCAGTTTCCTCCGAAGATCACTCAAAGCTCCCAACTGTCCGAATTTTGGGGTATCCGAACTGTCTTTTCGGCTTCCTGTAGCTACTATTTATAGGCAGCGGTTGGAGGAAGTTATGGTGCTCGAAGCGCCACGTGTCCTCCTTATTTGCGGGTCGGTGGACGGCCGATACTGGTATCACTCAGCTCAGGAGTGTCGGCTATCGGTCATGTGATGGACGACGTGCCTGCCGGAGGGTGGCTGTGTTGCCCGACAAGCTCGGTGGTCGGGGCGAGCTGGGCTCCCTGTCGGGTAGAAGGTGTGTCGTCCATCTGCTCCTTCTTGCGCGACATCCTTTTGTCGTGCGTCATTGTGTCGCTCCACTCTGTCGGGTAGAGGTTGTATCAAGCGTCAGGAAGGTCGAAACAGACTTGGACTTATTCTGTGGGCCGGGACGGCCTTATTGCACCAAAATGAGGAAAAACTCTGCAAAAGATGGAAATATAGGATTAAGAGCATTGCTTGGCCAATTATTGCGAAAGTGCATACAAAAGAGAGGAAAATAGCTAAAAATGGCAGTTTTGATAACAGAAAAACAGTCTAAAATATCACAAAAATTGGTGTTATCATTAGGGCATGCGTCCTTCAATTTGTAGGAAGTTGGGATCTACAACTGAGCTTGATAGAATTTGCTTATAATAATAGCTATCAACACAGTATTGAGATGGCACCATATGAAGCATTATATGGTAAACGTTGTAGATATCCTTTATGTTGGTATGAAACATGGGAGTACAAACTTTTGGGTCCTGAGCTAGTTTAAAAGACAACTGAGAAGATTAAAGTAATACAACAACAGTTGAAAGCCGCAATAGGTAGAAATCTTATGTTGATAAGCATCGTAGTCCTTTAGAAATCTAAGTTGGAGATAGAGTATACCTCAAGATCTCACCTTAGAAAGGTATCCTTAGATTTGGAAAGAAGGGGAAGTTAGCTCCTAGATTTATGGGGCCTTATCCAATCATTGAGAGGATGGGAAAGGTAGCCTATAAGTTGGAGTTACCACCTGAGTTGCATAGATTGCACCCAATGTTCCATATCTCCATGTTGAGAAAGTATCATCCTGACACAGAATTAGTTCTGCAACCTATGGAGGTAGAACTAAATGATGATATATCATATGTTGAAGGACCTGTGTTGGTTCTTGACAGAAGAATTAAAAAGCTGAAAAAGAAAGACATTTGTCTTCTTAAAGTTCTCTGGCATCACCATGGCATTGAAGAAGCTACATGGGATCTAGAGGAAGAGATGAGGAGGAAATACCCTACTCTTTTCTCTTAATGTTTTCGTTGATGATTTCGGGGACGAAATCCTTGTAAGGGGTGGATAACTTGTAACATCCCTGACCTGGGTTATGCTTTAAGCCTAGGTGTTTTGCTTAATAACGTTGATTAGATGCTTTCTCTTATCTTTTGAAAAGTAATTAAGGCTCAATAGGAACTTATATTTCAATTTTAGTCCATTTTGAATAATGTTGAAAACAATGTTTTGATTATTGTGGACTAGAGTGCAATTTACCCAAGTTGAGGGGTTAAAATTGCAAATTGTGCATGATAATATGTTCCTCATGTGTTGAAGCATCATGAGAATGAATATGATGTAGAGGAATGGATAGTGAAAGCATGAGCACTAAGAAAGAGCTGATTAAACAATGTTTGTGCGTTAAAACCTAGTTTTGGTGTAATGTGCGATTTACCCAAAACCTAGGGTTCAATATGCAAATTACCTCTTCCAAAGGTTCCTAATAATTCTTGGCATCTTGTAGAGGCAATAATATGGGAGGGGAATCTCATTTGAGCTACTTTGAAGGAGAGAGAATCTTGATATTAAAATAATCAAGATTTAAGCATAATTGAAACCTTAATTCAATTTAATGCAAAAATAATTATATTAATTGGATTTCCCTTCAACCAAAATTGAAATGGTTGAATATATATATATGTGTGGATTTCCTTGTGCCTTGCAAAGGCAAAGGAAATATCTACGAGAGTGGAAAACCCACTCACATTAAGAAAAAGAAAAAAAAAATCCACTAACTATAGGATATTAATATTATAAGGGTTAAGGTGCTTAATTTGCTTTTCTTTAAATCATGGATAATTGAAGGGAATAAGAAGCAAAGAGGATAGCCTCATATCTAAGTAAGATAAGGGGGAAAGTGGCAAGAAGAAGGAAGAGATAATTCCTACTTTCTCTCTCTTAAATGAATTTTTAATAAAATTCACATATATGCTCCTTTATCCATAGAATGAACGGGTAATTTCGAATCCACTTCCACCCTTTTCTTGAAAAATGAACAAGTAAGCTTTGAAGGACCAGGAGGATGACCCCCAACTTGTTGGTAAGATTCTTGACTTCCTTTCACCTTGAATTCATGTTGGAAATCACAAAACAATGCATGATTTCTTCTTATCTCGATCCCATCTTCAATTCTAACCATTCCTTTTCACTCAAAGCTTGAGGACGACCCTTGGGATAGTGAAAGGAGTTGCATCCACCATTTTTTATGTGAGATTGGAGCTTTGAATCTCAATTGGAGGTGGGTTTTATAACTTGAACCCCTCTACATTGTTATTCAACTATCAATCTTGCAATTTCGTTATTTCCTTCATCTTCTTAATTAATTGTTTGTTGTAATTGGTAAATTCATGAAATCAGAAGTACTATAAGTTACAAGGACGAAGTTAGATGATGATGACATCATCTTGGACACCTTTCCCAAGGAATTCCTATTCCAATCGGTTTCAACAAGTTGTCCATTCGGTTTCAACAAAATTGTTTGGAATTAAACGGTTTCATCAAACTGTTATGAACTAAATGTTTTAAACCATTTGGAAGAGTTGACCACAGTTGACCATTTGGAGATTTGATGCTAATGATTATGGTTTATGACCCATTAAATTTAATTGATTAATTCCAAAGGGTTCATTAGTTGAAGGTTCATCAATTACCAAACCCTAATCGGGTTAAGTGCTGAAATTCCAATTGTTTGATTTAGATTTTTGGGTTGATTAACCCAAACGGTCTCAAGACCATTTGGAGGTCTAGGGTTAAGTATGGTTGAGTAATTGAAGGTCCAGAGATACCAAATTGAAATGCAATTAATAGCTGAATTGATGATCAATCCAATGATCTAAACCCTAATGAAATTTCACAAATTCCAAGGATAGGATGGGGCAAATAGTCTCAAGACCGTTTGGAGATCATCCAAATGACCTCAAGGCTGTTTGGGGCAGGACATATCAAAAATTTGATGATGATTCATTGATTTCAATTGAATCAGTTCCACAATGTTGATCATTGATGGTTCCTCAATTTCAAAGCCCTAATTAAAGGTTTCTTGAGTAGAAATCCTAGATCAATTGGGTTAAAAACACTAATTGATGGTCCAATTGAAGGATGATTCAATAGTTCAATTGATGAAGAAATTAAGGATTCAATTGTTAATCAGTTCATCTATTGAAAGCATGAATTCTTAAAGTGTTGAAAGAACTTTTTGGTCCATTCAATTTTGAGAGGGTTTGGACCAAACGGTCTTAAGATCGTTTGAGTCAAAACGGTCTCAAGACCATTTGGGTCCAAACGGTCTCAAGAACGTTTGGGTCCAAACAGTCTCAAACTGTTTGGAGACCCAAAGTTTAATCGGTTTCAACACTTTTCTTGTCCAATCGGTTTCAAGGACAATTTGCCCAAATGGTTTTTTAACCAATTGAATTCTGAGAACTAAGACTGTTTAGGGTCAAAGTAATCAAATCTTTTTGAGATTCAATTGGTTAATCCAATTGATCACCTAATGTAATTGAAGACTCAATTGGTCAATTCATTTAAATACCTCATGTAATTGAAGGTTCAATTGATCAAATCTTTTGGAGACCTGATGTACTTAGATAATTGATACCCTTAGTGGGATTAATCATTAATGCATAATGATGTAATAATTCAATACATAATGCTAACCATAAATGCATGTATTTGAATAAAGAGTAGGCTCAATCTAATCAAGAATTGAGTAGTGGACATCCTGAGTAGGATGAGAGAAAAAGATTCATACATGAATGATAATCATGTAGCATGTAAGTCTAAAACATTCAAAATGATGTGATATACAATTAGGACATGATCCTTGATAAAGAGTTCATAAAACCCTAATTGAGATGATTAATGAACTCAAACCCTTATTTAGGGCAATTCCGAATGGAACCCTAATCTAGGAGGATAATGTGATATGAATTTAAGATAATGACATGAGTAACCCTAATTCAGGGTATTGGTATGATAAACCCTAATTAGGTGTGAATAGTAAAACCTAACCCTAATTTGGATGTTGGGATATGATAATTCCTAATGTGATGTGAATAGTAAATGCTAATTCTAAAATAGGGTGAAGATGTATGAAACCCTAATTCTGGGTTATACTATATAGCATGAAACCCTAATCTTGGATGAAATGATTAATCATTGGTCCTAGTTGTGTAAAGGAAATGAGTAACCATGATTAACATGAAATGGGAAACCCTAACCCTGGTAAGGGAGTAGTGGTGTTACCCTTGAATAGTATGAAGCTAAAACATGATTGATATATCTGTTATCTTGTGTGTTAACCATGCAGGTATCCTGAGATGATGAACATATCTAGGTATGAGATATGATGCTTTATTCATTGAAATTATTCATTGGTCCTTGTGTGCCATAATATACCTTGTTGCTTATTAAATGGTAACAAGAGATTTAATGAGCCTCAAGTGCCATAAGAGATGCTTGTGTAGCAAGTATCATGTTTATCTTGGTCAAATGACTTGAAGGTGATAATTACTTGAAAAAGTGGTAACAGTGCTCAGTGATGAGCTAAGGGTTTGAATACCCAGATCCGTATAATTATGGTATTGAGATTGTGAAGGGATGATAATTCCCAGTATTGAAATGAGGGACTGAGATCCCAGTGTCTTATAAAGACTGAGAAGTAATTGATAAAAACAGTACATGTTTCTTTGTAGCACTTGTCCTAATACGTTATGTTTGAAAACTTGGCTGATGCTAAAAGAATATGATAATGTACTTAATTAATCAAGTGATACCATAGAATGTAGTTGCCCTGACCACAGATCCATCAGTGTCAGAATTAGCTGAATGGTGAAATGAGTTTTACTCGGAACGCATATTTTTGAATATGTGGGGGTAATTGGGCAAATATATCCTTATGCCCCATAAGAATAGCTATGGCCTATGTCCTATGTATGGGATTGGTTTCGGACCATACCCCAATAAGAGTACGGCTACGGGCCATGACTCCTCAATATAATACTAGGTCTTGGCTATGGGCCATAACCCTAAAGAGAGTATATGCTACGGGCTATAACTCTATAGAGAAGATGCCAATATACCCTGGAAAGCTAATTGTAGCCTGACACATGGAATCCGACTCTCCTATTGACCTTGTGTGGTATCGATGCTTTACGTAATCGGGGTCGGTTGGAGTATGAGCGGTATATCTCATCTCCTCAGGGATTAAGAATGTTTGAAAAATGTGATCAGCCGTGTAGCATATTTGCATAAGATTGAAATATGAGAATCACTGGTTGATGTTATTCTACTTAGCATGTTCTAGATACATAAATGGTATATATGTTCTTCAGCTCCTTATTGAATAAGAGACATGCTTTTTTAATAAGTTTTAGTTTAAATGCTTGAATAGAAATGTTTCTCTAATCTGCATAGATATTGAACTATCTACTGTTGAATATATGATTCCACTATTCAGTTTATTTCTATTAAACTATAATAACAATGTTTTCAGCAAAGAGTTATATCTCCCGCTGGGGCAATTTTATAATTGTCTCACCACCGTGGGATCCAACATTTTTAGGTGGACGCGGATGAGGTAGAGAAAGAAACCCCATAAAAAGGGAATCGCAGTAGCAACAGCAACAAGGAAAACAATAGATCCTAAGGTGGAGATACTGGTCAAGTCTTTTATATGTGTAAATAGAGTCCTATGTGTCGTCTCTATACTTTTAGGTCCTAGGAGATAGTGTATTATAATCGATCTGAGATTTTGGCATGATGCCTCGAGGATTTTGTTACTTGAACTTTTGATGATGCAAATGATGTATGTATATATATATATATATATATATATATATATATATATATATATATATATATATATATATATATTCCTCGAGAAGAATGGTACAACGAATGCACTATGTGAACCAGGATGTGAATGTAATATTTTGGTTCTTGTTTAAAGAGTTTTCTTGCGAATAAATCTCTGTGCAAAAAGGTTTATTTTTTGTGATTTTTAGTAATCCGCTGTTAGTCATTTCTTCCGCATGAATTAATATTGTTTTTGTAAGTTGGATGTCACATTAAAGAGGGAACCTCTAGTAGTGGGGTTGTTGTAGGGTTAGCTCTAGAGAGAAAGTGAGCAAAACCCGAGCAAGAAGGTTGGAAGCATGGACTCCGGGATAGGAGGAACCCTGAGAAGTTGAGTATGTTATGAACTAAGTGGATGGTTGTGGTTGCCTCGTTCATGATCCTTTGGGTTTCTTAGTTGCCTTTAGAGGAACCAAACCCTAGAAGAAGGATGAGGCTGTTGGTACCTATGTGCAGATTGTAAGGCCCCTAAACTTGCTTAATGAGTTGAATAAGCATAATTATCATAATTGAATGCTTATAACCCTAATCTAACGTTGTGATATTCTTTGAAATCATAAGAAAAGCTTAAGTTTCAAATTTGGTCCAATTTGGACACTATTTGAGCAAGTTATGCAATTTTATGCACATTTTGCTCTTTTCTGCAATTTACCCAATTGAGAGGTTTTCTTTGCAATTTATCACTTGAATTATGGTCCTTGGATATTATATCATCATTCTTGAGCTTTTTGAGGCATGGGGATCCTATTGAAACCTTCATTTGAAGGTGTTTTCTCCAAGGGTATTTTAGGGTTTTCCCCTTCACGGATGAGCTACCTTTAGTAGCTATCAACTAAGGAATTATGTGATTGGCTGGGAATTTAGACAAAGTAAATCTAAGAAGGTCTAGAGGGACGCTGGGAGAGCTGCTTGTGTGTGTACTTATATATTCTTAATAATTTATAGCCATGGACACTTGGATATATACTAGAATTTCAACTTTTTCTTTTTCTTTATATTAAAGTGTCATATACTTAACCAAAAGCACCAAAAAGAGCCATTTCCTCTCCACCACCTCTCTCCTTCTCCCAACCTCGTTCTCCTTCTGTTCAGATATGAATTTTTCTGCCCAAGGAGGGGATCTTCTTGGAGAAAGGCTCTAAGGTTGAAATAGACTTCATTTTAGGGTTGAAAAGCTTCCTTCTAGTGATCTTGACCTAAAAGTGTAAGAATTCCCTTCTTTCCTCCGTCTATTTCTTTTTTATCCTTACTCCTAGCTTTCTCCTGGTCGTAACCTTGGTGTTCTATGGTATAAATTGTTCTAAAGCTCCTTATGCTTAAGGTTTGCTCATTTGATGAAGAAAGGTGTAAGACAGACGAATTCATAGCTTACTCTTGGATTTTGTACCCTACCTGCTCGAGATTTCTTCTGTGTGGGGTTTCATATTCTCATTATAGGCAATTTTTATAACTTGCTCCACGTTTATTGCTTACCATAAGCTTTCTAGATCATGTTCTTGCTTGAAAATGATGATCCATGCACTAAAAAGCTATGCTTGACTTGGATTTCAATTTTTATAATGTTCCCTATTATAAATTCAGTTACATATGAACCTGTGATCATTTTTATGTTATTGCTAAGTTATGATATGACTTGGATCAGGTTGTTTTGACAACCTATGGTGCTAATCACCAATAAAACAATGGTCAATTTTAGGGTTTAAAGCTATTTTCTTCTATAAACCATGACCCGATGATGGTACCATTGCAACAACCCTATGGTGTTGTCCTCATAACAACTGATGGCCGTGATTAAGGGTTTAAAATGATGGTGACAACCTATGGTCACCCCTATGTTAGGTTTTGGATCAATTAGAAGTTTAATGATCAACCATTAAGTACCTTACTGATGCTATCAGTCAATGTTGACATTAGCTTAATATTTGATGTTGATTAATGAATATAGTGTTGATCTAAGAACCTATGGTGTTTTCATGATCACTAATGATGGTGGATCATGTCTCTACAACCTATTTTGAGTTAAGAATTGCATTTGTATCATCAATTCATCCTTATACCAATGGTTTCTTGGGTCACTTGATGCAATGGTCAGACCTATATTGCAATTGATGGTTTTAGCATATGAACTTGACTCAATGGTCAAGATCTAATATTTATTCCTCCAATAAATTGAAATGATGGATAATTTAATATGTTGGTCCTAATAATATGATTTAAATGGTTTCCTTTATATGATCAACTTAAGGATCTTACTTGTTGACAATGGATGGCTTGTTCTAAATAAATAGTCAATTGTGGGTTTTACCCAAGTTCTAATGGAACTTTTTGTGTTGTTAATCAAGGAATGCCGAGGGTTAGAAGGTGACTTTTTATAAATAACAAATCAAGGAATTCATATGTGGTTTATCCAAGGTGTTTACTTATGTAAACAACCAATTGTATTACCTTTTAAACATCCAATGGTTATGGGTGACATTGTCGTATGGCGATATGGGTTGAATGATGATGGAACAAATGGTGGGTTACCCTTAATAAGTTAGTCTTACGTATTTACTCATATGAATATAAGGGAAGATAACCATATTGTGTTGATATGTAAAACTACTTAGGTATAGCTTGTTATACCTAGCTTTAATATAACTAAATGATGGTAATTTGGTATGAATAGTCCTTGAATGACTAATACAATCATGGAGTACTCTATTATTGTTGAAACCCAAGTATGCTATAACCTGATGGTTAAACCTTGATTTATATGTGGATTCATACTTGATAATAGTATGGAATGTGGTGGTGATGCTTCACCATATGCATCCATGATCCAATGGGGATGCCGTGAGTTAGGGTTTGGGTATGAGTGTTGATTAGTAACATTGATATAATTTATCATGTTGAACCTAACTCTAATGCAATTAGATAAAGATGAGTATTCATGTTTACCATTCTTATATGATGGAATGATGGTGGAATAACCTCCTTAACATGATCATAACCATGGTATGTTAATTGGTGGTTTATCATAGCCACGTTGTTTGATACTTTCTTATGCTAAACATGTGCATTATGAATATGATGAGAGTTAATCATATCTAGATTCCTAGCATGTTGATGTAATAAAGTAATGTTCTTAATGTTAATATAATCCTTCTATGATTGTTTATGAATATCTCCTAACTCATAAATGCAATATTGTACTGATCCAGTGTATTATATGTAAGTGATGTTGTTGAGCCTTGTTATAAGGCATGCAAAGATAATGATGATCTTGTAGGGAATAGTATGATGCTATTAATGACCTTTGAGCATGGTTAAGCCATGAATGAGGTGTAATCCTCTTATGTTGATAAGGGTTGATACTCTATGATATTGTGAAAAGGATTTATATCTTGTGATAATATGCTGACTAGTGTAGTCTCATGAATGTCAAGTGAATAGTACCATGTGATGATGAGATGAGAAATTATGATTCATACATTTTATATCTTTTCGAGTTTTGATATTTATATGCTTTCTAGAAGTGAATTAGGGTTTGTATGTCCACTTGTTTGATGCAGCCTTAATTCACCCAATTGGCATAACTAATCAAGTGAAACTCTAATCATGTAGTGCCCTGTGTCGTAGAACCATCTTCAGTGTCAGAACTTGCTGGATGGTGAAATGAGTATTCCTAAGGGAAACGTGGAGCGCATACTATTGAGTATGTGGGGGTGGCAGGTTGAGGATATATCCTTGTCATCTACAATGCAGATTGTGGAGGTTGGCTATGGTCATCCCTCATACATCTGATGTGATTGAAAACGGTTGTGGTCGTGTCTCAGTGATTATAACATGATGTGATTAGAGGACAACTGCAGTTGTACCTCAGTGATTGGGTTTGAATACCCTAGTTTCTAGTGCCATGACCTGTACCAAGGTCGGACTAGTGGTTATCAACTTGACTATATGTTGATGTGGTGGCAACTTTGATTGATATGTCACTGCCTTTTTACTCGTACTGACCGAGGGGAAGAGATCTTAGGATACCGGATCACCTAGATATTGTATGGAACCGAATATCCCTTCGCAGGGGTCAGTTGGACTTGGAATGATACGATTCAAATTCCCCAAGGTGTAATAAAATATGTAATGCATCCGTGTAGCATATTTATTTAGGGTTATACACAACGTTTCACACTAGATGATAACCCTTGTTTGTTCTTTGTACATAAAGATGATGCTTAGTGCAGTTAAGAGATAGTAGATATTCTTATGTTGTAGTTATGCTCATGTTGTAAACATGGTTATGTTGTCAAATATAGTGAAATTGATGGTAAAGATACTTCTGCTAGCTATGTTTAATACTGCTAGCCATGCCTTTGTAACTAGAAATGCATATACCACTAATCATGCTTATCCAGATTGTTGTGCTTATGTTGTTAGATCTTGTTATAATGTTGATATGTTCAACCAATTAGACATGCTCTTGTTGTTAGCTATGCTATGTTACTAGACTTGCTCATGATGCTAGATATGCATATGCTACTGAATTGCTTATATTATCAACCAGATAAAGGATGATAGTCTGGCTAATGATAATAGTTATTATCTGTTCCCTTGTGTATTTTGTTAATCATCAGTGTTGTTGATCTTATTTATTATATCTGATTAATTTTCTTAATTGTTTAATTACTTAAAAATGTTGTAATCAATTAACGTTGTTGGAGGTTATATCTCTTGTTGGGACTGAGTCTCACAATTGTGGTTTGCCACAATTTTTTAACTAATCGAAAGTGACGAAAACAAACATATGGCAGTAAGGAGGAGCTATAGTAATGAATCTTTGAGAAAGTTGATTAGATGTCTAGTGTGTCCAAGAGTCATCCCTGTACTCTCAGGTCCGGGTGAGAAAAAGTTTGTATATGATGTTTCAAACAAATCAGACTTTTGTTAGCATATTAATGATTGTTTGTGTGGCATATATGAATATTGTTCTCCTATGTATATGGTGGCTAAGATGATAGAACAATTTGTATCAAATTCTTGGCATAGTATGGATATAAGAAAGATTTTGGTCTCTTATGCAAATGTTTCTAAGCGGGTGCTGACGTTGAAATCATTTTTAATTTACCCATATTTTTGGGTATGTGATTAACTAGTGATTGATTGTGTTTTATGGTTTGAGTAATATCGTTTAGTGTAATGGGTTCTTACAAGTTGGTATCAGATCTTTAGGATCACTGAGTCTACAAGGACGCTAGGACTTAGGACTAGGATGATGTCAAAATTAGGAATATGACATAAAAATGTGGTGCGTACTGCCTAATCTCAGGATTTGGGTGCCCTGACCAGGTATTCAATTATTGACGAAAGGTAAGTATGGAACTCTTAGATTGTTATATTTCTGATTACTCTGATCAAGTAGTCATTTTGAGACAATCTAAGGAGCATAAAGAATAAGAAATCATGGTGTGAATATCTCAATCCTACCTTAAAGAAGATGAGAATTGCATCATTATCTATAAAAACGTGAATGTTTGATAAATATAAGATAGAGATACAACACCATGAAATCTAAATCTAAATACAAACAAGGAAAAGAGGAGTTCTTGAAGATGTGATTCAAGAAGGTAATAAAGTAAAAGACAGATAAGTCTATGCTTATAAAGTGAATCAAGGTATGAAATCCACATAAGATAGAGATAACTCCTATAACAAGTACAAAATGAGAAGATGAATCAGAACAATGGTAAAGAAATAAGGTGGAACTTGAGTTAATCTTAGACCGACCTATGTATGTAAGAAAATTTTAATGAAAAATCAACATGGAATGTGAAAGATATTAAGGGAGATGATCCATGTTTAATGAAGAAAATATGTAATATGATGATTTACTTGTTGATAAGTGGTTGAACAACATAATAAAATAAAACAAGATACCCAAGTGTGATAAATAGTCATCAAGGAATGAGTAATGAGATGTGTTAATCATGATGATTCCTATGCTAATGGCAAGGAACCAAAAATGAAAAAGTTAAAATGATACACAAGAAGTTGTAATATGCATAATGAAAATAGAATTGGTTACCTTTTTGCTAGTGATCGTTGAACGATGTTGCTATGATGTGGAAAGTGTGTTTCCCTTTGTGTCTTTCCTTTCTAGGGAACAACTTTCAAGTGGATCCTTGCCACTTGGTATGTGTGGATTCATTATAAACATGAGGGTGGACAACTTATTATAGCATAAGGTTGTTTGGACTATGGTTCCAGGATCATAAATTTTTTGATGAGCTTTCTTTTGAGCCTTCAAATAATTAGGAAGACTCATTTTATATTTCTTGATATTTGTTATGTTGGTAAAAGTAGATGATATAAGGATGTGAGTTGCTTATAGCACATGAGGTGGACACCAAGGTAATGAATCCTAGTATCAAAGATGTATTAATAATATGAGAAATATGTGAAGGTTGGAGATGTTTATGAAATGAAAATTCCAAGTATTCCTCTCCCTTAGAGAGAGAGATTGTTGATGATGACCCCCTAAATGTTGTTTAAAAAAAAGTTATTCTATAATGTTGTGTATGGTTCAGTGATAGCTTGGCTAACCACTATTATGGATAGATGGTTGTGGGTCAATAGATATGTGATATTGTATTCCTTTAAGATAAACTTATGATCAAATATCAATGCATAAGATTTAGATTAGATGACATAATTCACATGACCATGATGAGTTTAGAGTTATGTCCTTTAGACTAACCAATGTACAAATATAATTTATGAATAGGAGAAACAGAGTGTTCCAATCATCTCATATAAGTTATATCAAGCTTTAAATGATGACATGTCAAAGAATTTCAAATATGATAAAAAATATGATCAATATTTATTAAAAAAAACCTAAGGGTTGTTGAAGCAACAAAAGCTATGAGACAAGTTGAACAAGAGTGAGATGGGGTTGATTAAGTGTGTTTATGGGATCATGATATGTCTTCTAAGTAGGTTGTGTAAATCCTAGTAAGGTGAAGATAGTGTTGTTGTTTCACCCCTAACAAGGTTGACTAGAAATGATATTTCCTTGTATGGAATGATAGCTTCCAACGTTAGCATTTCTTTTGATGCTGAAAAAGAACTGACAAGATTTCTAGTGTTATTGTAGTGCGAGGGTACAAGATACCAAGGTGAGAGAGATCTCAGATGTAAGAACATAAGAAGATGAAGGTTCTTGGGAAGCACCAATGAGAGGGTAAAACCACATGGGAGCCAGGATGGATATGAGGAAGTCTTATCCTGCTTATTTGTATGTTTGTGGAATTTTGAGGGCAAAATTCCTATAAGAGGGGAAGAATGTTACAAACTCAATTTTGCATATGTTTTCATAATTGAAATGTAAGGATTTTGTGAATATGGACCAAATTTAAAAGGTTGTATGTTTTTCTTCAAAGAAGGGATTCATTTGTAAATTTTCCTTTTGATAGGAATTTCGTGGTTCCTATTACTATATTAATCCAATAAAGCAAATAAAAGATAAAGAGAAATCCTTGAAAAGAAATCTTTTAATAAAGAATTAGGTAAGATAATGAGAAACAATGGACGTGGATGCATCTAGAAGGATAATAAACATCCTTAAAAAGGAATTTTGAAATATTAGAATTTCTTGGGGTCCAAGGAGTCCCAATGGAGAATAAGAAAGAGAAAATACAAATCATATAAAAGTCTTAATATGAGGATAATGTGTTATATAATTAATGACTTTTGGTATTATCAAAAAGAAATACTTTTGTTATAAGCAAGTAAAATTTTGTGGCCAATGGATTAAAAGCCAAGCATAAAGAAGATAAGAGAGATAATTTTTGAATTCCTAATAACTAAAGAATATATATTATCCAGGAGATAATTAAGAGAGAGAGAATACTTCTTAATTAAGGAAAATTGGTTTCCTATTGGGAAAGGGCTTCGTTTTCTTCATGGGCAAGCATGTTAGGGCATTGCTATCCTCCCCTAAGGGTGGAACCCTTAGCCTCGAGCCCAAGCAAATCCCATGCATCCCTCTCTCTTCTCCTTATCTTTTCTTGCAAACCCTAGCCATGAGAGGGTAGAGAAACCCTAGAGAAAATGAGGGGCCATGGAGTGGTCATGATGGTGGGCTGATGTTCCCACAATGACCGATGTTGATCAACCATCATCCCTGAGCTCTCGCATACACGCTACACCAGTAGGAGAGCTGCGCCATGGCTGCGAGTTGTAGACCTGCCCAGCACGATCCCAACCAACTCAGCCACACCTCGAGACCTCTGCGGATGTGGCCGAGGGTGGCAGAGGTAGGGTGGTGGTCCCTACTGAGCTCCTAGCCTTGGGGGAGGTGGGAGGAGACCCCACGAACAACTACAATCGGCGACAGCTAGGGATCGCGAGGAGGAAGAAGACCAGACTGGCTTTTAACGGTTTTTCCCCTCTGAGTTTTAAAGAGCCAAGCGGCCACACAGGGTTAAATGCATCATTTGGTTATGTTTTCAATCGGCCAAGCTACGTTGCATGGGATTGCTGACGTGTCAGCATCCCATTGGTCCAAGTAAGTGGATTCTTGCAAATTCATATCTAATTATTGGTAGATCAGATTGGTACACATAATATATGTAATTTGCTCAGAAAAATGCAAGGAATCCATTAAAAATAGTTATATAGCCTAATTACTCTTGTAATTTGAAAAGTAGATGAAGTTATCAACTTTAATGCATTAAAGATTAAGAAACCCTAATCTATGATGATTAATAATTTGGAAGGGTTGTATGGATATTTAAAGTTGATATTAACCTTTTGATAATAAAAGGACACATTAGATCCAAAAGGATATTGATTATGCATAGTTTAATTAATTTAAGGTTCCATATACACAAATAAGCTTTAATGGACCTTGAAACCCTAATTGAACATATTGGTTGAGTTCATGTCACTTAATTATTAAAATCAAGTATTTGCAACTTGTGGGTTAGTTAATAATGAACTTGAACCTGATCTAGATGTTTCTTGCATGATTTAGGGTTTTACACCAAATAAGAATGATTAAGCACTTAGAAACCCTAATTTAGGGTAAAAGATAAAAAGATCACTTTTAATTTGATATATGTGATAATATGTTGTTGGAATATGATCCTAATCCCGTTGAATGAAATAGGTTAGAATCATTAGGGTTTAAGAGAAAATTTTCCTAACTAGGGTTTGTAGTGATAAAAGTATAAGAAAAACCCTAACTGCAATGGAAACCTTAAAAGTGGAATAGAAACCTTAGGAAGCAAGCTAAGTTTAATAGATCTTGATGACATTATTTATAATAGGAAATTATATGCATATTTCAGGATCACTTTGTGTGCTTGCTTGCCTATTGGATGTCTTACATTGATTGGATTATTTCTGTCCCAAATCAGCCTGACAGGTATGTGGTTATTTATGGTTAATCGCTTTAGTTTCACAGAGATTTCTCAGGTGTTAAATTGAATTAAATGCAACCTATCTATTTGAATGTTCATTTATGCAAATATTAAAGTCAATATGATTATCACAATTAAGATATAAGTGTGTATTATCACACCTACATGCCACCCTGATGTAAGATACAATGAGGTCAAGACTAAGAGGGAAGACCCATGGGCACCAAGCTCGAGATAGGGAAGGTGGCCTTATGATATTGCATGACTAATGGGAACCATGAGAGGTGACCCCAGGAACCAAGCTCAGGATGGAGAAGGTGGCTTTAAGTCAATGGTAAAAGAGAAACACTAAGGAGGGTATTGTAGGGTTAGGGCAAA
This sequence comes from Alisma plantago-aquatica, assembly GCA_963693085.1. Lineage (NCBI taxonomy): Eukaryota > Viridiplantae > Streptophyta > Magnoliopsida > Alismatales > Alismataceae > Alisma > Alisma plantago-aquatica. Next base: position 525,589,888 of record OY856412.1, read on the forward strand.
AGCGGTGGAGAATGTCACATTGAAAGTGTAAATTGGCTTGTTAATTAACTTGATTGTGATATTTAGATTGTTAGCCATATATGCAAAATTTTGGTTGTCCCCACATACCGGCATATTCTTTATGTGACTGACATTTTGTTTGTGTGCATTTTTGGTACAATATTGAAAAGGACAAACAGTAAAGTGGCATATTATGAAAATAAGAATTAAAGTGCAAGGAGGATTAGTTAAACTAGATTGAAGTTGTAGATAGAAATTAGATATCCAAAGTTTTTAAAAGGTATGTAAAGTTTTATTTTATTCCAGCTTTCAGAATAGTTTAGTAGAATTTTATAATTATTATTGATTATTTGTCGAACCTTTGATCCTATTTATTGGGATAATGACTCTGACCTCTTGGTCTCCCTTAATTAGGGATTACCGGGAGGCAGGGTCGTTACATTTGGTATCAGAGCATTGGTTCCTCATTTAATCTTTAGTAATTATAAAATTTTATAAAATCATAGAAACGAGAGAGTTATTAAAGAATTTTCCGAAAGACAGAGGTGTCTAGAAAAGGATCACGTCTGGGGGCTGGTAATATTTTCCTCCACACAACTAGTTGGAATATGAGGACTCCCAGATCTGTGTGACTGCCTGGCCAATGTCTTAGGATCTGACTCGAAATAAGATACCTTTAGGACTCTCTCATCTATTTTCATCCCTTCTCAACCCTAATTCTATTAAGATTCTAAGGTTTAGGGTTTTCTCTCTCTCTTCCTCACCCTCTTGAGGATAGGGTATGTCTGATAAGGTTAAGGAATCCTCCAGCAAATTAATGAAAACCATGCAAACAAGATGTCATGGACATAAGCTTAATAGTTAAGTGTAAACTAAAGATTAGTTGCATTCTTAGGTAGTATGACATGTGTTTTCATGCCCTCAGGAGAGACCTGATGCTAGACCTTCTTGTCTGGAGGATGAGTAGAGAGTTGGTCTTAGAGGTAGAGATCTCCATTTAAGGTAGATACTTGTCGCAATCTCTGAGGATGATGCTAACCCTAACCCTAAGTGGTGGTTAGAGAGAGAGATGGCATGATGAGTTAGATGTCATGGTCGACCATGTGTGTGGGTTGACATGCTTTTAGTTTTGCATACCTATGATAGTATGAGCCATGTGAGGTTGGCTGACCTAGTACCTTTGGCGACTCAACCTTGGGAAGGGTCGTGTATGTTAGGTTGAAGGATAAATCCTTCATTGATGAGGTTAGTGAAGAACCTATAGAAACCCTATGGGCTTATATGATCATGGCATAGTATGCTCCAATAGTACATTAGTAGTGCTGAAAGTAGGATAAAACCTAGCCCAGAAGGGCATGTTGGATAGCTTATGAGCTAGGCATAAAAGAGCTATGGATACTCTTGAGCGAGCATAGGTTTAATCATACATTTCACCCTATAGGTGTATGCATGTGAGCTTGATCCACCTTAAAGGGGGAACATCTAGTAGTGGGGTTGTTGTAGAGTTAGCTCTAGAGATAATGAGAGCAAGACCCAAGAAAGAAGGTTGGAAGCTTGGACTCTGGGATAGCAAGAAGGTTATAATTATTATTGATTATTTGTTAAACCTTTGATCATGTTTATTGGGATGACAGATATGACCTCTTGGTATCCCTTAATTAGGGGTTACCAAGAGGCGGGGTCATTACATTAATAGTACGGTAACTTACGACCAATCTCTCTGAATAATTTGTTCTTCAAATTGATATCCAAAGTAATCATTGAGCGCCTCAAGCCTTTCCGGAACTCCTAGATAGCCGAGACATAGTCGACATTCATATTGGGAATGCATATTACTGACAACATCCTACTTGTTCAAGAGGTTACAGAATCCATGAAAAACAAGACCTCAGGCAAGCCCTAGGTCTGCATCAAGCTAGACCTCTCCAAAACCTTCGATCTCATGCAATGACCATTCATCTTGGACACCCTAAAGCCGGTAGGACTTCCATACAATATTGTTTATCTAATTATGGACATCATCTCCAATGATTACACCTCCATTATATAGGAAGGCACACCTCTACCTCCATTTAAAGCTACATAGGGTGTCAAGCAAGGTGATACGATCAACCCTTACATGTTCATCATGTGCATGGGGCGCTTGAGCCAAGAGATTTCTTGTGAAGTCACTAGCAGTGTCTAGAGGCCCATTAAGCTTGCCCGCAATGGCACGCCCCTATCACATTTTATTCATTGATGATATTATGCTTATGGAGGAAGTGTCCAATAGACAAGATGAGATTATCAAGCACACGCTCAACCGATTTGCAGTGGCATTAGGTCAATCTATCTCTATAGAAAATCTTGTTGTTTTTTATCTCCTAACACCACACGAGCAGTGAAGAATGCATTTTGTTGCACTCTGGGCATCCAAAAGACCAATGATCTTGGCCTCTACCTTGGTGTTCTAATCCTCCATCATCACATAGACAAGCACACCCTTGAAGGCATTATTACCACCATGCAAGAACACATTACTAGTTGGTCTGCTAGACAGTTGTCTCTTGCATGCCATATCACACTAGCCAAATCTACTCTTTAGTCCATCCCTACATACACCATGCACACTGTCAAGCTCTCGCCAAGTTTATGTGACGACATCAACGGAGAGGTCAAGAACTTTGTGTGGTCAGGAGGATGGGGATATAAGAAACTATCCGTTCTCTCCTGGAAGAATCTCACCACATGCAAAGAGAAAGGGGGCATGGGTTTGAAGGATGCACGGGACCAAAATCATGCGCTAATTCTAAAGAATGTTTGTATCTTCATCAATAAGCCCAATCTTCTTTGGGTTCGAGTGATGAAAGAAAAATATATGTGCCTAGGCCGTCCTTCCAGCAAATCAAGCTCGTCGGCCTAGACATTCATTATGAAGAACATGAACACGATCACTAGAGATTGCTCCAATATGGTTAACTCTGGAATATCAACTAATGTGTGGATAGAAAAATGGATAAGTGGAATGAAGATGGGTGACTTTGTTTCATCCTTCCAACCTCCCACTGAGCTAGCAGACATAAATGTTCAATGCATAGTACTGAATTATAGTGATTGGGACTATGATTTTATCTGTTCTTACCTTCCCAGAAGTTCCCAGGACCAAATTCATTTCATCCCGTCATCAGACCCATCCTTGCCACAGGATGCTTAGGGTTTGGCCTTTTGAGGACCACAAAGTACTTACCTCCAAATCTGCCTACATGGATCTGTGGCACCAATGAATGCCTTACAATTGGTGACAAGTTAGGACTCTAGAAAATTAAAGCTCCATAGTGAATTCATATCTTTGGCTGTCTTTTACAACACAAAGCCCTCCTTAACAATGCGGAGAAGATTAGATGACAAATGGAGGTTCACATCACCAACCCGATGTGTAATAATGCACCCAACTCTCTCCTCAGATTGAGAGACTACAACATAATTTACCCAGTTTGGCATGACGTAGTGTCATCAAACTCCTTCTTCCTATTGAACGAGGATGACTGGATCTCATCCATTCCCTCACCAGCCATCTCGCCCAGTGACCACACTTTGCTTATAGCATGCTAACACGTTTGGAATAAGTGTAATAGGCTGATCCATGATGGCAAGTTGATTATCCATAATGTTGCATTAAAATTTATTAAGGAATGATCTGCAACAACTAACAACCTAAAAAGACAAGCACTCTACTACCATTAGTGATCAGATCTAGTACATGGGGCATGCCCTACTGACGGAGACTACTTCATCTTCATGCATGCAACATTCCAAAGCTCCTCCATGAATGTCGAACATGGTATCCACTATGTTGACACACATGTATCTTGCATCTTGGGGCTAGGGTACCATTGATGGCAACCTCTCCCCCCGAGGTAGAAATACAAACAATCATTCATGCTAGCCGCACTAGCAAAGAATTCAAGGGATAAGGTGGTGATCGTATCCGACTCCCAGCGGGCCATTTCTACCATGACAAGCATCACTCTACCACCTGGATTTCTTCAACCTCTATCGATAAGTTATCAAAACATGGAGGAAAAACCAGGCATGGTTGTCCTTACCCAGTTTTAGATTCCATCACAAAACTCTCTTTATCTTCCTTTTCACACCTTTCCTTTTTAAAATCTAAACCACCCTATTTAGGGATGGGCATCAATGTATCTTTTGACACTTTTTGGCCTGCAGTGGAGCACATGATGAATAAGGATTAAGCTCTAGGTTTTTGTAAAAAGAAAGAGAAGCAATGACACGACTGAGGATGTTTATGTAAAGACTTCCCCACTACATAGTCACTAAAGTCATGGAAATTAACCTATAAGTTTATAATTTTAGCAAACTTTATAGTGGCATGCTCCCACTAGCTACCTCCATCACCAATTACATGTCATCTGAACAATATTCACCAAGATGTGAATATATGTATCAAAGGTGTAACACCCCAATTTTTTCACAAAAAAAATTATAAATTTAATTTTATTAAAATAATAGTAGTTGAAGGGCTTAATGTAAAAAGGGAATGGAATGATATTCCTTATAGAAAAAAAATAAAGTAAGACAAATAAAAAAAAACAATACTAAAAATACACTTTCTCTTATACATATGCCTTCATGTATTGAAATTAACTTAAAATGTTGAATGAATGATTTCCCTTCTCTTTTTCTGGCTCTCGTCCTTGAAAATATTTAAAAGAAATAAAATTGGAAAATAAAAGAAGTTGAATTCAAAATGATAAACATACAACTTGAACAAGAAGTTTACTTTATTTTACAACTTTTAAAATAAAAGGGATAAAATATAATTCACTATTTCTCTCTCCTCTTTGGAATACACAAAAGGCAGAAAAATTCAATGCAATTAACAACTTAATTTTGGATGCATGGAAAAGAATATTTATCAATCACATGATGAGGATATTACTTGCTTTCCCCTACTAAATACATATAACATTATCTTCTATTGAGTCTATTTCTTCAATAAAATTTTCAATAAAGGCATAATAGACTTAAATGTGAATAAATATTGATCTTCTCATTTTTAGAGTCAAAGAAATAATTAAGGAGAATCTTTTAACATTATCTCACCTTTTAATGCATGAAACTGAAGTACATAACAAATATGGACATTGTGAATAAAATATATCCAAAACTCAAATTTTATTGACTCTGAAGGATCTAGAGTATGTAATTAACATGTGGTCCAAATTTTTTTTGGTTCAAATTCATTTGACCTCTCAAATAAATATAAATCACAATGTCAATCCATTTAACACATGCATACATTAATTAATTGTTAGTCAAAATTAGTCGACATGAGACCACATATTTAAAATAGTAGAAGAGAGTTTAGAAGGAGAGTTTGATTATTTTCTTTCTTTTAAAATTCCAAAGTTCAAATAATTGAATACAATGTGATAAATATATTAATTTGAGACTACAAAAATGTGGGTTTTGACCCATCACCTTTCCAACACAACTACGAAGCGTGATATGAAAATAGAAATGTCATTATGGATGATAAGAGGTTATAAAATTTATGGATGATAAAAAATGGTTTATTGTTACATAGTTATAAAATTATTTTAAACAACTAAGAATTATATGAGAACGAGCAGTTGCAATCAACAATTTTTAATTAACACATTGAAATCATATTATATACTCTTGCTATACAACTAGTGCATATAGATGTAAAATAAAGTTCTTTTTCTCTTTCCTCCATTTTGTGATTATTTTTACAAAATGAAATAATCTGTCTCGGCCTTAGTTACATGGAAATAAGACACTATGGTAATTATGTAAGGAATGGTACAACTCTCACGTTTTCTCTCTTTATTTCTGATTACAAATAAATTGTAATGGTAATTTAGTTAATGTAATATTTTTTATAAACAAATAAAAGCAAATGATAATAAATTTTCTCTTATATATCTCATACAAAAGATATGAAAGATAATAAAGGAAATTCACAAATAAAAGATAATTAGTTTAGCCACAAAGTTGGACTTTAGTAATTAACAAAGAGAAAGATGTTTTTCACATTTTCTTACCTTTTCATATATTGGAGTTAAGATAATGCCAATGTTTAATTAAAGGATAAAAGATATAAAAAAATTGAAGTCCACTTGGACTAGAAATTTCTAGACCCCTAACACCTATAAAACGGACCCCCATTATCCTAGCATACCAAGGAAAAACACACTAGCCTATGTTCATACAATTCACATCCAAGCACTACCTCAATGATTAGGAAGACTGTCTTAGGATCATCTTTGCTCCAAGCAAACTAGCCTATTTTCTTGTAAATCACATCCATGCGCTACCTCAAGGATCAGAGATACAATCTTAGGATCTACATTGCTCCAAGGTAAATGGGTCATGCTGCTGAACACAATTATTTATGGTTTTTTACATGTTAAATATAAAGTAGACATTATCGTTTCAAGTCTAATGTTTTAATTATGTTCACTATATCACTGTTTGATGATTTATATATGCTATGTCCTATGCTTATAATGTTCACTATGATTATAGATTATGATTAATGACTCATGAAAATCATGTAAATGATCAAGAGGGAGAAATATCATCATGTTTAAGAGATCATGTTAATGGGGAGAAATCCCATCATGTTAAGTTCAAGAATCATGATTATGTTAATGTTAATGTCATGTTAATGATCAAGTTAATTGGAAATGAAATAGTCTTTATATGCTCCCGAATCATGGTCCTCAAAGGGTCGTCAAGGGCTTTCCTAACAATCATGTGCATGTGGTATGAGAGTAGATAAATGGATGGCCACCAAGAAGCAATATGATTCGTATGTTCTAACCCTAGGTATATAAAAAGTAAGTGTGTGATATTAGAAATCAAAGTAGAGGTCTAGCTCAAATGAGGACTAGGGTTATGTGCCTAGACGTTTTGGATTTTTTTGTCTAACTCTAGAATTGTATATAACATACTCTCTCTTTTTCTCATGTGTTTGTGGTATGTGACACATGCTTATGGGATTTTGTAGAGAGAATGCGATGTTCATAATTATATTTGTGTAGTCCTTTCTAGTGCATGTGGTATGAGACATGTGCATGAGAGATGTGCTAAGACAAGTGTGATAAATCATGTCATCTTTGAATATATGAGTGACCGACATCTATTCGAAGGTGACAAATAAAATAAGAGTTGACATTAAAAGCTTGAGACTTATAGTCACCTAAACCCAATCAGATTCATTGTGGAACCAAGCATGCATTTGAAAAGTAGATATTTGACATAGATAAGCAAGAATCAGAACCCCTACAGAAAAGGTCCTTTACCATATCAATGATGATGTGAAATGTATTACCCACATGTTGATTTTAATAATGAGTTTTAGATAGTGTTTTACCATGAGAATTAGACCTTAAAATGAAATCAGAATTTAATGTACATAAAATATGTTGAACGCTAAGGTGGGTAGAACCGTAGAAAATTTCAAGGATGAAATTTATTTTTAAGGTGGGTAGAATTCTAGCACCCCAATTTTTTGACAACAAAAAAAATTATAAAATGAATTTTATTAAAATAATAATAGTTGAAGGGCTTAATGTAAAAAGGTCATGGAATAATATTCCTTATAGTAAAAAAAATAAAGTCAGAAAAATAAAAAAAACAATACTAAAAATACACTTTCTCTTATACATATGCCATCATGTATTGTAATTAACTTAAAATGTTGAATGAATGATTTCCCTTCTCTTTTTCTCGCTCTCGTCCTTGAAAATGTTTAAAAGAAATAAAATTGGAAAATAAAAGAAGTTGAATTCAAAATGATAATCATATAACTTGAACAAGAAGTTTACTTTCTTTTATAGATTTTAAAATTAAAGGGATAAAATATAATTCACTATTTCTCTCTCCTCTTTGGAATACGCAAAAGACAGAAAAATTCAATGCAATTAATAGCTGAATTTTGGATGCATGGAAAAGAATATTTAGCAATCACATGATGTGGATATTATTTTCTTTCCCCTACTAAATACATGTAACATTATCTTCTCTTGAGTCTCTTTCTTCAATAAAATTTTCCATAAAGGAATAATAGACTTAAATGTGAATAAATATTGATCTTCTCATTTTTAGAGTCAAAGAAATAATTAAGGAGAATCTTTTAACATTATCTCACCTTTTAATGCATGAAAATGAAGTAAATAACAATTATGGACATTGTGAATAAAAGATATTCAAAACTCAAATTTTAATTACTCTGAAAGATCTAGAGTATGCAATTAACGTGTGGTCCAAATTTTGTTTTGGTTCAAATTCATTTGACCTCTCAAATAAATATAAATCATAATGTCAATCCATTTAACAGATGCAATGTAAACATTAATTAATTGTTGGTCAAAATTAGTCAACATGAGACCACATTTAAAATAGTAGAAGAGAATCTAGAAGGAAAGTTTGATTATTTTCTTTCTTTTAACATTCCAAAGTTCAAATAATTGAATACAATGTGATAAATATATTAATTTGAGACTACAAAAATGTGGGTTTTGACCCATCACCATTCCAACACAACTATAAAGCGTGATATGAAAATAGAAATGTCATTATGGATGAGAAGAGGTTATAAAATTTATGGACGATCAAAAATGGTTTATTGTTACATAGTTATAACATTATTTTAAACAACTATGAATTATATGGGAACGAGCAATTGCAGTCAACAATTTTTAATTAACACATTGAAATCACATTGTATACTCTTGCAATACAACTAGTGCATATAGATGTAAAAAAAGTTATTTTTCTCTTTCCTCCATTTTGTGAGTTTTTTTATAAAATGAAATAATGTGTCTCAGTCTTAGTTACATGGAAATAAGACACTATGGTAATTATGTAAGGAATGATACAACTCTCACATTTTCTCTCTTTATTTGTGATTACAAATAAAATGTAATGGTAATTTAGTTAGTGTAATATTTTTGACAAAGAAATAAAAGCAACTGATAATACATTTTCTCTTAAATATCTCATACAAAAGATATAAAAGATAATAAAGGAAATTCACAAATAAAAGATAATTAGTTTAACCACAAAGTTGGACTTTAGTAATTAACAAAGAGAAAGACGTTTTTCACATATTCTTACCTTTTCATATACTGGAGTAGAGATAATGTCAATGTTTAATTAAAGGAAAAAAGATATTAAAAAATTTAAGTCCACTTGGACTAGAAATTTCTAGACCCTAACAGGTATAAAAGGGACCCCCATGATCCTAGCATACCAAGGAAAAGCACACTAGATTATATGCTTACAATTCACATCCAAGCACTGCCTCAATGATTAGAAAGACCATTTAGGATCAACTTCGCTCCAACTAGACTAGCCTATTTTCTTGTAAATCACATCCATGTACTACCTCAAGGATCAAAGATACAATCTTAGGATCTACATTGCTCCAAGTTAAATGGGTCATGTTGTTGAGAACAATTATTTATGGTTGTTTGCATGTTAAGTAAAAAGTAGACATTATCATTTCAAGTTTAATGTTTTAATCATGTTCACTATATCACTGCTTGATGATTGCTATACGCTATGTCCTGTGTTTATAATGTTCAATATGATTATAGTTTATGATTAATGACTCATGAAAATCATGTAAATGATCAAGAGGGAGAAATATCATCATGTTTAAGAGATCGGGTTAATGGGGAGAAATCCCATCATGTTAAGTTCAAGAATCATGATTATGTTAATGTTAATGTCATGTTAATGATCAAGTTAATTGGAATTGAAATAGTCTTTATATGCTCCTGAATCACGGACCTCAAAGGGTCGTCAAGGGCTTTCCTAGCATCAAGGGCTTTCCTAGCAATCATGTGCTCCTAAGGGGGCGTCATAGAGGTATGCATACATTTTCTTTTCACTTCTTCATGTTAATAATGCTATTCAAGAATGCTTATAGTTAATTCATGTCAAGTTTTCTTACATGTCAAGTATATTTACTTTTCTCTTATTAGAAAATGCCAATACTATTTATTGATGTGTTATTTTTCCCCTTCACATGATTGGGGACGCGATGTCCCTAGGAATTGTAGCAAGTAAGGACTCAAGAGAAGAAAGCAAGGACTAGAAGACCTTGAAGAGATAACTAGTGGGGTGCCATCCATACTAGGCGATCCAATGTTATAAAGATGCTTACTTTTATGTTTAGGTTTCCATGCTTAGAAATGTTTGGACATGTTAAAAGGCTCAACCATAGTTTCCTACGTAAAGAACAATGATTGAATCTCAATGGTGAATTATTTGTTTACTTGTAATGATTACCTTTTTGTGACATCCCTCTAATGTTAATGCTTATGCTCAGATATGTTATATATTAAAAAGGTTGGGTGTTACATTAGTATCTGAGTAGATAAATGGATGGCCACCAATAAGCAGTACGATTCTTATGTTCTAACCCTAGGTATATAAAAAGTAAGTGTGTGATATTAGAAATCAAAGTAGAGGTCTAGCTCAAATAAGGACTAGGGTTATGTGCCTAGACGTTTTGGATTTTTGTGTCTAACTCAAGAATTGTATATAACATACTCTCTCTTTTTCTCATGTGTTTGTGGTATGGGACACATGCTTATGGTATTTTTTAGATAGAATGTTATGTGCATAATCATATTTGTGTAGTCCTTTCTAGTGCATGTGGTATGGGACATGTGCATGAGAGATGTGCTAAGACAAGTGTGATAAATCATGTCATCTTTGAATATATGAGTGGCCGGCATGTATTCAAAGGTGAAAAATAAAATAAGAGTTGACATCAAAAGCTTGAGACTTATAGTGACCTAAACCCAATCATATTCATTGTGGAACCAAGCATGCATTCGAACAGTAGATATTTGATATAGATAAGCAAGAATCAGAACCCCTACAGAAAAGGTCCTTTATCATATCAATGATGATGTGAAATGTATTACCCACATGTTGGTTTTAATAATGAGTTTTAGATAGTGTTTTACCATGAGAATGAGACCTTAAAATGAAATCAGGATTTAGTGTACATAGAATATGTTAAACACTAATGTGGGTAGCACCGTAGAAAATTTTGAGGACGAAATTTATTTTTAAGGTGGGTAGAATTGTAACACCCCAATTTTTTCACAACAAAAAAAATTTATAAAATGAATTTTATTAAAATAATAATAGTTCAAGGCCTTAATGTAAAAAGGTCATGGAATGATATTCCTTATAGAAAAAAATAAAAACAAATAAAAAACAATACTGAAAATACACTTTCCCTTATACGTATGCCATCATGTATTGCAATTAACTTAAAATGTTGAATGAATGATTTCCCTTCTCTTTTTCACACTCTCGTCCTTGAAAATGTTTGAAAGAAATAAAATTGAAAAATAAAAGAAGTTGAATTCAAAATGATAAACATATAACTTGAACAAGAATTTTACTTTCTTTTATAGATTTTAAAATTAAAGGGATAAAATATAATTCACTATTTCTCTCTCCTCTTAGGAATACGCAAAAGACAGAAAAATTCAATGCAATTAATAGCTTAATTTTGGATGCATGGAAAAAAATATTTATCAATCACATGATGTGGATATTATTTGCTTTCCCCTACTAAATACATGTAACAATATCTTCTCTTGAGTCTCTCTCTTCAATAAAATTTTCCATAAAGGCATAATAGACGTAAATGTGAATAAATATTGATCTTCTCATTTTTAGAGTCAAAGAAATAATTAAGGAAAATCTTTTAACATTATCTCACCTTTTAATGCATGAAAATGAAGTAAATAACAATTATGGGCATGGTGAATAAAAGACGCTCAAAACTCAAATTTTATTGACTCTGAAGGATCTAGAGTATGTAATTAACTTGTTGTTCAAATTTTGTTTTGGTTCAAATTCGTTTGACCTCTCAAATAAATATAAATCACAATGTCAATCCGTTTAACACATGCAAAGTAAACATTAATTAATTGTTGGTCAAAATTAGTCGACATGAGACCACATTTAAAATAGTAGAAGAGAATCTAGAAAGTGAGTTTGATTCTTTTCCTTCTTTTAACATTCCAAAGTTCAAATAATTGAATATAATATGATAAATATATTAATTTGAGACTACAAAAATGTGGGTTTTGACCCATCACCTTTCCAACACAACTATGAAGCGTGATATGCAAATAGAAATGCGATTATGGATGATAAGAGGTTATAAAATTTATTGACGATTAAAAATGATTTATTGTTACATAGTTATAACATTATTTTAAACCACTATGAATTATATGGGAACAAACAATTGCAGTCAACAATTTTTATTTAACACATTGAAATCACATTGTATACTCTTGCTATACAACTAGTACATATAGATGTAAAATAAAGTTATTTTTCTCTTTTCTCCATTTTGTGATTTTTTTTTATAAAATGAAATAATGTGTCTCGGCCTTAGTTACATGGAAATAAGACACTATGGTAATTATGTAAGGAATGGTACAACTCTCACATTTCCTCTCTTTGTTTGTGATTACAAATAAAATGTAATTGTAATTTAGTTCATATAATATTTTTGATAAACAAATAAAAGCTAACAATAATACATTTTCTCTTAAATATCTCATACAAAAGATATAAAAGATAATAAAGGAAATTCACAAATAAAAGATAATTAGTTTAATCGCAAAGTTGGACTTTAGTAATTAACAAAGCGAAAGACATTTTTCACATATTCTTACCATTTCATATATTGGAGTTGAGATAGTGCCAATGATTAATTAAAGGATAAAAGATATTAAAATTTTTAAGTCCACTTGGACTAGAATGTTCTAGACCCCTAACACCTATAAAAGGGACCCCCATGATCCTAGCATACCAAGGAAAAGCACACTAGCCTATGTTCTTACAATTCACATCCCAACACTACCTCAAAGATTAGAAAGACCATCTTAGGATCAACTTTTCTCCAAGCAGAGTAGCCTATTTTCTTGTAAATCACATCCATGCACTACCTCAAGGATCAGAGATACAATCTTAGGATCTACATTGCTCCAAGGAAAATGGGTCATGCTGCTGAGCATAGTTATTTATCGTTGTTTGCATGTTAAGTATAAAGTTGGCATTATTGTTTCAAGTTTAATGTTTTAATCATGTTCACTATATCACTGCTTGATGATTGCTATATGTTATGTCCTATGTTTATAATGTTAAATAAGATTATAGCTTATGATTAATGACTAAGGAAAATCATGTAAATGATCAAGAGGGAGAAATCTCATCATGTGTAAGAGGTCATGTTAATGGGGAGAAATCCCATCATGTTAAGTTCAAGAATCATGATTATGTTAATGTTAATGTCATGTTAATGATAAAGTTAATTGGAATTGAAATAGTCTTTATATGCTCCCGAATCATGGACCTCAAAGGGTCGTCTAGGGCTTTCCTAGAATCAAGGGTTTTCCTAGCAATCATGTGCTCCTAAGTGGGCGTCATAGAGGGATGCATACATTTTATTTTCAATTCTTCATGTTAATAATGCTATTCAAGAATGCTTATAGTTAATTCATGTCAAGTTTTCTTACATGTCAAGTATATTTACTTTTTTCTTATTATAAAGTGCCAGTACCATTTACTGTTGTGTTATTTCCCCCCTTTCCATTACTGGGGACGTGATGTCCCCAGGAATTGGAGCAAGTAAGGACTCAAGAGAAGAAAGCAAGGACTAGAAGACCTTGAAGAAGTAACTGGTGGGGTTCCATCCATACTAGGTGATCCAATGTTATAAAGATGTTGACTTTTATGTTTAGATTTCCATTCTTAGAAATGTTTGGACATGTTATAGAGCTCAACCATAGTTTCCTACATAAAGAACAATGTATGAATCTCAATGATGAATTATTTGTTTACTTGCAATGATTACCTTTTTGTGACATCCCCCTAATATGAATGCTTCTTCTCATATATGTTGCATATTAAAAAGGTGGGGTGTTACAAAAGGTGTTTGACCAAGTTATTTAGGTATAACCATTACAGAATGACCATATGATGGGATTGGGAACCATCATATCTAGGAGTCATCATTCTAATTATCTTACCTAATAGATTATTTCTAGTGACAACCCTAAGGGGAAAGTAGCATATGACTAAATATGATAACCCATACCCACTTCATAAAATTTGATGGTCATGGTAAGTAGTGTTGCTCAAGGTACAAATATTGGAAATATTGACATGATAACTTAATAGAGCAACATACTATCATACTCTGCAATATATTGTATAAAATTACATGTGATTCAAATTGTCTAAAAATCATTTCATATATAAAAGTTTTCAGTTCCAACATGACATAACACCCATTGTAATAATCAACATCTCTGTATTTTAAAGCTAAAAACATGCATTATTAGTGAAAAAGTTCACACACCTTAGATTTTCCTATCATGGTCATAAAAATAGTCATTTAAATTTAAGTGTATTAAGTTTCAATATTGATAAACATGATTACTATTTGACTTTGTTTATACAATTCCCGCTGATATACAATCCTTTTGGCATTTCTAAAAATAGTAGGGCCAAGAATAAATTTTTACCAATTGCAGGTGCCAAATACATCTAAATAAGAATTGATATTATATATACGATAAGAAATGTAATTCCCATAAATTGTTTAAATTGAGGATAATAGTGAAGAGTATTTGGGCTACTTGTGATATTTTACTGAATTGATAAATCAAAATAAGTCAAATATTAATTTTCATGTTCAATAATGTCCATTTTGATTTTCAATAGGTGGTTGAGTTCTACTTAATCTCTTACAAGGACGATGGGGAAACCTAGGGGATGTGGGGGAAAGGGAAGTGGCGGTGTAGGCGATGCAAGGGAGACTGATCTCGAGGAGAATTTGAGGGATTGCGAACAGCTAACGAGACAGAATGATGAAGATTTTATCCACGAGAAGGATAACAGCGGTACCCATAATGGGACCACAACCCATGCAACGAATATGTCCATACCGGAGATTGGGTTGGAGTTTTGTGTCGCAAGTATGCATGGTAGACAACTAGAGGAATTGTACCAAGAAGTCCAACATGATAGTGTCCTCGAGTAAGGGGGCGGCATATACGCTTGCTAATCAAGATGGCCTAGAGAGGAGACCAAACATAAACATGTCCCCCCTCCCTCTAGGGTGAATGGAAATCCGATCTCTTTAATGTTGTTTTTGGAAGCAACCCTAATAACAATTTTGCTTTTTTTATGGAGAAGCTTTTCGAGGAGAAACTTTTAGGAGGATGTGATATTAAGGGAATTGGAGGGAAACCAACAATCTCCAGAAGAAGCTCTCACCAAGCCATGGAAATATTTTGTGGTGGTTAGATTACTCGGGGTAGGGATAGGCTAAAAGACCTTCTGCGATAAACTCAAATTCTTATGGAGAATAGTCGACCGCTTCAACATGTACAAATTGGAACTTGGCCACTTCGTTGTCCAACTCTCATGTCAGTAGGACTATGACACTGCCCTGACTGGAGGGCCATAGAAGATCTTTGAACTAAATCTATTAGTTTGGGATTGGAACCCAACCTTCAAAACCAAGGAGAAAATGCTAGAGCTGATTGTCACCTGGGTATGTTCTCAACCTACCACTACATATGTATGTACCAACTATGTTTGAATATATTGGGCTAGCTCTGGGAAGAATGATCAAGGTAGACACACATACTCCCACAGTAAATTTGCAAGACTTGCTTTGGAGGTGGACACAACCAAGCTCTTTGTACCTACCATCCTCATCAATGAGGTTGAATATGAAGTTCTTTACGAAGGTTTCCCCTGGGCAAGTGGATTATGTGGCAATGAAGGGCACATATCTAAAGATTGCAGGGAAAGGAATGATACTAGAAAAGTTGTTGGCGAAGTAAGGGAGGAACATTAAGAAGAACAACCACACAACCTGCACCAGAACTTGATGGGTTGGCAGACCCATAAGAAGAGAAACAACAGAAGAGTACAGAGGAACCAAAGAGAGCATAGTAACAACCCTGATTCTTCTAATTGTTTCGCAATGCTTAATGAAGAGGAAGCACAAGAGACTCAAATCCAAAAAAACTCAGCATCAATGAACTCTGTAGGTAATCAACAAGGTATGAAAAGGACTAGTAAACTCTGGAATAAGAAAAAGGTCGAAAAAGCAAGCGAGAGTACGAGAGAAGTACTAGGCAATATTACCAATATGCAAGTAGAGAAATAAGCAAAAACTACTCAAAAGAAGGATAAACATGCAGTCGTCAATCCAGATATTGATGAGATAGTAGAGGTTATTGATATTGATATCGATACTATTCCTCCACCAACTGTCACAGATGAAAACTTTGTAATGGATGCAGAAGTGATCTTGCCCAAGCAAATATCTGAAATAAATGAAGCCATAGTGATAACATCTAATTTTATACACTTTTTGCACTTATTTTATACATATCCAAACATATCCTTTATAGACTTGTCCACTTATTTTAGCACTTTTATGATGAGAATATTAATTTCACACTTTTTCCATCCTTGCAGGGTCACATCAAGCCACGGCCGCGGTCAACACCTCGACTACGGCTCATCAACCAAGGAAGACTC
Source organism: Alisma plantago-aquatica (assembly GCA_963693085.1). Lineage (NCBI taxonomy): Eukaryota > Viridiplantae > Streptophyta > Magnoliopsida > Alismatales > Alismataceae > Alisma > Alisma plantago-aquatica. The sequence continues at coordinate 525,606,532 of OY856412.1, forward strand.
TCACACCTTGGCTGATGCCACCAATCACCCTAATGACGCCGCAATTGCGGTGCAAATGCGCCCCTTTTGGTCACGGCCTACAACAAACTCAACCTCGATCGAGGTAGTGCTAAGACCGAGGCGCTGCCATGCCATGACCGGGGAAGGACCGCGACCAAGGTGGCATAATACCTCGACCGAGGTACTAACTTGACCAACTGTTGTGGTGACCTAGACCGAGGAGAGGTCTCAATCGAACAAAATCAAACCTTGACCGATACCATGCCTCGACTGTGGTGTGAGTGGTTAATTCGGTGGAAAATACCTATAAATAGGCCACCCACCTGGACTTGTCACATCATCAGATCATCAAGGACCACAAAGTGCTGCCTAATTCCATACCCACTCTCATCCATCTAATCAGTCTTGGATCTCTGAAGGCAGAAGCTGAGGAGAGAGAATATTAAAGGCCCCTCTCCCTGAAAAGAAGGGGAGCATCCATGTTGTCCATTCTAGATCTAGAGTTGAAGGAGTACTTTGGTGTATCACCATCTTCTCTTTCTCTTCTAGATCTATCATCTCTTTTACGTTGTACCTCTTTGTAGTTATGATGTATCCATCATTTTGTAATGTCATTATGTTTCCCATTAACATGTGTGGCTAAACACTTAACTCGGGTTGGAAGTAGCCACTAAGGCTCTCCCAACATGTATATTCTTGCTTCCCTTTGAAAATATATATACTCATATCAAGATTATCGCCATACACTTGTTATTAATGCTTCACTTGTATGCTTAGCTACCATCTTGTCATGTTTGATCATTGGTACCTCAAAAGAGTAGTATCTTCTTTATCTGGTGTTATGGAGTAGTATGGATGCATGCAAATTTTGGAGTACTAAGGCTTATGGTCATATGGTTTGCTTCCCTTTGAAAATATATATACTCATATCAAGATTATCGCCATACACTTATTATTAATGCTTCACTTGTATGCTTAGCTACCATCTTGTCATGTTTGATTATTGATACCTCGAAAGAGTAGTATCTTCTTTATCTGGTGTTATGGAGTAGTATGAATCCATGCAAATGTTGGAGTGCTAAGGCTTATGGTCATATGGGTTGCTTTGTGGTTGTAAGGTTGCTATCTTGAGAGGGAAGCCACCTTAGATCCTAGATCAATCCTTATCTCAAGAGAGGAGGGAATGGTAGCTTATATGGCTACTTGTAATCTTGATAGGAGTATACAAAGGGGAGTGAGTTTTGCCTGTTGGTAAGAGATCTTAGTAGGTAAAACCTTATCCAAGTTCCCTTCCATATCTTTGTTCCTTACCGTTTGTCCTTGTTTTCTCTTGTTGTTATTTTCTTTATTTATTTTATCTTTCTTTATTTTGGTTTGAGAACCGTCGTTCCTTAGGGTACAACCTTTTTAAACCATCTATTTATCCAAAGTATATGAGTGTGAGACCCTACGTACTTAATACATGCTAACGTTGTCCCTATGGTTCGACCCTGATTATTATGTCAGACCCCATATAATAGTTGCGGGGGCTGAGTGTCGGGTTATCATCTTAAGAGTCTGACTACTCGGGATCCACTCCTTTTGGACGTGTGATTTAGTCCGATCAACTTTTTGGCATCGTTGCTGGGGACAAGGTAAAACAACACTGTTAAGAACTTGAGTCCACTCACTATACACCCATGCCTCAAGCTTAGTAATAAGCTTGACCATACAAAAACTTAAATCTGCTACCCTGCAATTATGTAGAATAGTACATTTTAACACGTCCAATTTTATAACTCGACTATGCGGTCTATTTAGAGAACTCAGACGGAAGCAGACCCATTTGAATTTTCACCTCAACCTCGAGTCACCATGCCACCTTGAGTGGATGGTACACTCACTTGGGACGAACAGAACACAAAGCATTCAACATGACCCCCCACCACCAAGGATAGATGTAAATAGAGATTGTCGTTAGTCAGATGGTCATCAAGGCGAAGAAGAACATCAGGAGCAAGACCGTCATGAAAATGATCAATATGATGAAGAACGACACTACCATCACCATAGAAGGAATCATCACAATCACCATGATAATGAATGTGAGCACGATGACCAAAACAATGACAGTGAAGATGATGAAGAGGGAAAGACTCTTAGAGAGTTGACAGCAACTAGGGCCAACAAATCTAGATTCCCAATCCTCATCGCGCACTTCAATGCAGAAAACTTTGAGTTGAAGCCAACTATCATCTTGATGATTCAGAACAAACCTTTTCATGGGAATTTGAGAAGTGAAAACCCATACAATCACCTCGATGCCTTTAAAAATATATGTGATACCATTAAGATGAGGGAAGTCCCTCAAGAAGTAATACATTGTAAGGGTTTCAACTTCTCTCTTGAAGATAATGCTCTATTATGGTACATCAACCTCCCCCACCAATCCATAGATGGATGGAGACCCCTGGCAGATGCATTTGTTACTAAGTTTTATCCTACGGAGTGAACTATCCGCAACATGCAGAAGATCACTTCTTTTGCATAAAAGTCAGGAGAAAACTTGAACGGGGCGTGGGAACACTTCCAGAAGTATCAGAGGGATTGTCCACACCATAATTACCGTAAGGGGTTCCTATTGACCACCTTCTATAATGGGTTGACTCCTACTAAGAGGACTTTGTTGAACGCATCTGTTGGCAGTGACTTTCTTAGAAAGAAGTTGAGCAGAATTATGAAGATAATAGACAACATGGTTGCACTACAAGCAGACATGGATTACGACAGACATGATAGAGGATTGGTGAAGAAAGTAGGGTCTGAAGGACTGTCTATTGAAGCTAAATTCTTGGAGACCATAACAGCCCAAATTCAAAAAGTATCTACTGATGTCAAACATCTGAAGGATACTGGAGCTAGGGTAAGAAGCATACTGAGAAATCCATGAAATATGTCACATGTGGAGAAGGAGGACATGAAATCAACAATTGTATCTATACCAGGCCTGAGGAGAGTGACAACAACTAAAGTGAAGAAGAAATAGAGAATGACTCTTATGTTAACTTCAAGCGATAAGACCACCCTCGGTTTGGTTATGGCAACAAAGAAGGTGCAGACAATGCACATCAACTGGGTAGTTCATCTAAATCTCCCCCAATGTTTGAGAAGAAAGGAGTGCCAACACAATACACTAAGACTACCACCTACCAGCTAAACAAGAACAACTATCAAGGTCAGAACAAAAATGTGAGTAGGCAAGGACAAGGACAGGGCCGAGCCAAGGGAAAGACAATGAACAAGCTGACATGATTGCTCAACTATTTGACTTTGCAAAGAGGCAAGCATCGGTGAATGATCAACTGGATCAAAGTGCTCTCACAAATTCAAGAGTGCTGACTAACATGAAAACTCAAATGGTGGATATGCAAACTCACCATAGACAGATTGCTCAGTAGCTTGCATAGCTGATCGAGCTCATGAAAAATCCTTCAGGAAAGATCCGGTCAAATACTGAGACCGCCAAAATGGCAACTCTCTGATCTGGGAGAACGTTGGAAAACGCTAAAACTAACAACACCGAAAAAGGAACAAGTCATGCAAATCAGTAGTCTGAGAATGAGAAGGAAATAGAAGAATCAAGAGGGAAAGAACAAGCAGACCATAGCTCAGAAGAAGGACCACCCAAAAAGAAGGAAGGAGAGGAAAAGAACTCAGATCCTCTGGGAGATGTTCTTTCGAAGAAAAATCCATATGCCCCAAGAGTTCCTTTCCCCTATAAGTTAATAAAAGCACACTTGAAAAAGAGTTATGAGAAGTTAACGGAAGTTGTAAAGAAGCTACACATGTATGTCCCCTTTCTTGATGCAATAGAAGAAATGCAAACCTATGCAAAGTTCTTCAAAGACTTGATTATGAAGAGAAGAAGAGGTGATCACATTGAAACTATCCAGTTAGTAAATATGTCAAGTGATTTTGTTCAAGTAGAGCTACCTACCAAGAAGAAAGACCCAGAGCATTAAACATACCTTTCTGTGTTGGACATAACATGGAGAGAAAAGGATTATCTGACTTGGGAGCAAGCATCAGTCTAATGCCCTTGACTCTAGCCCAAAGGCTTGGGATGGCATACATGGTAAAGACGAGGATGAGGATTATGAGTTAGCCGATCATACCTTCACAAGGCCAGTGTGAATAGTTGAAGATGTTCTGATATGAGTTGGATGATTTTTCATACCATGTGCGTGACACCTCATCACGCTAATGAGATTACTCAAAACACAAAACATAATCAACTACTAATTTATCACATAGTCAAAAATGCAGAATAATTAAAACTGATTCCAACAATGTAAATAAACTCTAGAACATTTACAAAAGGTCCATCATTCTATTCTCATATACTATAACAAGTATATACATATGGGTCCAAAGACGTCAGTCACATCCTACATACAAAAGATATTTCACATGTACATGCCATATATTTACAAACATTGGCATACTACCAAAATTTCATGTCGATACAAGTATATCATCTAGAGACATATCCCATACCTGGACCTAAGAGTACATGGATGACACTAGGACTCTACTACTAACATCTACAACTAACCAACCTTCTGAATCTATTGATCACCAGTTTGGTTCTCTTCCACAGTGCGACCTTGACCTCATTTCCTGCGACCACCTAAAAAAGATGTGGTGACCCGTAGGTGAGACCCAGTCCCAATGAGAGATATAAATCTTTCCAACATATCTTAATTATAACATATTGATTGACAATAAATGAACTGAGCAGATACAATAACGAATAGGCAATTTAAGCAGTTTGAATAGGTTAAGCATACTAAGACATTAAGAAAATTAACTTGACAAGAAGTATAATTACTCAAAGGTCATATGATATCATCTTGTAAACAATGAATAGTATAAAGACAAGTTAAATACTAATCAAACAATGTGAGATGTATTTAACCATAGTAAATTTACTACACGGCTTATATCACTTCTTTTATTACATTGCCCTTAGGGATTTGAGAAATACCACTCAAGTCCCAACTGACCACTACTAAGTCAAAATTAGTGCCATTCAAGATCTAGGAAGAGCCGAACTCCTAAGATCTTCTCCACCCATGATCAGTATGGGTCTGCCACAACGACACATAAGGTCAAGCTGCTAACAGCCTAGTCCATCATTGGTACACATCACGACACTAGTGAAATGAGGTAGGTACGCATACCCTACCATCTGAGGTACAACCATATTTTTCCCTTAATCTCATCATAATATATATAATCACCGAGATACAACCGCAACCATCCTCAAACTAAGGGCTAGGTATGACAACTGTCATCCTCCCTAACACTTGAATTCAAGATGAGAAGCACCCCGCATACTCATCAGTATGCACTCTGAATATCCCTTAGGAATACTCATTTCACTATATGGAAATTTCTGACACTCAGATAGATCTATGGCACAAAGAAGTACATGATTAGAGTTTTACTTAATTAGTTATGCCAATTGGGTGAATTTAGGCGAAATCATACAAATGGACATTCAAACCCTAATTCGTTTCTAACAAGAGTATATGTATAACAACTTCAAAACATATAAAACATTTGAGATATAAATATTAATCACATTACCACATGCTATCATTCATTGCAAAATAATGGACCACACTTATCATCATACTTTTACAAGATACCAACATCTTATCACAAGTTCTAGGGTTTTAACCCTTATTCAAACATGAAGTGGATTTCACCTCAATAATGGCTTAAAACATGCCGAAAAGTCATTAAGACCATCACATTATTCATAGTAAGGTTAACATCATCATTCCATTCCTTAAACAAGGCTCAAAAGATCATTAGCACATGTGTCCATAGATACTAACATGGCAAGGCTCTATCTTATTCAAATAGCACTACAATGTGGTTTCAACACAAGAAGAGTGTAATTCATTATCACATTAATCATTCAATAGGTCTGATTATAACCAATCTACATCATATAATTACATTAAGATTAGGTATAAGAAGCTAGATCACATGGGAGTTACACATCCACTTATTATAGCAATTTATCAAATATAACTATATGATGGAAAAGGTAAGACTACAAATTAATGGTATTGAACTATTGAATTATCATCACTAAGACCCACATATAATACCATGTGATATATTCTAATCCATTGGATGTTAAAGCATCCAATATTATTCATTGGATGAGGTTCATTGTTCAAGGTTATCAATTGAAGTATAGGTCTAACCATTAGATCAATTGAACCAAGGAACCGTTGGTTCAAGGTTTAGTCAAATCTACAATTACATTATTAACTCATCATACATGGTGATGACCTGATCCACCATTAATTGTGATCATTAGGTCACCATTAGTTGTTAGATCAGTAATACATTCAGTTAACACAATCAAATATTAAGCTAATGTCATCATCGATTAATAACATCCTTAGAATACTTCGTAAATGATAATTAAACGTCTAATTGTGCCAAAACCTGACCTAAGGGGGTGACCATAGGTTTTCACCATAAATTTGACACCCTTGATAATGGACATCAGTTGCCAAGATAGCAACACCATTGGTTGTTGAATGGTATGACCATCAGTTGTGTGATAGGGAAGGAAATAGCTTGACAACCCTAATTTGAACCATCAATTGTTTTGTGATTAGCACCATAGGTTGTTTCTATCAACCTGTCCCAGATCATGTTACACCTTAGAAAGGTATTATACATCTTTAAAAGCACATATAGAACTGGAACAAAATAGGGAGCACCACAAAAATTCGTAATTCTAAACAAGCATGGTTTCTCTATGCTTAATTCAACACATTAAGGCATAAAAATGAACTAACAAGCTTCTAGTAAGCAATATAAGTGAAGAATGTTATATAACTCACCTCTATAGAGTAGGTCAGATCCCAAACAGAAAGAATCTAGAGAAAATAGGCAACAAAACCTTGGATTCTGATCTGAACTTGGCTAAATAAGCACTTCTCTCCACAAGGAAGCAAAACCCTACAAAAAGAAACAAGAAGGATAGATTTTTTAGTTCTAGAGCCACTTTCACAATGGAACAGCAGGGTTCCGACCTATAGGAAGGTCTAAGTAAGGAGAAGAGCAAGAAAAACGAATATGGAAGGAAGAAAACAACTTGCCTTGGTCGAAATCCCTAAAAGATGACCTTGGAAACCCCAAGTAGTGTTAGATGGAGCTCTACGAGAACTTCTTCTCCAAAAAGAGGTTGTATTCTACATTAGAGTAGTTGTTTCCACAGAAAAATAGAGTGTATTCTTTGATACATGTTAATGAAAAGATAAAGCAAGTGTAGTTTCGAATTTGGGCAAAGAAGAGGTAAATATAGCCCATGGATAAGGATAGAAGCAAGTATGAGGTGAAAAGTAGCTTCCCCATGTGTCTATGGCCTTAAATTATTAAGAATATACAAGAACACACACAAGCAGCTCCCCCACCATACTTATAGACCTTCTTATCTTTTCTTTGTCGAAATTCCCAGCCAATCACATAATTCATTAGTTGATAGCTACTAAAAGTAGCTCATCCATGAAGGGGTAAACCCTAAAATACCCTTAATGAAAACACCTTCAAACCATGGCTCAAATAGGATCCCCATGGATAAAAAATCTCAAGAATGATAATAAAATATCTAAGAAACATAATGTATGTGACAAATTGTACAGAAACCCCTCAATTGGGTAAATTGCAAAAAAGTCCAAAATGTACAAAAAATGCATAACTTGCTCAAACAGTGTCCAAATTGGACCAAATTTGAAACTTAAGCTTTTATTATGATTTAAAAACATATCAAAAGGTTATGTTAGCGTTATAAAAATTCAATTATGGTAATTAAGCTCATTCAAATCATTAAGCAAGTTTAGGGGCCTTACAACTATAAACCCCTAGCAAGGATTTTGCCCTGGAATCCTACACAAAAAGAGATGGTTATTTTCTACACATATCATTATCTAGTTCCCATGTGGCTTTCTATATGCCATGGTGATTCCAAAAAACTTTCACTAGTATTATATCTTTTCTCTTCAACTTTTTCACCATTCTATCCAGGATCAACACATGACCCTCAACATAGGAGATATCCTCATCTAACTCAACCTCTACTAGTTGAATTGTCTGGTCAATATCTGGATGGAATTTCTGAAACATAGAGATTTGAAAGACATTATACAATCTATGTAGCTTTGGTGGCAGTTCCAACTTATATGCTACCTTTCCAACATAAGCAAGGATGGGGTATGGTCCCATACATCTGGGAGCCAACTTACCCTTCTTTCCAAACCACAACACACCATTCCAAGGAGAAACCTTAAGATATACTCTATCTCCCACTTGGAACTCAAGTGGTCTGCGTCGATTATCTCCATAAGATTTCTTCCCGTCCTAGGCTACTTTCAACTGTTGTTGTATCACTTTGATCTTTTCTGTAGTCTAATGTACTAGCTTAGGACCTAAAAGTTGATATTCACCTGTCAAATACCGGCAAAGAGGAGAACGAAATTGTCTCCCATACAGAGCCTCATAAGGAGACATATCTATGCTTCTTTGATAGCTATTATTGTACGCAAACTCTATCAGAGTCATATGTACATCCCAACTACCAAGAAATTACATCACACATGCCCTCAAGAGATCCTATAAAGTCTGAATAGTCCTTTCAGACTGGCCATCAGTCTACGGATGAAAAGTTGTGATGAATCTCAGCTGTGTTCCCATTAAAGAATGTAGACACTCCTAAAAATGACTTGTAAACTATGGACCTTTATCAGAAACTATAGTCACTGGAATGCCATGTAGACAGACTATCTCATCGACATATATTTGTGCCAATTTCTCTATTGTAAACATTGTATTAACTGGTAGAAAATGAGCTGATCTAGTCAATCTGTCTACTATCACCCATATGGAATCATGACCCTTCACTGTCCTAGGAAGAGCAACCACAAAGTCCATAGTAATATGATCCCATTTCCACTGTGGTATTGGTAAGGGTTATAATGTCCCTGGAGGCATCTAGTGCTCATCCTTCACTTGCTAACAAACTGGACATTTGGCAATGAAATCTGACACATCACACTTTAGACCTAGCCACCAATACATGTCTTTCATATTTTGGTACATCTTAGTACTTCCAGGATGCATTGCATACATGGAGGAGTGAGCCTCCTCAAGTACCATCTTCCTCAACCCATCAACATCAGTAATTACTGTCCTATTGTGGTAACAAACTGTACCATCATCTGCCTCATAAAAACCATCATACTTTTCACTGCCAATCCCTAATCAGATATTTTGTATCACAGTATCATTCTGTTGTGCATCATGAATTTGCTGTCTCAAGGTAGGATTCACTTGTAACTGTGCCAGCAAGGAAACTTCTAGATGTACATTCATCTGGTGAAGAGACACTAGCATATCTCTATTATGGCACATCCATGAATTTAATTGTGCATTATCTAGCATGGATAATGAAGATGAATTTCTACTCAATGCATCAGCTACCACATTTGCTTTCGCTGGATGGTAGTCTATTGTGCAATCATAATCCTTAATCAGCTCCATCCATCTCCCGTGCCTCATATTCAACTCTTGCTTTGAGAAGATATACTGTAGATTCTTGTAGTCAATGAAGATTTGACACTTTTCTCCATAAAGATAATATCTCCAGATCTATATGCCATGGACCACCGCTGCAAGCTCCAGATCATGTGTTGGGTAACTTTACTCATGTTTCTTAAGTTGTTGCGAAGCAAAAGAAATCACATTTTTATCCTGCATCAACACGCATCCCAACGCATTCTTTGAAGCATCAAAAAAGACAATATAACCTTTTCCTTGCTCTGGCAGTACTAACACCAGTGCACTAGTCAACTTTTATTTCAAAAGCTAGAAAGAATGTTGACACTTGTCATTCAAAACAAAAGGAACATCCTTCCTAGTTAACCTAGTTAGGGGTAACACTATAGAACTGAAGTCCTTGATGAACCTCCTGTAGTAACCTTCCAGACCTAGGAAACTATGGATCTCTGTCGTTGTTGTTGTTATTCCCATTCTAGTACAAATTCCACTTTCTTGGGATCAACACAAACGCCTTTTACAGATATAACATGGCCCAAGAAAGACACTTCAGATAACCAGAATTCACAATTGTTGAACTTAGCATATAGTTGATTCTGCCTCAACTACGTCAATGCTTAGCGAAGGTGGTACTCATGATGTTGACTATCCTTGGAATATATCAGGATATCAACTATGAACATGACCACACACTGATCAAGATAAGGTCTAAACACCCTATTCATTAGATCCATAAAAGATGTAGGTGCATTGGTTAGCCCAAACTGCATAACCACAAACTCATAATGACCATACCTAGTCCTAAAAGCTGACTTGGGTATGTCATCAACCTTAATTCTCAATCGATGGTAACCTAACCTCAGGGCTATCTTTGAAAGCATAGTGGCACCTCTCAACTGATCAAAAAGATCATCAATCCTCGGCAAAGGATACTTATTCTTTATTATCACCTTGTTCAACTATCTGTAGTCTATACACAACCTCATTGAACCATCCTTCTTTTTAACAAACAACATGGGAGCACCCCAAGGGGAAGTGCCTATCCTGATAAAACCCTTCTCTAACAGTTCTTGTAACTATTTCTTTAACTCCTAAATCTCTACTAGTGCCATTATGTATGTTGACTGTGCTATGGGTTGTGTTCTAGGAACAAGATTGATCTAAAACTCAATCTCTCTAGGAGGGGGAATGCTAGAAAATTCCTCAGGAAAGACATCCTCAAATTCTTGCACCACTGGTACCTCTTAGATACTAGGACCTCCTGCCTTGGTATCCACAACATGAGTTAAGAAAGCTTCACATCCTTGTCTCATCAACCGCTCAGATGTCATAGCTGACATCAAACATGTAGGAAGAATCTTCCTATCACCCTAAAAAATCCACTGTATATCTCCATCATGGAATGTCACCACCTTAGTACTACATTCTAAGACTACCTTGTATTTTTCCAAGGTATCCATTCCTAGGATTACATCAAAACCATGCATGTCAAGTGGCAAAAGATCCACTTGAATGTTGTGTCCAGAGAAACAAAGAACACAAGAAGGGCACACTTCCCACAACTCAGAGGAATCAACCAAAGGAGTCTCTAGCAATAGACTATCAGATCTAAGACTAATAGGTAGATAACAACTATCTATCACCTCTCTGGTGATAAAAGAGTGTGTCACACATGTGTCTACTAATACAGATACGAAACAAGAAGCAGACATATCAGAATGAAATAACTCCATCTGACCTATCATGACTCGTGGATTGACCACTGCTTCCGACTGGGTCATGGCATAGAACCTAGTTGTTGTCTGCTACCGTCCACATCCTCTGCTCACCTATCCTGAGGATCCTGCATGGGATGCCTGACTGCGTCCTCTGCCACTACCAGTATAAAACTATCATTGTTGTGATCCATATTGATTTTGCCTTGGCTACTGAGTCACCTCCTCAACCTTCATAGGGAAATTCCATCTAATATGCCCTGTCTGTCCACATTGATGACACACTCGGTTATCACTATGTGGTCTAAACGGGCTCATAACTAAGACTAATGATGAATTGCGAGCTTTTTTGGTGGAAAACTGTGACCTCTACCCGTACTTGGGGTCCACTGTGACGGTTCATGTGATCTTGGTTCAGAGAAGGTTGACCTTGGTTGTGACGGCGGTGGGAAAAACCTTGGCTTCTTAAAGCCTCCAGATGATTGACCTTGAAACTGCATAGGTCACTTCTTAGCATTAGCTTCCCGCTTCTCTATGGCAGACCTCTCAATCCTCCTAACAGATTCCAAAAAGGTGGAAAACATTTCCCTATTCTCCAAGGCTGATGTGGTAGTAGTCAACTCCGTACTTAGGCCCTTCTCTAATCTCTGGATCATTTGTCTGTTGCTTCCATGTGTGGGAAGAACCTCAAAAGTTCCATAAACTTTGATTCATACTAATTGATAGTCATAGCTCCCTGACGAATCTTCTCGAACTAAGAAATTTTCTCATCTATGTAGGTCTCTAGAAAATATCGGCTAACAAATTTCCTCCAAAACTCCTCCCATCCTATCACTACTCCTGGCATTTTCTGCTCTTCTATGGCCTACCAGTGGCAAGCACTACCCTTCAACAAGTATACTGCATGCTTAACTTTGTCTTCTTCAATGATGTTTAGGATTTTGAATGCCTTTTCCTGCTCAGTCAACCACATGTCAGCGTCTGCTGGATCAAAAGTATTTGCATATTCAATCGCCCCAACACATCTAAGACGTTCAAATGTCTTCCCGACACATGGAGTGGCACACGAAGATTGACATAAAGTCCCTCATCAACACGGGGATCTTGGGATAGAAGGGAAACAAGTTCTTCTATAAGCAAAACTGCTCTAAGACGCTCCTCCCCCTCCAAAAAATGGTGTACTATGACGCCCACTAGCTGTGTCACTCTCAAGAAGATGTGGACAAAATGTACTCGGGGGCCATCCGCACTATTGTGGATCAGTCATCGATGACTGCTAAGAAAAGCAACAAAGCTAAATCTAGAAAGAAAGAAATAAAGAAGCCATAGGAAAGGAAAAAGCCGGCAATAAGAAAGAAGAAGAAGAAGATAACTAAAAATACTATCGCCCCAATCCCTCCCTAGCCATGCTTATTAGATGAGACATCAACGAGTGTGGGTCACCAATCTGATGCCATAGTCATATCAGAGGTCAAATATGCAAAACTTGAAGCTACAACAACAGATCAACATGTAGAGGCTGAACAAGAAATCATCCAGACTCACGAGGAACCTGAGGTTGTACCCGACCCCGTAATTCCAAACGTCGTCCTTTAAAGTCTAGGACAACCAAAGGTGAGCATCCCCAATCCCACCATACCAATTCCACAATCGAAGGAGCCAATATCATCCATAACACCTATGGAGCCACAACAACATCGCCCGCACACCTTCGATGATGTATTGGGTAACAAGTTTGATCTCATGTGTCAACACATGCATCAAACTTTGAATTTAAATGAAAATATTACCTCCACCATGTGTACGCTAATTACGTAGATACACATGTTGAACAAGAGGACTTAAGCACTTCCCCAATTCATGCAAGGGGTGATCAACACCCAAAATGCACTAATGGGGGCACTAAAGACTCTCACCGAGGAGATGGTAGACCTTAGGAAGGAGTGGGAGGCCTTATGAGAAGACACATAATTGATGGGGAAAAGGTATGAGGCAGCTCTGGACGAACTCAAGACAGAGCATCAATGCTTAGATGAAGAAAGTTGTCAGCTAGAAGTCGAACACCAAGAAATTGACGTATGGCAGCAAAGAATGAAGACTAAGCGTCTGATGAGTCCCTCGATTTCACATGCTTCCTCGAGCCCATCAAGCCTCTACAAAGATGACGAAGACGTGGGGGGGACTGGTGTAGTAGCAACATCAAAAGAAAAAAGTGCCAACATAAAAGCTTTTCCAATGGCTGAACCACAAGAGAAATAAGCACCACCACAGTCAGACGAACAAAGAAAACCATGACATTATCAAAGGGCTTTGATATGAACAACATCCCAGATGAAGACAAGGCTTCTTTAGAAGATCCTACATAGACCATCGTTGCCAGAGCAGAGAGCATAGGGATAAAAGATCTCAAATTAAGAGAAACTAGATATCTAAACAAGTTCCTGGATGACCTAATGTATGGGATGGACATCTACAATGACTTCTTGAAGGACCGTAAACATTATGATCAAGATGACTACTTCTAGGATGGAAAGATCGCTGTGACATTAGCTTCTCTAAATGCTACAAAGTTGGAGCAACCATCAGGGGTGAGTCACCCAACAAAAGGCATAGTTGTCGAGATGTCCACTAAAGACAAAGATGAGGCGATAACCCAGATACTGACAGAAACAAGGGTTCAACCTCCTACAACAGAAGCACCACCAGTAGAGGTACAAGTAGTAGAAGAAAGCACCTCCGAAGATGAGGAAGGTGGGCTTTCTTCTTTCTTTGTTAATGAGTTGGCAAGAAAATGGAGCACACCAGTCAACGAAGTAGAATTAGGTGTAGCTCCTCCTCCACCCTATAAAATAGCAGATATGGACATGACTACAATGTCAAGGATAACATATAGAGACGTCCATATCCTCAATGACGTACTAGATGACAACCTGCCCGAAGTTGACATCATCTATCACAACAAGGGCATGTCACTCAACAAAGACCACTTCAGAGGGATGCTCCAGACAAGAGCACACCTGTAAAAGAAGTTGTTTAAACTGTTATGTGCCACCCTCCTTGAAGAATTCCTACATCCAGATAAATTACAACCATTTTTCAACATCACCACACATCTAGCAGGACTCCTTTATGAAGACAACGACAAATCTACTGATATGATCGAGCTACAACACACAGTAAGTAGGGAAGAAACCAAAATTGTAGTCCTTCCCATAATGACTGTAAAGCATTGGGCTCTGGTCATCGTCAACATGTATGAAAGATGAACGACGGTGTTCAACTACTACACAACCAAACTGGATAGCACATCCCTGATCTACAAGAACAAAGAAGTGAGAAATATCATGAAGGTGTTGTTACGTCTATAAAAAACACAAGGGTATGTGGAAACAGTTCTCAATCTGCAAGAAGGTCCCCCAAGAGAAGGATGCAACATGGGACTGCACCTTCATCGTACTAAGGATGATGCAAGCCATCAATAATGACATCCTTCTAGAAGATCGCTGCATGGAGGATCTACATGGACTATGTGGTATGTACGCAATCAAGGTCATCTACGACCGTCACTTCTTCAATGACCCGACGGTGACTCCAAACATAGTACTACGGATGCTTCATCAAGAAATCCCTCTCCCAAAAAAGAAGACATGAAGGGAGGAACTCAAGAGACTGTGGATCGACCCTATAGAGCCCGCCAGAGCAACAACCTGGAAGGAAGGCTAGACAGCTAATACTGGAGTGAATGTAGAAAGAATATCAAAATCTAAGCCAGATCAGCCTCCAGTGG
This sequence comes from Alisma plantago-aquatica, assembly GCA_963693085.1. NCBI lineage: Eukaryota > Viridiplantae > Streptophyta > Magnoliopsida > Alismatales > Alismataceae > Alisma > Alisma plantago-aquatica. Next base: position 525,621,658 of record OY856412.1, read on the forward strand.
TAGAAGACAAAGAAAAATAGCCTCTATTGGGCCAACCAGAAGAAGGCGAGATTGAAGAAGAAGATCTTCCCGAGGATGAATCAGACGGGCCGGCTGGAAAAATAATGCCAACCTTCAAGGATTTTGACAGATGGAGCTGCATGAGTCTACCTTTAAAATCTCTCAATACATTAATGAAATCCTGGAAGGAAGATGACACACTGGTAGAGGAAGTCTTCAAAAGGGATGGCATCTGCATGCTGAAGGACGACCTCTGAGATACATTGAAAATAGGTGGGTACCTCTCAGTCATTATAATGTCTGCTTATAAAGCTCTACTAAACGATAACATGCCAAGTGTGCACATGGAAAATTTTATGTTGGTAGATGACATCGTACGAGACAAAAGATCAGGTGAAAAGGAACGCCTGCAATAATGCTTGGTGACGTCTCTCCTAGGCTACATATTCTTGTAGATACTTCATGACAACCATTGGACTTTGGTGGTAGTCAATGTAATCAAAAGGACTGCAATATTATATAACAACTCAGACATAACCTTCACACTAAACAAGAAAACAAACATGACTACTGCAAAGACACCTATAGAAGAGAAGACAGTCACATGCATGGAGGTGATTGTTGAAATACTAAAGAGTCATGGCAATGGGTACAAACATAAAGAAGGCAAAGACTTCAAGAAGACGTAGTTCTGCCACAGGAGCCCTGAATGGGTGCCTCTATCAAACAACTATGGTTTCTACTGTCTAGCCTAGATGATGACCCTAGCCACGCTAAATACAAAGGTGGAAGGAATGCAGTACGAGCAGTACCACCCACTATGCAAAGTGTACGCTAGCATGCTCCTCAAGTCAAAGTGGTCCACCAATACTAGCTAGCAGATTTAAAACAAGCCCGTTTATACACCTAACTCTTATTTTGACACCCCGAGTTAGGGCAATTGATAAGTTTGGGAGAGGGGTTATAAACGGGCGTGAGAGATACAATCCCATCCCAAAATTTGTAAAAAATTGATTTTTTTTACTTATACATACTTTAGCGCACTAGTACATATTTTAGTTCCTGCCAAACTGATTTAGCAAAAAAATTATACTTTAAGAAATTTTGTTATAAGTCACAATTTTGCATAGTTACCATCTAGTTTCTTTGCTCCCTTATTAAAGGTTGTAGATGTATCATTTCTAGAGAGGATTGTACGAGCAACTAATGCATATAAAAGTAAAACAAGAAGCATAACAATACATTTTTATCTCATTCTTACAATAAGATGTTGTGTGTGTAACAATCATAAACTTACAAAACCCTTGGAAACTAGAGAATTTCACCAAGCCATCCTCCTGACCAACCACCCTACCAAGACGGTTCCAGCTTGAAAATCCTCACTTTCACTGAGAAGGAAACAACTACCCCTTTCCAGTTTAAATATCCCCGCTTTGGGATGAGAACAGGCTTGGCCACCCAGAAGACCAAGTAAAAATAACCCACTCACCCAAACTAGAGAGGAGGTATAAAAGCCAAAAAGAAAAAAATATTTATATAATGAGAGTGGTTCCCAAAAGATGCCAAGGGGTTCCACCTGGCCAGTGTATTGCTGCATTCATGAATGTAGATATGTCGTGCCCGTAAGTGGAACCTTGAAGCCAAACTTACCTACATTCAATCCTGAACGAACCTCATGCAACCACCTGACTTAAACATCAGAAGACCCTAAGGGAAACACTATCTTTATGACAATTGTGGGTGAAGGAAGTTCAGGGGAAAAGGAAAACACTATAAGCCTGAAGCCTACCTGAACACATCAACATAGGGACAACATAAAATAAAGGAAGAGTGTGAAAGCTACCCCTATAGGAGATGTTGTATTAGTATGGCTAGTAACCTAACACATGGAAGGGTGATACGTTGAGACAGAGAGACCTTTTACTAACAAAGGCTATGGAAAGAACTTGAAGTTGTGCAACTCTAATTGTGAAGGGAGAGGAATGAGATTTTAGGGTTGAGCAAACATACCACAAGTGTTTTGGTGTAAGAATTAGATAACTCTATAATGTTATGTTCTGCAAAATTTTGTCACAAAATTTCTCTTCTCTCAATGACTTAGAACCTGGCCTTAGACTGAGGGCAGGCTTGATTCTAAGCACAAGGGAGTTGATAACATCAAATTTTATACACTTTTCACACTTATTTTATACCTCTCCAAACATATATTTTATAGACTTTCCAATTACTTTAGCACTTTTATGATGAAAATCTTGATTGCACACTTTTTCCATCCTTGTAGGGTCACATCAAGCTACAACTACGGTCATCACCTCGGTCGCGGCTCATTGACCAAAGATGACTCTCACACCGCGGACGATGCCACCAATCACCAAATGACGCTATGACCGCGGTGCAAATGCATCCCTTTTGGTCGCGGCCTACAACACATCCATCTCAACCTCGACAGAGGTAGCGCCATGACCGAGGCTATGCCATGCCGTGACTGAGGAAGGACCGTGACCAAGATGGAACAATACCTCGACTGAGGTACTGACTCGACCGACCTCTATGGTGACCTCAATTGAAAAGAGGCCTCAGTCGACTACAATCAAGCCTCGACTGATACCAAACCTCGACTACGGTGTGGGTGGTTATGTTGGCGGAAAACACCTATAATAGGCCACCCACCTCAATTTGTCACATCATCAGATCATCAAGGACCATGATGTGCTTCCAAATTCAATACACACTCTCATCCATCCAATCAGTCTTGGATCTCCAAAGGCAGAAGCTGAGGAGAGAGAAGATTGAAGGCCCCTCCCCCTCAAAAGAAGGGGAGCATCCACACCATCCATTCCAGATCTAGATTCAAAGGATTACTATGGTGTATCACCATCTTCTCTCTCTCTTCTAGATCTATCATCTTTGTTACATTGTACCCCTTTCCTCTTTGTGGTTATGAAGTATCTATCATTTTGTAATGCTGTTATGCTTCCCATTAACATGTGTGGCTAAGCACTTAATTCGGGTTGGGTGTAGCCACTAAGGCTCTCCCAAGATGTATATTCTTACTTCCCTATGAATATATATATATATATATATATATATATATATATATATATATATATATATATATATATATATATATATATACTCATATAAAGATTATCTCCATATTCTTGTTATTAATGCTTCACTTGTAAACTTAGCTACCATCTTGTCATGTTTGATCGTTGGCACCTTGAAAGAGTAGTATCTTCTTTATCTGGTGTTATGGAGTAGTATGAATGCATGAAAATGTTGGAGTGCTAAAGCTTATGGTCATATGGTTTGCTTTGTGGTTGTAAGGTTGCTATCTTGAGAGGGAATCCACCTTAGATCCTAGATCTATCCTTATCTTAAGAGAGGAGGGAATGTGCACTTCTATGACTGCTTGTAATCTTGATAGGAGTATACAAAGGGGAGTTCCCTTCCATATCTTCATTCCTTACCATTTGTCCTATTGGTGAGAGCCCTTTGTAGGTGAAACCTGATCTGAGTTCCCTTCAATATCTTTGTTCCTTACCATTTGTCCTTGTTTTCACTTGTTGTTATTTTCTTTCTTTATTTTATCTTTCTTTGTATTGGTTTGAGAACCATCGTTCCTTAGGGAACAACCTTTGTAAACCATCTATTTATCCATAGTATGGAGTGTGAGACCCTACGTACTTAACACCTACTAACCTTGTCCATGTGGTTCGACCCTGATTACTACATCATACCCCATATAATATTTGTGGGGGCTTGAGTGTCGGGTTATCATCTTAAGAGTCTGACTACTCTGGATCTTCTCCTTTTGGACGCGTAATTTAGTCTGGTCATCTTTTTGGCACCGTTGTCAGGGACAAGGCAAAATGACACCATTAAGAATTTGAGTCCACTCACTATACCGTTGTGCCTCAAGCTTAGTAATAAGCTTGACCGCACAAAAACCTTAAATCTGCTACCCTATGATTATGTAGAATAGTTTGATTTAATACATCCAATTTTCTAACTCAAATGTGCGGTCTATTCAAGGAACCCAGAGGGAAGCAGACCCATTTGACTTTTCACCTCAACCTCGAGTCACCATGTCACCTCAAGTGGATGGTACGCTTACTGGAGACAAACAAAATGCAAGAGTTCAACATGACCCCCCACCACCAGGGATGGACGAAGATAGAGATGGTCGTTACTCAGACGGTCGTCAACGTGAATAAGAGCATCGGGAGGAAGACCATCATGAAGACAATCGATACGATGAAGAACAATGCTACCGCAACTGTAGAAGGCATCATCACAATCACCGTGACAATGAACGTGAGTGTGATGACTGAGACAACGACAGTGAAGATGATGAAGAGGGAAAGACTCTTTGAGAGTTGGTAGCAACTAGGGCCAACAAATCTTGATGCTCGATCATCATCCTGCACTTCAATGTACCAAACTTTATGTTGAAGCCAACTTTCATCTCGATGATCCTGAACAATCCTTTTTGTGGGAATTCGAGAAGTGAAAACCCATACCATCATTTTGATGCCTTTAAAAATATCTATGATACCGTAAAGATGAGGGGAGTCCCTCAAAAAGTGACATACTATAAGGGATTCAACTTCTCTCTTGAAGATAAGGCTCTATCACGTTACCTCAACCTCCCCCACCAATCCATAGATTCGTGGAGACCCCTGGCAGATGCCTTCGGTACGAAGTTTTATCCTACTGAGCGAACTATCCACAACATGTAGAAGATCACTTCTTTTGCATAAAAGTCAGGATAAAACTTGCACAAGGCATGGGAACTCTTCTAGGAGTATCAGAGGGATTCTCTACATCATAATTACCGTAAGGGGTTCCTAGTGACCACCTTCTATAATGGACTGAATCCTAATGAGAGGACTTCGTTGAACTTAACTCTTGGCAGTGGCTTTCCTAGAAAGAAGCCAAGTTGAACTATGAAGATAATAGACAACATGGTTGCACTGCAAGCATTCATGGATTACGACAGACATGATAGAGGATCAACAAAAAAAGTAGGGTCTGAAGGACCATCTATTGAAGCTAAATCCTTGGAGACCATAACAACCCAAATTCAGAAATTAGCCATTGATGTCAAACAACTGAAGGATATTGGAGCCAGGGGTAAGAAGCATACTGATAAAGCCATGAAATGTGTCACCTATGGAGAAGGAGGAAACAAAATCAACAACTATATCTATACCAGGCCTGAGGAGAGTGACAAAAATGAAAGTGAAGAAGAAATAGAGAATGTCTCTTGTGTTAACTTCAAGAGACAAGACCACCTTGGGTTTAGTTATGGAAACAAAGAAGTTGTGGAGCATGTACATCAACTGGGTAGTTCGTCTAAACCTCCCTCAGGGTTTGAGAAGAAAGGAGTTTCAACACAATACACCAACACTACCGACTACCAGAAAAACAAGAACAACTATCAAGATCAGAACAAAAAATGTGAACAGGCAAGGACAAGGACAAGGCCCAAGGCCGAGCCAAGTGAAATACAATAACCAAGCTGACATGATTGCTCAACTATTTGACTTTCCAAAGAGGCAGACATCAGAGAATGATCAACTGGTTCAAAGTTCTCTCACAAATTTGGCAGTGCTAACTAACATGCAAACTCAAATGGTGGATATGCAAACTCACCAGAGACAGATTGATTAGTAGCTTGCACATCTAGTCGAGATCATGAAAAATCCTTCAGGGAAGATCCCATCAAATAATGAGACCGCCAAAATAGCTACTCTCTGATATGGAAGAATGTTGGAAAATGCTATTACTAACAACACCGAACAAGGAAGAAGTCCTACCAATCACCAGTCTGAGAATGAGAAGGGAACAAAAGAATCAAGAGGGAAAGAACAAGTTGACCATTGCAAAGAAGCAGGACTTCCTGAAAAGAAGACGAAAGGAGTGGAAAAGAACTCAGATCCTCTGGGAGATGTTCTTTCAAAGAAAAATCCATATGCCCTAAGAGTTCCTTTCCCCTATAAGTTAATAAAAACACAATTGAAAAAGAGATATGAAAAGTTCGTGGAAGATGTAAAGAAGCTACACATGGATGTGCCCTTTCTTGATGCAATAGAAGAAATGCCAACCCATGTAAAGTTCTTCAAAAACCTGATTATGAAGAGAAGAAGAGGTGACCACATTAAAACTACCTACTTAGAAAAGATGTTAAGTGCTTTTGTTCAAGAAGAGCTACCTACCAAGAAAAAAGACCCTAGAGCATTCCACATACCTTTTTGTGTTGGATATAACATGGAGAGAAAAGGATTAGTTCATTTGGGAGAAAGAATCAGTCTAATGCCCTTGAATCTAGCTTAAAGGCTTGGGCTGACAGACATGGTAAAGACTGGGATGAGGATCGAGTTAGCCGATCATACCTCACAAGGCCAGTGGGAATAGTTGAAGATGTTTTGATACGAGCTGGAAAATTTTTCATACCATGTGATATAGTGGTAATAGACACGATCAAAGACTCCAAATACCCTATGATATTCGGAAGGCCTTTCATTGAAATGGAAGAGACTTAATATATGTTGCTGAAGGAATCATCACACTACGAGTAGGGAATGATCACTAGGATTTTCAAGTACAAGATGCCATGAGGGAACCATCTCTATCTGAGTCCGTCTACTTCATGGACATCTATAATCAATATTACAAAGAGGTACAAGAAGATAAAGCAATCATAGATCCCCTAATGTGAGCTCTAAACATCCATTGGAGGTGGAACTTGTACATTGGCCTCCTATGTTTCTATGGTGAGAAGGATCCTAGTGACCTTCCCCATCGCGTTGGGGTAATAGAGTCACACAAATTATATAAGCATGCTTCTCGAATTACAGCATAATGGGAACTCGTAATAAAATTCAAATTGCTTGAAAAACTTGTCGAATAAATGTTGGTTTTGCAAATTGCTTGTTATTCTTTTGAATATAAGTCCTACCAAGTATACTCTTCTATTATAAACTGTTTTACTTGATTTTGATAGCGTACCGTGCAACTGCATGATTGTGTCTCGATTTTCTTGATTTTAGGCAATACAAATGGAATATTGAATAAGATCGCTTCCGCACTCATACACTTTGATGACAAAGATAAACAAGATATATCTCCATATTGGGTTAGTTTATTCTTTAATTATCCAGTTTTTGAGTTATTTATTTCTTATTGTATATGCCAGTGTGTTAGATCCTATCGGGCCACTCAGGGACGGGCGCTTCAATCCTCTGTCTACTGTCTAGGCAGTAGGATTGGGATTGGGGTAAAAATAGTTCCGTGACAGCTGGTATCAGAGCTTTCACACTTCCATATACTTTAAGTAAATAATTTCTATGGTCTCTTACACCCAAGAAACCCTAAAGTCCATAATGGTGAAAATTAAGGTGTCTAGGCTCGGGGTCCTGGCATAATTTCTCCTATCCATCTTCACGGTGGTTGAGATCCCCCTCTCTACTTGGCCTTAATTGATCCAAAACTGGACCTAAAGGTTCTCTTGTGAAACCCTAGAGAGTCTTCTAGCATCTCATCTCTTCTCTAAGTACAATCCAAAGCCACCCATGTAGATGAAGATTAGGTAGTCTTCTCATCTCATCATGTGGTCTTTCTCATGACCTTTTACCACTTGTTGTCTCGATTATGGGTAGCTTATGCATGGGAAAAGTGAATATTGTTAAATCTTGAAAGTTGATACCATGATCTGACCTAAATTTGAAAACTCAGTTTTGATCAATTAATTTTGAAACCAAATACTCATGTATGATCCCTAATATCATAATCAATCAAATTAGCTACAACTTGACTATATGCTTCTTATGTTGAGGTAAATTTTGATTTGGTAAAATAAGGATGTCTGGTACCTTATACCTCATTGTCGATGAGGTCTCTATTTGATTAATGTCCATGTTGCCATATTATTGATTAAACCTAAAATATAGTTAAGAAAACTCGTATCCTACTTTATACACACCTTGACAATGCTATCAAATGACACTATCTTAGACTCACAAAATCATGATATAAGACTATGATGCAAAAAGCATTTTTCCTATTGACTATTGATGCATTTTGCAATCTTGATTTTGATATGATGATTATGGACCTAGATTTTGCACTATTTTTCTCTAATTCCTCGAATGTCAAATTCAAATCCTCAATTTTCAAATCTTGTCACTACCTTGATATTGAAAGAAAGAATAGCAAATCTTGACATTATTGCCCTATTATGGTCTTTAATTTTGATCTCATGACCTTATGGAATATGATTTAATCATGGATACTCTCCCTATTTGAATAAGCTCAATTGATGATGACTAATGTTGGTAATGTGCCAGATTAGGGTGGTAGTTGACTCATGACTCCCTTAACCTAGGTCACATCCCCATTACGACTACCTCTAAGTTTTCATCCTATCGATTATTTAGAGTTTTGAAAGGTATTCCCTTTCACCCTATTTTGACTGGTAGACCTAAGTGTAATAGGTTGAACCCATGGTTGATACTCGATCAAAATAGTGATTTGATAATGATATTGATGTATGACAATGTTGACTATAGCTTGTGGTTGACTTCCTGGATAGACCTAGGCTTAGATCATTCATCAACCTTGGATACAATGATAATGAAATTTGATATGTTACTCGAATATTGCTTGAATATTGTTGCTCAAAATTGGATATAGATGAGTGATCTCCCCTAAGGTCTAAATAGGAATCTAAACCCTAGCTTCAAAATTTTGGACCTATGACTTTTGATCTCGACTCTTGATACTGATATATAATATTGTGACTCACGGTTATCCAATGTCAATAATGATACAAATCCTATGATCACACTATTTGGACCTTGAAATATATGACTAATGACTTCAAAATCCCAAATTTTGAAATTTTTGAAATGATGACTATTTTGACTCTCTCGATTTATGACTTAGGGTTTAGCTCTCACTAGGACTAGGGTGGGACCTTCCCATTGATTTTGAGCTCGAAATAATGATATTGATGTTGTCTCTAAATGTTGAAATATGAAATCTCAAATCATGGATGTATAACCCCACCTAGGCCAACATAGAAGCTAAGACCCTGAGATTTTGGGATTGAAAGTCACCTTGTACATTTTATTCAAGGACTCTATTTCTTTGACCTAAAATATGATATTTACAAATTTGTGACCAATAGGATGCTTTCCATATTTGAGGCTCATACGATGACTTTGGACAATATATGTGCTGATCTTGATACTCAGTTGCTTGATGATGAAAATGGTGTTAGTACCAAGTTGATTATGATATGGAACATGGAATCCCAATTATGATTATTGGATTACTTGAAATTTGAGGACATGGTTTTGATTTTATACTTGAGTATGTTCTAGTATTTGAGGATATGATCTGAATTTAGATAAGTCCCAATTTTGATGATATGACTTAGGTTGAATGATCTCGATTTTGAGGTTGTTTTGAATTTTGGGGACAAAATTCCTTTTTAAGGAGGGAAGGATGTTACCAAGTGGATTTTAGCATAATAATGAGATAATTACTCTTTTGACCTCATTATACCTACTAATGGTCCCCAATTATTTTTCTTGTCTTCATAATCATTATTGAGACTCAAATCCATGATATGGTGACCAATGTAGTTTTTATACACATTATAACACTTCAAATTGGATTCATTCATCACTTGGTCCAAAGAATCAAATTGGTCAATCAAACTTTGTCTTTTGATTCTCAAACTTTTTCTAATTGTTCTCCACGTTTTTGTGAAGTTGTGGTCCAAATTTGAGAATAATTAGACATTCCTACGATTTATTATGTTTTCTTGAAGATAATGTGATGAAAACCATTATTTTGTCTTTCATTTGACCTTTTTCCATGTCAGCGATCCAAGGCAAGGATCCGGGGGTGATCCCATCCCTTGAATCTATCCCCACTGGATTCCGGCCTGATCCAGCGGCCGTGGGTCTATCTTCTACCTCCCTTTGATTTCAGGGAGGAGACAAGTCGGCCTTGATGGCCAATCTCCCGCTCTTGACTCCGTTTTGAAAATCTAAGCGAGCCAAAATGCTCCCCTCGCGATTTCGTACTCAACCAAACCTAGTTTGACCAACATTAGTGCTTTGTTGCACCGCTAAACTGACTCCCTCACCTCACTTTCTCATCCCAGCAGCCATGGCTGCTGCTCTAGTCCTCTAGCCCTAAATCTAGCCTCGATTCACCTATAAAAGGGACCTTCGCAGTCCACAGCAAGTGCACCTTGCTCAGATCTTAGCCTCACACGCCATCTCAGCATAAAACGTCCCTTTTCTTGCCTCGATCCCCTGCTGTTGCAAATAGCACCGCCGCCCAGCCCTGTTGGGTGTTCCTCCTCCTCGTCGCCTATCATCCATCTTTGACCACCCACGACCTCGCGAGGATGCGACGACCACATACGGCATGCTCACAGCCTCCATCGGCCTCTCCTGCAGCCAAACACCCCCTCTCTAGTGAGCTACTCCGCCTCCTGTATAGGCTCACGGGGGAAGACACAACGTAAGAGGAAGGTCCTGGACTGGTCGGTCCAGGAATGGAGCCCCAGTCCAAATCTCAGTTAAACTGAGGTCTGAACCAAGAATTCAAGATCAAACCGGCCAATCAAAGGCCTGAACCAAACCCTAAACCAAGTGAGCCACCACGCGTATGTGGATCCATCTTGGCCATTCCTGGTGCATCCGACGGCCATCCTTTTTTTCCAATATACGATATTTTACCTCCCTCTCTACTTGAAAATCAATAATTGGCCGGATCTTGTTTAAATTGTATCTAATGTATCTGAACTCCAAAAATGATGAATAAGTAGTCCATTTTGATCAGAAAAATCCAATGGATCATTTAAAAATACTTTTGAGACCATATTATGAATGTTTATCACTGATATCTCTAGATCATTGATCCTTTTCATATTTAATTTGTCATATGGCTCAATAATGACGTTTAATCTTTGAAAACCCTATATTTGGATTCTGATGATATTTTGTAACCTAGATCTAGTCTATTTGAATCATCTACTCTTGAAAGTGAGTTATTAGTGATCTAGATCTATTTATTTGATTCAATCTTGATTATAATGAATAATGTGTAATCTTGATATTGATCTAAATCTTGCAAAACCTTGGTATATTCTTGAACCATCAATATGATCCTGAATTCCAATTATACTAAGTATGATGATGATGATTTAGAAATTTGATGATGACTTGGATAATGATCATAAATTAGGGTTAAACATATGATCCTAGAAAACCTAGGTAAGTCATTCACACTCGAATATGTTGTATACTTGAAATAATGTTGAACATATTAAAATATTGATTATAAGTGGATGACCTAACCCCAAGGTTGATCTAGGAAAGTGTAACCCTAATCTCGAATATCAAAACATGATCTCCAAATATCATGATCCTGACCCTTGATCCAAATATTGTTTTTTAGGATCTAACTCGAAGGGTCGACCTATTACTAGTTGATTAATACTCGAAATCCTCGGTGAAAGGTACGCTATTTATATAACTCCTCCTTGATTGTATTGAAGATACTTTTATGTATCTCTTGACCGTATGCTTGGCCATTTACTTAGTTGAAATATTGTTCCCTACAATTAGTCTTCTGTTTTTCTATACAATATTTTGAAAAACATGAAAACATAAATTGCATGCCCATTATGACTGCCTGTATATTGATAATGATGATGATATTGATAATGTTGATAATGTTGATATTGAGTGCAACAACCCCCTCATTTGGAGATGGGACTTGTACATTGGCCTCCTATGTTCCTATGGTGAGAAGGAGCCTAGTGACCTTCCCCATCGCGTTGGGGTAATAGAGTCACACAAATTATATAAGCATGCTTCTCGAATTACAGCATAATGGAAACTCGTAATAAAATTTGAATTGCTTGAAAAACTTGTCGAATAAATGTTGGTTTTGCAAATTGCTTATTATTCTTTTGAATATAAGTCCTACCAAGTATAATCTTCTATTATAAACTGTTTTACTTGATTTTGATAGCGTACCGTGCAATTGCATGATTGTGTCTCGATTTTCTTGATTTTAGGCAATACAAATGGAATATTGAATAAGATCGCTTCCGCACTCATACACTCTGATGACAAAGATAAACCAGATATATCTCCATATTGGGTTAGTTTGTTCTTTAATTATCCAGTTTTTGAGTTATTTATTTCTTATTGTATATGCCAGTGTGTTAGATCGTATCGGGCCACTCAGGGACGGGCGCTTCAATCCTCTTTCTACTGTCTAGGCAGTAGGATTGGGATTGGGGTAAAAATGGTTCCGTGATAGCAATCCATTTCCATTAAGAAAATGTGGATCTTCTTTGTCTCTAGCATCCCCAAATGCATATGGAAAAGTGTGAGAAGGGTAAGATATTTTAAAGAGATTGGGGACCAAGGAAAATACCTAGGAGTTCCCATCATTCATTCGAGAGTTACCAGATGCACTTATGCAGAAATATTTGAGAAGGTAGAATATAAAATAAGATATCGGGACACCAAAATCCTATCTCTTATAGGGCGGTGTTTCTTGGTACGATCCACATTGTCTGTCATCCCAGCTTATACCATGCAAATTTCCCGTCTCCCTCAAACCTTATGTGACTGGATTGACAGTAATGTCAGAAGATTTCTGTGGGGGGCAATCGTAAGGCACACCCATGTATCTGGTTGCCTAGGACAAGGTCACTAGCAATAAGAATGATGGAGGGATAGACATTCACACCATGAGGGAATGAAATTCAGACCTATTATTGAAAAAAACATGGGACATCACAACCAAAAGGGATACCATATGGTGTAAATTCATGGCACCTAAATATGTTGTCTACACTACAGGTAAGAGCATAAACTTCTCGAGATTGGCCAAAGAGGCCCTTTCAAGGAAAAGCTTCATTGAAGACCACTCTCATAAACAACTGTTAAACAGTAGCACCACAAGTTTTTGGTTTGACAAATGGTGCCATAAAGACACCACGCTTGCCACAGTTGTACTACGGGACATCCCCCCTAAAATTTCCAACCTCCAGATCACTAGTGTAATTAATGAGCAAGGACGTTGGGACGTCGACTTCCTAAGAGAGTGGCTTCTTCGCACACATGTTGGTCAGGTCATTAGCATGGATCTTCCAGTTGAACACGCTTGCAGTGAAATGGTGATTTGGTCTGACTGAATCATTGGATGCTTCTCAACCAAATCTGCATATCATCTCATCAGAGGTCTGAGAGATTAGAAAGTTGAAGTTGAATGGGAAAATCTATGGAAGGCCAAAGTTGCAGCCAAGGTAAAATTTTTCATGTGGACTCTCTCACATGATTCCATTCTAACTAATTACAGGCATGTTAAAATACACATAGCCACAAGTTCCTTATGTGATAGATCTCAAGAGCAAGATGAAACTAGTCTGCACACAATTTGGGATTGCAAACATGTTAAAAATACATGGTCAGGGTTGTTCCAGGATAGACTGCTACCTGAATTCTTTAATAAAGATCAGAGAGATTGGATGAGGTGAGGTTTGAGAGGAGATGTAAGCCAACAAGCTACTTTCACGATCGCACGCTGGTATATATGGCGCTACATAAATGCCCATGTGTTCGAATAGAACCTCAAACCAGTGACACACCTCATCATTTATATCCAAAAAGAGGTCAATGCCTCGCTGAGAGAATGGCAGGAAGAGGAAGGGGGAAGTACTCAAAACACATAGCTGACCCGAGAAGAGAAATGTCAACGTCCAACTGACAACACTCTCAAGATGAATGTGGAAGTGGCACAAGTAAGACACAACAGTGTGATAGAAATGATCATCAATGACAGTTATAGTGTTTGGCTTGAAGGCAATGGTTGGAGTTTTAGAGCCGACTCTGCACTACACGCTGAACTGGAAGCTATAAACCTTGCATTGTAGAGAGCCTTAGACTTAAATCTAGAATGGCTGGAAGTCAAAACTGATTGTAGATAGGAAGTCTTGATGATATAGGAGGACCTGTCCGCAAACCCCAAATATGTACACCAATTAATTTCTATTCAACTCAAGCTAAGAGGGAAAGATTGCTGACACCTCAAGTTTGATCAAAGATCCTGCAACAAAGCTAAAAATGGTTTTCCTAAATTCCATCTCAGAATCAGGTCAGATCATTTCCAATACATCAGACCACCAAACGAGATCTGAGAGAGGCTTAATAAAGACCTTTGTAATGGTAGTACTACTACCACATTTAATTTGGTTAATACTTCTTGTAGACCATATTCGCCTACTTTGCCTGCACGATGAGAGCGAGATGCTTAGATTATCTCCTGACTTTCTCTAAAAAATGTCCATTTTGGATATGATGAATCATAAGTTAGAAATTTCAGGTGATTTGGAATTAATTAAATGCTCAAAAAAGTAATAGGATTATGATTAAGTTAATTTGGCCTTATAAATTAATAGAAAGGCTTGCTTTATGAATCACATGAGAGAAGATAAGTGGAAAAGATAAATTTGGAAGAGACATCTAGTGTGATTGAATAAAGATATCAAAATTTACCAATGTAGTGGAACCGACTGGTAAACTTAATGTTGTATGACTAAGAGGTCACATGTTCAAAACCCCCTGACAATGAGATGAATGAATTGTCATTTTAAAAAAAATATCTCAAAAGTTTTTAGGATTTTGAGGAAATTTTTAGATGGTGGTTTGGATAATAATATAATTTTATTTTATAAATTTCCAACAATTCTATTTCTTAGGTGGTGACCATTCTAAAATAATATTGTGAAGATAAAGTTGAAATAAGACATATAGAAAAAAGTTTTTCTTTTTTGAAGATTCAAAAAGATTAAAGTAACACAAAAATAGGGAAATTAAGTTAGCTTTATGTGGGACTATGGAAGGTTTTGAGTTTTTCTATTGATAATACTTCTTTAGATATTCATGTGACACTAAAAATAAATTAAAGAAGGTTTCACAAACACAAATTTTATAAGAAACATTAAGAACATGCTATAAATGAACGGAAAGGAAAGAAGTTGTTCACTTGAGAACTTGGGACATTCCTAATTGAAGAATTGTATATACAAGCAAACTTTTAAAGTAGTTGTACATTTGATCTCATATTATATAATTTGATTAAATTTAAATAAATGATAAATGGAAAACTCATCTGAAGATGATAGATTTATGCAAAAATGATCTTCTTACATGTTGACACCCCATTTTTGGTCACTCAATCAATGATCTAGTCAGACTATCTCTCTAGCTAATCATGGAATTCATCCTATTTATTCCACATTTTTCACATGTGTAATCCATCTATTTACTCAATTTATTCCTTTGGGGGTTCACTATTCATAGGTATAAGTCATATTTTCTCTAGATTAAAGAAAATTTTTTACTTTAAAATGAGCTTCTAATCCCTTTCAAAAACTACCCATTACCATCATAACATGCATTTCCTCACCTCTTTATGGATTGATGAAATGGTAGTAGAAACCATACTTTGTGTTAAACTAAAAAAAACCCTTTGGAGTATTGATCAGTTGGCCTTTGTGGAATACTCATGTTCCTTGCACATCTTTGGAATCAATGTATCAAGAAACTCACAAGTGAGTGTGGTGTAGGGGGTTTTTCCGAAAACTTTTTAGCATCTACTGCATGCATGTTCTTGTTCATTTGCATGGACCCTTGAAATATAAATAACCATCTCATAAGTAGTTTCAAAAATGTTAGTCTGGTTTTCTTTGGGATTAAATCATGCCTTCGGATTTATGCCATTGTTCTTATGAATTCTGTGAGAACTTCCTTCTCACACTAGATAGTCCACTGATCCACACTTTTGTGATCTTGGAACCCATTTACTAGTAGATTGTATCCAATTTAATGGGATCCTATAAAGAAAAAACTCCTCATAATTATATACTATATTTTTCACATGTCAAGAAATTGAACAGGATACTTCCCATTAATCTCGTCATCATACACAAAACCATAAATCAAGTACAAAGAAACTTGTCATCTATAATTGGGATGTTCACAGGAAATTCATGATCTAAATGAGTAAAAGAATTTGTACGCTTTCTAGAGCAAATTAAGTAAATATTGATGTGTAAACTATGACATAGATCATATTCAGAAACATCATTAAACATAACTTTGTTGAATAAAATTTTCATGATGTGTACACATGGTTGACAACTTAGTAAGTTCTTCTCTCTAAACTTGTTATCATTGCTCTTTGAATGTATTTTCTTTCATCTCATACGGGAGAGAGGATGATACATGGTTACATATTCATTTGCTTCTAGAGATGTGATCTCAATTCCTAATCAATCTTGCTGCAAGAGGTTCTCATATCATCAAATAAGTGACAAGATTCTCTATTGGTGGAGATAACATGAATGCTTACATAGTTAAATAGAAGAACAAACTTAGGGTGTAAGAAAACCAATAGATAAAAGACTAAATAGAATCACACTAAGGATTAAGTGCCTTATAAAGGATTATACAAAAGGAAACAATACTATAGGTGGACATGACAATCTAAATTGTTACTATATTAAGAGAAGGATGATATGTATGTGGAATAAATGGAAAGTCAAATTTAATGAATTAAATTATATGGTCAACTGAATAATAATCTTATAGTATCTAGGATCAGTTGGGGCATTCAGTAATACTTAGATCATTCTTAATATAAAATATATATCTTTTGATAATGTCTTCTTAAAACTACTTTCTAGTTGTTCTTATGTGGCGATGTGATTAATGAACAATCTCTTCATAATATATGACGTGTTTGAGTTATTTTCTTGATATCCTTTGTGCTATAGGGAAACATTGGGTTCTTTGTAATATTTATAGAACTAGTATTATTACAAAATATAAAAGTGCATGACACATAAACTCCATATCATGTAAAATATGTTGAATTCATATTTCCTAGGCACACGATATGCCTACTATCATATAATCTACACATGTGGTAGATGATGCAATTGTGTTTTTTTTATTAGAAAACCTATTAATGAAAGAAATACCAACCAAAAACATATACGACTGTTACATTTCCTGTATGATTTACAACTTGCATAGTCATAACACAAAAAAATTAATATTTTAACAAATTTTGAATGAAGATTACTTAAACCAATTCTAATAATGGAGAAAATATATCATAAATGAATTAGACAAGAATATCCATGATATTGTCTCAAGTCAGATTGAAACTTAGCACACAAAAGATAACTACTTGGAATGTTAGGTCAAGATTTAGTAAGATTGTAATTGGTTTATCTTAGCATCAAATTGTTCACAACTTTATTCTTTATCCTGATATGTAGTGTTGGACACTGAGTACTAATATTCTTACACTACTCCATAATTTATATTCAACATATAAAATTTGCAATTTTTTAGATTAAAAAAGATTTTTTTTTACTTTTCTTAGTTTGAAAAATCAAGGATGAATGACATCTCTACCATCATGTTCATTTTAAACTTTAGGTGAATTTTTAGTACTATCCTCTTTGCATAATATTTTATTAGTAGATACAAAAATGATATCATCAACATGTATTTTAAATAATTAATCATGATTTGAATGATGTATAATAAAGATAGTTGGATTAGCCAAACTAACAACAATTTCAGAACCCAATAGAACTTCACAAAACTAACATACTAGGTAGTTGGATATTGCTTCACTACATACAAATTTTTCTAAGCTTGAAAACATGTCCAAGGACCAAGATGATCATCATCTAAAACCACAAGTTTTCTTGACATAAACCTCCTACTGAGAAAAACCATCTATCAATTCACTATTTATCCATTTGAGATTATTTGAGTCTAGATGGATGGGATGTATATCATTAGTAATAAATATTCCAATCTAACCACATGAGCCTACATTATATACAAATCTATGCCCTCTTGATGATTGTATATGTGTGAGATGATTCATTCCTTATAGAACACTATTTGATTATTCTCGTCCACTTTGTTTTCAAAGATGCACCTTGTCCCAATCACTATCCATTTGTAAGTTGTTTGTCAACTTATTAATAATTTTTTACTTGGTGAAGCTCTTCATGGATGGTATTCACCTAGTCATCATTTATTAGTTCATCTTCAACTATTTTGGGATCAAGGGTGAATACAAATTATATGTTTCCCATGTCAATGTATTCCAATCTACTTTCACTCTATCTATAAAATTACTAATGGTTAGTTGTTTGGTATGAATTTTTAATATATTAAACATCAAAGTCATTTTACTCACATCTTGTTCCTGATAGAAATCTTCAATTGTAGGATATTTAGTTGTTATTTCAATGAGTAGAATTTTATTCATCCATGTAATATTTCCACCTACAATCTAAATTTCTATCATTATAATAGAGTAAGGATAAGTATCATAAAATTTGACATGCAATAATTTTTAACTTTGAGATGATATTTTCTACTTGATTTAATTTACTCGATAGATATTAGCAATGAAAGAAATCCTTAGTCAATTTGAAATTTATCTAAGTTATCATGAGTATTAAGAACACAATATGGCACAACTTTCTATTTTAATGTAAATGTGGATACTTAATCAAATGTAGTCTACATAACACATGGCCTATTGTCATCACCTTCATTTGGGAAGATGCCAGAAGGATCAAAAAATCTAATAAATCAATCCAAAACTATGTGTATTGAGTTTACAAACATACCAAGACCTTCTGAAGGGCTTTTGATATACACTCAAAATCTTGACCAATCCTCTTGTAGTTACTTCCCAACCAAAGTTCCATGTGTATGCCAAAAAGTTGGCCAATCCACATAGGACACTATAGTAAACCTTGTCAAGAAGAAACTCAAATTTCAATATTCAACCTTATTCTGAAAGGCTACTTGATTCTATTCCAAGTCTCATGTAAAATTGTTACCTCAATACCAATCATATTTGCACCATGTCAAAATATTTCTCAAAATATTTTCTAGTCTATCAAGTGTCTAAATCCTCTTTATTTTATGGATTAGTTTGACACTAAAATGTTAAGTGATTCTACAATCATGCCTACAAGATATGTGCTTTTACATTCAAATCATAATTATCTTTGTATTATATGTACCATGGTTGATTAGTTATGCATACACTTGCTCCAGCCAAAAACTAGACATCCATCCATCCCTCTATCCATATTACTACACACATGTATGCTACATGTCCATTGTCATGATCTACCTTATCTTGGTCAAATCAACAATGGATACCTCCTTATTCAATAATAAAAATCAACATTCCAATCTAAGGATCTCATACCATGCACACTTGATTATTCTTTAAGGTTGCTAATGCTTCAAATTTTGGATAGAAAATCTAAACCAAATTGACTGTAAAGCATGGTCTGAATTTATCAATTCATTCCCAATCATAATCATTCTCCAACTAATCAAGATGAAAAATACTTGCAGTATGGCCCACCCATCTCCACCTCCCTAACTCGATGGTACCAAATTTATTCCTTAAACTAGACCATTCTGGTCCTATATTATGACCTTAAACTAGCCAACACAACCACTCTTCAAGCCTTTCTTGTTGTCCTAAACCAAGACCCCAAAGTAGATCACTTTGATTTTAGACCATGATGTAAAACTAACCTACACCCTCATTTACTAACATAAATATTATCCTAACCTATGACCTTGAACAAGACTACCTAGATCATGTCTTATGACATCAAATTATCTCACACAACCGACCTTCAATCCTTGTATGTGATCCTAGACTATGTGACCTTAAATTAGACCACTGTGTGGACTTGGAAATTCTTGTCCTTTTAATTTTTTAGAATTTGTAATTGAATAATGATTAAATATATAACTGAGACACACCGTCTGAACAAAACGTGATTAACTAAGCGGAAGCAAATGTTAACAACGTAATTAATGAAAATCACTAAAAATAAAACCTTTTACAAAGAGATCCATACATTGGAAGACTATTTCAAAAAGAAGCAAAGTAATTCAATTACATTATGGTTTACAAGTACATTTCTTGTACCGTCTCTTCTCGAGGATTACAAGCATTGACTGCCCCGTTAAAATTGGACATAGGAAACATAAAAACATTGAGGCATCAAGCCAAAATCTCAGATCCATTTATTAAACTAACTACCGACTCTGAGGACCTGAGAGTACAGAGATGACACTCATTCAATATTGAGTCTATGTACAAGAAATGACAGCCAATGTCTCCACCTGAGAATTCACTGTTGTCCCTACTACTACTACTACTGCTCTTCCACTAATGTAGGGTTTCTGCTTCTTCCTACGTGTCTACCTAAAACGTTGGATCCCACAGAGGTGAGACAATTGTAAATTGTCCCAGTGAGAGATATAACTCTCTTCCAGAAACATTATTATTGCAGTTTAATAAGGTAAAACTGGGAAGAGGAATCATAAATGTTTAACAGCAGATAATTCATTTTCTAAACAGATTAAAACAATATTCTTATTCAAAGCATTTCAGTTATAACTTGATAAAGCAGCATGTCACTCATTCAATAAGGAATATGAAGAACATGTATAACTTTTATCCATCTAGGATATTCTAAGCAAGATAACATCAACCAATGATTCTCATATTTCAACCTTAAGCAAATATACTACACGGTTGATTATATTTTACAATCATACTTAATGCCCTAAAGAGATGAAGTATACCGTTCATGCTCTAACCAACCACGATTACATTAAGCATCGGTACCACACAAGGTCAATGGAAGAGCTGGACTCCAAGGCCTCAATCTTCTCGGTTAGTATGAGATTATATGGCAGAGACATCACGTATCAAACTACAATTAGCTTGCTAGGGTATATTGGCATCTTCGCTATAGAGTTATAGCCCGTAACATATACTCTCTTTAGGGTTATGGCCCGTAGCCAATGTCTGGTTTCATATTATGGAGTCATGGTCCGTATCCATACTCTTACTAGGGTATGGTATGTAACCAATCCCATACATAGGATATATCCCACAACTATTCTTATTGGGCATAAGGATATAGTTTCCCAATTACCCCGCATATTCAAAAATATGTGTTTCGAGTTTAACTCGTTTCACCATTCAACAAATTCTGACGCTGATGGATCTGTGGTCAGGGCAACTACATTATATGATATCACTTGATTAATTAAGTGTATTCCCATATTCTTTTAGCATCATACAAGTTTCCTAGCATCATTTAGTATAACAATTTCTACAAAGAATGTGTAATACTTTCATCAAATACTGTTCAAATCTTTAATAGAACATTGGGATCTCAATCCCTCATCTCATCAGGAGCATTCTCATCCTTTCACAAACACATCACCATGATTATAGAAAATAGGTATTCAAACCCTCGGTTCAACAAAGAACACTTGTTACCACTTATCAGGTAACTAAACACCTTCAGGTCATCTAACCAAGGTAAACATGATACTTGTTACACAAGCATCTCACATGGCTCACAAAGCCCATTTCATTTCTTGTTACCTCTCACTAGGCAACAAAGCATGTTATGGATCACAAGGCCCAATAACAACAACAAATAAAACATCACAGCTCATACCTAGTTATGCTCATCATGTTATGATACATGCATGGTTAGTACATTTGATAACACTCATATCATTTACATTTTTGCACAATTCTATATAAGTAATACCACATATACCCTTATTAGGGTTAGGGTTTTCCAATTCATATCAATTAGGGTTACTCATCCCCTTGCACAAATTAGGGCTAGATTTTTCAAATTAGAGTTTCACAACACATATCATCGCCCTAGATTAGGGTTTCATATCACATTACCCTGTATCAGGGATTCACATTACACCTTTACCTTGAATTAAGGTTTCTTATAACATTTCCCTTAAAATTAGGGTTTCATGTAGCTTTACCCAATATTAGGGTTTTCATGAAGCATTCCCTTAAATTCGGGTTTTTCATCATAATACCCTAAATTAGGATTTCTCATCTCATTACCCTAAATTAGGGTTACACCATCACCCTAGATTAGGGTTCTCATATCATTACCCTAAATTAGGGTTACACCGTCACCCTAGATTAGGGTTTCACTAAGCTTTTCCTTGAGTTAGGGTTAGAGCTCATCAACCTTCTTGATTAGGGTTTGATGATCTCATCATCATGGATCAAACCCTAATTACATATTTTAACCATGTTAAAAGTGCTGAGGATTAATCACTACATGATTATCACTCATGTATAAGTTCCTCTCTCTCTCATCCTTTCTAGGAGTATGATTACCTTAGACTTGGTTAATTCAACTTGAATGAAGAATTGACATAGTGTATCAAGTCATTTCTTCCATAAGTATCAAAGGTTAACCACTTTAAAGGTACTAATCACCTAAGTACTTTAGAGGTACAACCACTGGATTTAACCTGGATATATGCCATTTAACAACCAAGGGACTAATTGGTCATTCATAACTTTGAAACTATTAAATTTCCAAACGGTTTTGTTACTTTTGAACCTCAAATGGTCTTGAAGTACTTGACCTCCATTCGGTCTTGAGGTGCTTGACCTCCATTCAGTCTTGAGGTGCTTTACCTCCATTCTGTCAACTCTCCCAAATGGTCAACATGACCAAACAGTTTGGAAGATCAAATTACCCATTTGATCTTGATCAACTTTACCCATTCGATCTTGATTGATTTTACCCATTCGGTCTTGATCACTTTTACCCATTCGATCTTGATCAATTTTACCCATTCGATCTTGATTGATTTTACCCATTCGGTCTTAATCAATTTTACCCATTCGGTCTTTATTGATTTTATCCATTCGGTCTTGATCAATTCCATCAATTAAGGTTTCAATCAATTCAATCGATTGGGGTTTGTAATCAGTGGATTATCCATCACTGAACCTATTATGAGTCAATAAATTAGAACCATTATATCATCATCCAACCATGATATCTCCTGACCTCAAACGTTCTTGAGGTCAGTTAACCTCAAACGGTCTTGAGTCCGTTTGTTCACCAAACGATCTTGAGATCGTTTAGTCTCAAGAGATGAAACTGTTTGCTCAAAATATTAGATTGAGGTGTGTTCTTAGGATGATGTCATCTTCCTCAAGCTTCAATCCTTCAAAATCTACTTCCATACTTATGGTGATTCCACCAATTAACCAAAGGAATTTCAAGAAGAACAAAACGATCAATCATGAAATGAAGAACTGAATGCAATAATAGCATTTAAGGGTACAAGTTATATAACCCACCTCAAAAATTGAATCCAAGCTTCAACCTTCACGTCCTCAATGGTGAATGAAGCTTTCTAAACTTCTCAAGGCTCGTCCTCAAGATTTTGAGTGAAAAGAAATGGCTAGGATTGAAGATTGAATGGAGAAAAGAAAAAATCAAGCATTGAAAATCGATTTCCACCATGAAATCAAGTTTGAAGATGACTACGGAGCTTACCTACAGGTTGGGGCACGTCCTCCTATTGTTCCTAAGCTCCCTTGTGTTCAACCAAAGTAAGGAGAGAAAGAAAATCCAAAAAAACGTCTTCAAGTGGTTGGAAAATGAAGTGTTTATAAGGGAATTTCAATGAGAGAGAAAGTGATATAAAAATCCTTTCACTCCCAAAATTGGCGCCACATATCCCCCCTCAAATCCTTGCATCCAAATCCATCTTCCCCACCTTTGAATTCCTCTTCATTATCCATGTATTAGAGGAAAACCAATTAAGCACCTTAATTCATATAATCATAATATCCAAAATTGAGTGGATATTACTTTTTAGTTAACTAATGTGAGTGGGCTCTCCACTCACTTTAGATATTTCATGTACTTTGCAAGGCACAAGGAAGTCCAAACTTATACAAACTCAACCATCCCATTTCTGGTTGAAGGGCACTTCAATTAGTATATTTATTTTTACATTAAATTGAATTATGTTTCCAATTATGCTTAAATCTTGATTATTTTAATATCAAGATTCTCTCTCCTCCAAAATGATTCAAATGAGATGAACCTCTAATTTTTCTTTTCTCTACATGATGCAAAGAAACATGAGGGACTCCCTAGAAGTGGTATTTTGCATATTGAACCCTAGGTTTTGGGTAAATTGCACATTACACCAAAACAAGGTTTTAATGCACAAACATTGCTCAATAGGCTCTTTCTTGGTACCCCGACTATCACAAGCCATACCTATATATCATACTCATTATTATGATGCTTCAAAACTTGAGGAACATTTTACCATGTAACATTTGCAAGTTAACCCCTCAACTTGGGTAATTTGCACTTTAGTCCAAAACAAGAAAAACATTGTTTCAACATTATTCAAAAAGGACTAAAATTGAAACAAAAGTTCCTCATGAGCCTTAATTACTTTTCAAAAGATAAGAGCAAGCATCTAGTCAACTTTATTAAGAAAAACATCTAGGTTTAGAACATAACCCAGGTCAGGGATGTTACAAATTATCCACCCCTAATAGGGATTTCGTCCCAGAAATCATCAAGAGAAAAGAGAAGGATACTTCCTCCTTATATCTTCCTCTAGTTCGCACATAGCCTCTTCAATGGCACAGTGATGCCAGAGAACTTTCACAAGACATATGTATTTCTTTTTTAGCTTTTTAATTCTTTTATCGAGGATCATCGCAGGTCCTTCAACATATGATATATCATCATTTAGTTCTACTTCCATAGGTTGCAGTACAAACTCTGTGTCAAGATGACACTTTCTCAGCATAGAGATATGGAAAACTGGATGCAACTTATGCAACTCAGGTGGCAATTCCAGCTTATAGGCTACCTTTCTAATTCGTTCAATGATTGGATAAGGCCCCATAAATCTAGGAGCTAATTTTCCTTTCTTTCCAAATCTAAGAACACCTTTCCAAGGTGAGACTTTGAGATATAATTTGTCTCCAACTTGGAATTCTAAAGGTCTTCACCGTTTGTCAGCGTATGACTTCTATCTATCCTATGCAACCTTTAACTGTTGTTGGATTACTTTAATCTTCAAAGTTGTCAGCTGCACTAACTCAGGACCCAAAAGTTGATATTCTCCAGTTTCATACCAACATAATGGAGATCTGCAACGTCAACCATATAATGCTTCATATGGTGCCATGTCAATACTGTGCTGGTAGCTATTATTATATGAAAATTCTAAAAAGCTCAGGTGTAGATCCCAACTTCCTACAAACTGAAGGAAACATGCCCTAAGCAAATGCGCCAAGGTTTGTATAGTCCTTTCGAACTGTCCATATGTTTGTGGGTGAAAGGATGTACTAAATCTTAAATGTGTACCCAAAGCATTATGTGGTCATTCCCAAAGATGACTCATGAACTGGGGACCTCTATCAGAAATGATAGTAGCTGGAACCCCGTGCAACCGCACTATCTCATCTATATATATCTGTGCAAGCTTCTTGACAATGTAGGTTGTTTTAATAGGAAGGAAATGTGCTATCTTAGTCAACCTATCAACTATCACACATATGGAATCATGATCTTTGGTTGTTCTAGGCAAACCAACCACAAAGTCCATGGTCACGCGATCCCATTTCCACTGTGGTATAGGCAAAGGTTGCATTGTTCCTGCGGGCTTCTGATGTTCATCTTTAACCTACTGACACACCAGACATCGCATAACAAATTCAGCTACATCCTTCTTCAAACCGGGCCACCAATACATATCTTTCAAGTTATGATACATTTTGGTGCTCCCTGGATGCATTGCATACATCGAAGAATGAGCCTCCTCCAAGAATAACTTCCTCAAGTCATTGGAATCAGGTACCACCATCCTACCATGGTAACAGACTACCTAATCCTCTGACTCATGAAAGCCATCCAATTTCTCATTACCATAATTTGACCTAATCTACTGAATCACGATATCAGCTTGTTGTGCTTCTTTAATCTGTTGTCTCATAGTAGGTTTCACTTGCATCTCAGCTAACATCCCGGCTAACAACGATACCTTAAGCTGTATATTATTTTGCCTCAAGGAGATAAGCATATCTCTCTTAGAGAACACTAAGGAGTTCAACTGTGCTTTATCTAAGGCTGGTGATGATGATTTCCTACTTAGTGCATCAACCACTACATTAGCCTTCCCTGGATGATAATCAATTGTACAGTCATAATCCTTGATAAAATCCATCCAACGACATTGTCTCATGTTCAAATCATGTTGTGAAAAGATATATTTTAGATTTTTATGGTATGTGAAAATATGTAATGTATCTCCATAGAGATAATGCCTCCAGATCTTCAAAGCATGGACCACAACAGCTAGTTCTAGATCATGTGTCAGATAATTCTCCTCGTGTTTCTTAAGCTTTCGAGAGGCAAAAGAAATCACATGATTATCCTGCATCAACACACAACCTAAACCATTCTTAGATGCATCACATAAAACTATGTACCCCTTCCCTTGCTTAGGTAATACTAGCACAGGTGCACTTGTTAAACTTTCCTTCAACAAATGGAAAAAATGTTGACACTTGTCATTCCAGACAATAGGAACCTCCTTCCTAGTCAACTTGGTTAGGGGTAAAGCTATAGAGCTGAAGTCCTTAATGAACCTCCTGTAGTAGCCTGTCAGTCGAAGAAAACTACGAATCTCCATCGGTGTCTTCGATTGTTCCCATTGTAGGACATATTCTACCTTCTTAGGATCAACACGGATACCTGAGGCAGATATTACGTGTCCTAGAAAAGAAACTTTTGGTAACCATAACTCGCATTTGTTAAACTTAGCATATAGCTTATGATCTCTTAGCAAAGTTAGAGCCTGACGGATGTGTTTCTCGTGCTGTTGAGCATCTCTACTGTATACCAAGATATCATCTATGAAAGCTACTATAAACTGATCAAGAAAAGGTTGAAAGATTTTATTCATGAGCTCCATGAATGCAGCTGGTGCATTAGTTAGTCCAAATGACATAACTATGAACTCATAGTGGCCATACCTTGTCCTAAAGGTAGACTTAGGTATGTCACTCTCCTTGATACGCAACCGATGATAACCCGACCTCAGATCTATCTTAGAGAAGATAGTTGCACCATGCAAGTGATCAAACATGTCATTGATCTTTGGCAGAGGATACTTATTCTTTATAGTTACTTTATTCAACTGCCTGTAATCAATGCATAACTGCATCGATCCATCCTTCTTATTAACAAAGAGAACTGGAGCACCCCATGGTGAAGTACTCAATTGGATAAAACCCTTCTCAAGCAGCTCCTACACCTGTTTCTTGAGCTCTGCCATCTCAGCAGGTGTCATTCTATACGGTGTTTGTGCTATTTTTTGCATGTCGAGGATTAGATTAATCTCAAAGTCAATCTCTCGAGGTGGAGGAACACCTGGAAGTTCCTCAGGAAACATATCTTCAAACTCCCTAACTATCATAACTTTAGAAATATTAGAGCTCTCCATTATGGTATCTACCGCATGTGCCAAGAATGCAAAGCATCCTTGTCTCATCAGCTTCTCAGCTACTATAGCTGACACAAGACAGGTTGGAAGAATCTTTCTGTCTCCCTGAAAGATCCATGTGTCACCATAATCTGTGAACATGGCTTTCTTGGAACTATAATCCAAGACAACCTTATACTTTTCTAGAGTGTCCAACCTAATAATTATATCAAAACCCTGCATCTCAAGTGGTGTAAGATCCACCTGAATGCGATGTTCAGAAAAGGAAAGAATGCAGGGAGAACACACCTCCCACAACACTGCAGATCCTAACAAAGCGGTTTCTAATAACAAACTCTCTGCCCTATGACCAACTGTCATATTGGAGTCAAGAATCACTTCTCTAGTGATGAAAGAATGGGTAGCACCCAGATCAATTAAAACAGATACGAAGCAGGATGAAGATAAATCAGAATAAAATAGTTCCATCTCACCTATCACTACTCTAGGGTTGACTACTACTTTAAGTGGATTCATCAGATAGAATATAGATGTTTCTTGTTGTTGACCCAGTGCCCAGTTGTTGGGTGTTGACGAACCAGCTTGGGACGCTTGTCCATGTCCTGTAGCACCACTAGAAAATTGTCTCCTCTGAGATCCTTGCTGACACTGCCTCTAGGGTTGAGTCACCATTATGTTCCCGACTAGACAATCCCTTGCCAGATGTCCCACTTGTCTGCACTGATGATAGATCATGGTCTCAGGATAGGGTTTATGAGGTCCAGTAACCGATATTGATGTTGTTCTCGGGGATATATTTGGAACAAAACTACGGCCCCTACCCTTACTCGATGTCCATTACGTCTAGGTATTGAATCTTGATGGTGCTTCCGGTGCAGAAAACCTTGGCTTCTTAAAGCCCTCTGACCTTTATCCTTGAAACTGAGTGTACACCGTCTTACTACTGGTATGTCGCTTCTCGATCTCAGACCTCTCTATCCATCTAACGGACTCCACAAATGTGCCAAACCTCTCCATATTCTCCAAAGCAGACATAGGAGTGGTTAATTTAGTGTTCAAACCCTTCTCAAAATGCCAAATGCTTTCCTCATCAGTAGCTTCCATATGCGGACAGAACTGGAAAAGCTCCATGAACTTAGCCTCATACTCGCTAATGTTCATCGGTCCTTGTCTTATCTTTTCAAACTGAGATATCTTCTCATCTAGGTAAGTCTTGGGGAAGTATCTAATGATGAATTCTCGTCAGAATTCTTCCCATCCGACCTCGACACCTGGCCTTTTGCCTTTTTCAATAGTCCACCAGTAACCAGCACTCCCTTTTAGCAGGTACACTGCATGCCTCACTTTTTGGCTTTAGGAATATTGAGAATTCTGAAAGCCTTTTCTAGCTCGGTCAACCATAAGTCAACATTTGTTGGGTCAGTTGTACCAACATACTCTATGGCTCCTACCCAGTGAAGCCTCTCAAAAGTCTTGCCAGCTCCCTATCCCTCATTGTGGGTTAGTGTCGTAGGTGCAGGTGGTGGCATTCTATTCGCCATATGCATCATAGTTGCCATAAACTTCCAAAATAGAGCATGGAAAGTTGGGTTCTCTATCATGGTTGGGTCAAACCTGGGATTGTTCAGGTACAAGTTCCTCCCTAGCTTGGTCCCTTGCACCTTTTCCTGGTGCAGCAATGCTGCTCTCAGTAGCATGTTCCTCATGTGATCCAGACATCTTCAAGTTCTTCTTCTCCTATATGAGCAGAAGACGCTATTAGATAAACTGGAAGACACTAGAACAGACTCAACAACCTTAATCCTATGTCTTTGTAGACTTAGTGAACCTAGAGCTCTGATACCACTAAATTGAGACGCACCATCCGAACAAAACGTGATTAACTAAGCAGAAGCGATCGTTAGAAACGAAATTAATGAAAATCACTAAAAATTAAAACCTTTTACAAAGAGATCCATACATTGGAAAACTCTTTCAAAAAGAACCAAAGTAATTTAATTACATTCTGGTTCACAAGTACATTTCTTATACCGTCTCTTCTTGAGGATTACAAGAATTGACTGCCCCATTAAAACTGTACATAGGCAGCAAAAAAACATTGAGGCATCAAGCCAAAATGTCAGATCGATTTATTAAACTAACTACCGACATTGAGGATCTGAGAGTACAGAGACGACACATAGGACTCTATGTACAAGACATGACAACCAGTGTCTCCACTTGAGAATTCACTGTTGTCCCTACTGCTGCTACTACTGCTCTTCCCCTACTATAGGGTTTCTACTTCTTCCTCCGCCTCTACCTAAAAAGTTGGATCCAACGGAGGTGAGACAACTATAAATAGTCCCAGTGAGAGATATAACTCTCCTCTAGAAATGTTATTATCTCAATTTAATAAGGTAAAATTGAGTAGAGGAATCATAAATGTTTTAAAACAGATAATTCATTGTCTAAACAGATTCAAACAATATTCTTATTCAAAGCCTTTCAGCTATAACTTGATAAAGTAGCATGTCACTCATTCAATAAGGAATATGTAACGTCCCTGGATTTTTCCATCTCGAGACTTAGAAGACTCAAGAGGACAAATCCGAAAACATTAACTAATTGTTTCAGATAGTGATGCGGAAGCACAATATGCATACATGAACATACAACCATAACATACTCAACATTCAACATGTATATTTATACAACATGAATTACTACACAATGATTTACAATTACATATTGAATGAAGATTCTACAATCTATGAATATGTATGCTATCTAGATCTTAAACAATAGGTACAACCTGTACAACTTTCTCACATCTTGTTCTTTTATCCCATGCTATCTATGAACCTAAAACATATGTGAAACAGCAAATCAACATAAAGTTGGTACGTGGTTGAAAGGTACTATACTATGTTGGCATATTTAAAATACTTGAAAAAGAAGAAAGAAAAATGAAAGAATTATTTAAGGTAGAAAATCAGGTAACCCAAGTTATTAACCATATTTCAATGGACATGTATTACTATGGTGGACTTAGCACAAACATTTATTATTGGGCCCTATCCCCGTCTACCTTGTACCATTAGGGATCTCCCCGCATACCTTGTACCATTAGGGAGGTTCTAGTCAACATTAATACTTTCCCTCTCTAATAGGGAGATTAATGAACCGTCAGTAACTAGATTCCATTTTCTTTCTTTAGTGTTCTTATTGTTCAAGGAAGAAATGACAATACATATAGATGTACATCCAACAAGATATTCAAATACATGCAAGCAATTACTCATAATTATCATCCAATAAAAACTATTCTTATACTTATATCCACATACCTGAGTTCAGAGATTCATACTTATATTCTGGATCATCTACATCTCTGGTCATCACCTGATTAATAATAAATATTCATCACTCATACAAGCTTCACCATTATTAATGGTATTTTGGTCCAGTTTAAGATTTAGGTCAAATCTAGGTATTACTGATCTAAAATGTGTCTTTGGTATTTTTATAGTGATCCAGATGTCATTCT
Organism: Alisma plantago-aquatica; assembly: GCA_963693085.1. NCBI lineage: Eukaryota > Viridiplantae > Streptophyta > Magnoliopsida > Alismatales > Alismataceae > Alisma > Alisma plantago-aquatica. The sequence continues at coordinate 525,652,711 of OY856412.1, forward strand.
AAGGGTCTGGTTCATATTTCATATTTTTTTGATGATTGGTCTATTTTCTATGATTAATATGAGACGAAAAGCATCTTATAAGTCATTAATGGAGAAAGACCTAATATTTTGACAATATAGTTCTGATCAGGTTCAACATATTGTCTCTACATGATATTAGAGTCTGGAATAAAGTTTCTCAAAATTTATGTTAATAAATATCAATTATTACATTTAATATATCCTAACAGAGGTGTCATCTTGTAAATGAAAAATCAACCATAATAATACTTCAAAGGTCTGATTTATGGGTCTAGCAATGTAGAGGATATTTTTTTGAGTCTGGGTGTATTTTTGGGGCATTTATTGGCCAAGGGAGCTATTCTTAATCGTATTTCTAAGATCTATACATTAAATGAGGTATTTATGCTTGCTTTGCATGCAAGAGGCACGATGTTTGATCCCATACATCTCCATTTTCTTCATTGTAACATCCCAGGATTTGAGGCCTCGGATAACATGATCTTAATAGGAATGATTGGACTACCCATATCACCAAGGTGCACCTCCTTTTCCGGGAGCCCATCACTAAGAACTCCATAGTTAAGCATGCTCAGCTTGGAGTAGTACTGGGATGGGTGACCTGTTGGGAAGTTGATCCTAGCATGTGTGTGGGTGAGGACAAAGCATGCAGTTAAGGCTAGTGGTGGCTGTGGGGACAATCGTCATTCCTAAAACTCTGCTACAGAATATGAAGAACATGTATAACTTTTATCTATCTAGGATATGCTAAGTAAGATAACATCAACCAATGATTCTCGTATTTCAACCTTAAGAAAATATGCTATACGACTGATTATATTTTACAATCATACTTAATTCCCTAAAGAGATGAAGTATACCGTTCATGCTCTAACTGACCACGATTACATTAAGCATGGGTACCACACAAGGTCAATGTTACAACCCCAATTGTTTTTGGGTTCTTTTGGTGAGAAATGTAATTTCTCATATTAAAGATATTTGAACAAATAATTATATAATTTGTTTCAAATAAATGGATTTCGTTTACAATAGCCTTGATGTTTGTGTTGTGGGCTTTATTGGCTATTGGGCCTGAATAACAAGAAAATTCAATTATTAAAATAGTAAATGAATAATTGAATATTTGAGAAAAGAAAGAGGTAGAAACCTCTAGAAGGAAAAGAGATGTAATCCAAGGATGGATTTTGTGCCTCTTGGGTTCCTTGGGTTCCAAGGAGTCCAAAGTTGCAAAAAGAAAGAAATAAGAAAAAAAATATTAATTAAGTATTTCTTTATTAAGAAATAAATTGAAAACAATGGTAAAATGTGGAAAACAAGTGAAAAGAGGTGCAATTCAGTTATCCTTAGTGGGATTTCGTATCCCAAGGATTCCTAATGTAAAAAGGAAAACCAATGAGGAAAATTAAAGAGAAATAAAGAGAAATCCTCAAAAAGAACTATTTTAATAAGAAATAAACAAGATAATGAGGAATAATGAAGAATAATGCATTTAGATGCAACTAGAAGGATTATGAGTATCCAATAAAAAGGAATTTCGAATTATTAGAATTCCTTGGGGTCCAAGGAGCCCAATGAATAAAAGAGGAAAGAGAAAATACCCATAATAGAAAATAAGAAGATAATGTGAGTATGCAATTAATGTATTATGTGGTATTGCTAAAAAGAAAGTAATTTCTATTAAAGGAAAATAGGATTTCGTGCCTAAGGATTGAAAAGAAAGAAATAAAGAGAATAATGGTAGGGATTTTCGAATTCCTATTTATACAAATAATTGAGGAAATCCAAAGAACAAAGAGAGAGAGAGAATATACTTCTCATTGAAGGAATTGATTTCCTGCTTGGAAAGGGATTCTTTGATTCATGAATAGCCGACTTAGGGCTTCTTTCCTCGCCCTTATATATAGAGTAGAGACCCTGGTTCGAGTTCAAGATGGAATCCCATACAACTCTCTCCTTTCTCCTTCTTGTTTGCACGCAAACCTTAACCAAGAAGCATGGGGATTTCTTGGGGGCAAGTAGTGGCTGTAACGGGATCTCTGGGGAGGCAGGAAGTGTCCACAAGTATCTAGGGTGGTCAGCCACCTCTTCCTTGCCAACCGCCGCCGCGCAACACATGCAGCTCGGGTTCCAGGCCAGCAGCAGGTTACAGGCCCAACCAACATGGGCCAGCTGCCCTGGTTGCGAGCAGAGGGCACTACCAGAAGCGTGGAGGATCCACAGAGGGAGGAGGACCCTTCTTCACATCTGCCTTGCTGAACTTTTGCACCTACGTGACTCTGGAGCAGGTCGCAGGTCATCCATTGCGCCTGAATTGTTGGAGTCATTTTTGGCCGATCGACAGTGTATTAGATGCACCCTCGCCTACGTGGGGCACGACAGAGGAAGGGAGGGGCACCATGGTGGCCGTCAAGGTCGGGAGGAGGCAGTAGGGTCGCGCCCGATGGCTGCTGCAACGGCAGCGTAGGGTTGTGCAAGGTAGGAGACGACCAAGTCACATCGAACGATTATACCCTTCAGCATATTAAATAACCAACAATTCAAGTGGAGGGCGAAAGGGTCATTTTGTTATATTCCCCAAAAAGCAAACGTTGCATGCAAGGGTAACGTGGCGCGTCCTGATTAGCCCAGGTAAAGTTTTATTGCAAAATTCATAATTAAATATTGGTAGTTGCGATTAGGACAAGTAATATATGAAACTTGATCCTCAGAACGAGAGGAACATAAAGAAATTATTGTTGAAACCTAATTCCGCCTTTGATTCAAGAAATATATCAAGATGCTATCTTTAATAGTTTAATTAATGAAAAACCCTTAGATTTGATGATAGATGGGTTTAATGTTGTTCAATGGATAATTTAAGCCAATATTAACCTGTTGTTGATAAATGTGAAGATAGAATCTAAAAAGATGATCTTTTATATAATTGGCCTAATTTAGGGTTTCGTAAATGAATATGCATTAATGAGCTTGAAAACCCTAATTTAGGTGAATATGTCTTTTAACTATTTTAATTGTTCAAATCCATGAATAAATAGGGATATGATGATCCTAAGTCAATTTGGGTATAAAAGACTATTAAAATGGATAGTTGAGCAATTAAGGTTCATATAAATGGAAAAGAGTATTTTAGGGTTTGATGACCTAAAAGGGATAAAGTTTGAGGAATTGATCTAAGAAACCCTAATGAATATTAATGAAACTTTAATGTGGATTAGAAACTCTAGAAAGTGAATCCAAGTCAATAAAGTAGATTCTTGATAAAGTGTGTAATAAATAGAGTACATATTCTTTTCAAGAATTATGTGATGATTAAATTACTTGCTTGGATCTATTGATTGTCTTGATTGTATATACATGAAGTATATGTTGAATAATATGCATGACTCATCAAATCAGGTATGTGGTTACGGTTATGAATAATCGCTCTAGTTTCACGGCGATTCCTGAAGTTTTAATCGTTTTCTTGAAAATAACTGTTGGATGTCTATTTATTTCATGCAACTATAAAGTGACTATGATTATCACTATAAATGTGTGTATATAACTGGCTAGATCCGGGTCCACCTCTATTGCTTTAAAAAGGCTAAAAAAGGGGTAATCCTAGAGCAAGGTCTAGGTTACCGAGAGTTAGAAACTGGGCTACCTACGTGTAGTGCCATAAGACTCATTAGCCTACCATGAGTTAAGGAGTGGGCTACTTACGAGTAGTGCCATGTGACTCAACCCTAGAAACTGGTTCACCTATAAGTGGGACCATGAGGGGTTTAATGGGGATCTACCATAAGGAAGGTAGTATCCAGGTCCATCGCAGGGATAGCATAGAGGGTAGGGTACTCATGGATCATGGAGTTATATTTAAAACGTAATCTTGGTTGTTAAATGATTAATTGAATGATTACATTGTTATCATAGTTTCACATTTATTGTTCCCCCACATACCAGCTTTGGCTGACCGACGTTTTGTTTGTCGGCGTTTTAGGTACAAGCCAAATGGACAAACAGTAAATCATCATATTGTGAAATACATGAAGTAAAATACAAGGAGGATTAGCTAGAATAGAATCCATAAGTGGATAGAAGTTTAGAGATCCAAGTTTTCAAAAAGGTATGCAAAATTTTATTTTCTGACAGTTTTCCCCTTTAGTATGTTAAAATGTGATAATTATTCTTGGTTAATTGTCGAACCTTTGATCCGAAAGTTATGGGTGCGGCTTAGACCTATCGGTCTCCCTTAATTGGGGGTTATCGGGAGGTGGGGTCATAACATTTGGTATCAGAGCGTAGGTTCCTCACTTAACCATTAATAATTATTAAATTTTACAAACTCCATAGAACCCAAGGGAGTTATTAGAGGATTATCCAAAAGATGGAGGTGTCTAGAAAAGGATCACGACCGGGGCTGGAAATATGTTCCTCCACACTGCTAGTCAGAATACGAGGACTCCCGGATCCGCGTGACTACTTAGCCAAAGTCTTAGGGTATGAATCAAAATAAGATACCTTTAGGACTTTCACATCTTATTCATCCCTTCTCATCACAAATTCTATTAAGGACCTTAAGGATTAGGGTTTTTCCCTCTTCTCCTCACCCTCTTGAGGTATGGGTATGATTAATAAGGTCTAAGGAATCCTCCATAAAATTAATGAAAAGCATGTAAATAAAATGTCACGTACATAAGCTTAATAGAGTAAGCATAAACTAAAGAATAAATACATGCTTAGGTCGTACGACATAAGTTGTCATGTACTCAGAAGAGACCTGAGGCTAGACCTTCTTGTTAGGAGGATAAGTTAGTCTTGGAGATAGAGATCTCCATTGCAAGTAGAGACATGGCACATCCTCTAAGGATGATGCTAACCCTAACCCTAAGTGAACGTTATAGAGAGATGAGTTAGACCAGGTGTCTGAAAGGACATGCCTTTGGGGTGCCATATGATCCTTGGGTAACCTAGCACCTTTGGAAACCCAACCCTGGGAAGGGTCGTGCATGTTAGGGTAAAAGATAGCTCCTTAGATGAAGATGTTAAGGACCTTAGAAACCCTATGTGCTTATGCGAGTGGGGCATAGCATGCACCCAGGGTACATTAGTAGTGTGAGCAAAGGGTTGAAACCCTGACCAGGAGAGTATGAAGGATGGCTTATGAAATAAGCATAAAGAACTAGGGATAACCTTGAGCGAACATAAGTTGAACATAAGTTTCATCCAGGTAGGGGCATGCTTTTGAGGTTGAACCTTCATGAAGAGAGGACCTCTAATTGTGAGGTTGGATGTAGGGTTAGCTCTAGAGAGAGCAGGAAACCCAGCAAGAAGGTTGGAAGCCTAAAATCCCAAAATATGAGGAATAATGGATGATAGTGGTTGCCTCATGATCGATCCCTATAAGCTGATGATATCTTGGTTGCCTTTAGAGGGACCAAACCCTAGAGAGAAAAGATGAAGCTTCTGCTACCTATGTTCGTACGGTATAGGTGTTTACCTTTCGAGGTAGGAAGAAGAGTTCCTTAGACCTAGAAAGGTTTAGTAGCAGGTTATGAGGCCTTGTACCTTGTTGGTTGTCCTTAAGCAGGACCCAACTCTAAGTGTTTCTCGAGTTGAAGGATGAGAAGAAGTGCATGCCATGCCTTTTGCATGCTTGGTTCGTGGTTAAGAGATAGAGCATGTAGTTGGACACCTACAAGTGAACCTAGGGTTCCTAGGCCTAAGAGGGGAAGCAGTGTACCTAATGCTCATGATGAGAATTAAGTTGCTATAGTTTCGAGCATGGTACTCCTCATGTATAGAGGAAAAGGGAAGTCACTTAAGTTTAAGGTATGTTTGATTAACCCCTCACAGCTAGGTTGATGATAAAGGAAGGTATGATCTTGATCCAGCATCGAGGAAAGAGGACAAGTATGACCTAGCATGGTTCGGTAGGTGATCTGTTGTGCCTTAATAGCTTGCTAGGGTTAAGTAGGCTCATGTGGATGTAAACCCTAAGGATGTTTGTGACCATGTTGTCAAGAGATAGTTTTCCTCCCATCCTAGGAGAGGGACCCCTTTGGTAGGGTGTATATCAGTTTTGTTGGTTTAAGGTAACCTAAAGAGGTCTCATAGGATCTTGAGAAGCTAAGTGAAAAGTACATGGTATGAGAATGAACCTGTAGACCATGTGGATGTGTTACCATGGAGGTAACCAGTAAGGGGCATGGCCAAGGTAGGTAGGTCACCATGACCCCTATGAAAGGATGGATGTCAGCCTATGCATACAAAGAGAGATGATGAAGGCTTGGGCAAGGTTCTAAGTTGGACATGTACTATAAATGGAGAATCCTAAGTCTATCCTAGGGTCAGGTGGGGATAAGACTGATGGAAGTAGGAGTTTCCCAATTCCCTAGTTGCACATGACCATAGGGTCGGGAGGTAACAGCTATCATTGTTTGAGGGTCATGTGTCAAGAGGTTAATCACCTTCATGAACTCATGGGACCCAAAGGGCAGATGAGTAGGGCACTCTCTGGATGCATAAGGGAAGAGGGATGACCCCAAAAGTTCTGACACCCTATAGACCTAGAGGAGATGACCAAGGGATGAGTGTAAACTTTAGTAGGTTCGAGACTAGTTTTCCATGGAGGTAACTTTGATATCGAGATGATTGTGATGTAGATACATAAGTTGCATGTTTCAACTTAGATTTGAAGGTGTACTGGCAATGTGGGATGTAGCATCTCTACTCATGGAATAGGTAGAACTTTGTATTTGGACGGCCGCCAAATACTTATTTCCTCTTGTTATGGGAGTGAGAGATAGGACAATACGCGTGCCATACACTAAGGATAAAAGATTATGTGAGTTGGAACGTTGCTATGAGGTATGAGGACAGAGAAGATAACATACCCTAGTAAAATGAATGCTACATGGATGGTTTACAAACACTAAGAGGAATAAGGTAGTCACCTTTTGAAGATGTTTTTATCTAGAAATATGAGTCATACAAGGTTGAATTTGATCACTAAAAAGATGAGCTCAAAGTGTTTTCAATGAAGATAGACTTAGAAGATGATAAGTGAAATACGTGGAAGTGTATGTCTTCAATGTTACCTAATGCCTAAGGATGTGAAGTGGTAATGGATTCTCTGGTTGACATATATCTGACTAGTTTGACTAGAAGCTAGAAGAGGTTGTTAGGCTAACCCTAAGTTTGGAAAGGAGATGTGTTTGGCTAATAACCAGATATAACGAGATATGTTGAAAAGTTAATGGTTGTTTGGTTAGCCAGTCTAGTCTTTGATGCAATGAAAGGATGGTGGTAGAACCTCATATGCACTTCTTTGGAAAAGAAGGTGATGAAACCCTGACTAGAGTGGTTAGGGTTTCTGAGGAATTGATCTAGAGGAATCATGACATACAGGAAATCGTGATTTTAAGATCACCATACACCATAGTACTACTTAGATAATGGGTGGTAGCGGTACTATGGATGTTGGAGATGAGGTTGCATGTGGTATGTTGCCATGCTTGACAAGAGGTAAAGGACGAACCCCAGTAACCCAGTGTGTCAATATAGAGGGAAAAAGAGTCCCTGAGAGGGAATAGGAGTTCATCATTATGGACGTTGTGATAAGTCTCCCCTAGATCAAGGAATGTCAAGATGCAATATGGGTTATGGTAGATCTCCTTACCTAGATGACATGAGAAAGAAAGAGTTCTATCAAAGGACAGATCTGGTTGAACTACCTATGAGAGAGATGGTTCAACTACACCATGAAGCGAGTTCAAAGGTTCTTGAGTTTGACCTAAAGGTTCCCTTCCAAAAGATGGAAGTAGGTGTATGAAGGACTCGATGTTAGCACAGTTTATCACCCCTAACTAATGGTTAGTATGATCCAGACTAAAGGGGTCTGATGAGAGCATATGTGCTCGTTCAGGGTGATGACTAGAGATAGTTCTTTTCCTATGAAAGATGTAATGATGGCCACCATAGCCAGTATTGGGATTTAAAGAAGCTCTGTAAGGGAGGTTGTGTCGGTCACCACTTCACTAAGGTGATGTTGGTGAAAGGACCACAATGTGTGTAGATGAAGTCACTTTAATCGTGCAATGGATGAAAGGAGCTTAGAGACGACAAGAGTCATGAGTGGATGCAAAGTAGTCTGACATGCAGTTCACTGTGGGAAATATGTGACATGAAAAATTCGACCCCTCTGAGCTACAGCTAAGGAAGTTGGGTCCTCGATACATGGGTCCACTTGAGATGGATTGGTGGAGAAGGTTATGGTTGACTTTACCCCTCAGGATAAAGTAATGTGTGATGAGTTCCAGGTGTCCAATTTAGAGCACTATGTGAGGTACCCCAACCATGTACTAAGCAATGAACCTAGTGAGCCCCAAGGGAGGCTGAAATGGCCTGAGTCACCTGTGCAGTTTATAGATACCAGGATGAAAGAACTCAGGGAAAAGGGTATGTGATGATAAAGGTTCTTTGAAAGCACCATGAGTACGGTAAAGCCACATAGGGGCCAATGATGGACATGGAAAAGTCTTATCCTGAATTGTTGTTTTCTTGATAAACATTTGAGGACAAAATTCCTATAAGAGGGAAAGGATGTTAGAACCCCAATTTTTTGGGTTCTTTTGGTGAGAAATGTAATTTCTCATATTAAAGATATTTGAACAAATAATGATATAATTTGGTTCAAATAAATGGATTTCATTTACAATAGCCTTGATGTTTGTGTTGTGGGCTTTATTGGCTATTGGGCCCGAATAACAAGAAAATTCAATTATTAAATTAGTAAATTAATAATTGAATATTTGAGAAAAGAAAGATGTAGAAACCTCTAGAAGGCAAAGAGATGTAATCTAAGGATGTATTTTGTGCCTCTTGGGTTCCTTGGGTTCCAAGGAGTCCAAAGATGCAAAAAGAAAGAAATAAGAAAAGAAAAGATTAATTAAGTATTTCTTTATTAAGAAAGAAATTGAAAATAATGGTAAAATGTGGAAAACAAGTGAAAAGATGTGCAATTCAGTTATCCTTAGTGGGATTTTGTATCCCAAGGATTCCTTATGTAAAAAGGAAAACCACTGAGGAAAATTAAAGAGAAATAAAGAGAAATCCTCAAAAAGAACTATTTTAATATGAAATAAACAAGATAATGAGGAATAGTGAAGAATAATGCATTTAGATGCAACTAGAAGGATTATGAGTATCCAATAAAAAGGAATTTCGAATTATTAGAATTCCTTGGGGTCCAAGGAGCCCAATGAATAAAAGAGGAAAGAGAAAATACCCATAATAGAAAATAAGAAGATAATGTGAGTATGCAATTAATGTATTATGTGGTATTGCTAAAAAGAAAGTAATTTCTATTAAAGGAAAATAGGATTTCATGCCTAAGGATTGAAAAGCAAGAAATAAAGAAAATAATGGTAGGGATTTTCAAATTCCTATTTATACAAATAATTGAGGAAATCCAAAGAACAAAGAAAGAGAGAGAATATACTTCTCATTGAAGGAATTGATTTCCTACTTGGAAAGGGATTCTTTGATTCATGAATAGCTGACTTAGGGATTCTTTCCTCGCCCCTATATATAGAGTAGAGACCCTGGTTCGAGTTCAAGATGGAATCCCACACAACTCTCTCCTTTCTCCTTCTTCTTTGCACGCAAACCTTAACCAAGAAGCATCAGGCTTTCTCGGGGGCAAGTAGTGGCTGTAACAAGATCTCCGGGGAGGCAGGAAGTGTCCACAAGTATCTAGGGTGGTCAGCCACCTCTTCCTTGCCAACCACTTCCGCGCAGCACCTGCAGCTTGGCTGCCAGGCCAGCCACAGGTTACAGGCTCGACAAACATGGGCCAGCCACCCTGGTTGCAAGCGGAGGGCACTACCAAAAGCGTGGAGGATCCAGGGAGGGAGGAGGACCTTTCTTGACATCTGCCTTGTTGAACTTTTGCACCTACGCGACGCTACAGCAGGCCGCAGGTTAGCCATGGTGCCCAAACTGTTGGACTCATTTCCGGCTGATCGGCTATGTAGCAGACGCGCCCTCGCCTGCGTGGGGCACGACAGAGGAAGGGAGGGGCGCCATGGTGTCCGTCGAGGTCGGGAGGAGGCAGTAGGGCCGCACCCGATGGCTGCTGCAACGGCAGCGTAGGGTTGCGCAAGGTGGGAGACGACCAAGTTGCGTCGGACGATTATACCCTTCAACATATCAAAGAACCAACAACTCAAGTGGAGGGTGAAAGGGTCATTTTGTTATATTCCCCAAAAATCAAATGTTGCATGCAAGGGTAACGCGGCGCATATTGATTGGCCCAAGTAAAGTTTTATTGCAAAATTCATAATTAAATATTAGTAGATGTGATTAGGACAAGTAATATATGAAACTTGATCCTCAGAATGAGAGGAGCACAAAGAAATTATTGTTGAAACCTAATTCCGCCTTTGATTCAATAAATATATCAAGATGCTATATTTAATAGTTTAATTAATGAAAAACCCTTAGATTTGATGATAGATGGGTTTAATGTTGTGCAATGGATAATTTAAGCCAATATTAACATGTTGTTGATAAATGTGAAGATAGAATCTAAAAAGATGATCTTTTATATAATTGGCCTAATTTAGGGTTTCATGCATGCATATGAATTAATGAGCTTGAAAACCCTAATTTAGGTGAATATGTCTTTTAATTGTTTTAATTGTTCAAATCCATGAATAAATAGGGATATGATGATCCTAAGTCAATTTGGGTATAAAAGACTATTAAAATGGATAGTTGAGCAATTAAGGTTCATATAAATGGAAAAGAGTATTTTAGGGTTTGTTGACCTAAAAGGGATAAAGTTTGAGGAATTGATCTAAGAAACCCTAATGAATATTAATGAAACCTTAATGCGGATTAGAAACCCCAGAAAGTGAATCCATGTCAATAAAGTATACTCTTGATAAAGTGTGTAATAAATAGAGTACATATTCTTTTCAGGAATCATGTGATGATTAAATTACTTGCTTGGATCTGTTGATTGCCTTGATTGTATATACATGAAGTATATGTTGAATAATCTGCATGACTCATCAAATCAGGTATGTGGTTACGCTTATGAATAATCACTCTTGTTTCGCGGTGATTCCCAAAGTTTTAATCATTTGCTTCAAAATAACTATTGGATGTCTATTTATTTCATGCAACTATAAAGTGACTATGATTATCACTATAAATGTACGTATATAACTGGCTAGATCCAGAGCCACCTCTATTGCTTTGAAAAGGCTAAAAAAAAGGGGTAATCCTAGAGCAAGGTGTAGGTTACCGAGAGTTAGAAACTGGGCTACCTATGTGTAGTGCCATGAGACTCATTAGCCTGCCATGAGTTAAGGAGTGGGCTACTTATGTGTAGTGCCATGTGACTCAACCCTAGAAACTGGTTCACCTATAGGTGGGACCATGAGGGGTTTAATGGGGATCTACCATAAGGAAGGTAGTATCCATGTCCACTGCAGGGATAGCATAGAGGGTAGGGTACTCATGGATCGTGGAGTTATATTTAAAATGTGATCTTGGTTGTTAAATGATTAATTGAATGATTACATTGTTATCATAGTTGCATGTTTATTGTTCCCCCCACATACCAGCTTCGGCTGACTGACGTTTTGTTTGTTGGCGTTTTAGGTACAGCCAAATGGAAAAATTGTAAATCGTCATATTGTGAAATACATGAAGTAAAATACAAGGAGGATTATATAGAATAGAATCCATAAGTGGATAGAAGTTTAGAGATCCAATTTTTTAAAAAGGTATGCAAACATTTATTATCTGACAGTTTTCCCGTTTAGTATGTTAAAATTTGATAATTATTATTGGTTAAATGTTGAACCTTTGATCCAGAAGTTATGGGTGCGGCTTTGACCTCTCGGTCTCCCTTAATTGGGGGTTATCGGGAGGTGGGGTTGTAACAGTCAATGGAAGAGTCAGACTCCAGGACCTCAACCTTCTCAGTAAGTATGAGATTATATGGCAGAGACATCACATGTCAAACTGCAATTAGCTTGCTAGGGTATATTGTCATCTTCTCTATAGAGTTATAGCCTGTAGCATATACTCTCTTCAGGGTTATGGCCCGTTGCCAATGCCTGGTTTCATATTATGGAGTCATGGCCCGTAGCCATACTCTTACTCGGGTATGGTCCATAACTAATCCCGTACATAGGATATAGCTCGCACCCATTCCTATGGGGCATAAGGATACAGTTGCCCAATTACCCCCACATATTCAAAAATATGCACTCCGAGTTTAACTCGTTTCACCATTCAACAAATTCTGACGATGATGGATCTGTGGTCAGGGCAACTACATTATATGATATCACTTGATTAATTAAGTGTATTACCATATTCTTTTAGCATCAGACAAGTTTCCTAACATCATTTAGTATAAGAATTGCTACAAAGAATGTGGAATACTTTCATAAATTATTGTTCAAATCTTTAATAGAACATTGGGATCTCAATCCCTCACCCTAGATTAGGGTTTCACCAAGCTTTTCCTTGAGTTAGGGTTAGAGCTCATCAACCTTCTTGATTAGGGCTTCATGATCTCATCATCATGGATCAAACCCTGATTACATATTTTAATCATGTTGAAAGTGTTGAGGATTAATCACTACATGTGTATCACTCATGTATAAGTTCCTCTCTCTCTCATCCTTTCTAGGTGTATGATTACCTCAGACTTTGTTAATTCAACTTGAATGAAGAATTGACATAGTGTATGAAGTCATTATTTCCATAAGTATCAAAGGTTAACCACTTTAAAGGTATTAATCACCTAAGTACTTTAGAGGTACAATGTCTAGATTTAACCTGGATATATGCTATTTAATAATCAAGGGATTAATTGGTCTTTCATAACTTTGAAACTATTGAATTTCCAAACGGTTTTGTTACTTTTGAACCTCAAACGGTCTTGAAGTACTTGACCTCCATTCGATCTTGAGGTTCTTGACCTCCATTCGGTCTTGAGGTGCTTGACCTCCATTCGGTCAACTCTCCCAAATGGCCAACATGACCAAATAGTTTTGAAGATCAAATTACCCATTCGATCTTGATCAACTTTACCCATTCAATCTTGATTGATTTTACCCATTCGGTCTTGATCACTTTTACCCATTCAGTCTTGATCAATTTTACCCATTCGGTCTTATCTTATTTTACCCATTCAATCTTAATCAATTTTACCCATTCGGTCTTGATTGATTTTATCCATTCGGCCTTGATCAATTCCATCAATTTAGGTTTCATTGAATTCAATCGATTGGGGTTTATAATCAGTGGATTATCCATCACTGAACCTATTATGAGTCAATCAATTAGAACCAATAGATCATCATCCAACCATGATATATCCTGACCTAAAACGGTCTTGAGGTCATTTGACCTCAAACGGTCTTGAGACCAATTGGTGTCAAACGGTCTTGAGACCGTTTGTTCACCAAACGATCTTGAGATCGTTTAGTCTCAAGAGATGAAACTGTTTGCTCAAAATATTAGATTGAGCTGTGTGCTTAGGATGATGTCATCATCCTCAAGTTTCGATCCTTCAAAGTCTACTGCCATACTTATGGTGATTCCATCAATTAACCAAAGGAATTTCAAGAAGAACAAAACGATCAATCATGAAATGAAGAATTGAATGCAATAATAGCATTTAAGGGTTCAAGTTATATAACCCACCTTAAAAATTGAATACAAGCTTCAACCTTCATGTCCTCAATGGTGAATGAAGCTTTCTCAACTTCTCAAGGCTCGTCCTCAAGCTTTTGAGTGAAAAGAAATGGCTAGGATTGAAGATTGAATGGAGAAAAGAAGAAATCAAGCATTGAAAATCGATTTCCACCATGAAATCAAGGTTGAAGATGACTATGGAGCTTACCTACAGGTTGGGGAATGTCGTCCTATTGCTCCTAACTCCCTTGTGTTCAACCAAAGCAAGGAGAGAAAGAAAATCCAAAAAAGAGTCTTCAAGTGGTAGGAAAATGAAGTGTTTATAAGGGAATTTCAATGAGAGAGAAAGTGATACAAAAATCCTTTAACTCTCCAAATTGGTGCCACATATCCCCCCTAAAATCCTTTCATGAAAATACATCTTCCCCACCTTATAATTCCTCTTCATTATCCATGTATTAAAGGAAAAGCAATTATGCACCTTAATTCATATAATAATAATATCCAAAATTGAGTGGATATTACTTTTTAGTTAACTAATGTGAGTGGGCTCTCCACTCACTTTAGATATTTCGTGGCCTTTGCAAGGCACAAGGACGTACACACTTACACAAACTCAACCATACCATTTCTGGTTTAAGGGCACTTCAATTAATATATTTATTTTTACATTAAATTGAATTATGTTTCTAATTATGCTTAAATCTTGATTATTCTAATATCAAGATTCTCTCTCCTCCAAAATGATTCAAATGAGACGCCCCTCTCATTTTATTTTCTCTACATGATTCCAAGAAACATGAGGGACTCTCTATAAGTGGTATTTTGCATATTGAACCCTAGGTTGTGGGTAAATTAAACATTAAACCAAAACTAGGTTTTAATGCACAAACATTGCTCAATAGGCTCTTTCTTTGTACCCAGGCTATCACAAGCCATACCAGTGCATCATACTCATTCTTATGATGCTTAAACACTTGAGAAACTTTTTACCTTGTAACATTTGCAAGTTAACCCCTCAACTTGGGTAATTTTCACTTTAGTCCAAAATAAGCAAAACATTGTTTCAAGATTATTCAAAAAGGACTAAAATTGAAACATAAGTTCCTCATGAGCCTTAATTACTTTTCAAAAGATAAGAGCAAGCATCTAATCAACTTTATTAAGCAAAACATCAAGGGTTAGAACATAACCCAGGTCAGGTATGTTACAATAACCCTCTACATAAGTGTGTGATTTTTTATATATTTAATAATGTATCCTTTGGAAAACCAATTAATTAAAATTATAGTTTAATGGAGTAAATGTAACATGTTATGGTCCTTTTTGGTAATTAATTTCGAAAAATTATTTCCACATTTTCATCATTTTATGAAATTGTGTGTAATTTTGATGATATTGTTTTGGAAAATTATTTTCATTTTTAAACATTTTATAAGATTATGCATAATTTTGGTAATATTGTTTTGGGAACTTATTTTCATGATTAAAACATTCTATGAAAATATGTGTAATTTTGTAACTTTACTTCAATTTTTTTCCAAGGATTTCTTAAAGGCAAAGAAAAATATATTGATGTAATATTTTAATGTTTGTAAAAATAAATGGTATAACTATCAAAGAGAAATAGAGAAAATTGTAAAATTACAAGTCATTAAAACCTTTCTTGTCATCTAAATTAATTAATTATGATTTATATTTTATTTTTATAATTATTTTATTTGGACAATTATATGTTGTCTTTCAGTGATGAATCCTGGACAATATAGAGTTTCCATAACAAGAAACAATGATTCAAACTTTGTGACAATTGAGCTTGTAATTTAGAAGTTATTAATTTTAAAAATTGAAAGAGTTTTAAATGTTTAGTTGATGGAAATTAAGTTTTGAAAATATGTCATACTATGTGAAGTTGTTATGGCATCATAAATTTTCCTTTTTGTTCTAATAAATAGTTAATATGCATTTATATTATAAGATGTAATAGTTAATTTTGTGACTAATTTGTAATACCAAGTAACAAATTATTAATTTTGTATAAGGAATGACAAATCTAAGAATGATATGACATTTGGAATCTCATAATCATACATCTACCTAATTATTTGTTATGTACCAGATATATATAAACATATTACATGGTTAAATTTGACCTAGATTGCTGACCAAAAAAAAAAATATGACCTAGATTTCTTAAGATTTTTTTTGGTTGAACTAAATTATTAAAGGAGAAGGTAATCCTTTGTTATAATGGGTAGGAAGATAATTGATATATACAGAAGGTGCTATTTTTCAAAATTCCAACCAATAAACCATTATTTATTTTCCATATTTATAGAAGACTGGAGAACCCAAGAATTCCACACAAAACATTCTTTCTTTATTTTGTTCTTGATACTCCTTGGTTTTTCCTTGTCCCTGCTTCCCTACCTTTTATCTTGATGCCATACCTTCACCTCTACTTATAACTATGACCATTAGGGGTCTCAATCACTTGGGATGCACCACCAAAATCACCCAATGACTAATCTTCTCCAAGCAATCTCTATCATTTGTTCGCTTTTTCCAACAACATGCAATGCATGTAAAGGATACACCTTGTAAGCTCTCGTTTCATCTAATACAACATGCTTGGGGGGGGGTAGACAGAGAGCATTATCCTCCTTCTCTGTTTTAGTAAGCATCCCTAAGACCAAGGTTCACTCATCATGCCAAAATAACAAGAAATCAATTGAATTCTTAATATGCATTTGACTGGTTTAAAGACATACAATATGAAGTGCAAGGATTTATATTGCATGAGTTGTTCATAGAAATGTTACATGGGTTGGTTATGAATATCCATTTATATTGAGTTTTTTAGATTCACAAGTTTTCCAAACTTTCGAGATGCATGATGCATGCCTTGAATGTGATCGATTAAAGTTGGATTTATGAAATTATATGTATATATTTTATCTAATAGATAATATGCACCTACTAATCAATATCTGACAATGGTATTTTTGGGAGAAACTTAGTTTGAAAAAAGCAATGTTGAATCATATGAGAAGGTTTGAGGAAGCATAAGAAATGCGATGTAAGAGTCTAGGGCAGCGATACACACTGACAAGTCTGATGAAAGGACACACACTTCAAAAATTTAATCAAAGATTTGTGTTTTAGTGCACCAAGTAATTTGAGCAAGATATGGGTTGAATATAATGAGAAAGGGGAAGTTATGTTATCTGTAAAACATTTGTTTGATGTATTATGTTGTTATATTTATCTTCTGACTTCTGTTTCACTAACATACAAAGTATAATACTATGTTGAGCTCGTGTTTTGGTTTCACAAATTTTTAGGTTAGAAGTGATGATTAGAAGAACTGGACAATCACGTAAGAATAAAAATAATGCATATAAAGGAAACCATGGGTGATTTTGGGTGATTTTTTTTAATTAGTTTAAAAATGTTAGGTTTTCCTTATTGCAAGAGATTTGCAAATCCCTTGAGGAGATATAACTTCTAACAACAATTTGGTTTGAAGTCAATATTATTGCGAGTTTCTATTTGTATCTAGATATGTAGTAATATCATGAATAATGACCCATGCCTCCTCGGTCCACCTTATTGGGGATAATAAGAGGAGGGGGTCACTACAATTGGTATCAGAGTGCATATTCTTATACATGGATTGTAATAAATATTAGTTCAAAAAACTCCATAGATCCAGGGGAATTATTATTTTGATTTTCATAGGGTGATGGTGTCTACAAAGGTTCGCACCGGGGGGGATAATAATATTTTCTCCGCACCACTAGTTGGTTTATGAGACTACTCATTATTCTAATTTCTTCCTGGCTAGAGTCTTAGGACTTGCTTGAAGTAACATACCTAAAGTTTTCTCATCTATTTCTTCATCTCCTTCTCTACCCCATACCTTCATAAGGACACAATAGACTCTTCTCTATTAAAATTTGGGTTCCCTAATAAAATAGCTTTACGTCAATCCTCCTACAACAATTGCATATGAAATAAAAATTCAAAATATAAACCTAAATATGCAATGAGACATGTTTTATGCACACTTCTTCTGTAAGGATAAACCTAGAAATTTTTAGGAACTTAGGTGGGAACTAGGTATCTTAAAAGTACCTAAATAATGTAGACATAGAAAACTATGATTAAAAAAATTATTTATGGGTATACATGATTAATAATTTAAAAGTACACATATATGAACAACTTTAATAGAGGGATGAAGAAAGATAATAAACAAAGAATATGTATGTTATTTTGAACACTGATTAAAGATCCTAATCTTGTAGATATAAAATGAAATATAGAAGGAAGTAATATGTGCATACAAACCCTACCAATACATAGGGACATAGAAATGTCACCTTGAGCCTCAAAGATGAATACATATTCAAGAGATCGATAAACCTAGAACAATACCTTCCAAGGACGAGACTCTATCCCTAAAAATGCCATTTTAATCTTTAAGTAGGTGGAAGTGATCTATGTCATGTATGTTTTATAAGGTATAGTAGGAATTCGTAAGGGAAGTGTATGTGTTGACTAGAATTTCCTTATCAAAAATCTACCCTAGGTGGAATCAAGAGAATAACCTTGTATGCATACATGTTTCACAATAGACAAGAAGAATAAAAGAGAGAAATTCAATGAACCCAACCATGGGTATCGGTTTCATGGTGGTCAAGATACATATAAATGATGACTATAGGTAAGGGTCATGAAAAAATGTAGGGTTCTGTAAACTATCCATCATGACCCTTAAACCTCTGGTTGCATGTTCTAGAACTCAGTGTAGTTATTGGCCTAATGGCATAGCACTAGCGTAAGTTAGCATTACACGAGAAAATATGTGATGGGCTAACCAAGGTTTGTTGAGTGCTCAATAAGAAAGATTAATTCCAAGGAGTGTAACAACAAAACTTGTGTTCTATCCAAGGGCAAGAGAACCCACTTGAAAGGGTGTAAATATGTAAAGTACCAAACGGTACCAAGCTTTATACCTTGCATATATCCCTTGATCGAGTTGGGGGATATAGCTAACCAATGCAATTCAATCCAAAAGGAATGATATATCATAATAAAATTCCCTAAGTTTTTTGGAGTATCCCAAAGGAAAGGTATCCACCATGAAAGAAATATAATGTACCTTTTCTTATTTCAGAGCATTGAGAATAAAGATGTACATAGGAAGTTTTTTTTTGAAAGACTTGTTAATAGTTGTGGGTGTGATAGGTTGAACATAGGTAATGGATACCTTGATCCAAATGAGGTTGAGCCAATAAAGGAAATAGAAAGACCCATTCTGAGAAACTAATAATATGTTTAATCCTCCTGTGGTGGCTAAAAGAATCCATATTGATAATTTTCATTACCCACATGAATTCTCTTGGAATATGAAAAATGAAATAGATTGAGTGAGCCAGTCCAGTCACCACTTATGTATAGGGATGCATGAATGTGTGAACATGAAGTACAAGCTTCAATACAAGTACATAAAACATAGACAATCATGCAAGTACATAAGGCAATGTAGGTATATGGTACATATATATACAATTATACCCCAAAGTTCAATAGTTGTGTAGAGATTATGAAGTTTCAAACATTCTTTCCAAGAGTGGCGTCAAATATGTGGAGGGTCAACTCATCTAAAGGGAAGGACCTTATGGAGGAAGTATGGAGCACGTGGGGTAAGTGTATGTGTCTAAAGAGCTTAAACCCCTAATAAGAAATAAGAGAGGACCCTAGACTAGGCTCCTACTCGAAAGATGAGTTGAACCACTTAGTCTTCATTTTGAATTCATTGGTGACTTTGGCTGTCTTGGATGGAACTAAACCTAGATATAGAATGCATTATAATAGCATAAAATATAGAAGACATGAAAATCATGATATGAACCATGCATGAAAAAATAGTTCTTTTTGTGTTGGTTTTTAAGAAAAGTTTTGCAACCACACTTTTATGAGAAACCTTGATGAAATTTGAGACTAAAATGTTATGTAAATTTAATAGATCAATGTAAAACACACCCAATTTGGGATGATTCTTTTGGACATAATATCCTGAGAGGGGTGAGAAAACCCTTTTTTGAATTGTATAATGAATCATGATAGAATATGTAACATTCTAGTGAACCTTATGCATCGTTGAGCCCTAAGTCAAATCTAGGGTTAAGTAGGGGAATTATAGATGTACAAAAGGCCCATGGTGTCAGGAGTGACACTCACTTCTTATGGCCCAAAAAGTTAGGAGAAGATCACTCCATGGGTACCTACATCCTTAGAAACCTCGAGGAAATGAATAAGGCCAATAATGCATAAGGAATATATATATATATATATATATATATATATATATATATATGTGTGTGTGTGTGTGTGTGTGTGTGTGTGTGTGCGTGTGTGTATATATATGTATATATATGTGATATTAATGTATATATAGGCCATTCATTCACTACCTATGTGAGTAACTACGGTTAGTTACCACTGCATATGTTTTGTAATTGGAAGGAACATGAGATGATTGAATCACGAAAACAAGATCAATGAATGCAGAAGCGATTAGCAGCGGAATTATCAACAATTACTAAAAATTAAAACTTTTTGTGAAGAGATCATCAACGATAAAACTCTTTCAATAAAGAAACATGATAAGTTGTTTACAAACTGGTCCATCATTACATCTCTGTAATAAACACATATCGAGGATTATAGCATCAATCACCTTGTTAACTGTACAAGGTAAGATACAAAATCTTGAGGCATCATGCCAAAATCTCAGATATACTGACTCTTAGGACCTGAGAGTACAAAGATGACACATAGGACATACTATCTACTATAATGACCGGGCCCACTTCCCTAGGCTCTAGTAGAGTTTCAGGAATGACGACTGGCCCCACAGACCACCACAAGCCTTAATTGCGCACTTTGTCCACACTGACGCGCAAGCCAGGATCAACTTCCCGACTGGTCACCCATCCTAGTACTACTCCAAGTTGAGCACGCTTAACTATGGAGTTCTTTAGGGATGGGATCCTAGAAAAGGAGGTGCAACTTGGTGATATGGGTAGTCCAATCATTCCTTTTAAGTGTGTTTTATCCGAGGCCTCAAATCCTGGGATGTTACAATCTCCCCACTTAGACTCTTGCCATCCTCGTCAAGGCTCAACTATAAGGCCTCATAATCACTTCCCCATTTCAGTGCAGACCCACAATGGCCCATGGACACCCAACTCCCGATCACAGAATACCAGCGCAAGGGTGGCTACGTCAACCATGGACATCCCTTTCCTACATGCCTGGACCGCTCAACTCAAGACTGGCATGCCATGCCCATGTGGGCCCCACCTACTGGAGGGGTTATGGCTCTAATACCATTTGTAACGACCGGGCCCACTGCCCTAGGCTCTAGTAGAGTTTCAGGAATGACGACTGGCCCCACAGACCACCGCAAGCCTTAACTACGCACTTTGTCCACACTAACGCGCAAGCCAGTATCAACTTCCCGACTGGTCACCCATCCTAGTACTACTCCAAGTTGAGCACGCTTAACTACGGAGTTCTTTAGGGATGGGATCCTGGAAAAAGAGGTACACCTTGGTGATATGGGTAGTCCAATCATTCCTTTTAAGAGTGTTTTATCTGAGGCCTCAAATCCTGGGATGTTACAATCTACACAACTTGACAGATAGTGTCTCCACCTGAGGATCAATGTTGTTCCTGAGAATGATGTTGCTGCTACTCACCCACTGATGGGTTCCTTCGTCCTTGGCATCTACCTAAAAAGTTGAATCCCACGGGGGTGAGACAATTAAATAATTGTCCCAGCGAGAGTTATAACTCCTCTCCAGAAGCTTTGTTATTGCAATAATGGAATAACATAAAATAGGAGAATTATAAACATTCAATAGCAGATTTAATATTGTATAAATTATATAAAGCAGCATCCTTATAATTAATCCTTTCAATTATAACTTAATTGAATGACAAGACATATAACAATAAGGAATATGAAGAACATGTATGTTATTTACTTAACTAAAGCACTATAAACAATGTATCATCAATCATTGTTTCTCGTAGTTCAACCTAAGCAAAAATGCTATACGGTTGATTACATTTTACAATCATATTTATGCCCTGAGGAGATGAGTTACACCTCTCATACTCCAACCGACCATCAATAGATCGCAATCGGTTTCATACATAGATTATCAGGAGAACCGGATTCCTATGACTTCATCACTCCTCAGTCAATATGAGGATCAACATGTAGGACATCTCGTGTCTCTGCTATAATAGATTTCCAGGGTATTCTGGCAACTTCGCTATTTATAGTTACAGTGGCTTTCTATACTCTCTTCACCATCGAGGGATTTCTTGTTTATCTCTCATCGATGTGGCATTATCAACATCATCAGGAGATTAGTGATACATCTTCCCAGCATAAACATATAATGAAGGATTGAGAGATTAATGGTACATCTTCTATCAAATCCAACATTAGGACGTAAGGATATTTGCGTCCATAACCCCCACATACTCAAAAATATGTGCTCTAGGAGTTCCCTTAGGAAAACCTATTTCACCATCATTTGATTTCTAACAATGATGGATCTATGGTCAGGGCTCTACATGATATCATTATACTTGATTATTTAAGTACATTATGGCATTCTTTAACATCAAGCATGTTTTCAAAAATAAATCAATAAAACAAATGTTATAAAGAAAGAATACTATTTGTATCAAGTTCACATCACATATTTTAAACATTGGGATATCAATCCCTAACCATTTCGTCATTGTAATTCAGGAGTGTAGGTATTCAAACCCTTGAATCATCATAACACTTGTTACCAAGTAACATCTTATCTTCCAGTCATTTTAACAGTATGATTGTTGATTATATCAATGCATATATTTCTCATGGCTCATTCAGCCTATCAAGCTCATATGTTACCACTCACCAGGTAACATAGCATATCATTATACTTGAAGCATGTAAAGTATTTTCAATGCATATAATATCAGAACCCTTACCTGGATATGATCACCTCCTTATAAAAACCTACATGGTTAACATTTACCAATAACATGCACATTGTAAATATATCAGCACAATACAAGTTCTTTTCAAATTATATATAGGATACCACGACCGTTCTATCTTGCACGGTCATGCAAGAGTAAACCACCACGGTCGTACTTCATTACACGGTTGTGTAACAAAGGATTCACCACGACCGTGTCATAATACCACAACTGGTTTCTAGGATTAGGATTCTCATTCAATCCAATTAGAGTTATTCAACCTCTTAGCTTGATTAGGAAAGTTCTTCCTTATTTCATACTTTAATCATGGAGTTTCATGCTTAAAAGCATAACTCAGAATTAGGGTTCACTTGTTCATATCATCACATCACCCTAAATTAGGGTTTACTATTCACATTACATCACATTACCCTAAATTAGGGTTTAATATTCACATTATAGTGAATTGAGGTCATTCCATTGTCTTATATGAAGATTACTCTCATTCATATCCTTAATAAGTTTAAGATTCATTAATAACCATAATTAGGGTTTCCATGATCACACAATGAAGGATCATACCCTGATTATGTGCATTCATATATGTTAGAAGCATATTACTTGATTCTTATTCATATTAGGGAGTCTTCTCTCTCCTCTTCTATATGTTGATGATTACATTACTCTTGATTAGATTAAGACAAACCAACTTGGAATCATAAGTCAAGTCATCACTACTATGGTCATTAGGGTTTGTGAGACGATCGAATCACGAAAACAAGATCAACGCATGCGGAAGTGATTAGCAGTGGAATTATTAAAAATTACTAAAAATTAAAACTTTTTGTGAAGAGATCATCAAACGATAAAACTCTTTCATAAATAAACATGATAAGTTGTTTACAAACTGATCCATCATTACATTTCTGTAATAAACACATCTCGAGGATTATAACATCAATCACCTTGTTAACTGTACAAGGTAAGATACAAAATCTCGAGGCAACATGCTAAAATCTCAGATATACTAACTCCTAGGACCTGAGAGTACAGAGACGACACACATGACATACTATCTACACAACTTGACAGACAGTGTCTCCACCTGAGGATCACTGCTTTCCCTGAGATTGTTGATGTTGCTGCTCACCCACTGATGGGTTCCTTCATCCTCGGCGTCAACCTAAAAAGTCGAATCCCACAGGGGTGAGACAATTAAATAATTGTCCCAGTGAGAGTTATAACTCTTCGCCAGAACCATTGTTATTGCCATAATGGAATAACATAAAGCAGGAGAATTATAAACATTCAATAGTAGGCTTAATATTGTATAAATTATGTAAAGTTGCATCCTTATAATTAATCCTTTCAATTATAACTTAATTGAATCACAAGACATATAAAAATAAGGAATATGAAGAACATGTATGCTAGTTACTTAACTAAAGCACTATAAACAATGTATCATCAATCATTGTTTCTCATAGTTCAACCTAAGCAAATATGCTATGCGGCTGATTACATTTTACAAACATATTTATGCCCTGAGGAGATGAGTTACACCTCTCATACTCCAACCGACCATCACTAGATCACAATTGGTACCATACATAGATCATCAGGAGAGCCGGATTCCTATGACCTCATCACTCCGCAGTCAGTATGAGGTTCAACATGCAGGACATCTCGTGTCTCTGCTATAATAGCTTTCCAGGGTATTCTGGCAACTTTGCTATTTAGAGTTAGAGTGGCGTTCTGTACTCTCTTTGCCATCGAGGGATTTCTTGTTTATCTCTCATCGATGTGGCATTATCAACATCATCAAGAGATTAGTGATACATCTTTTCGGCATAAACATATAATGAAGGATTGAGAGATTAATGGTACATCTTCTATCAAATCCAACATTAGGACGTAAGGTTATTTGCGTCCATAACCCCCACATACTCAAAAATATGTGCTCCAGGAGTTCCTTTAGGAAAACATGTTTCACCATCATTTGATTTCTAACAATGATGGGTCTATGGTCAGGGCTCTACATGATATCATTATACTTGATTATTTAAGTAAATTATGGCATTCTTTAACATCAAACATGTTTTCAAACATAAATCAATAAAACAAATGTTATAAAGAAAGAATAGTATTTGTATCAAGTTCATCTCACATACTTTAAGCATTGGGATATCAATCCCTAACCATTTCATCATTGTGATTCAGGAGTGTAGGTATTCAAACCCTTGAATCATCATAACACTTGTTACCAAGTAACATCTTATCTTCCAGTCATTTTAACAGTATGACTGTTGATTATATCAATGCATATATTTCTCATGGCTCATTCAGCCTATCAAGCTCATATGTTACCACTCACCAGGTAACATAGCATACATTATACTTGAAGCATGTAAAGTATTTTCAATGCATATAAAATCATAACCCTTACTGTGGGCTCTGATCTCCAAACCATAACATAAACACGATTAAAACTTAGCAGAAGCGAATCGGTAATCAGCGGAAGACAAAAATCATGGGAAATTAAAACTTTTCGTGACAAGAGCTTGAATCCATAAAAGCTTCTTTCATAAAGTGAGGTAACTGTTTACATCTCAGGATAATTACTTCTTGAGTAATTATATACATCAGGATACAAAATCTCAAGATCACTATACAAAAGACTCCAAGACCTGAGAGTACAGAGGACACATAGGACTGACTCTAACTACACCATATAGCAGGACAATCTCCACCTGAGATTACTGCTGCCCCTGATGCTGCTGCTGAGACTGATCACCTGTAGGCTGGTTCCTTCGTCTCCGACGTCCACCTAAAAAGTTGAAGCCTACGGGGTGAGACAATTATACATAATTGTCCCAGCGAGAGTTATAACTCTTCGCCAGAAGCTTTATTATAACATCAAAGAATATCTTAAACAATAAAGCCTTCAAAGCATTCTATAACAGTTGCAGGTATAACAAGATCTCTACAATTTAGGAGATATGGAGAATATCAACATTATTGCAATGTAACATCAATCAACTAACTTGGAGTCATCTCTAACAAGTTATACTACATGGTTGATTATGTTTTACAAACAACATTATGCCCCATAGAGATGAGGCTTACCACTCATACTCCAACTGATCGCTGAGAAGTCGCATCAGTATCATACATAGGTCATTAAGAGAGCCAGATTCTCATGACCTTCACCTTCCTCAGTCAGTAAGAGGATCACTTGTAGGACATCTCGTGTCTCTACTACTATAGCTCACCAGGGTAAACTGGTCCTTCGCTATTCTAGAGTCACAGTGGCGTTCTGTACTCTCTTCGTCATCAGGAGGTTTCATATTTACCTACCACTGATACGGATATCTGTGCTTTCTTCGTCATCAGGAGGTTTCATGTTTACCTACCACTGATACGGTATGGAACTATAGTTAAGGATGGATGGATTCCACATCTACATCACTTTCCTACACTAGGATGTAAGGTTCTACACATCCATGTACCCCACATACTCAAAAGTATGTGCTCCAGGAGTTCCCTAAGGAAAACATGTTTCACCATCACTTAATTTCTGACAATGATGGATCTATGATCAGGGCTCTACATTATACTTGATTAGTTAGGTACATTCAGTATTCTTTAACAGCATACATTGTTCTTCAAACAATAACAGTAGCATAGCAGCTATAAAAGGAGAATACTAAATGTAACATGCCTAACTCATATCAATCATCATTTCTCATTATCCTCATCACAAGTCATCTCTAAGGCATGACCTTGATGGTATTCATGGCTCTCATAGCCCCTTATCAGCATAGGATGCCACTAGCAAGGCATAAGATTAGTTTACTTATTCATAAGGCTAACAACATGCCTTTAATGAATATAACATCAACATCCATACCTGGATATGATTACCTTCATATCAGAACCTGCATGGTTAATACATCTGATAAAGGTAATGCAACAATAAGGAATGTACTTCCTACTCTTGTCATAAGAGTTAAATCTTTAATTTAAATCAAATAGAGTTTATTGCTCAAAAGCATGCCATTACCCTTGAATTAGGGTTTACTATTCACATTACATGTCATCACCCTTGAATTAGGGTTTACTATTCACATTACATGTCATTACCCTTGAATTGGGGTTTACTATTCACATCAAGGTGAATTAAACTCATAACATCATCATGTATGAGTAACATCTTCATTGATGCTCTTAGATTAGTTAAGAGTTCATCATTTATTATAATTAGGGTTTCTATGACCTCACACGGGTGGACCATACCCTAATTATGCTCACTTATGTGCATTGGAGATGCTTTACTTGAGTTTCCACTTAAAAAGGGTACTTTCTCTCTCTAGAGGTACTTTCTCTCTCTATAAGTACTTTCTCTCTCATCATAATGCTAGGTGATGTCAACATCACTCTAAAACAGGTTGGATTGAGTCATCATAGGCTAACATAGCCAAAAGCATCACCATTATGTGATTAGAGTTACTTTCTCTCTCTAGGGTACTTTCTCTCTCTAGAGTACTTTCTCTTTCATCATACTAATGATTTATGATAACATTAGACTAGATCAAGTTAGATAGAGTCATTATGACTAAAAACATCATTCTCATGTAATTAGGGTTTGAATTGAGCAAGGTATAACTCAATTGACCCTTCAGGGGTATTTTGGTAATCCCCCCAATTTTGATCATCATTATGATCAAAAACCTTAGTCAAATAACCCCTTACTATCCTATATTATCATTAGGGTTTGATTTGGGCAACATTGGACCATTTACATCATCAAATGATTGAATGAGGTCAACCTTGAATCACATTGATTGATTTCAATCATTAATCATCAATTGGGTTGAGATCGGTTGAAAGTGTTGACCGTTTGCTCACTTTGACCTTCCAAGACCGCGAGCCTCTCTCTATCTTCAAGACCGCGAGCCCCCTTAGGCTTCAAGACCGCGAGCCCTCTCCAAGTGGTTCAAGACCGCGAGCCCCCTTAGGCTTCAAGACCGCGAGCCCTCTCATTGGTTCAAGTTGATGTTGAGACCGCGAAGAGACGTTGACCGTTTAGCTAGTTTGACCTCAGGACCACGAGGCCCTTCACGGTCTTGAGACCGCGAGCCTCCTCTCGGTCTTGAGAGCGTGAGCCCCCTCATTGTCTTGAGACCGCGAGCCCTCTCACGGTCTTGAGACCGCGAGGCTCACATGGTCTCAGCCGCTTAGTCCATCAACAAAATCAAAGATACAATCGATGATGTTAACCGATGTTGAAGCCCTCAAAAGGTCAAAGATATGTTGACCACCTATGGATTGGGTCAATTAAGGTTATGCTTAACCAATTGGTCATTCAATTGACCCACAATTGTTGACCAATTAGGATTGAAATCGATTCAATTAGGGTCTATCAATGTTCACCCATTATCACTCAACAATATGCATCAACACAAGGTTGAACCCTTCAATTGAGCTCCAATTGGGCTCAAACTTGGCCCAAACGGTCTTGAGGTCATGTGGGTGGGCCCCACATGGTCTTGAGACTGTTTGCCCAAGATTTCATCAAAATCTAAGGTGATTTGATAGAGGTTGAACCATGATTGGGTCACCATTTCAGTATTTTGATCAATTGATAACATATTTGCAATTGGGTTCTCAATTGGTCAAATTACTCAACCCTAGACCTCCAAATGGTCTTGGGTGATTTTCCTCTCGGTCTTGAGACCGTTTGGATGAGTTCCAAACGGTCTTGAGACCGTTTGCCCATCCAATTTTGGATTCTAGTGCAAATTCATCAAGGTCTGACCCATTGAGTTGATGATCATGTCAATATTTAATTGCAATGTAATTTGGTGTAATTGTACCTTCAATTGGTCAACTATCCTTGACCCCAGACCTCCAAACGGTCTTGGTTGATTTCCCTCGCGGTCTTGAGACCGTTTGGGGGACCCCGAAACGGTCTTGAAACCGTTTAGGTCAATCAACCCTAAAAACCCTAATTAGGTCACCATAATTTCAGTACTGATTTTACCTAGGGTTAGCCATAGTATTCACCCTTCAACTCTTAGCCCGTTTGGAATTAGACCATAAAACTTGGTGAGTTGTTAACTAACATAATTTTGAACAGTAATCTCATACGGTCAACGCTTAGTCAACGACCTTACACGGTCTTGAGACCGTTTTCCAAAAACGAAAATTTCAGACCGTTTGAAAATCAGGAATAAATTCAAATAAAGTTGTTACTTAAAAAGGTCATATCTCCCGATTCCCTTGGTGTTAGCCTTCCAAATGTTGAGGGTAATTAGCCTATATAATTAGGGACAGATTTCTTATACGGTCCATGCTCGGTCAACGGGGCCAAATGGTCTTGAGACCGTTTGCCCTGTCGCGGTCTCGAGACCGTTTGCTCACCTCGCGGTCTTGAGTCCGAGAGAGCAAACTGTTAGGACCGTTTAAGGAAAAGAAAAGCGGTGGGTTTTTCTTGGAAATCCCGCCTTCATCTCCTAGCTCAAGAACAGTACGAATATCCCATGGGTTTGCTTGCAAAATAACAGGGAAAAGTAGGGAAACACTAAGAGCTATCATCAAAACGCATATAAAGATGCACATAGTAAAGCATGGGTTTAGAGTTATAAAACCCGCCTAAAGCTTGCTTCTTGAGCTCCAAGATTTCAAGCTCCAAGCTCTAATGGCGTCCTTGAGTTCTTACAGGTTGGACAAGGTCAAAGCTCCAAGGAAGGATGAAAATAGACGGCTAGAAAGGTAGGATTTCAAGAGTTAGCCATGAAGATGACCTTGAATTCGAGTTTTAACCATGGAATTAGGCAAGAAGAGGGGTTTAAACCTACCTTGCACCCCTTGGTCGTCCTCCTTAGCTCCAAGGCAGTCCTTGGTCGTCTTTGGTGAAATGAAACAGTAAGGGAACGAAGGGTGAGTTCCCTTGCAACTAAGGGAAGGAGAGCTTATATACATGGGGTAAGATTTTCAACATTAGTTCATAAGTTGTCCAGAATTCCAACTAGGTCCCTCCTTATTTACTTGATCGTCCCTTCCTCTTTATTCTAAGGACAAACCTTCTCTTAAGGTCTTAGGAAAAGAAGGTAAAGGAGAGCAAGCTAATAATGAGGTACATACATAAAGAAATATTGCACATATACCCTGATTATTCAATCACAAGGCATATCTCATAACTTGATAATTCAATTGAGGTGACTTCCTCATCATTTCTTCTCTTAATGATGGCAAGAGTCTAAAAAGATACATTAGATGACATACTTCACAATTTGTATCCCTTAATTTGGGTAAATTGCATTTTACCCCAAACTAGGGTTTCAAGCACCGGGATTGCTTCCACAGCTGCACCTTGGTGCCTTATCTTGGGAAATCCCTCAAACTTTGTTAAAAAGATTCTCATGATGTCTCAACATCAGAGGAACGTCACAACATGTGCAAATTGCAAGATAACCCCTTTTAGCTGGGTAAATTGCACATAGGTCCCTGCATATCAAAACAATGCTACAACTTTAAATAAAAAGGAGCAAATACTGAAATATACGTTTCTGAGAAACTTAATTACATGCTCAGAGTTAATCACAAAGATTTAATTACATATTTAGGCAAAACACCTAGGGTTAACTCATAACCCAGGTCAGGGATGTTACAAATTATCCACCCCTTTACAAGGATTTCGTCCCCGAAATCGATAAAACATACTACGAGAAAAGGGCAGGATACTTCCTTCTCATCTCATCCTCTAACTCCCAAGTGGCTTCTTCAATACCACGATGGTTGCAGAGGACTTTCACAAGACTTATATCTTTCTTCTTTAGCTTTTTAATTCGTTTATCAAGGATTGACACTGGTCCCTCCTCATAGGATATGTCATCATTCAATTCTACCTCCATAGGTTGTAGAACTGACTCGATGTCTGGGTGACATTTCTTCAACATAGAAATGTGAAACACAGGATGTAACCTCTGTAATTCTGGGGGAAGCTCTAGTTTATATGCTACCTTTCCAATCCGTTCAATGATTGGATAAGGCCCCATATATCTAGGAGCTAACTTCCCTTTCCTTCCAAAATGAAGGACCCCTTTCCAAGGTGAGACCTTAAGATACACTCTGTCTCCAACCTGGAACTCTAAGGGTCTACGACGTTTGTTAGCATAAGATTTCTGCCTATCCTGAGCAGTCTTAATCTTATGTTGTATAACTTTAATCTTTTCTGTGGTTTGCTGCACCAGGTCAGGACCTAACAACTGGTGCTCACCAGTCTCAAACCAACACAAGGGTGATCTACAACGTCTACCATATAAGGCTTCATAAGGTGCCATATCAATACTATGCTGATAGCTATTGTTATAGGCAAACTCTATCAAGCTTAAGTGTAGATCCCAACTTCCGGTGAACTGGAGAACACATGCTCGCAACAGGTCTTCTAAGGTTTGTATGGTTCTTTCCGACTGTCCATCAGTTTGTGGATGAAAGGCCGTACTAAACCTCAGCTTAGTGCCTAAGGCTTTGTGCAACTGTTCCCAAAAACGACTGGTAAACTGAGGACCTCTGTCAGAAACTATTGTGACAGGAACTCCGTGCAAACGCACTATCTCTTGAACATACAACTCAGATAACCTTTCAGCAGAATAGGTTGTTTTGACAGGTAAGAAATGTGCTGTCTTAGTCAACCTATCAACAATTACCCAAATGGAATCATGTCCTTTGCTTGTCCTAGGTAGGCCAACAACAAATTCCATGGTCACATGGTCCCACTTCCACTGTGATATGGGTAAAGGTTGCATTGTTCCTGCAGGCTTCTGGTGTTCAGCTTTAACTTGCTGACACACAGGACACCTCAGAACAAACTCTGCAACGTCCTTCTTCATCCCAGACCACCAATACAGATCTTTCAAATTCCGATACATCTTGGTGCTCCCTGGATGCATAGCATACATGGAAGAATGGGCTTCTTCCAGGACAAACTTTCTCAAGTTGTCCACATCTAGCACTATCATTCTTCCATTATAACAAGCTACTTGATCTTTTGAGTCATGAAAACTATCTAACTTCTCATTTCCATACTCAGATCTTATATGTTGAACTGCAGCATCACCTAGCTGTGCCTCTTTAATCTGCTCCCTTAGAGTAGGTTTAATATGCATCTCAGCTAACAAATCGGTTAACAATGACACCTTCAACTGTACATTGTCTTGCCTTAAAGAGATAAGCATATCTCTTCTAGAGCATACTAAAGAGTTTAGTTGTGCTCTATTCATGGTTGATGTTGCTGATTTCCTACTCAAGGCATCTGCAACAACATTGGCCTTGCCTGGATGGTAATCAATTGTACAGTCATAGTCCTTGATTAACTCCATCCAACGACGTTGCCTCATGTTGAGCTCATGCTGAGAGAAGATATACTTAAGGTTTTTATGGTCTGTGAAAATCTGGAATGTCTCTCCGTAGAGATAATGTCTCCAGATCATCAAAGCATGAACCACAGCAGCTAACTCTAGGTCGTGTGTTGGATAATTCTCCTCGTGTTTCTTAAGCTGTCGGGAAGCAAAAGAAATCACTTGTTTATCCTGCATCAACACACATCCAATCCCATTCTTGGAAGCATCACAGAAAACTACATATCCTTTTCCTTGTTCAGGTAGCACTAGCACAGGTGCACTTGTCAACCTCTCCTTCAGTAACTGGAAAGATTGTTGACACTTATCACTCCAAGAAAAAGGAACATCTTTCCGGGTTAACTTGGTCAAAGGTAAAGCTATAGAACTAAAGTTCTTAATGAACCTTCGATAATAGCCAGCTATCCCCAAGAAACTTCGAATCTCCGTCGGTGTCTTTGGTTGTTCCCATTGTAGAATAGATTCTACCTTTGTAGGGTCAACACGAATTCCCGAGGCGGATATTACATGTCCAAGAAAAGATACCTCCGGCAGCCAGAACTCACACTTGCTAAACTTAGCGTACAGCTTATGTTCTCTTAGCAAGGTCAAAGCTTGGCGAAGATGCTGCTCATGCTGCTGAGCATCCTTACTATAGATAAGAATGTCATCTATGAAGACTACAACACACTGATCAAGGAAAGGTCGAAAAACTCTATTCATGAGTTCCATGAATGCAGCTGGTGCATTGGTTAGTCCAAACGACATAACCGTGAACTCATAGTGACCATATCTTGTCCTAAAGGCAGACTTGGATATGTCACTATCCTTAATACGGAGTTGATGATATCCAGACCTCAAGTCTATTTTTGAAAAGATTGTTGCACCATGCAACTGGTCAAAGAGATCATCAATCCTCGGTAGAGGATACTTATTCTTTATTGTTACTTTATTGAGTTGTCTATAGTCAATGCACAACCGCATTGACCCATCTTTCTTTTTAACAAACAAGACCGGAGCACCCCAAGGTGAAGTACTCGGTCGGATAAAACCTCTCTCAAGTAGCTCTTGAAGCTGTTTCTTGAGTTCTGCCATCTCGGCAGGCGCCATCCTATACGGAGTTTGAGCTATGGGTTTCGTATCTGGGATCAGATTAATTTCAAAATCAATCTCCCGAGGTGGTGGTATACCAGGAAGTTCTTCAAGAAACACATCCTCGAATTCCCCAACTATGGAAACCTTAGCAGGATTGGTCCTTTCCTTGGTAACATCTACCACATGGGCTAAGAATGCATAACATCCTTGCCTTAACAGCTTATCAGCAACCATAGCTGACACAAGACAGGTGGGCAGAATATTTCTTTCACCTTGAAAGATCCATGTGTTTCTTTCATCAACAAACACAGCCAACTTGGACTCACAATCCAAGACAACTCTATACCTTTCTAAGGAATCCATCCCGAGGATTATATCAAATCCCTGCATATCAAGTGGTATAAGATCCACTTGAATGCGATGGTCAGAAAAGAAAAGGATGCAGGGAGAACACACCTCCTGCAAAATGGCAGACCCACTAAACGGAGTCTCTAACAACAAAATATCTGCTCTATGGCTAACAGTCACATTGCAGTTACGAATCACTTCACGAGTGATGAAAGAGTGCGTAGCACCCGGATCAATCAGAACAGATACAACACAGGATATAGACATATCAGAATATAAAAGTTTCATCTGACCTACCACTACCCATGGATTGACCACTGCCTCAGGTGGGTTCATAGCATAGAACCTCGCAGTCGCCTGGTGTTGAGGTGGTGCTGATGATCCAGCTTGAGACGCTTGTCCACGTCCTCGAGCTGCTCCTTAATGTTGTCTATTCTGAGATCCCTGTTGATTCTGTCTCGGGGTTTGTTGTGTCACACTGACAGGCCTAGAA
Organism: Alisma plantago-aquatica; assembly: GCA_963693085.1. Lineage (NCBI taxonomy): Eukaryota > Viridiplantae > Streptophyta > Magnoliopsida > Alismatales > Alismataceae > Alisma > Alisma plantago-aquatica. Next base: position 525,686,836 of record OY856412.1, read on the forward strand.
TGGCAATCCTTCATCAAGTGTCCCACCTTACCACAGTTGTAGCAACTCTTCTCCTGTTGCTGTGGTCTGGGTGGTCCAGTTACTGACACTGATGCAGAACTGTGCGTCCCTTGAAGCGGTTGACTCCGTCCTCTACCTTCGCTTGGTGTCCATTGAGTTTGAAAACTCGATCTGGGTGGTGGAGGGTTAGGTGCAGAGAATCTAGGTTTCTTAGAATCTCTAGATGAAGAACCCTGGAACTGTGGATATCTTTTATGGGTTTGTCTTTTTTCAACCACAGATCTCTCTATCCTTCGGACTGACTCAACGAAGGTAGAGAATCTCTCTCTGTTTTCTAAGGCAGACACAGGGGTTGACATATCAGAATTCAAACCCTTCTCGAATCTTCTGATTCTTTCCTCGTCCGTAGCAGCCATGTGCGGACAGAACCGCAACAACTCCATGAACTTAGCTTCATACTTACTAATGTTCATTATACCCTACCTTAGTTTCTCAAACTGAGAGATCTTCTCATCTAGGAAGGTCTTTGGAAAATATCTATTGGTAAATTCCCGACGAAACTCTTCCCATGAGAACTCTACTCCAGGTCTCTTCTGCTCTTCCATGTTCCACCAGTGACCGGCACTGCCTTTGAGAAGATAGACAGCATGTCTAACCTTCTCAGCTTCCAGAATTATAAGAATCCTGAAAGCCTTCTCCAACTCTGTCAACCATAAGTCAGCATCTGTAGGGTCGGCAATTCCAAAGTACTCAGTAGCTCCGACACGACGAAGTCGTTCGAATGTCTTACCAATACCTTGTGCTTCAGGATGGACAGGTGCCCTAGGTGCAGGAATGGGCATCCTATCAGTTATATGTGTCATGGCAGTCATGAACTGCCCGAACATCGTCTGTACAGCTGGATCACTCATGTCAGCTGGGTCGAACTGGGGTGGCTCTCTTGGCGACTCAGGTGCAGGTTGTTCTATTCTCGGAACTCTTGCACCGTCTCGAGGTGCACTAGCACTACTCTCTGCCACGTGCTCATCACGATGTTCTGACATTCTTATGTATCTTCTTCTCCTGAGGAGCAGAAGATTCTATTAGATGAGGAAGGAGTACTAAAGGTAGACTCGACATCCTAAGTCCTATGCCTATGTAGACTCAACTGAACCTGGAGCTCTGATACCACTAGTTGTGGGCTCTGATCTCCAAACCATAACATAAACATGATTAAAACTTAGCAGAAGCGAATCGGTAATCAGCGGAAGACAAAAATCACGGGAAATTAAAACTTTTCGTGACAAGAGCTTGAATCCATAAAAGCTTCTTTCATAAAGTGAGGTAACTATTTACATCTCAGGATAATTACTTCTTGAATAATTATATACATCAGGATACAAAATCTGAAGATCACTATACAAAAGACTCCAAGACCTGAGAGTACAGAGGACACATAGGACTGACTCTAACTACACCATATGGCAGGACAATCTCCACCTGAGATTACTGCTGCCCCTGATTCTGCTGCTGAGACTGATCACCTGTAGGCTGGTTCCTTCGTCTCCGACGTCCACCTAAAAAGTTGAAGCCTACGGGGTGAGACAATTATACATAATTGTCCCAGCGAGAGTTATAACTCTTCGCCAGAAGCTTTATTATAACATCAAAGAATATCTTAAACAGTAAAGCCTTCAAAGCATTCTATAACAGTTGCAGGTATAACAAGATCTCTACAATTTAGGAGATATGGAGAATATCAACATTATTGCAATGTAACATCAATCAACTAACTTGGAGTCATCTCTAACAAGTTATACTACATGGTCGATTATGTTTTACAAACAACATTATGCCCCGTGGAGATGAGGCTTACCACTCATACTCCAACTGATCGCTGAGAAGTCGCATCAGTATCATACATAGGTCATTAAGAGAGTTGGATTCTCATGACCCTCACCTTCCTCAGTCAGTAAGAGGATCACTTGTAGGACATCTCGTGTCTCTACTACTATAGCTCACCAGGGTAAACTGGTCCTTCGCTATTCTAGAGTCACAGTGGCGTTCTGTACTCTCTTCATCATCAGGAGGTTTCATATTTACCTACCACTGATACGAATATCTGTGCTTTCTTCGTCATCAGGAGGTTTCATGTTTACCTACCACTGATACGGTATGGAACTATAGTGAAGGATGGATGGATTCCACATCTACATCACTTTCCTACAGTAGGATGTAAGGTTCTACACATCCATGTACCCCACATACTCAAAAGTATGTGCTCCAGGAGTTCCCTAAGGAAAACATGTTTCACCATCACTTAATTTCTGACAATGATGGATCTATGATCAGGGCTCTACATTATACTTGATTAGTTAGGTACATTCAGTATTCTTTAACAGCATACATTGTTCTTCAAACAATAACAGTAGCATAGCAGCTATAAAACGAGAATACTAAATGTAACAGGCCTAACTCATATCAATCATCATTTCTCATTATCCTCATCACAAGTCATCTCTAAGGCATGACCTTGATGGTATTCATGGCTCTCATAGCCCCTTATCAGCATAGGATGCCACTGGCAAGGCATCAGATTACTTTACTTATTCATAAGGCTAACATCATGCCTTTAATGAATATAACATCAACATCCATACCTGGATATGATTACCTTCATATCAGAACATGCATGGTTAATACATCTGATAAAGGTAATGCAACAATAAGGAATGTACTTCCTACTCTTGTCATAAGAGTTAAATCTTTAATTTAAATCAAATAGAGTTTATTGCTCAAAAGCATGCCATTACCCTTGAATTAGGGTTTACTATTCACATTACATGTCATCACCCTTGAATTAGGGTTTACTATTCACATTACATGTCATTACCCTTGAATTGGGGTTTACTATTCACATCAAGGTGAATTAAACTCATAACATCATCATGTATGAGTAACATCTTCATTGATGCTCTTAGATTAGTTAAGAGTTCATCATTTATTATAATTAGGGTTTCTATGACCTCACACGGGTGGACCATACCCTAATTATGCTCACTTATGTGCATTGGAGATGCTTTACTTGAGTTTCCACTTAAAAAGGGTACTTTCTCTCTCTAGAAGTACTTTCTCTCTCTATAAGTACTTTCTCTCTCATCATAATGCTAGGTGATGTCAACATCACTCTAAAACAGGTTGGATTGAGTCATCATAGGCTAACATAGCCAAAAGCATCACCATTATGTGATTAGAGTTACTTTCTCTCTCTAGGGTACTTTCTCTCTCTAGAGTACTTTCTCTTTAATCATACTAATGATTGATGATAACATTAGACTAGATCAAGTTAGATAGAGTCATTATGACTAAAAACATCATTCTCATGTAATTAGGGTTTGAATTGAGCAAGGTATAACTCAATTGACCCTTCAGGGGTATTTTGGTAATCCTCCCCATTTTGATCATCATTATGATCAAAAACCTTAGTCAAATAACCCCTTACTATCCTAGATTATCATTAGGGTTTGATTTGGGCAACATTGGACCATTTACATCATCAAATGATTGAATGAGGTCAACCTTGAATCACATTGATTGATTTCAATCATTAATCATCAATTGGGTTGAGATCGGTTGAAAGTGTTGACCGTTTGCTCACTTTGACCTTCCAAGACTGCGAGCCTCTCTCTATCTTCAAGACCATGAGCCCCCTTAGGCTTCAAGACCGCGAGCCCCCTTAGGCTTCAAGACCGCGAGCCCTCTCATTGGTTCAAGTTGATGTTGAGACCGCGAAGAGACGTTGACCGTTTAGCCAGTTTGACCTCAGGACCGCGAGGCCCTTCACGGTCTTGAGACCGCAAGCCTCCTCTCGGTCTTGAGACCATGAGCTCCCTCACGGTCTTGAGACCGCGAGCCCTCTCACGGTCTTGAGACCGCGAGGCTCACATGGTCTCAGCCGCTTAGTCCATCAACAAAATCAAAGATACAATCGATGATGTTAACTGATGTTGAAGCCCTCAAAAGGTCAAAGATATGTTGACCACCTATGGATTGGGTCAATTAAGGTTATGCTTAACCAATTGGTCATTCAATTGACCCACAATTGTTGACCAATTAGGATTGAAATCGATTCAATTAGGGTCTATCAATGTTCACCCATTATCACTCAACAATATGCATCAACACAAGGTTGAACGCTTCAATTGAGCTCCAATTGGGCTCAAACTTGGCCCAAACGGTCTTGGGACCGTTTGCCCAAGATTTCATCAAAATCTAAGGTGATTTGATAGAGGTTGAACCATGATTGGGTCACCATTTCAGTATTTTGATCAATTGATAACTTATTTGCAATTGGGTCCTCAATTGGTCAAATTACTCAACCCTAGACCTCCAAACGGTCTTGGGTGATTGTCCTCTCGGTCTTGAGACCGTTTGGATGAGTTCCAAATGGTCTTGAGACCGTTTTCCCATCCAATTTTGGATTCTAGTGCAAATTCATCAAGGTCTGACCCATTGAATTGATGATCATGTCAATATTTAATTGCAATGTAATTTGGTGTAATTGTACCTTCAATTGGTCAACTATCCTTGACCCCAGACCTCCAAACGGTCTTGGTTGATTTCTCTCGCGGTCTTGAGACTGTTTGTGGGACCCCTAAACGGTCTTGAGACCGTTTAGGTCAATCAACCCTAAAAACCCTAATTAGGTCACCATAATTTCAGTACTGCTTTTACCTAGGGTTAGCCCTAGTATTCACCCTTCAACTCTTAGCCCGTTTGGAATTAGACCATCAAACTTGGTGAGTTGTTAACTAACATAATTTTGAATAGTAATCTCATACGGTCAATGCTTAGTCAACGACCTTAAACGGTCTTGAGACCGTTTGCCCAAAAAGGCAATTTCAGACCGTTTGAAAATCAGGAATAAATTCAAATAACGTTGTTACTTAAAAAGGTCATATCTCCCGATTCCCTTTGAGTTAGCCTTCCAAATTTTGAGGGTAATTAGCCTATATAATTAGGGACATATTTCTTATACGGTCCACGCTCGGTCAACGGGGCCAAACGGTCTTGAGACCGTTTTCCCTGTCGCGGTCTCAAGACCGTTTGCGTCGCGGTCCTGAGTCTTAGAGAGCAAACTGTTAGGACCGTTTAAGGAAAAGAAAAGCGGTGGGTTTTTCTTGGAAATCCCGCCTTCATCTCCTAGCTCAAGAACAGTACGAATATCCCATGGGTTTTCTTGAAAAATAACAGCGAAAAGTAGGGAAACACTAAGAGCTATCATCAAAACGCATATAAAGATGCACATAGTAAAGCATGGGTTTAGAGTTATAAAACCCGCCTAAAGCTTGCTTCTTGAGCTCCAAGCTTTCAAGCTCCAAGCTCTAATGGCGTCCTTGAGTTCTTACAGGTTGGCCAAGGTGAAAGCTCCAAGGAAGGATGAAAATAGACGGCTAGAAAGGTAGGATTTCAAGAGTTAGCCATGAAGATGACCTTGAATTCGAGTTTTAACCATGGAATTAGGCAAGAAGAGGGGTTTAAACCTACCTTGAACCCCTTGGTCGTCCTCCTTAGCTCCAAGGCAGTCCTTGGTCGTCTTTGGTGAAATGAAACAGTAAGGGAACGAAGGGTGAGTTCCCTTGCAACTAAGGGAAGGAGAGCTTATATACATGGGGTAAGATTTTCAACATTAGTTCATAAGTTGTCCATAAATCCAACTAGGTCCCTCCTTCTTTACTTGATCGTCCCTTCCTATTTATTCTAAGGACAAACCTTCTCTTAAGGTCTTAGGAAAAGAAGGTAAAGGAGAGCAAGCTAATAATGAGGTACATACATAAAGAAATATTGCACATATACCCTGATTATTCAATCACAAGGCATATCTCATAACTTGATAATTCAATTGAGGTGACTTCCTCATCATTTCTTCTCTTAATGATGGCAAGAGTCTAAAAAGATACATTAGATGACATACTTCACAATTTGTATCCCTTAGTTTGGGTAAATTGCATTTTACCCCAAACTAGGGTTTCAAGCACCGGGATTGCTTCCACATCTGCACCTTGGTGCCTTAGCTTGGGAAATCCCTCAAACTTTGCTAAAAAGATTCTCATGATGTCTCAACATCAGAGGAACATCTCAACATGTGCAAATTGCAAGCTAACCCCTTTTAGCTGGGTAAAATGCACATAGGTCCCTGCATATCAAAACAATGCTACAACTTTAAATAAAAAGGAGCAAATACTGAAATATACGTTTCTGAGAAACTTAATTACATGCTCAGAGTTAATCACAAAGATTTAATTACATATTTAGGCAAAACACCTAGGGTTAACTCATAACCTAGGTCAGGGATGTTACACTTACCTGGATATGATCACCTCCTTATAAAAACCTACATGGTTAACATTTACCAATAACATGCACATTGTAACTATGTCAACACAATACAAGTTCTTTTCAAATTATATATGGGATACCACAGTTGTGCTATCTTGCACGGTCGTGCAAGAGTAAACCACCACGGCCATGCTTCATTACACGATTGTGTAATAAAGGATTCACCACGACTGTGTCATAATACCACAGTTGGTTTCTACGATTAGGATTCTCATTCAATCCAATTAGAGTTATTCAACCTCTTAGCTTGATTAGGAAAGTGCTTCCTTATTTCACACTTTAATCATGGAGTTTCATGCTTAAAAGCATAACTCAGAATTAGGGTTCACTTGTTCATATCATCACATCACCCTAAATTAGGGTTTACTTTTCACATTACATCACATTACCCTAAATTAGGGTTTAATTTTCACATTATAGTGAATTGAGGTCATTCCATTATATTATATGAATATTACTCTCATTCATATCCTTAATAAGTTTAAGATTCATTAATCACCATGATTAGGGTTTCCATGATCTCACAATGATGGATCATACCCTGATTATGTGCATTCATATATGTTGGAAGCATATTACTTGATTCTTATTCATATTAGGGAGTCTTCTCTCTCCTCTTCTATATGTTGATGATTACATTACTCTTGATTATATTAAGACAAACCAACTTGGAATCATAAGTCAAGTCATCACTACTATGGTCAATAGGGTTTGCCTGATCAAGGGGTGTTGACTACTTGAACCCATCAAGGGTACTTTGGTAATGTCCACCATTGATCATAACATGCATCAACCAACTAATTACTAGTTCCCTTAATCACTTTAGGTACCTTTAGGGTTTAGGTTGTACAATTACTAAACCATCTTGACCACTAAGGCATCAAACATTATTGACCCTAAAAGACCCCAAACGGTTTTGCACTTTCAACCTCCAAATGGTTTTGAAACCGCAAGAAGTTGTTGACCATTTGGACCCTTTGACTTTCAAGACCGCATGGCCAAGTACACCATCAAGACCGTTTGCCCTAGGTGAGGTGAAGACCGTTTGGTCCCGTTGACCATTTGGCCAACATTGACTTTTGAAACCACATGGACAAATCAGCCTTGAAACCGCATGGTCACCAAACGGTTTGAAACCGCATGACCACCTAACGGTCTTGAGACCGTTTGGTCCCAAACGGTCTGGAGACCATTTGGACTCAAACGGTCTTGAGACCGTTTGGTCCAAACACCCTCAAAACCGCATGGACCAAGAAGTGTGTCAATTCTTTCAATTGATATAGGGTTTTCAAGGTTGAACCCCTCAAACGTTCATGCCATCGTTAAACACTTATCAATTGAGCCAATTAGGTTAACCCTCTACTGATTTGACCCTCAATTGATCCTCAATTGAACACCAATTAGGGTTTGGATTGATTGGATTAAGGTTTGGAATTGATCATCCTTCAACATGCATCAATTTGAGCCTAATTGATGTTGAACCCATTGAACCATCACTCAATTGGGTTGCCCATGATGTCATCAAAAACCAAGTCAATTACTTAAGGGTTGAACCCTAGGTTTGGTCACCAAATCAGCATTTAGTTACTTAGCAAATTGATAGGATTAGATCCTCAATTGGTTAACCCTACTTAACCCTAGACCTCCAAACAGTCTTGGGTTGTCACCAAACGGTCTTGAAACCGTTTGAGTGATCCCCAAATGGTTTTGAAACTGTTTGTGCCACTCAACCCAAACTTCAACATGATTGTATTATTGAAATCAGCAATAGACCCGATTAGGGTTTAGGTGATTAAAGTGCCTTCAATTGGTGATTTTCCTGGAATTAGTTAATGATTCTTGGTGAGTGATTAGTCCATAATATGTACAATAGCCCTGCAAATGGCCAACGCCTGGTCAACACTTCAAAATGGTCATGGAGACCATTTGCTCCAATCGTTCTCATAAAACCATTTGTTTCCAAACAATTTTGCAAACCGTTTGAGCACAAGGTGAAGACCGTTTGATAAAATTGGATTAGGATGAAACTTTGGAATTAATGCCACCTTCTTCTACCTCAAGAACCTGATCTGTTCTTCATAGATTTGGTTGCAGGAACACTTAGAAGTATGGAAGGAAAGAAGGCAAGCAACATTTTCATAGGAAGAAGATGTATAAACAAAGCTTTAAGGTTTAGAGTTATAAAACCCACCTTAGAATCTGATATAGAGCTCCAAGCTCCGTAGCTTTAATGGTGGCTTGAGCTCCATAGGTCATCCAAGATCCTTTCTTTAAGAATTGGATGGAGAAGATGGCTAGAAACAAGAGTTGTGTAAGGTAAACTAGCAAACCAACCTTGTAATGGGATTTCCACTATGAATCCGAGCTCGAAGATTACCAAAACTTACCCAAACCAGCTTGGTCATTCTCCTATGCTCCTTATCTCCTCCTTAGTTGGTCCAAAGCAAGAAGGTGAGAAGAGGAATGAAGGGAAACGATCCCTTGCCTTTGTAAAAGAGGTGTGCTTATATACTTTTAGTACATTTCCAAGGCAATGACAATTATTTCTTCGATTTTACATCTATATCCTCCACACCCCTCTCCACTTCTTTGACATGTTCCTCCCTTCTCATCACATGCAACTCCTCTTTCTCAACCAAGGATAAATACAAAGGATTCAAACACCTTACTCAAATATTCATGTATAAAGGCCATTTTGCATACATCTTGTTTATTTACTTATAATGGTTATCCTTCTTATATGAGTATACAAATGAGGCGCCCCCCTCATTTTCTTTACCCTACTTGATGCCAAGATGTATGAGAGATACTCTAGAGGGTGTATTTTACATGTTGCACCCTATGTTTTGGGTAAATTGCATTTTACACCAAAACTAGGTTTTAAAGCACACAGATTGCTCTACAAGCTATATCTTGGTGCCCAAGCTTGGAGAATCCATATCACTACATCATATTCATTCTTATGATGTCTCAACATCAGAGGAACATCTTAACATGTGCAATTTTCAAGTTAACCCCTCTACTTGGGTAATTTGCACATAGGTCCACTTTTAACAAAACAATATTACATCATTGTTCAAAAAGGACAAAAATGGAAATATATGTTCCTCAGGAGCTTTAACTACATATCAAAGGATAATCACAAGCATCTAATCACATGTCTTAAGCAAAATACCTAGGATTAGTTCATAACCCAGGTCAGGGATGTTACAGTTTGCCTAATCAAGGGGTGTTGACTACTTGAACCCATCAAGGGTACTTTGGTAATGTCCACCATTGATCATAACATGCATCAACCAACTAATTACTAGTTCCCTTAATCACTTTAGGTACCTTTAGGGTTTAGGTTAAACAATTACTAAACCATCTTGACCACTAAGGCATCAAACATTATTGACCTTAAAAGACCCCAAACGGTTTTGCACTTTCAACCTCCAAACAGTTTTGAAACCGCATGAAGTTGTTGACCGTTTGGACCCTTTGACTTTCAAGACCGCATGGCCAAGTACACCATCAAGACCGTTTGCCCTAGGTGAGGTGAAGATCGTTTGGTCCCGTTGACGGTTTGGCCAACATTGACTTTTGAAACCTTATGGACAAATCAGCCTTGAAACTGCATGGTCACCAAACGGTTTGAAACCGCATGACCACCAAACGGTCTTGAGACCATTTGTTCCAAACACCCTCAAAACCGCATGGACCAAGAAGTGTGTCAATTCTTTCAATTGAATTAGGGCTTTCAAGGTTGAACCCCTAAAACGTTCATGCCATGGTTAACCACTTATCAATTGAACCAATTAGGTTAACCCTCTACTGATTTGACCCTCAATTGATCACCAATTAGGGCTTGGATTGATTGGATTAGGGTTTGGAATCGATCATCCTTCAACATGCATCAATTTAAGCCTAATTGATGTTGAACCCATTGAACCATCACTCAATTGTGTCATGACCTGACCCCAAATGGTCTTGGGATCGTTTGGTCATTCTCCAAATGGTCTTGAGACCGTTTTCTCAAGTCAACAACAAAAACCAAGTCAACCTATTAAGGTTTGAACCATAGATTGGATCATTAGGTCACTAATCGATTATATTTCAACTTATTGCCTTTCAATCTTCAACCACTTAACCATAGACCTCCAAATGGTCTTGGGTGACCTCTAACCGGTTTTAAAACCATTTGGACATCCTCCAAATGGTCTTGAGACCGTTTTCCCATGATGTCATCAAAACCCAAGTCAATTACTTAAGGGTTGAACCCTAGGTTTGGTCACCAAATCAACACTTAGTTACTTAGCAAATTGATATGATTGGATCCTCAATTGGTTAACCCTACTTAACCCTAGCCCTCAAAATGGTCTAGGGTTGTCACCAAACGGTCTTGAAATTGTTTGAGTGATCCCCAAATGGTTTTGAAACCATTTGGGCCACTCAACCCAAACTTCAACATGATTGTATTATTGAAATCAACAATAGACCCAATTAGGGTTTAGATGATTAAAGTGCCTTCAATTGGTGATTTTCTTGGAATTAGTTAATGATTCTTGGTGAGTGATTAGTCCATAATATGTACAACAGCCCTCCAAATGGTCAATGCCTGGTCAACACTTCCAAATAGTCTTGGAGACCGTTTGCTCCGATCGTTCTCATGAAACCATTTCCCACCAAACGGTTTTGAAATTGTTTGCTTCCAAACGATTTTGCAAACCGTTTAAGCACAAGGTGGAGACCGTTTGATAAATTTGGATTAGGATGAAACTTTGGAATTAAAGCCACCTTCTTCTACCTCAAGAACCTGATCTGTTCTTCATGGATTTGGTTGCCAGAACACTTAGAAGTATGGAAGAAAAGAAGGAAAGCAACGTTTTCATAGGAAGAAGATGTATAAATAAAGCTTTAAGGTTTAGAGTTATAAAACCCACCTTAGAATATGATCTAGAGCTCCAAGATCCATAGCTTTAATGGTGTCTTTAGCTCCATAGGTCATCCAAGATCCTTTCTTAAAGAATTGGATGGAGAAGATGGCTAGAAACAAGAGTTGTGTAAGGTAAACTAGCAAACCAACCTTGTAATGGGATTTCCTCCATGAATCTGACCTAGAAGATGACCAAAACTAACCCAAACCAGCTTGGTCATTCTCCTCTGCTCCTGATCTCCTCTGTAGTCGGTCCAAAGAAAGAAGATGAGAAGAGGAATGAAGGGAAACGATCCCTTGTCTTTGTAAAAGAGGTGTGCTTATATACTTTGAGTACATTTCCAAGGCAATGACAATTATCTCTTCTATTTTAAATCTATATCCTCCACGCCCCTCTCCACTTCTTTGCCACGTTCCTTCCTTCTCATCACATGCAACTCCTCTCTCTCAACCAAGGATAAATAAAAAGGATTCAAACACCTTACTAAATTACTCATGTATAAAGGCCATTTTGCATACATCTTACTTATTTACTTATAATGGTTATCCTTCAGGCTCCCCCCTCATTTTATTTACCCTAATTGATGCCAGGATGCATGAGAGATACTCTATAGGGTGTATTTTACATGTTGCACCCTATGTTTTGGGTAAATTGCATTTTACACCAAAACTAGGTTTTAAAGCACAAGGATTGCTCTACAAGCTATATCTTGGTGCCCAAACTTGGAGAATCTATATCACTACATCATATTCATTCTTATGATGTATCAACATCAGAGGAACATCTTAACATGTGCAATTTTCAAGTTAACCCCTCTACTTGGGTAATTTGCACATAGGTCCACTTTTAACAAAACAATATTACAACATTGTTCAAAAAGGACAGAAATGGAAATATATGTTCCTAAGGAGCTTTAACTACATATAAAAGGATAATCACAAGCATATAATCACATGTCTTAAGCAAAATAACTAGGGTTAGTTCATAACCTAGGTCAGGGATGTTACAAATTATCCACCGCTTACAAGGATTTCGTCCCCAAAATCGACAAAACATTTTAACAAAACATATTAAGAGAAAAGAGCAGGGTATTTTCTTCTCATCTCTTCCTCTAGTTACCATGTGGCTTCTTCAACACCACGATGATTCCAGAGGAATTTCACAAGACTTATGTCTTTCTTTTTCAACTTTTTAATTCTTTTATCAAGGATTGACACTGGTCCTTCCTCATAAGATACATCATCATTGAATTCTACCTCCATAGGTTGCAGAACTGATTCTGTATCAAGGTGACATTTCCTCATCATAGAAATGTGAAACACAGGGTGTAACCTCTGTAACTCTGGTGGTAACTCTAGCTTATAGGCTACTCTTCCAATCTGTTCAATGATTGGGTAAGGCCCCATAAACCTAGGAGCTAACTTCCCTTTCCTTCCAAATCTGAGAACTCCTTTCCAAGATGAGACTTTGAGGTACACTCTGTCTCCTACCAGAAATGCTAAAGGTCTATGACGCTTATCAACGTAAGACTTCTGCCTATCCTGTGCAATCTTTATCTGTTGTTGTATTACTTTAATCTTCTCTATGGTCTGCTGCACAAGATCAGGACCTAACAGTTGGTATTCACCAATTTCATACCAACATAGGGGTGATCTACAACGTCTTCCACACAAAGCTTCATAAGGTGCCATGGCAATGCTATGTTGATAGCTATTGTTGTAGGCAAACTCTATCAAGCTTAGGTGCAGATCCCAACTCCCTGTAAACTGAAGAACACATGCTCTAAGAAAGTCCTCTAAAGTCTGTATAGTCCTTTCTGACTGTCCATCAGTCTGAGGATGAAAGGTTGTATTAAACCTTAACTGTGTGCCTAGAGCTTTATGAAGTCGCTCCCAAAAATGATTCGTAATATGGGGACCTCTGTCGGAAACAATGGTGACTAGGACTCTGTGCAGTCGCACTATCTCATCAACATATAACTGTGCCATCTTCTCAGCAGAATAGGTTGTTTTGACAGGTAAGAAATGTGCTGTTTTTGTCAACCTATCAACTATTACCCAAATGGAATCATGCCCTTTGCTTGTCCTGGGTAGGCCAACAACAAAGTCCATGGTTACATGATCCCACTTTCACTGTGGTATGGGTAAAGGTTGCATTGTTCCTACAGGCTTCTAGTGTTCAGCTTTAACTTGCTGACACACAGGACACCGCATAACAAACTCAGCAATGTCCTTTTTCATTCCAGGCCACCAACACATATCTTTCAAGTTTCGATACATCTTGGTGCTTCCTGCATGCATAGCATACATCAAAGAATGAGCTTCTTCTAGGACTAACTTTCTCAAGTTATCCACATCTGACACTATCATCCTATCATGATAGCAGGCTACTTGATCACCTGGGTCATAAAAACCATCTCGTTTCTCACTACCATACTCCGACCTGATCTATTGAACTGCAACATCCACTTGCTGTGCCTCCTTGATCTGCTCTCTCAGAGTAGGTTTTATATGCATCTTAGCTAACAACCCAGATAACAATGATACTTTCATCTTTACATTGTCTTGTCTTAAGGAGATAAGCATATCTCTCCTTGAGCACACTAAGGAATTAAGTTGTGCTCTATCTAAAGCTGGTGTTGCTTATTTCTTACTCAAAGCATCAACAACCACATTGGCCTTCCCTGGATGGTAATCAATTGTACAATCATAGTCTTTGATTAACTCCATCCAACGACGTTGCCTCATGTTAAGCTCATGCTGAGAAAAGATGTACTTAAGGTTCTTATGATCAATGAAAATATGGAATGTCTCTCCATAGAGGTAGTGTCTCCAGATCTTCAAGGCATGAACCACAGCAGCTAGCTCGAGATCATGTGTCGGATAATTCTTCTCATGTTTCTTAAGCTGTTGGGAAGTAAAAGAAATCACTTGTTTATACTGCATCAACACACATCCAAGTCCATTCTTGGAGGCATCACAGAAAACTATATATCCTTTCCCTTGCTCAGGTAACACAAGCACAGGTGCACTTGTCAACCTCTCCTTCAATAGCTAAAACGATTGCTGACACTTGTCACTCCAGACAAAAGTAACATCCTTCCGGGTCAACTTAGTCAAGGGTAAGGCTATGGAACTGAAGTTCTTAATGAATCTCCGGTAATAGCCTGCCAACCCTAAGAAACTACAGATCTCTATTGGTGTCTTCTGCTACTCCCATTGTAGAACAAATTCTACCTTTTTAGGGTCAACACAAATACCCGAGACAGATATCACGTGTCCAAGGAAAGATACTTCTGGTAACCAAAACTCACACTTGCTAAACTTAGCATATAGCTTGTGTTTTCTTAACAAGATTAGAGCCTGTCGAAGATGTTGTTCATGTTGTTGAGCATCTTTACTATAGATCAGGATGTCATCTATAAAGACAATAACACATTGATCGAGAAAAGGTCGAAAGATTCTATTCATGAGTTCCATAAATGCAACTAGTGCGTTTGTTAGTCCAAATGACACAACTGTGAACTCATAGTGACCATACCTCGTCCTAAAGGTAGACTTTGGTTTGTCACTATCCTTAATACGGATTTGGTGATATCCTGATCTCAAATCTATCTTTGAGAAGACAGTTGCACCAAACAACTGGTCAAAGAGATCATCAATCCTCGGTAGAGGATACTTGTTCTTTATTGTTACTTTATTTAACTATTTATAATCAATGCACAATCGCATTGATCCATCTTTCTTTTTAACAAAGAGCACTGGAGCACCCCAAGGGGAAGTAGTCGGCCGGATGAAACCCTTCTCAAGCAACTCTTGCAGTTGTTTCTTGAGTTCTGCCATCTCAGTAGGTGCCATTCTATACGATGTTTGCGCTATAGGTTGTGTGTCTGGGATCAAACTGATCTCAAAATCAATTTCCCTAGGCGGTGCCACTCCTAGAAGTTCTTTAGGAAATACATCTACAAATTCCCTAACTACAGGAACTTCAGCAGGATTAGGACTATCCATGGTAGTATCTACCACATGGGCCAAGAATGCATAACATCCTTGCCTCATCAGCTTCTCAACAACCATAGATGACACAAGACAAGTGGGTATAATCTTTCTCTCTCCTTGAAAGATCCATATGTCACTATCATCAGCGAACACAGCTTGGTTGGACTCACAATCCAAGACAAACTTATATCTTTCTAAGGTATCCATCCCAAGGATTATATCAAATCCATGCATCTCAAGTGGTATGAGATCCACTTGAATGCGATGTTTAGAAAAGAAGAGGATGCAAGGAGAACATACCTCCTGCAACACAGCAAATCCCATCAAGGGAGTTTCTAACAACAAACTATCTACTCTATGACTTAAAGTCAAAATGCAGTCAAGAATCACTCTTCGAGTGATAAAGGAGTGCATAGCACCCGGATCAATCAAAACAGATACAACGCAAGATGTAGACATATCAGAATATACCAACTCCATCTGACCTGCCACAACCCGAGGGTTGATAACTGCATCTGGTGGATTCATCGTGTAGAATCTCATTGTCGCCTGAGGTTGATTCGGTGATGGATGACTAGATGTTGATGACCCAGCTTGGGACGCTTGTCCACATCCTCAAGCGTTACCTGGAAACTGTCTCCTTTGGGATCCTTGTTGATTCTGCCTATGAGGTTGAGTCACACTCACTTCTCTAGCTCTGCAGTCCTTCATCAGATGTCCCATCTTTCCACATATATAACAACTTATATTTTGTTGTTTTGGTCTGGGTGGTACTACAACCGACATAGATGCTGAACTGCAAGCTCCTCCTAGTGGTAGGCTTCGTCCTCTACCCCTATTTGGCATCCACTGCGTCTGGGTATTGGATCTAGGTGGTGGCATTGGTGCAGAAAACCTAGGTTTCTTGAAACCTTTAGATGATGATCCTTGGAACTGGGGATACATCCTCTTGTTCTGGGTCTGTCTCTTCTCTGCTACAAACCTTTCTACCCTTCTGACAGACTCCACGAAGGTAGAAAACCTTTCTCTATTCTTTAGGGCAGACACGGGAGTAGTCAACTCAACGTTTAACCCTTTCTCAAAACGCCTAATCCTTTCTTCATTTGTTGTCACCATGTGCGGACAGAACCGTAAAAGTTCCATGAACTTAGCCTCGTACTCACTAACGTTCATTGGACCTTGTCTTATCCTCTCAAACTGAGAGATTTTCTCATCTAGAAACATCTTAGGGAAATATTTGTTGATAAATTCCCGTCGAAAAACCTCCCATGCAACCTCCACACCAGGCCTCTTCTACTCTTCCATGGTCCACCAATGACCAGCACTCCTCTTGAGAAGATGCACAACATGTCTAACCTTCTCAGCTTCTGGGATGTTCAGGATTCTAAAGGCCTTCTCTAGTTCAGTTAACCACAAGTCGGCATCTGTGGGATCAGCTATTCCAAAATACTCTGTGGCTCCAACTCGGCGAAGTCGTTCAAACGTCTTGTTGATTCCTTGTCCTTCAGGTTGGCTAGGTGCCCTAGGTGCAGGCACATGTATCATATCAGTTATATGTTTCATGGCAATCATAAACTGCCCAAACATGGTATGGACGGCTGGGTTCCCCATGTCAGTTGGATTAAATTGGGGTGGTTCAGGCACCAGTTGCCCTATCTCTGGGTTTCTTGCACCTTCTCTAGGTGCAACAACACTACTCTCTACAACATATTCCTCGTGTTCTTCATGTGGTCCATACATCCTTAGTCTTATCTTCTTCTCCTGAGGAGTAGAAGGCACTATCAGATATACTGGAAGACACTACAACAAACTCAACATCCTAAGTCCTATATCTCTGTAGACTCAGCGAACCTAGAGCTCTGATACCACTAAATTGAGACGATCGAATCACGAAAACAAGATCAACAAATGTGGAAGCGATTAGCGTGGAATTATCAAAAATTACTAAAAATTAAAACTTTTTGTGAAGAGATCATCAATGATAAAACTCTTTCTATAAAGAAACATGATAAGTTGTTTACAAACTGATGCATCATTACATCTCTGTAATAAACACATCTCAAGGATTATAACATCAATCACCTTGTTAACTGTACAAGGTAAGATACAAAATCTCGAGGTATCATGTCAAAATCTCAGATATATTGACTCCTAGGACCTGAGAGTACAGAGACGACACATAGGACATACTATCAACACAACTTGACTGACAGTGTCTCCACCTGAGGATCACTATTGTTCCTGAGAATTTTGTTCTTGCTGCTCACCCACTAATGGGTTCCTTCGTCCTCGGCGTCTACCTAAAAAGTCGAATCCCACGGGGGTGAGACAATTAAATAATTGTCCCAGCGAGAGTTATAACTCTTTTCCATAAGCTTTGTTATTGCAATAATGGAATAACATAAAGCAGGAGAATTATAAACATTCAATAGAAGATTTAATAGTGTATAAATTATGAAAAGCAACATCCTTATAATTAATCCTTTCAATTATAACTTAATTGAATGACATGACATATAACAATAAGGAATATGAAGAACATGTATGTTAGTTACTTAACTAAAGAACTATAAACAATGTATCATCAATCAATGTTTCTCGTAGTTCAACCTAAGCAAATATGTTATAAGGCTGATTACATTTTACATACATATTTATGCCCTGAGAAGATGAGTTACACCTCTCATACTCCAACCGAACATCACTAGATTGCAATCAGTACCATACATAGATCATCAGGAGAGTTGGATTCCTATGACATCATCACTCCTCAGTCAGTATGAGGATCAACATGCAGGACATCTCGTGTCTCTACTATAATAGCTTTCCAGGGTATTCTGGCAACTTCGCTATTTAGAGTTACAGTGGCGTTCTGTACTCTCTTCGCCATCAAGGGATTTCTTGTTTATCTCTCATCGATGTGACATTATCAACATCATCGGGAGATTAGTGATACAGCTTCCCGGCATAAACATATAATGAAGGATTTAGAGATTAATTGTACATCTTCTATCAAATCCAACATTAGGACGTAAGGATATTTGCATCCATAACCCCCACATACTCAAAAATATGTGCTCCAGGAGTTCCCTTAGGAAAACCTATTTCACCATCATTTGATTTCTAACAACGATGGGTCTATGGTCAGGGCTCTACATGATATCATTATACTTGATTATTTAAGTACATTATGGCATTCTTTAACATCAAGCATGTTTTCAAACATAAATCAATAAAATAAATGTTATAAAGAAAGAATACTATTTGTATCAAGTTCACATCACATATTTTAAACATTGGGATATCAATCCCTAACCATTTCATCATTGTAATTCATGAGTGTAGGTATTCAAACCCTAGAATCATCATAACACTTGTTACCAAGTAACATCTTATCTTCCAGTCATTTTAACAGTATGACTGTTGATTATAGCAATGCATATATTTCTCATGGCTCATTCAGCCTATCAAGCTCATATTTTACCACTCACCAGGTAACATAGCATATCATTATACTTGAAGCATGTAAAGTATTTACAATGCATATAACATCATAACCCTTACCTAGATATGATCACCTCCTTATAAAAACCTACATGGTTAACATTTACCAATAACATGCACATTGTAACTATATGAGCACAATACAAGTTCTTTTCAAATTATATATAGGATACCATGGCCGTGCTATCTTACACGGTCATGCAAGAGTAAACCAACACGGTCGTGCTTCATTACACGGTTGTGTAACAAAGGATTCACCACGACTGTGTCATAATACCACAGCTGCTTTCTAGGATTAGGATTCTCATTCAATCCAATTCGAGTTATTCAACCTCTTAGCTTGATTAGGAAAGTGCTTCCTTATTTCATACTTTAATCTTGGAGTTTCATGCTTAAAAGCATAACTCAGAATTAGGGTTCACTTGTTCCTATCATCACATCACCCTAAATTAGGGTTTAGTATTAACATTACATCACATTACCCTAAATTAGGGTTTACTATTCACATTATAGTTAATTGAGGTCATTCCATTATCTTATATGAAAATTACTCTCATTCATATCCTTAATAAGTTTAAGATTCATTAATCACCATGATCAGGGTTTCCATGATCTCACAATGAAGGATCTTACCCTGATTATGTGCATTCATATATGTTGGAAGCAAATTACTTGATTCTTATTCATATTAGGGAGTCTTCTCTCTCCTCTTATATATGTTGATGATTACATTACTCTTGATTATATTAAGACAAACCAACTTGGAATCATAAGTCAAGTCATCACTATTATGGTCATTAGGGTTTTCCTGATCAAGGGGTGTTGACTACTTGAACCCATCAAGGGTACTTTGGTAATGTCCACCATTGATCATAACATGCTTCAACCAACTAATTACTAGTTCCCTTAATCACTTTAGGTAACTTTAGGGTTTAGGTTAAACAATTACTAAACCATCTTGACCACTAAGGCATCAAGCATTATTGACCTTAAAAGACCCCAAACGGTTTTGCATTTTCAACCTCCAAACAGTTTTGAAACCGCATGAAGTTGTTGACCATTTGGACCTTTTGACTTTCAAGACTTCATGGCCAAGTACACCATCAAGACCGTTTGCCCGAGGTGAGGTGAAGACCGTTTGGTCCCGTTGACCATTTGGCCAACATTGACTTTTGAAACATTATGGACAAATCAGCCTTGAAATCGCATGGTCACCAAACGGTTTGAAACCGCATGACCACCAAACGGTCTTGAGACCATTTGATCCCAAATGGTCTTGAGACCATTTGGACTCAAATGGTCTTGAGACTGTTTGGTCCAAACACCCTCAAAACCGCATGGACCAAGAAGTGTGTCAATTCTTTCAATTGAATTAGGGTTTTCAAGGTTGAACCCCTCAAACGTTCATGCCATGGTTAACCACTTATAAATTGAGCCAATTAGGTTAACCCTCTACTGATTTGACCCTCAATTGATCCTCAATTGATCACCAATTAGGGTTTGGAATCGATCATCCTTCAACATGCATCAATTTGTGCCTAATTGATGTTGAACCCATTGAACCATCACTCAATTGGGTCATGACCTGCCCCAAACAGTCTTGGGATCGTTTGGTCATTCTCCAACCGGTCCTGAGACCGTTTTCTCAAGTCAACAACAAAAAACAAGTCAACCTATTAAGGTTTGAACTGTAGATTGGATCATTAGGTCACTTATCGATTATATTTCAACTTATTGCCTTTCAATCTTCAACCACTTAACCATAGTCAACCTTAGACCTCCAAACAGTCTTGGGTGACCTCTAAACGGTTTTGAAACCATTTGGACATCCTCCAAATGGTCTTGAGACCGTTTCCCCATGATGTCATCAAAACCCAAGTCAATTACTGAAGGGTTCAACCCTAGGTGTGGTCACCAAATCAGCACTTAGTTACTTAGCAAATTGATATGATTGGATCCTCAGTTGGTTAACCCTACTTAACCCTAGACCTCCAAATGGTCTTGGGTTGTCACCAAACGGTCTTGAAACCATTTGAGTGATCCCCAAATGGTTTTGAAACCGTTTGGGCCACTCAACCCAAACTTCAACATGATTGTATTATTGAAATCAGCCATAGACCCGATTAGGGTTTAGATGATTAAAGTGCCTTCAATTGGTGATTTTCTTGGAATTAGTTAATGATTCTTGGTGAGTGATTAGTCCATAATATGTACAACATCCCTCCAAATGGTCAATGCCTGGTAAACACTTCCAAATGGTCTTGGAGACCGTTTGCTCCAATCGTTCTCATGAAACTGTTTGCCACCAAACAGTTTTGAAACTGTTTGCTTCCAAACGATTTTGCAAACCGTTTAAGCACAAGGTGGAGACCGTTTGATAAAGTTGGATTAGGATGAAACTTTGGAATTAATGCCACCTTCTTCTACCTCAAGAACCTGATCTGTTCTTCACGGATTTGGTTGCAAGAACACTTAGAAGTATGGAAGAAAAGAAGGCAAGCAACGTTTTCATAGGAAGAAGATGTATAAAAAAAGCTTTAAGGTTTAGAGTTATAAAACCCACCTTAGAATCTGATCTAGAGCTCCAAGCTCCGTAGCTTTAATGGTGGCTTGTGCTCCATAGGTCGTCCAAAATCCTTTCTTCAAGAATAGGATGGAGAAGATGGCTAGAAACAAGAGTTGTGTAAGGTAAACTAGCAAACCAACCTTGTAATGGGATTTCCTCCATGAATCTGAGCTAGAAGATGACCAAAACATACCCAAACCAGCATGGTCATTCTCCTATGCTCCTGATCTCCTCCTTAGTCGGTCCAAAGCAAGAAGATGAGAAGAGGAATGAATGGAAACGATCCCTTGCCTTTGTAAAAGAGGTGTGCTTATATACTTTGAGTACATTTCCAAGGCATTGACAATTATCTCTTCTATTTTACATCTATATCCTCCACGCCCCTCTCCACTTATTTGCCACGTTCCTCCTTTCTCATAAAATGAAACTCCTCTCTCTCAACCAAGGATAAATAAAAAGGATTCAAACACCTTACTAAATTATTCATGTATAAAGGCCATTTTGCATACATCTTGTTTATTTACTTATAATGGTTATCCTTCTTATATGAGTATACAAATGAGGCGCCCCCCTCATTTTATTTACCATACTTTATGCCAAAATTCATGAGAGATACTCTAGAGGGTGTATTTTACATGTTGCACCCTATGTTTTGGGTAAATTGCATTTTACACCAAAACTAGGTTTTAAAGCACAAGGATTGCTCTACAAGCTATATCTTGGTGCCCAAGCTTGGAGAATCCATATCACTACATCATATTCATTCTTATGATGTCGCAACATCATAGGAACATCTTAACATGTGCAATTTGCAAGTTAACCCCTCTACTTGGGTAATTTACACATAGGTCCACTTTTAACAAAACAATATTACAGCATTGTTCAAAAAGGACAGAAATGGAAATATATGTTCCTCAAGAGCTTTAACTACATATCAAAGGATAATCACAAGCATATAATCACATTTCTTAAGCAAAATACCTAGGGTTAGTTCATAACCCAGGTCAGGGATGTTACAGAACATATTATTAATGAGCCATCCAACATAGTAATGAGATGATCAAAATTGTAATACAAGGACTCATTCTATAATACTGCGTAAACCGTTGTCATGCATATCATTTGTAGTATTTTTAGAGGGAGAATAAAAATTTCGCGTTGTACTTACAAAACAAGTATTTGTTACAATTTTGGTTATCTCATTACAATTAGCTGCCTTCCTATTATCAAACATATCCATGATTAACAAACATTAGTTGCCCATGCAGGCAGTGAATATATATATATATATATATATATATATATATATATATATATAATGACTTATGTAATAATAAAACCCCAAGAGAGGTTGCACCAAACTCAAGGGCTATGAGAATAGCATATTTTCCCTTGGATGAATGATTTTAGAAAATTCTTCAAAGTGATAACTATTTATATATGAGGATTAAATAGTTGGATGTGAATCCACCTGAAATTCAAGAATATAAGATGAAATGTGTATTCACCATCTCTAAACATGAAATGAGGCAAAAATTGTATTTAGACTATACCTAGATACAAATTCATCCTCGGTATAGGTGTACGAGATGAGGTAGGAACCCCTAATGCACATATGTATGATACGAATATATGGATGTTTTACCCCACCAATTTATATATGAGTTTAAGATAAACCTTACATGAGAAAAACCTATGCATTATTGCCAAAATAATGCAATGATTGAGAATGTGGAACCTTACTCATGAAAATCTTCATTCCAACATTCAATAGACATATTTGAATATGTATGATATCTTTCATAAAGGTTGATGATGGTTTATATAATAACCTATCCAAGTAGGGATTTTTCCCCAAAATGGTACATGATGAAACTCCCGATAAGTTGGATACCTTTGTATAAGAAACATGTTTGACAACATATTAAGGTTTTAGCCTCAATAGTTATATCGATTTACCAGTCAATGTGTGTTACATATCTTGACATAAGAAATATTACAAGATCAACATGAGACATGAATCTTGTTAGAGAAGGCCAACTAATGTTAGGACTTGTGCTAATCATCCTCATAGAGGGGTAAGACTTTATAAGGAAAGCTCCAAGCATAGGATTATAGATGTTTTGATTAGAGAGGCTAACCTCAAAGTATACTATCACACATGATGAAAGTTCTAAACTAAGTTACTCTTAAAAATATAGGAGTTATACCATCTCTTATTTAATTTCTGATATATGAAATCCTAGATGTCCCGTAGGGACCTAACCTCTATAAATGTGTTTTGATAAAAAAGATGTGTTACTTATGCATGTTGGACCTTACATAGGGGTGAGGGAAAATTTCCAAGACCCTAAATGTAACATCCCTGACTTGGGTTATGCTTTAACCCTAGGTGTTTTGATTAAGAAAGATGATTATAATTTTAATCTTATGTTGTGAAAAGTAATTAGGCCTCATGAGGAACTTATGTTTCAATTTTGGTCATGTTTGAACAATGTTGAAGCAATGTTTGCTTATTTTGGACTAAAGTGCAAATTACCCAAGTTAAGGGGCTAAATTGCAAATGTTACATAATAATATGTTCCTCTGATGTTGAGACATCATAATAATGAATATGATGTAGTATTATGGTTTCCACAAGCCTGCACATTAAGATAGAGCTTGTTAGACAATGTTTGTGCATTAAAACCTAGTTTTGGTGTAAAGTGCAATTTACCCAAAACCTAAGGTTCAATATGCAAATTAACACTTCAATAAGGTCCCTAATGTTTCTTGGCATCTCTTAGAGCAAAGAAAATGAGAGGGGCGCCTCATTTGAATTATGTTGGAGGAGAGAGAATCTTGATATTAAAATAATCAAGATTTAATCCTAATTGAAACCCTAATTCAATTTAGGGCAAAAAATGAATGTATTAATTAAAGGGATTTCAACCAAAATTAAAATGGTTGAGTTCAGATATTTATGGTCGTCTTTGTGCTTTGCAAGAGACACGAAATATCTCAAGGAGGTGAAATTTCCACTCACCTTATTATAAGGAAAAGAAATATCCACTAAGTCATGGATATTAATATAAAAAGGGTTAAGGTGCTTATTTTTCTTTTCTTTAAAATGTGGATAATTGAAGGGAATAAGAGGCCAAGAAGATATCCTCGTCCCTAAGGAAGGAAAGGGGTAATGTGGCAAGGGAATTTAGGGGATAATTCCTACTTTCTCTCTCCTAATTGAATTTTTTAATAAAATTCACATATAAGCTCATTTATCCATAGAATGAAAGGGAATTTCGGATTTACTTCCACCCCTTGCTTGGAAAAAGACCTTGGGATCTTGGGAGAAAGAAGAGAACGACACCCAACCTTTTTGTAAGTCCTTGACCTTCGTTCTCCTTGATTCCATGGTGGAAATTGAAAATAAATTATGGATTTCTTCTTAATTCGATCTCCTCTTCAACCCTAGCCAAAATTTTCAACCAAAAGCTTGAGGACGAACCTAAGGGGAGTTGCAAAAGCTTCATACACCATTATTGGTGTGATCTTGGTGCTTTGGAGCTCAATTGGAGGCGGGTTTTATAACTTGAAACCCTAACTTTGTTATTGCATTCAATTCCCCATCAAATAATGATCATTTCTCTATTTACAAATATTGATTTGGTTGATTGATACAATCTCCATGGAAATCATAGTAGGTTTCATGGGTCTAGAGCTTGATGATGATGACATCATCATAAGCACGCACCTCCCCAAATATCTAGACCAAACGGTTTGAATCAAATGTCCAAACGGTTTCATAA
Organism: Alisma plantago-aquatica; assembly: GCA_963693085.1. Lineage (NCBI taxonomy): Eukaryota > Viridiplantae > Streptophyta > Magnoliopsida > Alismatales > Alismataceae > Alisma > Alisma plantago-aquatica. The sequence continues at coordinate 525,711,986 of OY856412.1, forward strand.
ACCGTTTGGGAGCAAACGGTTTCAAACCGTTTGGAATGAAACGATTTCACTAAACCGCATAGAATCCAATGGTTTAAGACCGTTTGGTGATATTGACCAGGGTTAACCGTTTGAGGATTTGTTCATAATGATCTAGGTTAAAGAACAAAAAATAATGATTGATTAACTCCAATTGGTTCGTGAGTTGAAGGTCCATCAATCACCTTAACCCTAATTGGATTGAGTGTTGATTTCATAAGTGATTGAGTTTGAAACTTGGGTTGATTGACCCAAACGGTTTCAAAACCATTTGGGGATCACCCAAACGGTCTCAAGACCGTTTGGGGGTCACCCAAGACCGTTTGGAGGTCTAGTTTTGTATATGGTTAAGTGTTTGAAGATCCAAACATATGGTATTAACCCTAATCGGCTAAGTGCTAATTTTGCAGTTGAATAAGTTGATGTTTTGGATTGATTGACCCAAACGGTCTCAAAACCGTTTGGAGGTCTAGGTTCAAGTATGGCCAAGTGTTTGAAGGTCCAAAGATACCAAATTGAAATACAATTGAGTGCTGATTTGCTAATCAATCCAATGACCCAAACCCTAACTGGATGTCATGGATTTTGATTATATGATGGGAAAACGGTCTCAAGACCGTTTGGAGGTCACCCAAACGGTCTCAAGACCGTTTGACGGTCACTCAAGACCTTTTGGAGGTCTAGGGACAAGTATGGTTAGGTGTTTGAAGATCTAAAGGTACTAAGTCGAAGTGCAATCAAATGCTGATTTGGTGATCAATCCAATGATCGAAACCTTGATTGATTGACTTGGATTTTGATGTTGACATGGTAAAAAGGTCTCAAGACCGTTTGGAGGTCATCCAAATGACCTCAAGACCGTTTGGGGTCAGGTCATGCCCAATTTGGATGAAGGCTCAATGGTTTCAAAGTAACCAATCTCACATTTATTAATGTTGAAGGATCAACGATTCCAAACCCTAATCCAATTGATTCAAACCCTAATTGATGATCAATTGAGGGTCAATTGAGGGTCAAATCAGTTGAAGGTTGACCTATTTAACTTAATTCAAGTATGGTGATAGGTCCAATTGATGATTTCTTACATGAATTCAATGGTTGAAGGATTCAACATTGGAAGCCCTAATTTAATTGGAGTAGTTGAGATCCGTTTTGGCCCTTGTGATTTTGTGGGGGTTTGGACCAAACGGTCTCAATACCATTTGGGACCAAACGATCCCAAACCGTTTAGGTGCATGCGGTTTCAAAAAGTCAACTTTGGCAAACGGTCTTCACCACCTACTTTACTAAACAGTTTTGAGTATTCAACCAAGACCGTTTGAGGTATGATTGGTCAAGACCATTTGAGGTCTAAGTGACCAAGATCATTTGGAAAGTAATTAATCAAATTTTATGAACACTTAAAGTGAATAAAGGTCAATGGTTTAAGTGGTCAATTACATGATGTAAATTAATGGTGTTTATAATAATGGTACCTTTAATGGGATAGGGTGATTAGTACTCTTCAAGTAGCTAAGCCCTAATGATCATGGTGATAATGACATAAACCATGATGTCAATTCATCTTCAAGATTGAGTTGACTTAGCTTAATTAAGGCTAAAGCAAACATCATCTTGTAGAAGATGATAGAGAAGATTTCCTACATGATTGATAATCAAGTAATAGACTTTCTATATGAATGAATGTTTAATTAGGGTATGATCCTTCATAGTGACATCATGAAACCCTAATTATGAGGGTTAATGAATCATAACCCTATCTGAGAACATTAATGGAAGTACTCTTACTACATGATGATGGTATGATCTTAATTCATAGTGATGGTAGGATAAACCCTAATTCAGGGTACTTTGATGATCACTCCTACTTGGGGTGAATAGGTAATCCTAATTTAGGGTGATGTGATATGAATAGTAAATCCTAATATAGGGTGATGTGATATGAATAATAAATCCTAATCTAGGGTGATGTGATGTGAATAGTAAACCCCAATTGTGGGTTATGGAATAAGAAACCCTAATGGAGGGTGATGACATGAGAAACCCTAATTGGGGGTGATGTCATGAGAAACCCCAATCAGGATGAACAATAAGTCTAATTATGGTTTATTGAATATGAAACCCTAATTTTAAGTGATGTTATGTGGAACCCTGATATTATGATATGGTGTAAAACTCAATTCAGGGTGATGTCATGTGATGATATATGAAACCCTAGAGATGGTTTAACAGCAAGTACACCAAAGAGAGGTGTGGCTAAATTAATTAAATAAGATGAATATGCTATAGACATGAAGGATGGGGTTGATGAACCATGTGAATGATAAGGTGGTGATTTTTATGAATAAGGATCTAAGAGACAAGATGATGCCTAGATCCGTGTACAACCATCTTTATATATGAGTAATAGCCTATACACCTTACAATGATGAGGACATGAAACTTTTAGGAATGATGTATGCTATACTAAATAATGATGTGGACAACATCCTAAGAGTTGAAATACCTAAAATAGTTGATAATGGTTTATCTTATATCAACAATGTCTGTCAGTTGGATAAGTTCATATCATTAAAGTCAATTGGACAATTCTAATGTGTGACCCATGCACCATATGATGAAAGTAACAAGTTAGTGGATAAAGTATTAAGAAGGAAATACCTTAATACAAAGTTAGTCGATTAACTTATGAAGATGGAAATGTAAAGAAAGTGATACATTCATATATGATAGATATCACATTCTACATTTCATTGTAGACTTATCTTTATGAACCTCTAATCCAATACTCTTGGTTAAGAAACACATGAAATGTGTGATATGCAATCGTTACAATAAAGATGTGATGAACTCAATATACTTTGATAAATGTTGACCAATATACCTTGAGAATGGGGTAAGCTAATCAATGAGTATAATGTAATTATATCATGACAAGGATGAGAAATGAACTCATGCTTTGAATAGATGATCATTAATGATATATGATAAGAATGGTAATCATAAGAAAATACTTATGATGTCATGGAAGCTCCTAGAGGTCTGGAGTAATATATTAGGGTTGAGCTAATAATGTGAGCATGAAACCCTAATTAAAGCATGACGAGAAACCCTAACCCTAATTTTGGGTAAAGGGAATGAAAAGCCCTAATTGATAGATAACCCTAATCCTGATAAAGGATGGTGGTGTTACTAATGTTTCATATGATGTGACAAATGACTTACATGATTGTTATCATAACCATGTAGACATCAAGAGATGATGAACATAGCCAGATATGAGCTATGACTTTCATATATTAACATGTTGTATGGCCTTATGTGCCTAATGTTGTTGTTTCTTAGTAAAAGTAACAAAATGTGCATGAACCTTATGAGTTACATGAGTAAGTTGTTGCCTAGTGAAAGGTGGCAAGACATTTAATAGGCTTTGAGAGCCATGTGAGATACTTGTGTAACAAGTATTATGCATACCTCGGTCTAAGGACCCAGAGGTAATAGTTACCTAATAAATGGTAACAATGATAGTGATGAATTGAGGGTATGAATACCCAAAGTTGATATGTATGATAATGATGCTGCTGAGGGAAGTGAACTTTCAAAGAAATGAAATGAGGGACTGAGATCCCAATGTTTTATAAAGACTAACAAGTGATTGATGAAAATAGTACTTGTTTCTTAATGGCATTTGTCTGAATAAGTTATGTTTGAGAACTTGACTGATGGTAAAAGAAAATGATAATGTACTTAATTAATCAAGTGAAATCATATCATGTAGAGCCCTGACCATAGATCCATCATCGTCAGCAATAGGTGATGGTGAAATGGGTGCTCCGCGACAAAACCCAGAACGCATATTTTGAATATGTGGGGGAAATGGGCGACTGTATCCTGACGTCCTAATGAGGGAATTGATGAAAGGTAAATAACAAACCTCTCAATCCTTCATTACTTGTACCAGGATGGATGTATCATGAATCCCCTGATGATTGGGACAGATGCAGTACACATCTCCCAATAATGTTAATGTCGGGTCGATGGAGATAAACATGAAATCTCACGATCATGCAGAGAGTATCGCACGCCATTGTAACTCTAATAGCGAAGTTGTTAGTATAACCTGGAAAGCTATATATAGCAGAGACACAAGATGTCGCGCTGACTGAGATATGGGAGGTCTTAGTAGCTGACTCTACCTTTCACCTTGTATGGTTCCAATTTCGACTTCGCAATGGTCGGTTGGAGCATGAGCGGTATACCTCATATCCTCAGGGCATAAATGTGATTGTAAAATGTAATCAGCCGTATAGCATATTTGCTTAAGGATTGAATACGAAAAATTCATTGGCTGATGTTACATTTCTTTTATGCATTTTCAGTTAATAAATGTTATTCATATCTCTTTACATTCAATTCAAGTACATATGTGAAATATGAATCTACCATGAGTAGATACAATGCTCTCCTTAGGAAAGGAAATTACTTTACTTTGTTCATTCTATGATTAATACTATTGTTATTATATAAGAACTCCTGTTCAGTTTTAATTATAATAAACTTCTATAACAATGTTTTGGCAGAGGGTTATATCTCCCACTGGGACAATTTACAATTGTCTCACCCCTGTGGGATCCAATGTTTTTAGGTAATTGCAGACGAAGAAGCAGGAACCCAATAGCAAGATAAAAGCAGCAGCAATATCAGGGACATCAGTGATGACTCAGGTGGAGGCACTGGCTGCCAAGTTTTGTCTAGACAGTAGTCCTATGTGTCGTCTCTGTACTCTCAGGTCCTCAAAGTTTTTAGTTAGTGTTTTAATGAATGGATCTGAGATTTTGTCTTGATGCCTCAAAGTTATATGCTATCTATATTTTATATCTAGAGACAACTGATGTTGTAAATCTCGAGAAGAGATAGTGCAAGACATACTTTGAAACAGAATGTAAATGTTATACTTTGGTTCTTCAAGAAAAAGATTTCCTATGTGTGAATCTCTTTGCAAAAAGTTTTAAATTTTTAGTGATTTTCAGTAATCCGCTGCTAATGATTCGCTTCTGCTTAGTTAATCTTGCTTTGGTGAGTCAGTCGTTACACTAAAGGTGGTAGGTTTGATAAATCATAAATCTGGTGAGGGAAGAGTCCCATGATCCTGAAGGAGATATCTCAATAAAGCCTTATATTAGGGTTATTGGTCCCTGATATAGTAATCTAGTCATGGTACTCAAGAGAGTAGGATAATATGTAGTCATGAGAATGTCTTGACTTAGGCAGACCCCATCTTGAGTGACCCATGCATTGACAACTCATCCTAAGACACTTATGATGTCCACCTTGAAAGTATTCATGTTGAAGGAGGATTATATTCCTCAAGGATAATGATGATGATACAAATCCCATGTTTAAAGCTAGCCTCGTTTATGGGTAAAGAGTCACTTTGTTGTTTTGATTAACATAAAAATGTGGATTGAAACAACATATGTTATACTATTATTTTATATCCACCACGAACAAGTTCTATGCCCAATCCTGACAAAAAAGACTTTTGCTAATGCCAAATAAATGGACTTGAAAATTATGTTTATTAGAAATTTGACCTATCAAAACCATTGCAATGAATTGCGGGAGTTCAAGATAAATCAAGAGAATCCTGTAAAATATTATAACAGGTTGATGGTAGTTTTTAATATCTTATCCCACCAACATTTGTATGACCTAATGAATAATAACTTCCATGTGTCTGACTTAAAACACCATGTAAAGGTTCATGTCCATGTGTTAATTAACAAACCTCCAAATGCTCCGAAGTAGTTGGATCTGCTTAGAGACACCTGTGAGAATCTTGGATTTATAGGTAAAGGAGCGCCAAATTCAAGGTTAAGGTAGAAGCACCATTCAAGGTAGAAACCTCATGCGATCTAAATGTTGGCCCCACCCATTTTTCTAGAAAAGCTGAATTTTGTGGGAAAAAATCATTTAAGGGGTGAAGGATGTGGGGACTTGGAAATTCCTCTCCTTTTACATTTTTATAATTTGTTATGCAAAATTGATTGTTATAAGATAACCCTCTAAATAATTGTGTGGTTGTTTATATATTTACTCATGTGTCCTTTGGGAGGCCAATCAATTAAAATAATAGTTTAGTGGAGCAAATATGTCATGTTATGATCTTTTGTTGGTAATATTATTTTGTAAAGTAATTTTTATCATTTTCACATTTAATGAGACTATGTGTAATTTTGATAATATCATTTTGGAACGTTATTTTAGTGATTTAAACATTTTATGAGATTATATGTAATTTTGATAATATTATTTTGTAAATTTGTATGAAATTATGTGTACTTTTGGTGGCTATCCTTGAATTTAATGCAAGGATTTATTAAAGGCTAAAAAACATATATAGTAATGTAACACTTTTTTAGTTTTGTATTTTTATGGTAGTAATATGGGAGAGAAATATAGGAAATATTATAATTTCAAGTCATTATGACTTTATTGGTGATACATAATAAGGAAGCAATGGTTAAAAATGTATGTCAATGACCTTTTAATTTGGAAGTTTCTAATTTTACAAAATGGAAAAAGTTATAAATGTTTAGTGGTGGTTATGTATGCCCAGAGAGCCAATCATGTGATGATTTTAATGTCATATCATGTAAAAATTATTTTATTATTAATAAAAGGCAAGCTTCCAATTTATTTTGTTTAATTCAGTTATGAGATGATGATGTAACGTTATAAATGTCTAGAGAGTAATATTACTCAATGATGCATGTCTTCAAGTACATGACTTGGAAGAAATGAGATCATACGAATGTTAAGAGTACATATTTACATTCTCATTATGTCCGTTATCAGTTGTTATTGTGGAAGGTTGATAGACAATAATAACACATAATATCAGAGTGTGAGTTGGTTGATGACTGAGTCTCATTGGTCATGATATGGCGATATCAAGCCAATCACACAGATAAATGTTAGAGAACAATGTACTAGATAGACCCACTGTGAGATAGACACATGGAAGTCATAGTCAACTCTCATAGTGATGGTGGTGCTTGCGGTTCTTAGACCTAAAATCACTGCACTCAACACATGTCGTTGGGTACACTTTGACCTCATCAAACATAGTCCTGAAACATGGACTATTATAACGATGATTATTTGGTGGCTTTGACTCATGGGGATTGACTGTGAGTGATATACATGGGATTTGTACCTCCTATTGGAGTGTGATGTCCTAGGCCTCTTGATAAGTGAGACTGAGAAAAGCATGGCCATGCACATGTGAGTCAATGTGATATTGAGATTACATATATCTCAGATAGTATGCTCTTGGTTCAAGAAACAAGATTGAATAATAATGAGGGTGACTGCTCCATGCCTCTAGTTCAATATAGACATCAGTGACAAAGGAACTATCCAAACACTATGACACCATACACAGATTGTAGGTTGAAGTTGTTCTCTAACTTTTCCATTTACTTAGTAGCAATGATGTGTGACTAGGAACCACTCTTTGCTTGTGATGTCATAATTTTTTATGGACAAAGAGAATGAATAAGCATAGGTGAATTGCTCAACATAGAAGAATAGGCATTTAGAGTAAAGAATTAGAAATTTCTCAATATAGAAATAATGTGTGATGCAATCATACGTCAAATCCAGATGCTAGAGGGAGGTACCTGACTTGGTGTTCTTTATGGAGGCCATGTCTGACAGTTGAGAGTTGGAAAACATTCGTCAAATTTGTGGTATGGATGGGGATTTTTTTGTTAGTAGTGTCGGGAGAGCATGGGGGCATTGTCTATGGTGGAGGGTGAACAAGGTTTCGATAAAATCCTTTTCTGACCATCATATCTATGCAGAGGTGGGGGAACCAAATAGAGAGGAACCAATAGGGTCACACATGTAGGTCTTTACCTAGAAGAGGATTTCTAATCTCAAATGACAGTTGAATTAAGTGCTAAAATGTTTAAGCATTTGATTTAGGCAACAAACAAGTTGACAACACTACCAAACGCCCATCTCAAGTGTTGAGACGGTTGTCTGGAAGTGCCAAACAGCTGTCTCAAGAGTTGAGACAGACATCTGGGTGTCAAGCCTTGTTGTGAATTGAAATTGACAATAGAACGAACTGACCCGGCCAAATGGGCTCGACTCAAGACACTAGACGATTATCTGGGTGAACTGAGACGGCCGTCTAACATGGGCGAGATGGTCCATCTCGGTCGGGGAAGGTTCTAGTTGTTTTCCAATCCGTTTCACTTGAGAAATACTTGTTGCACAAGGAAGTCAATGTCTAATATTGATGGGAATTGATTTGCCAAATTTGTACACAAATGGAAACTACAAAATGACCATGTCATGTGCAAGACGGTCGTCTGGCTCAGCCAAACGACCATTTTGAAACTTGTAGGTTGTGCAATTTCTATAATTGTTGCAAAAATTCGAGTTCTACTGGTCCTTTCCACTCCCGCACTTTAGTCACACATTGGTGGGGGACTGGGTACTCTTACCCTAACCCCTCCTATATATAGAGGGGTATTGGGGGCTTCCCAAAGTACAACTACAACACAGAAAACTGAGAATCAGTTCCTCTGACAGCTGTTGTCCTCTCTGGTTGTGGTAACCACGAGAGCCCATGCAAGTTCCACCTGTCAAGGGAGGGATAGCCAATGGAGAGAACAACTAAGATTTGTCATTGTGGGTGAGAAAGTCGATGACTAGTACACTGAGAGAGAGGGACAACTCCTTCCTATCTGGTCCAATAGGACGACATTGACCTTGACTTAGAGTAACTATGTACTCAACCTATGCTCTGATACCAAAGTTGTTGTGACGCCCCGACCTTCGTGCCATCTCTAATGACCCCGAAGACCGGGGAGTCACCCTTAGTAAACCACTCTTAACTTTTTCTTTTTCTTGATCACTTAGATTAACTTAAATGAAAACCATAAAACTTGAATAACATCGAATTATAATAAAACTGCAGAAGCGACTTTCCATTAACCATATTAGGAAGGAAAATAAGCTTACATGACATATTACATTTCTCATGCGGAATATAAAACACAGCAGATAATTGAAAACTAACTACATGTTTCACTACATTCTCTCTCTAACCAACCACATGCCCAAGGACCGAGGGGAAAGGATCAAGAGACCTCTAAACCTAACTAAATACTACCTTCTATGTACTCGGGTGATCCGATTCTTCAACCTTCTCGTGCTGACGTTGACCTGAAAAATGTTTTAGTAGGTTGGTGAGCTACTGGCTCAGTGAATAGAATTTCACCCATTCAAGGCGGTCCGTGTGGACCACCATAGAGGAGCGAAGCCGTTGTTTTCTGCTTGGAGGACAATGTCAACCAGCAGTCCGTGACAAGAGGAGTTGCTGAAGAAAATGATGTTTGTGGCTGCAGTTTGTTGTGCAGACCAGGAGGTGTATCATTTAGATGAGTCCCCATGTGACAAGGATTTGATTTGAGCATATAAAACAATGAGGATTGTCGCTGGACTTGCTCCAGGACCACGTATATCCCATAAACCATCCTTCATGCATTATAGTTATTTATGCGATCTACTATTTATAAGGAATATTGTAATAAAATTTTAAATTCTACTACCTTCTCTATACCATATTTCCTTACATTTAGTTGATGAAAATAAGTTTGATAATATGCCTTACTTGGAGCAATGTCATGCCATCAATAACCTTCCTTTTTAGTCAAATAAATAGTTAATATGAACTTTAGATTATAAGAAGATAATGGTTAATGTTGTGACTAATTCAAAATACCAAATTGCAAATTGTATGTTGTGAATAAAACATCATATATATAAGAATACTCTAACTTTTGGAATCTCATAAAGGGACATATAATGAATTATATGTTATGTACCACATATATGTAGTTGTGTCATATGACATTGTCAAACATGAACTTTCCTATTTATGGATAATGTTTGGTAGAATTAAATAATTAAAAAAGAAGGTAATCTTTTATCAAAGTGGGCAGGAAGATAAATTATATATATAAGGTACTATTTTTTCGAACGTCTACCAATAAATCATTATTTATCATCCATATATATAATGCTGAAGAAATCGAGAATTCCAAACAAAACATTTTTTGTTTTTTGTGTTCTTGATACTCCTTAATTTTTCCCTATTCTAACTCTCTTTCCTTTTATATAGTCTCCATCCCTTTGCCTAGGATTATAAACATGACCATTAGGGGTCTTTGTTGTTGGGGTTGCACCACTACAATCACCCAACGACCACCATTCTCTAAGATATCTCCATCATTTTTCCTATTTTCCCAACAACATGTGGTGAAGGCAAATGATACACATTGAACACTTGGGTTTCATCTAGCACAACATGCAAGAGGAAGCTGACAAAGAGTGTGATCCTTCTTCTCTATTCTAGGCAGTGTCTCTAAGTCTACGACAGGTGCTCGCCCATCATGCCAAAATAGAAAAAATTTATTGATTGCTTGAATATATAAATTTAATTGGTTGAAAGACATACAAAATGAAGTATATTGATTGATATAGAATGATTCCTTCATGTAAAATGTATGTGGGTTAACTATGAATATCACTTCTATCAAGCTTTTCATATTTACAAGTTTGTTGAGGTTTTGAAATGAATGATGTGAGCCTTGAATGTTATCAATTTTTATTTACTTTGTAAAACCATATAAATAAGTTATCACTAATGGATAATATGCAACTAAATATTAGATACCCCATACTTATAGTTTTGGATGAAGTATAGTTCCTAGAAAAGAATGTAGTATCATAAAAGGTTCAAGATATCAAAAGTATTTAGGTGGAAGAGTTCAAGAAAGGTATTCCCACTGATGAGCCCGATGATAGGACATCACTTTGAAACATTATTCAAGGATCCAATTTTAAGACATCAAGTGAATTGAGCAAGATAATGGGTTGAATATAATGAATAAAGAAAAATTAGGTTATCTACAAATTATTTGGTTGATGTATTATATCATTAGATTGACATGTACATTTTTTATTGCTCCCACTTACACAATATAATATTATGATAACCTCATATTTTGGTTTTGCAACATTTTAGGATACATCTTCTGACATGAAGAATTGGACCATGCTGTAAGAATCAGAATAGTTCTAGGCAAGGAAATCAGGGAGGATTTTATATAATTTATTTATGTTAATTAGTTCATCAACTGTTAATTTTTCCATTATTCCAAGGGCTTTATAACTCCATTGTGATGGCCTAAATTTTTATCTCTCATTCAATTATGTACATATTGACTCATTTGATGCTTTAATGTACTCAATAACCTCCATCACCCCTAATTTAATGACTTTGAGTCACTTTATGCTCATTTGACAAGTTATGTTTTCATTGTGTCACTTCATACTTATTTATGACTCTAATTTGGGTTTTGAACTAAGTGACATGCTTATTATGTATCACCAACTTGCAATCACTTTTGACCCCCATTTCAATGAAATCTTTTTGTTGTTAAATATATGTCATGTTGGAAAGGATTCAATTACAAATCCAACGTTGCAAAAATCATCTAAACCAGACCATCATAGCCCAAGATACATTCTTTTGAAATTTCCAAGTTTAATTTTTATTTTACCACTTTTTTGGATTAGTTTGATCTTTTTAGCCCAAATAAGGCATGCAACCTATATAAGGGAGGATCTCCCCTTGCCTTGTCTAGATCAACAATCTATGAGTTTGGGTTTCCTTCGACCATTTCTGACCCTTGGTTCACCTCCCTTAGATTCATCCCCCTAGTCCATGAGTAGGAGGTCACCACCTAGCTTGGTATATACTATAGTAGGTGTTTCAATAGGGCCTCTTTCTGATGGAAGATAAGCATCAATTTGCAATTCTATTGATCAATTAAGTCCACTACCAAATCCACCCTAACTCTTTCTCTTTTTCCCCTATAATTTCCCTCTAGTTTCCCTAGCCCTACACCCCTTTCTCCCTTGCCTTCCTTGATTCCTATACCATATCTGTAACCTTTGCGGCTTTGGTTTACATCCACCTTCATCCACACTTCTTCCCCACTAATGTTTTGTTGAGTGTTTTCCGGACGTGGCGACACCTTCTTGAGGTTTGAGCCTCCTCTCACTCATGGTTTCTCACCTCACTGGTGAGATCTGTTATGCCATGGAAGCGGGATCAGATCCTTCTCGCATGAAATAGATGGCATACATTATCTCCCTGACCTAGCTCATTCGACCGTCCGGTCTAGCCCATTTGACTGTCTGATCACGAGCCAACTACACCGACCAACATGGGGTGACTGGTAGATTCTATGGCCCCAACTCTCATCGTGTGCGAGTGGAAGAGTGTGAGTGGAAGAGGGAAACACGCGAGCGGAACCCGACCGCATCCCATGTACACATGGACACCATCAATTGGATCTTCCATCCATGGTCCTAATCTACTGCCAAATCAAAATGTAATACCCCCATGTGTTCTATAGCTCTTGATTTCGATTTCATGATGTTTTAATACAAGTGTTCAAAAATTGATATCTTCCACATCCTTTTGCCAAATATGGCATATGATATATGAATTTTAATCCTCACAGTGAGATCTATCAAATGGAACTAATTTTAGAGCCTAAATCTTATTTTTTTTCTATTGATATCTGAAAAAGCATACTATTGATATTTTTTAAGATGTTATCCCATTGAAATACATGATCTTAATCTTTCATGTGTCGAAACGTGATGGTAGCCTAATTTCAATATCTTGAACATTCATATGCATAAATATTTGAATTTAACCTATCCTTACACCCTTAAATTGTCTCATGTTGCATATATGACCTAAATGGGATTTTAATGCTAAAGACTACTTCTTTAATGCTTAACCTTGTTAAATGTTCCTCAAATCCCCATGCTTGACCTAAATCAGTAACTTTGAATGTTGAACCAAGATTCGAACTTGTCCATACAAGCATCATAATTTTACTATGTGATGTACTTTGAACCTTGAAACATGCCTCATATGGATACATTAATGTTGAATCTTAAACCTAACTCACATATGGATATTTAATGTCTAAGATGATCATGTGAACTCCTAAATCAGTAACCCTAAAAGCCTTTTATCCCTATATGTCTTATGGAATATTCTTGTACACTTATGTGGCTAAATGCCCTAATATTGACTTGAAATGTAATCTAGCACATATGATTGATGAATAGTTTATAATATAATGCAATTTTGCCTGATTGAGCATTCATGTTATGTTACAACCTCAAATTAGTAGCTTGGGTATGTTTATGACGCCTAACTCGAGTAGATCCCATCTTTACTCTAATGGTGACAATCTCACATGATTATAACTTAATATGACTACTTAGGCCAATGTTGATGCTTATGTTGACTAATCTTGGTAAAATCTTATGATTGCTCTACTTAGGACCTTTAAACTCAAATCATATATCTCTGATCTAGTAGTGATGTGTCTCTCTAAGTACTAATGAACCCATGACATACTATGCTTCTTGGTAATACCTATGAACAAACTAGTTAAGATATTGAAGTCAATGATGAATGATACCTAGATATAGGTGACACATCCAACTACCATGATAATGATTATAAAAAAAATCGTGTTGATCTTATTCCAATTACACTTACTTGTAATCCCAGGATCACCTTTTGGAATCTTTTATCAATATCTAGTCAAAGATGCAAATTATGTTTTTTCAAATCAAGTTGTTATCTCATGCTCTAATCAAGGTACACTTTATACTCCTATTAGCCAGACTAGTGGTATTGAACTTGCTTGTATTCTTGTATTCTTAAACTTCTTAGCCTTATATACTTGTTTGAGATACTTATTCCCTATGACTAGTATGTTTGTTTTTCTTGAAATATGTTGAACAAACCCTGAACATAATTGAACTTGTCCAATATACAACCCTTATGCACCTGCCTAAATTCTTGAGGTAAGGGAAAAATTCATCTTGAAATAGGGTTAGCTCATTGACTTATGTCTTGAGGTCCCTCAAGTATGAAAAGAAGGGTTAGCTAATCTTTAACATCCTTATGGACCGTTTCTTTGAGGAAGTTTGTAAATGGCTATAAACTGTTGTTCAAGTATATTGGAAATACACCTAAAACACGCTTCCATGTTAATAAGGAAGTTCTTAATGATGTTGACTTCTTTCTTTCTATTATTGAGTTTTTCCAAGCATATATGTTCTTTTAAACCTATGAGTTTAATTGTTTTAAAGCATACTCAGTAAAATTATGCTGATGTGTAACATTTTTATGAGGTTAGGTAACAAGTACACTATGACTCTTGCTATGACCATTGCTTGTTCTCTATGGTTATAATCAATGTCTCTTACTCTAGTGATCTGTAGTGACATTTAAATGATTTCTTATATGGGTTGTTACATGAAACTAAGATCTTAACGACAAGTAATATTGTAGTTGCCTCATATGACATGTTATCTATTATATTGTTCTTGCTTGTAGTTTTATTCATGCATATTTTATGTGATCCATTCTTGGTACGGACACCCCGGTCCACTCACCTTTTGCTGTGTAGCCATTAGGAATGTCAACTTAGGGTAACAAATGGTTTTGTGACAAATGTAATCAAAGCTATCACATATCCTCTATGCATATTTAATAACAAAATTCCACATATCCTAGAGAGTCTTATAGCATCTCATCTCTTCTCTAAGGACTACGGTAAGCCACCCAAGTTGATTATGATTAGTTTGCCTTCTCATCACCTCATGTGATTCTTCTCTCATGGCAATTAATCACATGATACCTCAATTACATGTAGCTTATATATGGGGAAAACTAAATTTGAATGAATTGGTAAAAATTTGAGTGAAATGATGATGATATCATGATTTGACTCTAATATGAAAAGTCAGTCATGACTATTGAAAGAAACCTTTTGTTTAGGTACACATGTATGACTCCTATCCTCATGTAAACTCAACCTTACCAAATCTAGTTACTTCCTATGTATGAGGTAAATGATAATGATGTTGATATGATGAAATAAGGAGGAATTATAGGTTATGACTTCTATTTGATTTAGTCCATGTGGCCCTATTGCTGATTAAACATCAACATAGTGAAGATGGTGTTTCCCCTATTTGACATATACAATGATTATGCCTTGGAATGACTATACTCTTGGACTCCCAAAATCATGATGAAAGACTTTGATACAAGAGACTTCTTCCAATTAATTTTTATGTCTCTCTGAGATCTCGATTATGAATGATATGATGGATTGAAATTTCAATCTTGCACGATTATGCCCAAACTCTCAACCTCCCAATTTTACATCTCGATTTCCAAAATATACCCTTACGTTGATCATGAAAGGAAGGGAACACGATTATGACCTCAATATTTCAAAATCTTGAAATATGGTTTCTCTATTACCACCCTGATCTTGCAAAATATTGAAATATGATTTATCTATAATGATCAATCTTCAATATAATGACCCCATGATGTATGATATGATAAATGATATTCTACCTATTGGATATACTTGATGGCTCATGATTAATATAGACTAATGTGTTTGATTAGGTTAGTAGTTGACTTATGATTCCCCTAACCTAGATCACATTCCTATTATGATGTCCTATAAATGATCATATTGTTGAATTTGTAAAGTCTAGAAAGGTAATCCCTTCCACCCGATCATGATTTCTTAACCTAAGTCTCTAATGGGTTAGACTTATGATGATACTTATACTCAATCTTCATTCTCGATTGGATGATGATCTTTAGATATGGCAATATTGACTGTAGTTAGTGGTAATGTTCCTAGAAGGACCTAGGCCTAGATCATTCATCAACCTTGAATGGCGTGATAATGAACTTGATATCGATATCTTGAGATGTTTCTTGTTTCTTTAACATTGCTCAAAATGTTTCTCAAATATCTCTCAAATGTGGCTCGACTATTATATATGGATGAATGAGCATACATATAGTTTAAATATGAATTTAAAACATAGCTTTCAAATGTTTAGGCCTATGAATTTAATGCACAAACTCTGACTCTAAATATTGATGTATGAAATATCAACTCATGAGTATTGATCTTCATATTAATTCTCCCCCTATGGCCACCTTTTTGGATCTTGAGATCACCCTCGATATATGACTGATGAATTTCATGTTCTCAAATATACAAAGTTTGAAATAATGATTATGGTGACACACTCAATTTATGACTTAAGTGTGAGCTCTCATGTGGACTAGGGTGGGACCTTCCATTGGTTTTGACCACAAAATCACAATGTTGAAATATGATGATGTGTTTCTCAAATTGTTGATATATGAAATCTCAATCATGGATACATGATCCCACCTAGGCCAATGTAGAAGCTACAACCCTAGATGTTAGGAATGATAGTCATTCTTTACTCTTGATTCAAAAAGCTTTATTCATTTGACCTAAAAATGTGATCTCCAAATTCATGTTCTATAGGAGGATCTCTCCCGACTTGTGACTCATATGATGATCTTCCCAATTTGATGGTTGATGTGATTGTGTTTAGATCTAGATACTTGATTTATCAACTATGAAATAGTGTTGAGGTTGAGGAAATACCAAGTGATTGTAGTATTGAATATAAAATCTCAAGTCTGGATTTATGGATTGATTTAATTTTGGGGTTAAAATTCCTTTTTAGGTGGGGAGGATGTGATGACCAGAATTATTATCTCTCATTCAAGTTATGAAAATATTGAATCATTTATGCTTTAATGTACTCAATAACCTCCATAACCATTAATTTTATGACTTTGAGTCACTTTGTGCTCATTTGACAAGTTAATTTTGATTAAGTGTCACTTCAAACTTATTTTGACTCTAATTTGATTTTTGAACTAAGTGACATGCTTATTATGTATCACCAACTTGAAATAACATTTACCCCCATTCAATTAACTCTTTTTACTTCTATATATATGTAAAGTTGTAGATAATTCAATTATTAATCCAACGACACAAAAATCATCTAAATCGGACCATCATAGCCCAAGATATATCCTTTTGAAATTTGCAAGTTTAATCTTTATTTTATCGCTTTTTAGCTTATTTTGAAATTTTGGGCCCAAATAAGGCATATGACCCATCTAAGGGAAGCTCTCTGCTTGCCTTTTCTATCTCAGTAATATGTGAGTTTGGGTTTCTTTCTCCCATTTCTAACCCTTGGATCACCTTCCTCGGATTCATCCCCCTAATCCAATGGCTAGGAGGTCATCACCTAGCTTGGTCTATACTATAGCAGGTGCTACAACATGGCCTCTTTTCTAATGTCAAATAGGCAACCATTTGAGATTCTATTGATCAATTGAGTCCACTACCAAATCTGCCCTGTCTATCTCTCTTTTTTCCATATAATTTCCCAAGCCCTACACCCCTTTCCTCCCCCTCCTTCATTTCTTCCTAAACCCAAGCCACCACCTTTGGGGATATGGTTTACAACCACCCTTGGCCTCAACTATTTCCCCCTTATATTTTGTGGAGTGGTTTTGGGATGGGGTGACACGTTCTTGAGGTCGGAGCCTCCTCTAGCTCATGGTTTTTCACTTCTTCAGAAAGATTTGTTCTGCCACGGCAGCAGAACCAGACCCTTCTCACCTGAAACAACTGATAAGCGATATCTCCTTGGTTGTAGACCGCCTCGACCCAACCCAGTTGACCTTTCGATCATGAGTCGACTGCACTGACCAGCATGACATGACTGATAGATGCTTTGGCCCCAACTCTCACCGTGTGTGAGCGGGAGAGGACGACACACTAGCGAAACTTGACCATGTCCCATGCACGACCGGTGCTAGTTGCTAGATCTTCCACCTGTGGTCCTAATATACTGCAAAATCAAAATGTAACGTCCCATTCCTGTGCTCTATAGTTCTTGATTTTCATTTCATAATGTTTTAATACATGTTTCAAAAATTGATATCTTCCACATCCTTTTCCCATATATGGCATATGATATATGAATTTTAATCTTCTCAATGATATCTATCTAATGGAACTAATTTTTAAACCTAGATATTCTTTCTTTTCTACTGTTACCCCTAAAGCATAATTTTGAAGTCTTTTTAAGATGTTATTCTATTGAAATGCATGATCTTAATATTTTGTGTAACAAAGTGTGATGATACCTAATTTCAGTATCTTGAACATACATATGCATTAAAATATTTGGAGTTTCACTATCCTTACACCTTAACTGGTATCATGTTGCATATATGACCTAAAATGGGCTTTTAATGCTAAAGACTACTTCTTTAATGCTTAAACTTGTTGAATGTTCCTCAAATCCCAATGCTTTACCAAAATTAGTAACTTTTAATGCATGTTCAACTAAGATTCGAACTTGTCCATGCTAGAATCTTGATTTGACTTGATGGTGTACTTTGAACCTTGAAATATGCATCATATAGATAGATTAATGTTGAATCTCAAACCTAACTCACATATGGGTCTTTTATGTCTAAGATGATCATGTGAACTCCTAAATCAATAACCCTAAATGTCTTGTATCCCTATATGTCTTGTGGAATATTTTTGTGCTCTTATGTGGCTAAATGCCCTAATCTAGACTTGAAATGTAATACCATGCATGATTGATGACTAGTTTCTAATGTAGACTCACATAACAGTTTCTATAAAGGTTATGCTCGAGTACTCTATGAAACATGAGGATTGAGTGTGAGTGATGTAGATGAGATTTGTCCCTTAAGAAAAACAAAGTAAACGGGACAAACTTCCATGATTGGTTATAGACTTTGAGAATGGTTCTCAATGATGAGCATAAGATCTATGTCCTAGAGATACAGTGCCAAAGAAATCTACTCTTGATATGCCTAGGGATGAGGTGAATGCTTATTGGAAGCATGCCAATGATGCCTTAGACATTAAACACCTTATGCAATGTTGTATGAACTATGAGTTGCATGAGAAACATGAAGACATAGGGATTCTTGACTTGGTCACATATCTTAAGAATGTGAACCAAAATCATGCAAAGAAAGAAAGGTACAATGTCTCAAAGGAACTCTTTGAGTGCAAAATGATGAGGCATGTGGAACTTATAGAATGTTTGAGATTTACTTTGAGCCAAAAGTTGGCAATGGATATGATTCTACAATCATTGTCTGAATCATATATCCAATTCAATGAGTGTTACTACTTGAGTAACTTGGACAACCAGTGTTAAACTTGGCATGTTGATAAATGTGAAAGAAAGAATGAATAAGGACAAACTTGTGATGATAATCAAAAGAGTGAAGTCCAATGATAAAGGTAAAATCAAGAAGAGTTTTGATCTTAACCTGAAGTCTAAGCCTTCTGCACTCAAAATGAAGAGAAAGGTAAGTGCAAAAGGAATTGGTCCTTTACACTTAAAGAAACTTAGAAAGAAGGAGATAGATATCTCCACTTTAGGACCTTAGAAGAAGTAACATAGAACTGTGAGGATCAAGAGTTGCTTCCACTATAGTTAGAATTTATCATTCAACAAATGGGCATCTAATAGAATTAGTGAATTGATATTGTGTACCTTCCATTAATGAAAACACCATGAATCTTGTATGGAAAATAATATTATGAATAAATTAGTGTTTCATTTTAAAAGATGAGATCTTTTATGGTAGTGTCCCCAATGTCTCATAGTTTATACTTTATAGTTCTAGAGATAGTTAAATATACTAAGTGATATAATGGCTCAAACAATAAAAACATAACATTGTTATCTAAATCATATAAAAGAGAAATGCATTTCTAGAATCGATATGATGAATATCTAAACTCCTTTTGTTATTGAACCAATAAAGACATGTGAATCTTATTTATTGGCCAATATGACAAACACATATTCACTAGATGTAGTCAGAGAGAAACTATTCTATTAGAACTCATACATACAGATGTATATAGATCTTTTAGAATAAATGCTAAAGGTAGTTAATAGTACCTCATTGTATTTATTGATGCTATCACTAGATATGGTATTTTGTATTCAATGACATACAAGTGTGAATCTCTTCCAGTGTTCAAAGAGATCATCAATGAAGTATGTAACTAACTTGGTAAAAGTATTAAGACACTTCAATATGATCGATGTTGAAATATTTTAAACCAAGAGTTTGACCACCTTATGGGATACCATGATAATGTATCATGATGAATCCACCTAAAACACAATGATAGTGTCTCACGATAAAGTATCACAAAGAAGGAATCACAACTTTTTAATCATAATGCAATTATTAAGAAATCTAGTTAATCTTCCAATTTCCTTTTAGGCACATTCTTTACACTAAAACAATGTACCATATATAACAATTCAAAAGATACCATATGAGATTTGGCATGGGAAGTGTCCCAATATGTTTGTTATAAGGATTAGGATTGAAAGCTTATAAAAGAAAATATTTTTTTAAAAAACCATCAGGATAATGTTTGCTATTGTAGCATGTTATGACTATGAGATTTGGCATATGGATGTTAAAACCACATTCCTTAATGGGAATATTCATAAGGATCTATGGGTGATACAACCTAAAGGTTTTATAAATACACTAATACAAATAAAGTCTATAAGCTATAAAGGTCAATCAATGTGATTGAAACAAGCATCTCAAAACTGGAATCTTCAATTTGATAAGAGAGTCAAAGAGTTTGACTTGAGTTCGAATGCAGATGGAATCTGTGATCCCAAAAGATTTAGCGGGAGAATATTTATATTCCACATAATTATGGGTAATAACATCCTTATACTTCATATTTTAAACATGGCAATGAAAGTACCTTCTATATGAAAGGTTTAGGTGAAGCATCCTATGTGATAGGAATTGAGATCTATAGAGATAATATACAAGATTATTGAACTAAGAGAGAGCACATACATTGGCAAGATGTTCAAAGGGTTCAACATACAAGACTCAATTAGAGAAAATTTGTGAAATTGGTCTCTTTAGAGCATAGTATCCCAATTCTTGTGAAGAACATGAATACATGAGTAAGATGTCAAATTGCATTCACAATATTATGTACTTATCTCCTTATCTCGTATTTATTGGACATGATGAGAGGACATTTGTGAGATCCTAGTGAAAGTAACTAGACTGCCTTAAAGAACATTCATTAGTACTTGAGAAGCACTAAAAGGATAGGTTCCTTGGTTATGGTAATTAGGAAGAGTTAGATGTAAGGGGTTACACTGGTGCAAGCTTCCAAAATACAAATAAAATTAATTATCACTATCTAAAATTTTTATTTAACCTTAACATAAGAACTAGAAAGCTAGAAAGGTTCCGATCTAGAGACGGTTGTTTAAATCTACAATAGAAGTCAAGTATTTTGGTGTTATGAACAACAAAGGATATTGTATGGATCTAGAAGTTCATATTAATGAACTTATGGGAGGTATCAAACCATTGATGGCATAATAGAAATACTGTGACAACAATGGAGATTCTGGTTAGGCAAGGAATCTTAGATAGAATACTACGACACTTCCATCTTATCTAAGATGTCGTACAGTGAGGAGATATGAAAATTGCAAAATACCAAATAGAAGACAACATTTCTAACACACTATAAAAGCAATTGCGCAACAAAAAATTCATGGACATGTTAATATTACTTGGAATAAGATTCCTGAGTGAGTAGCTCTAAGTGCAAGGAGTCGGTTGGTATGTATGCCCAGAGAACCAATCATATGATGATTGTAATTGGGAACTATATACATGATTTGATAATAATAAAGGTAATCTTGTCTATTATGTTTGTCTGAATTGTGGGATGATGACACATACATAGTATATGTATAAAGAACTATTTTACTCGATGACATATGTCTTCAGGTTGAGGACCTGAAGATTGTATGATAAGAGTACATACATTCTTGTTATGTCCCTAGTCAGATATTATTGTGGAAAAAAAATAGATTATGGCAGTACATATGACTAGACTGTGTGTTAATTGATGATATAGTCTAATTAGTCAGGATATATGATATCAAGTCAAGCACATGGGTACATTTTAGAGAACAGTGTATCAGACAGACCCACCTTAAGATTCATAAATGGATACCATGGAATGGTAGTTAGAATCAACACTCATTGTAAAAGTGGTGATTGTGGTTCTGAGACCTGAAGTCACTATACTCATCACATGTTATTTATTGTATTTATACATCATCTTGTAGGTAAATATGGCATTAGAATAGGAAGCCGAAAAAAATTTATGTCCATATTCCCCATAACCAAGGATTGCATCAACAACTATGTAATGGGAAGGATAGTTTAAAGAGGTCATACTTGGTTGATGTGCGTCGTTTAATACACCAATCACTAGGAAAATTATCCTAGAGTTTATCCTTTTTCTACTTTCTGATAAAGGCCAGTATAGAAGGGTCGATCCACAGAGACGGCAAAAAGAGTGGTTGAAATCCAAATCCGATTGATAAAATGGGAAAATAAATTCTGATGAGAAGGTTGTTTAAACCTAAGAATAAAAATAAAAGTACTGAAATAAAGTTCAATTAATCAAGAAATAAAAATATGGGGTCCGGAAGATCACCACCAAAACCACGTTCCTATTCAACTAATCAAATTCTAAACTCCAAGGATCAATTAGGACCTTGTGGTTGCATGTCCTTATGGACAAACTCACAAGGGTCTAACTTCCCATGAATCAGTTGGTCCCGACATTCATGGATCATTGTCCAACCGTCCAACATGCCACTATTCACAATCATATCAAGAAGCATGTGAATTCAAACTAGCATTCAAACCCAAGGCTTAGGTGATTTCTTCACCAAGGATTATAATAAGAATAAAATAAAAAAGATGAAAAGATGATAATTACAATTAAGAGACTATTGTTTCATTCTTATAGAGATCCACGGTCATATCACTCCATAAGAATATATTAGATCATCCAAATAACCACACATAAATAGAGAGAATATATTTTTTGATGGAGTAATATAATTGATTATATTGAATAGAACTGGGCTAAGGGGATACTCTCATGCCCTAGAGAAATTTACTCAGACATAACGAGACCAGAAGAAATGCAAACTAAAATGAGATCCAACATTGTACAAGATTTGGTTTATAATTAAAAACTAGATGTAATGGAATGAAGAATGGAATGCTTTTACAAATGGAGATTATATCCTTTAATAGGAGGGAGATGGGGTAGGCTTCCCTCGAAAGGGGGGGGGAATAGAGGGAGATGTCTTTTTGAATTTTTGTATCTGGTCAAATAGAAAGTTGATTGTCTTTAATGATCTTGACCATATAACTCTCTTTAATGAAGATTCTCATAGTAGAGATTTCAAACGTATTTTGTTTGTGACAAAATCACAGAAGCGGTCCATATATTATGATATGCTTTTAGAAAATTTAATTTCCTTTCCAATGAATACTTGTACACTCAATTTGGAGTTTGAATGCAAAAGTTATGTCACTTTTGGTGATGGGTATACATGAATTTCAGGACAGTTGCAAATTGTGTAATTATGTTCCAAGATCATTTATGTCATTTTCCTACAAATCCCAAGAAAATATAATTAAAACTCCAATTAAAGAGAACAATAAAAAATAATACAATTAATTATGAATCTAAGAGAATCAATAATAAAATAATCCTAGACAAATATCAAAAACATGTAAATAAAAGGCATAAATACATATTTATCAAAATACCCTGGACTTGAATCCTTGTTTGTCCTCAAACAAATAAAATCACAAATTATTCCACTTTATACTAAAACATCACATTATTCCTCACCTCCACATTTGGCCAAGCAACCCAATCTCCTAAAACCACAGAAAACAAAATTTTATATTCCCTATCAAAAACAAATAGCATACCTTGTTTCTAAATCAAGAACTTGTAGAAAAACATGCTTCATCTTACTTTTGCTTTGACACTCTCATTTTATTATTGTATTTTTTTATGTGAGTTGTTGCACAAGAACATGATGAAATTGAGGGGTGTGAAAACAAAGAAGGAAGTGGTGAATTTTTTTTAATCCCTCCTCTATTTGACTCGAGATTTAAATTTGTGGAGTTGTGGCTACATTGGTCACATTTTTTTCATGTGCACTTTTGGCATCTTGTAATGTTACGCCCCTTTGTGGGGTATGAAATTTTTGATATGGGAAGCATGCCACTATGAACTTGATTTTTGTCCCGTGGTGATTCTTTACTTCTCTTTTTTTAGAAAGAAAATAAGGGGGAAACAAAAGGTGTCCTTGTGCTTATAACTTCACATTCTCTTTTTTCTTTTCTTTTTTGAAAGTGTCATTACATGGGAAATAATATTCATGTCAATCACATGATATAATATTTATTTTAAATTAATTGAGAAAAAATGTGTTTTGTTTTGATTGATTCCATACGGCTTGCCAACTTTTCCAAGGAGTGACGTTATTTTGGGGTCCTAGGTGACATGGTGGTTTCAAACATGGCAATTTGTAACAATTTTTGCAAAAGATTTACTAAATTCAAATGGGTACAATGATAAACATCTATTCATATTGGCCAACTAGATAAAGGCCATTTTGCAACAAAAGAAATAAAAATATGGGCAACTAGATAATGGCCATGAACAAAGCAACAATATGCAAAACAAATAAAAAGGTAGAAATAATGTAAGAATGAAAAAGATAAGTGGGGGTGGAATAGAAACATACCACCCATCCCCACCTCGTACATAGATTTTTTCTCATCCCAAGAAAAATTAAAACCTAAGATGGAGGGAAGAGAAGAGTAAGGATTTACAGATGGCCCTGGTAGATAAAAAATCATCCAGCTGAAGGGGATGTGTATGAGGGCTAGGACATTTATATGAGGATCTTCATTGTGTACCTATGATAGGGTAATCATGGAAGCTCAGTGGGGTGCTCATATTTTCTTTCACCTTGCATTCCCTCCAATAGGATCTACAAATCTACCTTCGATAGAAAGAGAAGTGTTGAAGATGGATGTGGATTGGGGGTGGTTGCGGGTATGCGGACAGTAATGTCGGTAGAGTAGGATGTACATAGTCAGGTGGAGGATATGGCTCCGGTTTTCCATCATCATAACGACATGCAAGATCTGGCTCAGGTTTTCCACCATCATAATGACCTGCATATGGGAGAATTGATGCTGATACAAAAGATTTCAAATTATTTACAAAAGTGTTTTGCTTCTCCTCAAAAATAATACCATCAATATTGGGTTTGGATATAACGTATGGCTTTAATTCTTTTATACAAGGGGTCCCCAAAGATGCAGGAGGGATGAGGATGTCTTCCTTGTAAACAACATAAGGGGGTGTATGGGCTTCTTCCAAGGGTGGTATCTCGCCATCTATATTAGTCTTATGTGGAATGAGAACTGGCTGTGTCAAAATTGGAGGAATTGTTTTGTTAAAGGGGGTTGGATGTTCATTATCCAAAATAGACTCAAAAAAGGGATTTGGTCACTGATATTAGTTGGGTTTATGTTAAGGATGGAAGGGCTTGTTGGATCTTCAGAAGGACTCTTGTGACAAAGTGGGTTTTCTGGCTTAATTCCGAGGACGGAATTTCTTTTAAGGTGTGCATGATGTGACGGAGTGGACTTTTGGAATCCTAAAATGTCCGATGACTTAAGTGAAAGCCTAAGGTTGAGTTATATGGAGGATCTTGGATGAAGTTATCTAGATTTGAATATTGATAAAATAATGCATACATTGAGTTGTTCGATTGACAAAGTTCAAATTAGATGGCTTAAGTCATGAATTGCTGGAGGTGTCACACGACTCACACAACCCTTGATTTGTTCGGGTCTGTGTGGTAGGTTAGTGGCCCAGGATCTGTGATCGATGGCTACATCCCTAGTGCTGAAAGAATCCGCAGACTTAGCCTTTCGCAGGACTAATTCAGACCCTTGGATGCTATCTGACAGTAGTGGGCATCTTCTCCTTCCTTGCAGTTGCATAATCGTGGACAACGACCCCCACTTCCGTGATCTGTTGCTCAGAGGTCGTGGGTTGAGGGCAACATTTGAGTGGGCAGTTAGACTTTGGGCTTGATGAGTCCTCCACAACGACCTCTCATTTGAGATACAAAGCCAGTAAATGAGAGGGAACGAGCAAAGGCTCCTACACCTTCGCAACAAACTGCTCGTCGGAGAGCCTCACGGTAGTGAAGAGCTTCACCTCCAGGGTGGCCTACAAGAAGACATGCCCTTTCGGATGAGAAGATAGGCCAGTGGTGCACAGTAGGAGGAATAGTCGATGGCTGACTGCACGATCTGGAGGCGGAGATCTTTGCCACGACGGTGCTGAGCACTCGCAGTCATAGAGCATGGGAGATCGGAGGCCGACAGCCTGACGAAGAACAGAGGGTTGGCTGTAGATGGTGCTAGCAAGGGAAAGGAGGAATAGAGAGCCGCTCAACGTGACTTACATTGTTCACGTGAGAAAGAAAGAAGAAGGACTGGGTCTAGAACCCTGACTCGACCCAGCGAGCGTGAGCAGACCGGAGTAGACACCATGTCAGCGACGCAGAGAGTTGGGACTCGAAGCCCTTGGGGCGGCAATCTCTGTCCGACAGCATGTCTTGCTAGGTGGAGTGGTCTTGTGTAGCAGCGCCCTCGTGGAGATCGAGCTCCACACCCAAGCCAAGAGGACCACGACGGCGGCCGTTGTCCAGGAGACGACGCTGCGTCGGCATCCAGGCGTTGCAGCTAAACAACGTAGACGGGCGTTAGGGCAGGCTTAAGGTCGGCGACGCTCGCACAAGAAGAGGGTGCCCACTTCACAGAGATCACGAGGAGAGGAGGCCAGTCTTTGCCTTGCGGTACAGCAGTGGCTTCGTGAGAGGAGGAGCTCACTGCGGCGCTGTTCCAGGTTCACGCGGATGCATCGCGTAAGAACCAGATCGTGAGGAAGGGAGCGCTCGGTTCAGTTGCTGGTCATTTTGTGTGGACCAGAAAAGAGAGGAGTCAGACCGCCTAGTTTAGTCTTGAACCCAGCCGACTCAAGGAAAGGAGTAGCTGCATCATGAGGAGCGATGTGGCAAGGTTGGATTGGCTAGAAAAAGGTAATTATATTAAAATGCTCAGATCTTATTTATTTTACAGTAAATAGCTCGATTACCAGAAAATTATAAACAGGGTACCAACATTCTCAGAAAAATGAGTAGAACACATTCGAATGATAATATCAGGCTTTTGATGCACTAAGTTCAGGGTTATCATGTAATTTGTAAAATGCTTGTTTCATGTCTAATAAATAATAAATGAGAACCTAAAATCATGAAAATGATCCAGTAGCTCTTAAATGTTATGTGTAACACATATGATGTCAGATATGATGATATTTCAAACATGAAATCATGTAGTTTGCTTTATATGGCTAATTAGGGCTAATAACCCTAATTAAAATGTTATAAATATATACATGATCAGAAATTGATGAAATTTACACAGTAAGCTCATATAATTATATGGAACATCACTTTTAAATATGAGATCAATATTATACACATAATCCATGTTATACAATGATGTTTGCTCTTAATATGATATTAACCCTAATATGATTAGTACATGTAACATAGGGTTAACATGTGCACATAATTATATGTAATCAAGTAATCAGATTATGTATCCTAATCTAGAATATAACATCAGTAACCTAATTACAAGAAGATAAGACCAGTAATGATGCACATATCTTAATGAGATAAGTTAAACCCTAAAATGAACATGATTAAGGTTAAGATGATATGTAAGATGATGTGAACCTGATGATAGTATATGATCTTATCTTGATTAGGTTCAACAAAGTTATAGTTGACATGAGGAATATGTGATGATTAGGTTTCTCTTGATCAAGGTACGCCATTACCTCTTACTTGGCTTATTATACAATATGCTTGCGTTATATGGTAGTACAAACTTGGCATATGATATTGATTGAAATGATTGTTCTTGTATGATATGTTGCATGATTTTCCATACTTATTGCTATGAACACATGAAACATAAGATATCTGGTCCATTATATGAAGTACTAAATCTCTTTGGTAGAATAGTGCATTGATGAAAGTACTAAATCTCTTTGGCAGAATAGTACACGTGAGCACTAAATCTCTTTGGCAGAATAGTGCATTTATGAAGTACTAAATCTCTTTGGCAGAATAGTACATGTGAGCACTAAATCTCTTTGGTAGAATAGTGCATGTGGTTCATCAAGTTTACATATAATGGAAATGTGCCTAAAAGATGTGTTCTCTTATGGTAACCAATATCTTTGTGCAACGATATGCCTTTCTTATATTTTGTTTAATGTTGCCAAGTATTAGTTTTATCTTATTGCAAAGATATGATGAGAGGTATATAAAAGACACGTAGGCGTACTCAGTACAATATTCTTGAAATATTGTGCTGATGTGTACCGCATGTAATCTTTTGTTTAGGTTATGGTTATGCTCTTGAAGATCCAGGATAGTGAGAGTTGTATGGCGAGCTGATGTACAGTTGGACCTGTTGTCTTAAGATCATGTTGTTTAGATGTAGTACATGTATATGTAGAAGTTTGCTGTTCAATATGTAACATCAAATGTTGTAACAATTCATGTTGTAATTATATGTTGAATGGTGAACATGTGTTGTATGGTTTTATTATTGTTCATGTACATGTGCTACTGATGTATTGTTTCCTTCTGACTCCCTCGATTTTCTTCTTCTTAGCCTCACGTGGGATGTTTAAATTGGGATTCTCGCTGAGGTGAGGGTTTCAATTTGGACGTCGCACATCAGATTAAAATTTAGAAAATCCAGGGACGTCACAAGTGGTGTCAGAGCATGAACAATAGCAAAGCCTCACATTTGCTCATTATGCAACTCAAAACAATAAAACCTTGAACTTAATAATCTTTTAGGGTTAGACTAGTTGTCTTTTAGAAACTAGATCTGACCTAGCCTCTAGGTTAGCACCTAGATGTCCGGGAACTAGGTCTAGACTGGTGCTTGTTGTATAGCAAGTCCTTAGATGTCGTTCTTTCCTTATAGTACAGCGGTATGGGACGTTGTACTATTTGGAAATGGCGTGCATCAAGGGAAGAGAAACCCTAGACATATTGCGCACGTTGTCTAGAGTAGCTACACTAGTCTACCCCTTGTTCTCACCCTTTTCACTAGTTTTCATGACACTGGACTCTCTACTATGCGTGGGACACTCGTTTCTGGTTTTGGTTTTTGATTCCAAACGAATCGAACCTCGATAGTTTTCTCTTACACTTGTTTTATCGGAGAAAAACTATATAATATTTTAATATGTATATGTATTATGAAAATGTGTCCCCACACATGTACGAGTAGGAGGTGGTCATGCAACCTGAGTTAAAGTGAATGACATCAGTCTAGAAGAGATTGTAGTTCTAGATTAGATGTCTAGATCCTTTTTGGAATTTATGATAGATGGAATAGATGATATAAGTTTTGATGATATGATGTAAGTCTTATATAGATGATATAAGATAGTTTATGATGATATGCGTTTGTCTTTGAGGACCCAAGTTCAGTTTGAGGATGCAAGATGAGTTTTGATGATGCAAGTAACTAGGATTTTATGGGATAAGATGTCTTAAGTTAAGACAAGTTGTGAGTCAACATGAGCCTCAAGCTCTTTTACAAAGGAGGACCTCTAGTGTTAGGACCAGTTTTGGGGTTAGCTCAAGAGAGAGCAAGACCCACAGGGAGAAGGTCAGAGAACCTAGACTCCATGATATGAGAAATACGAGAGATATGTGATATGATATATCCTAAACTAGAATACTCCTGAGTGAATGAGTTGTGTTTCTTAATGCATGATTCCTATAGTCTTCTTGAACCCTAGATGTCCTTGGGAGGACCAAACCCTAGAGACAGAGAGAGGCTAGTTATATGTGCATATGTGAACATGAATATGAGTGCCTGCCATCTGGGTGAGGGAGAGAGCCCAAGACCCTGGAGGAGGTAGCTATGTTAGTTTCTGTGAAGCCTCATGCTTGGGTTGGTGGTTTCCCACATAAGAATCTAGTGGTGTATATAAGAGAGCTTTGGATAAGATGTTTCCTGGTTAGAGATCTACGAAGAGTATGACATAGCATGTTTTGGTTTGTGCTTATATAACTAGAGCTTGTAAAGCTATCGCTCGTGCCAATGAGGTAATCCGAGAACCCTAGACTAAGAGAGGAAAGATAAAGTTTATGCATGTGAGATACTCATAGAGCTGAGTTAGCTCAGAGAGACTGAGCATGACACTACCCTCATGGTATGGGTTAGAGGAACCTCTTTTGGCCTAAGTAAAGTTTTGATATAATATTAGTTTGCCTAGCACAACCATGATAGAATATATGTAAGGATGTAATCTAATCTTGATATGTGATATATAGACATGATATGATGAAAACCTAGAGATGATTAATAGATAATGATGCATAAATGGTTAACCATATACATGGATAATGATAATTATGTGAAGTTGTTGGTTAATCTTGCGATGAAGTCATTAATAAATGTTGCAATTTATTATTAGTAATGAAATAAGATCATATGAACGCAACATGTTACATGAGATGTTAATCTAAGTGCTTAATAAAGATGAAAAGTATAGTTTGATAGTTAGAACAACATAATTTTTTATGATACCCTGATATGATCTAGATGGATAAAGTGAGTTAAATATTGATAACTCCCACCTAAAAGGCATATGTTAATTAGCTCAATAAAATGTTGATGACACCTTGATGTACGAGTTAATCCTAGTTAACTCCTTCGGAACATGATAATATGATGTGTAAACATTAATGCGTGGGAAAATATAAGGAAGCAAATCTAATGTATGAGATATGTAATGACATAACCTAAGCTTCTAAACCCTTGTTTGAACCTTTTATGGAGTGAGGTTTCACCCTTGATGCTTTTGAAACCTCCTAACAGTGCTTTGGATACATGGTTTTAAGTAACCTTTGTCGATATGTTACACCTAGAATGGTGCCTACATGTGGATGAGAGCAAGATAAGGTTTTCCCTGAAAGTATGAGTATGGTTTACTTTCGAGGATGAAAGTTCTTTTAAGATGTATATGATGTGACAAAGTGGGTTTTCTGGCTTAATTCCGAGGACGGAATTTCTTTTAAGGTGTGCATGATGTGACGGAGTGGACTTTTGGAATCCTAAAATGTCTGATGACTTAAGTGAAAGCCTAAGGTTGAGTTATATGGAGGATCTTAGATGAAGTTATCTAGATTTGAATATTGATAAAATAATGCATACATTGAGTTGTTCGATTGACACAGTTCAAATTAGATGGCTTAAGTCATGAATTGCTGGAGGTGTCACACGACTCACACAACCCTTGATTTGTTCGGGTCTGTGTGGTAGGTTAGTGGCCCAGGATATGTGATCGATGGCTACATCCCTAGTGCTGAAAGAATCCACAGACTTAGCCTTTCGCAGGACTAATTCAGACCCTTGGATGCTATCCGACAGTAGTGGGCATCTTCTCCTTCCTTGCAGTTGCATAATCGTGGACAACGACCCCCACTTCCATGATCTGTTGCTCAGAGGTCGTGGGTTGAGGGCAACATTTGAGTGGGCAGTTAGACTTTGGGCTTGATGAGTCCTCCACAACGACCTCTCGTTTGAGATACAAAGCCAGTAAATGAGAGGGAACGAGCAAAGGCTCCTACACCTTCGCAACAAACTGCTCGTCGGAGAGCCTCACGGTAGTGAAGAGCTTCACCTCCAGGGTGGCCTATAAGAAGACATGCCCTTCCGGATGAGAAGATAGGCCGGTGGTGCACAGTAGGAGGAATAGTCGATGGCTGACTGCACGATCTGGAGGCGGAGATCTTTGCCACGACGGTGCTGAGCACTCGTAGTCATAGAGCATGGGAGATCGGAGGCCGACAGCCTGACGAAGAACAGAGGGTTGGCTGTAGATGGTGCTAGCAAGGGAAAGGAGGAATAGAGAGCCGCTCAACGTGACTTACATTGTTCACGTGAGAAAGAAAGAAGAGGGACTGGGTCTAGAACCCTGACTCGACCCAGCGAGCGTGAGCAGACCGGAGTAGACACCATGTCAGTGACGCGGAGAGTTGGGACTCGAAGCCCTTGGGGCGGCAATCTCTGTCCGACAGCATGTCTTGCTAGGCGGAGTGGTCTCCTGTAGCAGCGCCCTCGTGGAGGTCGAGCTCCACACCCAAGCCAAGAGGACCATGATGGCGGCCGTTGTCCAGGAGACGACGTTGCGTCGGCATCCAGGCATTGCAGCTAAACAACGTAGATGGGCGTTAGGGTAGGCTTAAGGTCGACGACGCTCGCACAAGAAGAGGGTGCCCACTTCACAGAGATCACGAGGAGAGGAGGCCAGTCTTTGCCTTCTTGTACAGTGGTGGCTTCGTGAGAGGAGGAGCTCACTGCGGCGCTGTTCCAGGTTCACGCGGATGCATCGCGTAAGAACCAGATCGTGAGGAAGGGAGCGCTCGGTTCAGTTGCTGGTCATTTTGTGTGGACCAGAAAACAGAGGAGTCAGACCGCCTGGTTTAGTCTTGAACCCAGCCGACTCAAGCAAAGGAGTAGCTGCATCATGAGGAGCGATGTGGCAAGGTTGGATTGGATAGAAAAAGGTAATTATATTAAAAATGCTCAGATCTTCTTTATTTTATAGTAAATAGCTCGATTATCGGAAAATTATAAACAGGGTACCAAAATTCTCAGAAAAATAAGTAGAACACATTAGAATGATAATATCAGGCTTTTGATGCAATAAGTTCAGGGTTATCATGTAATTTGTAAAATGCTTGTTTCATGTCTAATAAATAATAAATGAGAACCTAAAATCATGAAAATGATCCAGTAGCTCTTAAATGTTATGTGTAACACATATGATGTCAGATATGATGATATTTCAAACATGAAATCATGTAGTTTGCTTTATATGGCTAATTAGGGCTAATAACCCTAATTACAATGTTATAAATATATACATGATCATAAATTGATGAAATTTACACAGTAAGCTCATATAATTATATAGAACATCACTTTTACATATGAGATCAATATTATACACATAATCCATGTTATACAATGATCTTTTCTCTTAATATGATATTAACCCTAATATGATTAGTACATGTAAGATAGGGTTAACATGTGTACATAATTATATGTAATCAAGTAATCAGATTATGTATCCTAATCTAGAATATAACATCAGTAACCTAATTACAAGAAGATAAGACCAGTAATGATGCACATATCTTAATGAGATAAGTTAAACCCTAAAATGAACATGATTAAGGTTAAGATGAGATGTAAGATGATGTGAACCTGATGATAGTATATGATCTTATCTTGATCAGGTTCAACAAAGTTATAGTTGACATGAGGAATATGTGATGATTAGGTTTCTCTTGATCAAGGTACGCCATTACCTCTTACTTGGCTTATTATACAATATGCTTGCGTTATATGGTAGTACAAACTTGGCATATGATATTGATTGAAATGATTGTTCTTGTATGATATGTTGCATGATTTTCCATACTTATTGCTATGAACACATGAAACATAAGATATCTGGTCTTTTATATGAAGTACTAAATCTCTTTGGTAGAATAGTGCATTGATGAAAGTACTAAATCTCTTTGGCAGAATAGTACACGTGAGCACTAAATCTCTTTGGAAGAATAGTGCATTTATGAAGTACTAAATCTCTTTGGCAGAATAGTACATGTGAGCACTAAATCTCTTTGGTAGAATAGTGCATGTGGTTGATCAAGTTTACATATAATGGAAATGTGCCTAAACGATGTGTTCTCTTATGATAACCAATATCTTTGAGCAACGATATGCCTTTCTTATATTTTGTTTAATGCTGCCAAGTATTAGTTTTATCTTATTGCCAAGATCTGATGAGAGGTATATAAAAGACACGTAGGCGTACTCAGTACAATATTCTTGAAATATTGTGCTGACGTGTACCGCATGTAATCTTTTGTTTAGGTTATTGTTATGCTCTTGAAGATCCAGGATAGTGAGAGTTGTATGGTGAGCTGATGTACAGGTGGACATGTTGTCTTAAGATCCTGTTGTTTAGATGTAGTACATGTATATGTAGAAGTTTGCTGTTCAATATGTAACATCAAATGTTGTAACAATTCATGTTGTAATTATATGTTGAATGGTGAACATGTGTTGTATGGTTTTATTATTGTTCATGTACATGTGCTACTGATGTATTGTTTCCTTCTTACTCCCTCAATTTTCTTCTTCTTAGCCTCGTGTGGGATGTTTAAATTGGGATTCTCGCTGAGGTGAGGGTTTCAATTTGGACGTCGCACATCAGATTAAGTTTTAGAAAATCCGGGGACGTCACAGGTGGTATCAGAGCATGAACAATAGCAAAGCCTCACATTTTCTCATTATGCAACTCAAAACAATAAAACCTTGAACTTAATAATCTTTTAGGGTTAGACTAGTTGTCTTTTAGAGACTAGATCTGACCTAGCCTCTAGGTTAGCACCTAGATGTCTGAGAACTAGGTCTAGACTGGTGCTTGTTGTATAGCAAGTCCTTAGATGTCGTTCTTTCCTTATAGTACAACGGTATGGGACGTTGTACTATTTGGAAATGACGTGCATCAAGGGAAGAGAAACCCTAGACATATTGTGCACGTTGGTTAGAGTAGCTACACTAGTCTACCCCTTGTTCTCACCCTTTTCACTAGTTTTCATGACACTGGACTCTCTACTATGCGTGGGACACTCGTTTCTGGTTTTGGTTTTTGATTCCAAACGAATCGAACCTCGATAGTTTTCTCTGACGCTTGTTTTATCAGAGAAAAACTATATAATATTTTAATATGTATATGTATTATGAAAATGTGTCCCCACACATGTACGAGTAGGAGGTGGTCATGCAACCTGAGTGAAAGTGAATGACATCAGTCTAGAAGAGAGTGTAGTTCTAGATTAGATGTCTAGAGCCTTGTTGGAATTTATGATAGATGGAATAGATGATATAAGTTTTGATGATATGATGTAAGTCTTATATAGATGATATAAGATAGTTTATGATGATATGCGTTTGTCTTTGAGGACCCAATTTCAGTTTGAGGATGCAAGATGAGTTTTGATGATGCAAGTAACTAGGATTTTATGGGATAAGATGTCTTAAGTTAAGACAAGTTGTGAGTCAGCATGAGCCTCAAGCTCTTTTACAAAGGAGGACCTCTAGTGTTAGGACCAGTTTTGGGGTTAGCTCAAGAGAGAGCGAGACCCACAGGGAGAAGGTCAGAGAACCTAGACTCCATGATATGAGAAATACGAGAGATATGTGATATGATATGTCCTAAACTAGAATACTCCTGAGTGAATGAGTTGTGTTGCTTAATGCATGATTCCTATAGTCTTCTTGAACCCTATATGTCCTTGGGAGGACCAAACCCTAGAGACAGAGAGAGGCTAGTTATATGTGCATATGTGAACATGAATATGAGTGCCTACCATCTGGTTGAGGGAGAGAGCCCAAGACCCTGGAGGAGGTAGCTATGTTAGTTTTTGTGAAGCCTCATGCTTGGGTTTGTGGTTTCCCACATAGGAATCTAGTGGTGTATATAAGAGAGCTTTGGATAAGATGTTTCCTGGTTAGAGATCTATGAAGAGTATGACATAGCATGTTTTGGTTTGTGCTTATATAACTAGAGCTTGTAAAGTTATCACTAGTGCCAATGAGATAATCTGAGAACCCTAGACTAAGAGAGGATAGATAAAGTTTATGCATGTGAGATACTCATAGTGCTGAGTTAGCTCAGAGAGACTGAGCATGACACTACCCTCATGGTATGGGTTAGAGGAACCTCTTTTGGCCTAAGTAAAGTTTTGATATAATATTAGTTTTCCTAGCACAACCATGATAGAATATATGTAAGGATGTAATCTAATCTTGATATGTGATATATAGACATGATATGATGAAAACATAGAGATGATTAATAGATAATGATGCATAAATGGTTAACCATATACATGGATAATGATAATTATGTGATGTTGTTGGTTAATCTTGCGATGAAGTCATTAATAAATGTTGCAATTTATTATTAGTAATGAAATAAGATCATATGAACGCAACATGTTACATGAGATGTTAATCTAAGTGCTTAATAAAGATGAAAAGTATAGTTTGATAGTTAGAACAACATAATGATTATGATACCCTGATATGATATAGATGGATAAAGTGAGTTAAATATTGATAACTCCCACCTAAAAGGCATATGTTAATTAGCTCAATAAAATGTTGATGACACCTTGATATACGAGTTAATCCTAGTTAACTCCTTTGGAACATGATAATATGATGTGTAAACATTAATGTGTGGGAAAATATAAGGAAGCAA
Source organism: Alisma plantago-aquatica (assembly GCA_963693085.1). NCBI lineage: Eukaryota > Viridiplantae > Streptophyta > Magnoliopsida > Alismatales > Alismataceae > Alisma > Alisma plantago-aquatica. The sequence continues at coordinate 525,748,498 of OY856412.1, forward strand.
ATCTAATGTATGAGATATGTAATGACATAACCTAAGCTTCTAAACCCTTGTTTGAACCTTTTATGGAGAGAGGTTTCACCCTTGATGCTTTTGAAACCTCCTAACAGTGCTTTGGATACATGGTTTTAAGTAACCTTTGTCGATATGTTACACCTAGAATGGTGCCTACATGTGGATGAGAGCAAGATAATTTTTTCTCTGAAAGTATGAGTATGGTTTACTTTCGAGGACAAAAGTTCTTTTAAGATGTATATGATGTGACAAAGTGGGTTTTCTGGCTTAATTCCGAGGACGGAATTTCTTTTAAGGTGTGCATGATGTGACGGAGTGGACTTTTGGAATCCTAAAATGTCTGATGACTTAAGTGAAAGCCTAAGGTTGAGTTATATGGAGGATCTTGGATGAAGTTATCTAGATTTGAATATTGATAAAATAATGCATACATTGAGTTGTTCGATTGACAAAGTTCAAATTAGATGGCTTAAGTCATGAATTGCTGGAGGTGTCACACGACTCACACAACCCTTGATTTGTTCGGGTCTGTGTGGTAGGTTAGTGGCCCAGGATCTGTGATCGATGGCTACATCCCTAGTGCTGAAAGAATCCACAGACTTAGCCTTTCGCAGGACTAATTCAGACCCTTGGATGCTATCCGACAGTAGTGGGCATCTTCTCCTTCCTTGCAGTTGCATAATCGTGGACAACGACCCCCACTTCCGTGATCTGTTGCTCAGAGGTCATGGGTTGAGGGCAACATTTGAGTGGGCAGTTAGACTTTGGGCTTGATGAGTCCTCCACAACGACCTCTCGTTTGAGATACAAAGCTAGTAAATGAGAGGGAACGAGCAAAGGCTCCTACACCTTCACAGCAAACTGCTCGTCGGAGAGCCTCACGGTAGTGAAGAGCTTCACCTCCAGGGTGGCCTACAAGAAGACATGCCCTTCCGGATGAGAAGATAGGCCGGTGGCGCACAGTAGGAGGAATAGTCGATGGCTGACTGCACGATCTGGAGGCGGAGATCTTTGCCACGACGGTGCTGAGCACTCGCAGTCATAGAGCATGGGAGATCGGAGGCCGACAGCCTGACGAAGAACAGAGGGTTGGCTGTAGATGGTGCTAGCAAGGGAAAGGAGGATTAGAGAGCTGCTCAACGTGACTTACATTGTTCACATGAGAAAGAAAGAAGAGGGACTGGGTCTAGAACCCTGACTCGACCCAGCGAGCGTGAGCAGACCGGAGTAGACACCATGTCAGCGACGCGGAGAGTTGGGACTCGAAGCCCTTGGGGCGGCAATCTCTGTCCGACAGCATGTCTTGCTAGGCGGAGTGGTCTCCTGTAGCAGCGCCCTCATGGAGGTCGAGCTCCACACCCAAGCCAAGAGGACCACGACGGCGGCCGTTGTCCAGGAGACGACGTTGCGTCGGCATCCAGGCGTTGCAGCTAAACAACGTAGACGGGCGTTAGGGCAGGCTTAAGGTCGGCGACGCTCGCACAAGAAGAGGGTGCCCACTTCACAGAGATCACGAGGAGAGGAGGCCAGTCTTTGCCTTGTTGTACAGCAGTGGCTTCGTGAGAGGAGGAGCTCACTGCGGCGCTGTTCCAGGTTCACGCGGATGCATCACGTAAGAACCAGATCGTGAGGAAGGGAGCGCTCAGTTCAGTTGCTGGTCATTTTGTGTGGACCAGAAAACAGAGGAGTCAGACCGCCTGGTTTAGTCTTGAACCCAGCCGACTCAAGCAAAGGAGTAGCTGCATCATGAGGAGCGATGTGGCAAGGTTGGATTGGCTAGAAAAAGGTAATTATATTAAAAAATGCTCAGATCTTCTTTATTTTACAGTAAATAGCTCGATTATCGGAAAATTATAAACAGGGTACCAAAATTCTCAGAAAAATGAGTAGAACACATTAGAATGATAATATCAGGCTTTTGATGCACTAAGTTCAGGGTTATCATGTAATTTGTAAAATGCTTGTTTCATGTCTAATAAATAATAAATGAGAACCTAAAATCATGAAAATGATCCAGTAGCTCTTAAATGTTATCTGTAACACATATGATGTTAGATATGATGATATTTCAAACATGAAATCATGTAGTTTTCTTTATATGGCTAATTAGGGCTAATAACCCTAATTAAAATGTTATAAATATATACATGATCAGAAATTGATGAAATTTACACAGTAAGCTCATATAATTATATGGAACATCACTTTTAAATATGAGATCAATATTATACACATAATCCATGTTATACAATGATGTTTTCTCTTAATATGATATTAACCCTAATATGATTAGTACATGTAACATAGGGTTAACATGTGCACATAATTATATGTAATCAAGTAATCAAATTATGTATCCTAATCTAGAATATAACATCAGTAACCTAATTACAAGAAGATAAGACCAGTAATGATGCACATATCTTAATGAGATAAGTTAAACCCTAAAATGAACATGATTAAGGTTAAGATGAGATGTAAGATGATGTGAACCTGATGATAGTATATGATCTTATCTTGATCAGGTTCAACAAAGTTATAGTTGACATGAGGAATATGTGATGATTAGGTTTCTCTTGATCAAGGTACGCCATTACCTCTTACTTGGCTTATTATACAATATGCTTGCGTTATATGGTAGTACAAACTTGGCAGATGATATTGATTGAAATGATTGTTCTTGTATGATATGTTGCATGATTTTCCATACTTATTGCTATGAACACATGAAACATAAGATATCTGGTCCATTATATGAAGTACTAAATCTCTTTGGTAGAATAGTGCATTGATGAAAGTACTAAATCTCTTTGGCAGAATAGTACACGTGAGCACTAAATCTCTTTGGCAGAATAGTGCATTTATGAAGTACTAAATCTCTTTGGCAGAATAGTACATGTGAGCACTAAATCTCTTTGGTAGAATAGTGCATGTGGTTCATCAAGTTTACATATAATGGAAATGTGCCTAAAAGATGTGTTCTCTTATGGTAACCAATATCTTTGTGCAACAATATGCCTTTCTTATATTTTGTTTAATGCTGCCAAGTATTAGTTTTATCTTATTGCCAAGATATGATGAGAGGTATATAAAAGACACGTAGGCGTACTCAGTACAATATTCTTGAAATATTGTGCTGACGTGTACCGCATGTAATCTTTTGTTTAGGTTATGGTTATGCTCTTGAAGATTCAGGATAGTGAGAGTTGTATGGCGAGCTGATGTACAGGTGGACCTGTTGTCTTAAGATCCTATTGTTTAGATGTAGTACATGTATATGTAGAAGTCTGCTGTTCAATATGTAACATCAAATGTTGTAACAATTCATGTTGTAATTATATGTTGAATGGTGAACATGTGTTGTATGGTTTTATTATTGTTCATGTACATGTGCTACTGATGTATTGTTTCCTTCTGACTCCCTCGATTTTCTTCTTCTTAGCCTCATGTGGGATGTTTAAATTGGGATTCTCGCTGAGGTGAGGGTTTCAATTTGGACGTCGCACATCAGATTAAGTTTTAGAAAATCCGGGGACGTCACAACTCTCCTGCTCTGAATTTTAATATTCGAGTAATAGAGTCTCTAGAGGAAAGTTAGGGATACCAACATCCTCATCACACATAAATATGGCTCCATATTTTGTGCTATTTCTCCAAAATCCAACATATGTGATACAAAAATAGGATGATCGTCATCGTAGTTGGGAAGAACTATATTGGGTTGGTCAAGCTCTACAAGAGGAGTTTGTGATTGAGCCTCTAGTAAGGTGGCTAGCATGGGTTGACTGCATTCAAGTTTAGCTTGTCCTTCTGCTGTCATCTTTTCTAGGGCTTTAAGTCTCTCCTCCACTTCATGATTAAATTGCTTTTCACTATAGGATTTATACACCCCAAAATTTTGGCCATCATCACCATACCCCTTATGGTAGTGTTGGGCCTTGTGCTCCTCATACTCATTGTGTGATTGCTCCTCATAATAATCTTCAGAAGATGGTGGATTATCATTTCCATTCCATATATCTCGGTGGGAAGATTTAATATTACGAGGTGTCACCAAATCATGGGGGGAACATATTTGGAACATTTAGGTGTTGGGATTGGTCTTTCAATAAATTGGCTAACAAGGTTTGGCTAGTTATTAGTTTTGCTTCCATCTTCTCTAGGGACCTAAGTTTCTCTTCTTGTTGAGGATTATAGTGGGTATCATAAATAGATCCATTTCCCCCAAGGTTCTATTGGTCATACCCTCAAAAATTATGTTGATCATACCCCCCTCAGAATATGGATAGAAAGGTTGCCCACGATGGTTCTCAGAAAAATATGGACTCACATTGTACCCACCAAGATGAAAGAGCTCGTAATTAAAAGGTGTGCTACCACAAGTATGGGGTAAAGTCAGATAGGAAAGAGATGCATGGTGGTAAGACCACAATAATAACATTGAGGGGGATATTGGGATGTCCACTCCATTTGAAAAGTATTCCTCAAAGATATGTCAATTAACACACGAGACGAGAAAGATAACAAGAAATTACAAGAAAAGGAAGTTAGTCAAAAATTACAAAGTAAAGCTAAATAATTATGGAATAAACTAAAATTATGAAAAAATAAACTACAAAGCAGTACTACTGGAATAGAAACTCAGCAGAAAGAAGAGATACACTTCCAGAATTGTGCTCTGAAGGAAATTTTTTTTTTAAATCTATGAAAGAAATTATAGAACAAGGCTAAAAGTTATTGAACATGCTAAAAAAATATGAAACAAAATTAAATTATGGAACAAGATTAAAAATAAATAAAAAACTAAAAAGTTGTACTATCAGAATGGAAACTCAACAGAAGGAGGAGATACACTACCAGAATGTTACTCAGTAGGTAAAAAACTTACAAAAATATAAAAAAAAAAGAGAATGTGAAATAGAAGATATAGAACAAGACTAAAGTTATACAAGTTAGAGAAATATGAACAAAATTGTACAAGATATACAAGCAACGAGATCTGAAAAATAACCTTGTCGTCTCTGCCAATGACGCCAAATTGATGTGTGTCATTTAATACACCAATCACTAGGAAAATTATCCTAGACTTTATCCTTTTTCTACTTTTCGATAAAGGCTAGTATAGTAGGGTCGATCCATAGAGACGACAAAAAGAGCGATTGAAATACAAATATGATTGATAAAATGGGAAAATAAACTTCGATGAGAAGGTTGTTTATAACTAAGAAAAAAAATAAAAGTGCTGAAATAAAGTTCAATTAATCAAGAAATAAAGATCTGGGGTTCCAGAAGATCACCACCAAAACAATGTTCATATTCAACTAATCAAAATCTAAACTCCAAGGATCAAATCAGGACCTTGTGGTAGTATATCCTTATAGACAAACTCACAAGGTTCAGACTTCCTATGAACCTGTTTGTCCCGATGTTCATGGATCATTGTCCAACTGTCCAACATGCCACTATCCACGGTCATATCAAGAAGCATGTGAATTCAAACCGGCATTCAAACCTAAGGCTCAGGTGGTCACTTCACCAAGGATTATAATAGGAATAAAATTACAAAGATGAAAGTATGATAATCACAATCAAGAGACTGTTGTTTCGTTCTTACAGAGATCCATGATCATATCACTCCATAAGAATATATCAGATCATCCAAATAACCACACATAAATAGAGAGACGATATTTTTTAATGGAGCAATATAATTGATTATATTGAATAGAACTGGGCTAAAGGGCTAATCCCATGCCCTAGAGAAATTTACTCAGACATAACGAGACTAGAAGAAATGCAAACTAAAATAAGATCCAATATTGTACAAGATGTGGTCTATAATTAAAACTATATGTAATGGAATGAATAATGGAATGCTTTTACAAGTAGAGAGTCTCTTATTTTTTATGAGGGAGAGAGGGTAGGATTCCCTCAAAACAGGGGGAAAAAAGAGAGGGAGATGGCTTTTTGAATTTTCAAGATTTGGTCAAATAGAAAGTTGATTGTCTTTAATTATCTTGACCATGTAACTCTCTTTAATGCACATTCTCATAGCAGCGATTTCGAACATATATCACTCCTGTAAAAAGCACAAAAGCGGTCCAAATAATAGGCTTTTATTTTAGAAAATGAAATTACCTTTCCAATGAATACTTGTACATTCAATTTGGAGTTTGAACACAAAAGTTATGTCACTTTTGGTGACAGGTATACGTGAATTTAAGGACTGCTGCAAGTTTTGTAATTATGTTCCAAGATTATTTATGTCATTTTCCTACAAAATCCAAAAAAATATAATTAAAACTCCAATTAAAGAGAAAAATCTAAAATAATGCAATTAATAATGAAAATAATGGAATAAATAACAAAAAATCCTAAAAAAATATCAAAAATATGTAAATAAAAGGGATAAATACACATTTATCAAAATACCCTAGACTTGAATCCTTGTTTGTCCTCAAACAAATAGAATCACAAATTATTCCAATTTATACTAACAACATGTCTATCCTCACCCTTGTAACATCACTTTATTCCTTATCTCCAAATTTGGCCAAGCAACTGAATCTCCTAAAACCACAAAATACAAAATTCTATATTCCCTATCAAAAACAAATATCATATATTGTTTCTAAAACAAGATCTTGTAGGAAAACATGATTCATCTTAATTTTACTTTGACACTCCCATTTTTATTATTTATTTTTTTATGTGAGTTTTTTCACAAGAATAGGATGAAATTGGGGGTGTGAAAACAAAGTAGGAAGTGATGAATGTTTTTGATCCCTCCTCTATTCGACTTGGGATTTAAATTTGTGGAGTTTTGGCAACATTGGTCACAATTTTTTCATTGCACTTTTGGAATCTTTTGATGTTACATCCCTTTGTGGGTTATGAAATTTTTGGTATGTAAAGCATGCCACCACAGGCTTGATTTTTATCCGGTGGTGATTCTTTACTTCTCTTTTTTTTAGAAAGAAAATAAGGGGGAAACAAAATATGTCTTTGTGCTTATAACTTCACACATTTATTTTCTCTTTTTTTTTTCTTTTTTGAAAGTGTCATTACATCAAAAATAATATTCATGTTAATCACATTATACAATATTTATATCAAATTAATCCACAGTTTAAAAATAGAGAAAATTTGTATTAATTTTTATTGATTCCATACAGCTTGCCAACTTTTCCAAGGAGTGATGCTATTTTGGGGTCCTAGGTGACATGGTGGTTTCAGACATGGCTTTTACAAGTGGATAGCCCTCCTTTTATAGGAGGGGAGTGGTAGGATGCCTTCAAAAGGGGGGGGGGAAGAGAGGGAGATGAAATTTTGAATTTTCTTGATCTGGTCAAATAGAAAGTTGATTGTCTTTAATTGTCTTGACCATGTAACTCTCTTTAATGCAGATTCTCACAATAGAGATTTCGAACATATTCACTCCCGTAAAGAGCATAAAATTAGTCCAAATAATATAATTTTCTTTTATAAAATCAAATTTCCTTTCCAATGAATATTTGTGCACTCAATTTGGAGTTTGAACGCAACCGTTATGTCACTTTTGGTGATGGGTATATATGAATTCCAGGACTGCTGCAAATTGTGTAATTATGTTCTAAGATTATTTATGTTATTTTTCTACAAAACCCAAAAAAATATAATTAAAACTCCAATTAAAGAGAAAAATATAAAATAACACAGTTAATTATGAAACTAAGAGAATAAATAACAAAACAATCCTAAAAAAATATCAAAAATATGTAAATAAAAGGGATAAATACACATTTATCACTGGTCCTGGAGCAAGTCCAACGATTTATCCTTGTTGTAGTTGTGTAGCCTTCTTCTAGTTGCACTCGGATGGTGTCTGCAATAGCTCCTAGTCTCCACCATGGAAAGCAGGCTGACATTGTCCTCCTATTGACAAACAACAACCTCCTCACATCTATAGTTGTCCACACTGACCATGTAGAACTTCTAGCGTTCTACTAGAACATAAGGAAGGATTTGTCCCTCCCATTGGTGTACTAGTCACCAACTTGCTCTCCCACAATTGTTCTCCTTTTCTATCCCTCCTTTTATCGGGAAGTACTTCCTCAGGCTATCTATTGGTGATCACAACCAGAGAGGATAACAATTGTCAGAGTCAATTTAGTTGTGTCTGAGAAGCCCCCAGTACCCTCTATTTATAGGAGGGTTGGGGTCAGGGTTCCAAGCCTGAGTGGGAGTTGAAGGAACCAAAATTTCATGAAAATCCACAACCTGCAACAGGAGAAATGGTCAGTTCGCTAAGTGAACTGATCGATTGGAATGTGATTCGATTGGTTCACCCAGTGAACCGGTCATTTTGTCATGTTTTCCAATCGTATATGAATTGGCAATTCTAATCCAATTAATGCATGACATGATGTCAACATTAATTCTTGATTCAATCGAATTGAACCATGAACCGGGTGACTCACTTCATGAAATAGTCATCTCTCAAACATGAGTCAATTGATTCACTAAGTGAATCGGTCATTTCACTCCCGGGTTTAGCCAAAATTCAACCAATGTAGTTTCTAATCAACCTGACACTCCAACCGGGCAGTTAAACACTTGAATCGATCGGTACAACACTTGAACCAGTCTATTGGGAGTCCAGTCAGATAATTCATTGATTAAATTGAATGACTAAACACTTTAATAATCAATTGAATTATCATTCATGATTAAACTCCTCTTCTAGGTGTATTCTATGTGTGTGACCCTATAGGTTCTAGTTTTATGTTGGCAGTGAATGTCCATAATCGATTTATGACATCATAAGAAAAGAGTGGTGTCTAGTCACACATCATCGCTACCCAAGTAAATGGAATGTTTGAGAACAACCTTCAACCTAAAATCTACAATAGGTGTTACAGTGATTTTATAATTCCTTTTTCTCTGATGTCTGGAATGAACTTGATGCATGGAATCGTAATCCTCTCAATTTTTAATCAATGTTCCTTGAACTAGAGAAGGCTGTTTGAGATATATGTGTCCTCAATATCATATATTGATTCACATGTGCATGCACATGCTTTTCTCAGTCTCTCTTATCAAGTGGCCTGGATGTCAAACTCCAGTAGGAGGGGCAAGTTCCATCTAAATGAGTCACAATCATCCCCATGTGTTACAGTGCACCCAATTATCAAATTTATTGCAACCCTTATTCAAGTTCATGTTAGATGATGTCATTGCAAACTGAATGATATGTGATGCACGTAGTGATTTTAGGTCTAAGAACGAAAATCCCCACCTTCACTATGAGAGTTGACTATAACCACCGTTGATGGTTTCCATGTGTCACTCTCAAGGTGGGTATGTCTGATACACAGTTTCCCAACAAGTATCTATATGCTTGGTTAGATATCACAAATCATGATTGATGTGATTTTGTCATTAACCAACACACATTGTATTCTTATGTGTTACTGATATCTATCAGCCTTCCATAGTAACATCAGACTAGGGACATAACAAGAATATACATACTCATAACATCCACATGATCTCATTACTCAAGCCATGTACTTGAAGACAAACATCATTGAGTAATATAATTCTTTAGACATACATTATGTTTCCTCATTATCTAATAACGGAGTAAAAAAGAATAAATTGAAAGTTTGCCTTGATTTTTAATCAAATCCTTTATGAAATACGCCATCATAATCAATCATATGATTGGCTCTCTGGGCATACATACCAATAGACTCCCACTTGCACTTAGATCCAGTCACCCAAGAATCTTATTCTTAGTGATCTAATCATGTCCCTCATGTTTCTATTGCACAAATGATAATGCAGTGGGTTAGCAACATTTTATTTTATTCGGTATATTGCATGTTTCACATCTCTTCACTGAATGACATTTTATATGTGATCAAACTGCCATAATATGCAATGTGATATTCATTGCCTAATTAGTAGCTCCATTATTGTCACAGTATCTCTAATGTGTCATCAATGGATGGAACATATTTAAAACTGATTCATATAGTTTCCACACCTTGGCCGCATGAACTTATAGAGTCATTTAGTTCCCACACTTGTGTTCATAACACTTGGATACTCAACTTCTATTGTAAAATTGAAATAATGGTTTGTACTTTGGAACTCTTCTATGAGAACCTGTTACACTAAACGACATAACTCAAAACATAAAACACAACCAATCACTAGTTAATCACATACCCAAAAAATATGGGTAAATTAAAACTGATTTCAACATCAACCCCACTCAAAAATATTTGCATAAGAGCCCAACATCTTTCTTATATCCATGCTATGCCAAAAATTTGATATAAATTGGTCTATCACCTTAGCCACAACACATATACATAGGAGAACAATATTCATATATGTCACACAAATAAGCATTGATATGCTAACAAAATTCCGATTCATTTGAAACACCATATACAAGCTTTTCCAGCCCAGACCTGAGAGTACAAGGACCACTCTAGGACACACTAGATATCTAATCGACTTTCTCACTGATTCATTACTGTAGTTCCTCTTTATTTCTACAATTCTGTTGTCGGCACAATCGATTACCTTAAAAAAATGTGGCGAACCACAAGGGTGAGACCCATGTCCCAACAAGATATATAACCTCCAACAACATTTATTGATTACAACATTTTAAATAGTAGATAACTAAGTAGTTGGAGTATTTAATAATCAATGGAATAGATTGAACAGTTCAAGTTTACTAAATAGATTAAGAAAATCATCTTAGCAACAAGTATGATCATCAATGCATATATAGATAACAAATAAACCCATTTCTATGGATAGATATCTACTCAAATATCATCAAATTACATCTAATAACAATCATTATCATTATTTTGACTATCATCATATTCCTTGCTAATAGTACAATCAATCTAGTAGCGTAAGCATCCCTGACATCATGAATATGTTTGGTAACATAACATGGCTATCAATATTGGCATCTTAAATAAAGTGACCAGATCTATATCATAAGTAGAACCAACATCATAGCACAATTAACTTCATAGGCATGATTAGTAGTTTAATCATTTAGAATTACATAGGCATGGCCAGCAATATTAAGCATAGCTAGTAGAATCATCTTAACCATCAATGTCAATATATTTGACAACATAAGCAAGTTTACAACATGAGCATAACTACAACATAAGCATATATATTATCTCTTATTGTACTATACATGATCTCAGTGAAAAGAAAGCAAACAAGGGTTATTATCCAATATGAAGCATTGTGTATAACCCTAAACAGATATACTAGATAGTTGTTGTACATATTTTATTACACCCTGAGGAATTTGAGGATACCACTCAAAATCCAACTGACCACTGTTAAGTCGAAATCAGTGCCATATAAGATCTAGGAAGAGTCAGACTCCTAAGATCTTCTTTGGCCCCGGTCAGTGCGGTTCCGCCACAATGACACATAAGGTCAAGCTAATAACAGCCTAGTTTGTCCTTGGTACATGTCACAAAACTAGTGAAAAGAGGTGGGTGCACATACCCTTCCATCCGAGGTACAACCACTGTTCTCTTCCAATCTCATCACATATATAATCACCGAGACATGACCGCAGTCGTTCTCAAACTGAGGGCTAGGTATGACCGCAGTCATCCTCCCTAAATACTTGAATTCAGAATGATAAGCACCCCACATACTCATCAATAATAGTTTTGAGTTTCCCTTAGGAATATTCATTTCACCATCTGGCAAATTCTGAGACAGATGGATCTATGGCATAGGGCGCTACACGATTAGAGTTTCACTTGATTAGTTATGCCAATTGGGTGAATTAAGGCTGCATCAAACAAGTGGACATAAAAAACCTAATTCATTTCTAACATGCATATAAATATCACAACTTCAAAAGATATAAAATTTGTGAAACATAATTTCTCATCTCATCATCACATGGTACTATTCACTTGCCTTTCATGAGGCCATCCATTACAATTAGGGTTTCACTTCATCTTTACTATTTTAAACCCAAATTTTATACAATTACTCACAAACCCTAATTATCTCATCTACTTCTAAAGAAAGATATTAAGGTTACCTTTTAACATCATATAACCCTAATTTTGGATTAAAGGCATAATTAAATGTCCATTAAGTCTATCATGCCCCTTTTACATTAAAGCTACCATTTTTATCCTTTTAATTCATGACAAGATCATTAGGCCCAATTATCATCTTTTATCCTTTCAAATTAGCAACTTATCTTCTATGAACCCTATTTATCACTAATTCCATCGTTATCCATTAGAAAACCCTAATTACCATATTAAGGGTATTTATCTACAATTAGGAAGCTTTATACTCGAAATAGCATAGAACCATCATATCTCAGCTTTATTCATGAATTTGAACAGTTAAAGCCTTTAAGAGTCACAATTACTAACATTAGGGTTTCAAGGCCCATTAAAGCTCGTTTATGTACATGGAACTCTACATTAATCCAAATACATGAAAAGTTCATCCTTTTTGTTCTTAATGTTCCTTTTTCTAATTAACATGCTAATATCAACTTTAATCATCCATAAAACCCTTCTAAATACATTAATTATCTCAAATTAGGGTTTCTTAATCATTAATACATAAAAGTTTATAAATTTCACTACTTTTCGAATTGCGAGAGGAATTGGCTTCTAAATCTATTTTTAATGGATTGCTCGCATTTTTTGAGCAAGATTCATATTTAACATGTATCGATCTGAGCTACCACTAAAACGATATGAATTTCACAATATTTACTTAATTGGGACAATCACCATGCACCATGTCACCCCTTTCATGCAACATAGCTTGCTTTGGAAATATAACCAAATGACGCTTCTGCCCTTACTTAAGTGGTTGACTCTTCATACCCTAGAGGGGTAAAACATTGCAAAGATGCCTCCACCCATCTTCAACCTCACGTAGCCCTACTGTTGTGCCATAACCACGATTTGTGCATCTCCTCCTCCCTTTCCTGGACCCTGACGGCCATCAGTGATGGTCCCTTTTGGTTCGCCGCTTTCTTCCGCACCTATGGAAGCCCCCAGCCGTAGTTGTGGTGGCTGGAGTGGAGGTGACGACTGCTTCCACGGAGGTCGTTCTTGCAGGCCCATTGTAGGCGGCCGGTGCGAAGACAGGAGCAAGGGGATGGTGGCAAAGCCGCCATAGGTTGTTGGGGGAGTCTCATACCTCCATGGTACAACTTCTAGTTGCTCTAGGAGTTGCACTACCCCCCGGTTAGGTTTTGAACAGGTTTATGGTTGGAGAAGAGTGTGAGATGAGGAAAACTCAAGGCTATGGAACCGTCCCTTATATCTACATCCTTCATTTTTCATTATCTTACTTATTTCTTTATTAAGATATTCTTTTCGAAGGATTTCTCATTATCTTTCATCTCCATTTTCCTCTTTTCATATTTCTTTTATTAGAAATAATATGTAAACAAATTTTACTCAATTGTGGCCATTAATGCCACTTTCTAGATATTTCCAAGTATTTCTCATAAATACTTTTGCTTAATATCCATTATCATGTATCTTTTTCCATTACTTGGACTTTTCTTCTTTTCTTCTCTTTTATATCCATTATTGGATTAATACAATAATAGGAACCACGAAATTCCTAATGTAAGGGAGATTTGCAAATAAATCCCTTCTTTGAAGCAAAGTGAACAATCTTTTCAATCAAGTCCAAATCCAAAAAATCATTATATTTCAATTATGAAAACACATGCAAAATTGGGGTTATAACATCCTTCCCCTCTTATAAGAATTTTGTCCTCAAAATTCCATCAAGCAAACAAACAATTCAGGATAAGACTTTTCCATGTCCATCATTGACCCCTATGTGGCTTTACCCTATTCATGGCGCTTCCAAAGAACATTTATCATCACATATTCTTTTCTCTGAGTTCTTTCACCTTGGCCTCTATAAACCTCATAGGTGACTCAGGTCATTTGTAACATTCCAGGATTTGAGGCCTCGGATAACATGATCTGAAAAGGAATTATTGGACTACCCATATCACCATGGTGCACCTCCTTTTCCGGGAGCCCATCACTAAAGAACTCCATAGTTAAGCGTGCTTGGCTTGGAGTAGTACCAGGATGGGTGACCAGTCGGGAAGTTGATCCTGGCTTGCACGTGAGTGAGGAAAAAGCGCGCAGTTAAGGTTAGTGGTGGTCTGTGGGGCCAGTCGTCATTCTGGAAACTCTACTAGAGCCTTAGGCAGTGGGCCCAGGCATTACAAATGGTATAAGAGCCAATTCCCCTCTAGTAGGTGGGGCCCACATGGGCATGGCATGCCAGTCTTGAGCCGTGCAATCCAGGCATGTAGGAAAGGGTTGTCCATGGCTGACGTAGCCACCCTTTCACTGGTATTCCATGATCAGGAGCTGGGTGTTCATGGGCCATTGCGGGTATGCACTGAAATGGGGAAGAGATTATGAGGCCTTATAGTTGAGCCTTGACGAGGATGTTAACAGTTTAAGTGGGGGAGATTGTAACATCCCAGGATTTGAGGCCTCAGATAACATGATCTGAAAAGGAATGATTGGACTATCCATATCACCAAGGTGCACCTCCTTTTCTGAGAGCCCATCACTAAAGAACTCCATAGTTATGCGTGCTTGGCTTGGAGTAGTACTAGGATGGGTGACCAGTCGGGAAGTTGATCCTGCCTTGTGCATGAGTGAGGACAAAGCACGCAGTTAAGGCTAGTGGAGGTCTGTGGGGCCAGTCATCATTCCTAAAACTCTACTAGAGCCTTGGGCAGTGGGCCCGGGCGTTACATCATTTCAGCCTCCCTTGGGGCTCACTAGGTTCATTGCTCAGCACATGGCTTAGGTACCTCACATAGTGCTCTAAATTGGACACATGGAACTCATCACACATTACTTTATCCTGAGGGGTAAGGTCAAACATAACTTTCTCCACCAGTCCATCTCAAATGGACCCATGTATCGGGAACTCAGCTTTCTCAGCTATACCTTAGAGGGGTCAGATTTTCTCATCACATACTCTCCCACAGTGAACTGCATGTCAGTCTTCTTTGCATCAGCTCACGACTCATGTCACCCCTGGGCTCTCTTTTCTAGCCATTGCACGAGCAAAGCGACTTCATCTGCACACACTGTGGTCTTTTTAGGCCTTCACGGATCCCTTCATCAACATCATCTTACTGAAGTGGTGACCGACACAACCTCCCTTACAGAGCTTCTTTACATCTCGATACTGGCTATGGTGGTTATCATCCCATCTTACATAGGATAAGAATTGTCTCCATGTATCATCCTGAATGAGCACACATGCTCTCATCAGACCCTCTAGTTTGGATCATACTAACCATTAGTTAGGGGTGATAAACTGTAATAACATCAAGTTCTTCATATACCTACTTCCACCGCATGGATGTGAACCTTTAGGTCATACTCAAGAACTTTTAAACTCATATTATGGTGTAGTTGAACCATACTCTCTCTTACATGTAGTTCGACCGAACTTGTCTCTTGATAGTACTCTCTCTTTTCTTAGATCCTATCATCTAGGTAAGGTGATCTACCACAACCCATACTGCACCTTGACCTTCTCCGGTCCATGGGAGACTTGCCATGACATCCATAGTGATGGACTCCCATTCCCTCTCAGGGATTTTTATCCTCTATATCAACTCAATGGGTTATTGGTGTTCATCCTTCACCTCCTGACATGTAACTCCGTACACTTCTTAGGCATCCAAAGTACTACTACCACTTATTATCTTAGTAGTACCACGGTGTATGGTGAACTTAAAAACATGATCTCTTGTATATCACGATTCCTTAAGGTTGATTCCTCAGGAACCCTAAAACACTCTAGTCGGGTTTTCATCACCTTCTTTCCCATAGAAGTGCATCCGAGGTTCTACAACCATCCTTTCATCATGACAAGCCCTAGGCTGGCTAACTAAGCAACCACTAACTCGATCAACAAATCTTGTTTTACCTGAGTGTTAGACAAACATATTGCACAAACTTAGGGTTAACCTAACAACCCTCTAGCCTCCATCTAAACTAGGCAGCTGCATCTCACCCAGAGCATCCATTACCACCTCACATCCTTATGTATTAGGTAATGTTGAAAACATACACCTCCATGTATTCCTCTTATCATCTCATCTAGGACTTTATGTCCATCTTGAATAAGAAAATTTTGAGCTCATCCTCTTGGTTATCAAACTCAACCTTGTATAACTTGCAAATTCCACATAGCTCATGATAAAACATCATCACCAAATGACTACCTTAATTCTCTTGATGTTTGTAAACCATCCACATATCGTTCACTCCATAAGGGTATGTTATCATCTCTATCCTCATACCTCATAGCAATGTTCCAACTCACATCATCTTTTATCCTTGGTGTATGGCATGCATATTGTCCTATCTATCACTCCCATAACAAGAGGAAATAAGCATTTGGCTGCAATCCAAATACCAAGTTCTTCCT
This sequence comes from Alisma plantago-aquatica, assembly GCA_963693085.1. Classification (NCBI taxonomy): domain Eukaryota; kingdom Viridiplantae; phylum Streptophyta; class Magnoliopsida; order Alismatales; family Alismataceae; genus Alisma; species Alisma plantago-aquatica. The sequence goes on from OY856412.1 coordinate 525,765,034, forward strand.
GTTCCAAGAGTAGAGATGGTACATCCCACATCGCCAGTACACCTTCAAATCTAAGTTGAAACATGCAACATATGTCTCTACATCACGATCATCTCGATATCAAAGTTACTTCCATGGTAGATTGATCTCGAACCAACTTGGGTCCACACATAATCCTTGGTCCTCTCCTCTAGGTTTGTAGGGTGTCGACACTTTTGGTGTTATAACCCCGATTTTTGGGTTCAATTAGTGAGAAATGTAATTTCTCATACTAAATGTAATTGAACAAATAATGATATGATTTGTTTTGAAATGAATGGTTTCCCTTCACAATAGCCTTGATTGGTTGCTTTGTGGGCTTTATTGTCTATTGGGCCCAAATAACAAGGAAATTCAATTAATAAATGGATAATTGAATTTTTAAGAAAAGAAATATGTAGAAACCTCTAGAAGGAAAATCCAAAGAGGATTTCATGCCTCTTGGGTTCCTTGGGTTCCAAGGAGTCCAAAGTTGTATGAAAGGGCAATTAAGTATTTCTATATTCAAAAATAAATGGAAAATAATGATAAAAGGTGGAAAATGAGTATAAATGAGATTTCTTGGGGAAATTTCGTATTCATGAGATTTCTAATGATAAAAGGAATGCCAACAAGGAAAATAAAAGAGAAATAAAGAGAAAATCTCAAAAAGAGATAATTTAATGAAAAATAAACATAAAGTTGAGAATAATGCATTTCGATGCATCTAGAAAGATAATAAGTACCCTTCAAGAGGAATTTTGAAATCTTTGAATCCCTTTGGTTTCAAGGAGTCCCAAGGAAGAATAAGAAGGAGAAAAGGCAAATAAAATGAAATAAGAGAATAATGTGATAAATCATTATAAGAATTTTTTTATTATCAAGAGAGATTATGTGCTTTAAGAAAAGAGGTTTTTGTGCTATAATTCTAGAAGGGAAGTATAAAGGAAATAAAAGAAGTGGTTTTCATTTTTATAATTATCCAAGAGATAATGTATAAAGGAGAGAAGGATTTCTTTTCCATGATGGAATTTGTTTCCTATTGGGAATAGAACAATGTTAACCCACAGGTGGTCGTCCTAGGGCATGGGTACTCACCCTATATAAAGAGGGTAAGGCCCTAGTTTGAGTGCAAGAGAGGGAGAGAGAATCCCGCACATCCTTCTTCTATACTTTTCAATCTTAAACCCTAGTTATGAGGTTCTGCGTGATCAGGAGGTCTTGTGGCGGCAAGGGTGGCTTGCAATATCATCTTGATGCCCCGAGATGCCAAGGAGATGCTTTTCCATCGCGGTCGTGCCTTGGACAAAGCACAACAGCTGCCGCATGGCTACAGCACCTGCTGCAGGTCGCACAACGACCTTGCTCCAACCCGCCGCTCTAGTCAAGATCTGGGTGGAGCCCTCAGTTTGGAAGGAGGTGGCAGAGAAAAGGAAGCCTTTGTCGGCGATCTTCGGGGTCCAGCGGAGAGAGAACATGCGGCGCAAGCCGCGGCTAGGGTTGCTGCGGCGGCCTGATCGCGGGTGTCTGAGGTTGAAGGCGAGCAAAAGTCAGGTTGGACGGAAATGCCCTTCCGCGGGCTAAAGGACAGACTACTTAAGCAGGGGTAAAAGCAGGATTTGGTTATGTTTTAAACCAGCCGGGTTACGCAATTGCATGAAGCGCACACGTGGCGCAATCCGATTGGCCAAAGGTATGTTTACTTTGCGAAATTCGTAGCTAATAAACTGTAACTCGGATTAAAACAAGTTTTATATGAAAATTGATCCTCAGAATGAGAGGAACCCAAATAAATTATGTTTTGAGTCTGATTCTAATTGCAATCTGAAAATTAATGGAAGTAATCATCTTTAATACTTTAATGATTAAGAAACTCTACTTTGAGATGATTATTGTAGTTAGTAGAGTTTAATGGATCACTACAGTTGATAATAACCTGTTAATTGTAAAAAGGTACTTCAAGATCGAAAATGATGATCTTTGCATGTAATTAGGTTAATTTAGAGATTATGTGCATGACTATGCTTGAAATCTTGAAAAGGGCATAAAGTTATCATCTTTAATGATTTGATTAAGGAAAGACCCTTAGATTTGATGTTAGATGGATTTAATGGATAATTCAAGCTGATGATAACCTATTGTTGATAAATGTGAAGATGGAATTTAAAAAAAAAATGATCTTTCTATAAAATTGGCTTAATTTAGGGTTTCGTACATAATTATGCATTAATGAGCTTGAAAACCCTAATTTAGGAGAATATGTCTTCTAATTGTTTTAATTGTTCAAATCCATGAATAAATAGGGATATGATGATCCTAAGTCAAATTGGGTATAAAAAACTATTAAAATGTATAGTTGAGCAATTAAGGTTCATATAAATAGAAAGGAGTATTTTAGGGTTTGTTGACCTAAAATGGATAAAGAATTGATCTAAGAAACCCTAATGACTATTAATGAAACCTTAATGTGGATTAGAAACCCTAGAAAGAGAATCCAAGTTAATAAAGTAGATTCTTGATAAAGTGTGTAATGAATAGAGTACATATTCTTTTCAGAATTATGTGATGATTAAATTACTTGCTTGGATCTGTTGATTGGCTTGATTGTATATACATGAAGTATATGTTCAATAATCTGCATGACTCATCAAATCAGGTATGTGGTTAATTATGAATAACCGCTTTAGTTTCCCGATGGATACCTAGATGTTTAATCGCATTGAATGCAACTAAAATGTTGGATGTTTATTTATTTCATGCAACTATAAAGTGACTATGATTATCACTATAAATGTGCATATATAACTGGCTAGATCTGGGTCCACCTCTGTTACTTTGAAAAGGCTAAAAAAGGGGAAATCCTAGAGAAAGGTCTAGGTTACTGTGAGTTAGAAACTGGGCTACTTACGTGTAGTGCCATGAGACTCTTTAGCGTACCCCGAGTTAACGAGTGGTCTATCTATGAGTAGTTCCATGTGACTCAACCCTAGAAATTGGTTCACTTATAGGTGGATCATGAGAGGTTTAATGGGGACAACACAGAGGATAGGGTACCCTTGGATCACGGAGTTATATTTAAAATGTAATCTTGGTTGTTAAATGATTAATTGAATGATTAAATTGTTAACGTATTTACATGATTATTGTTTCCCCCACATACCAGCTTCGGCTGACCGACGTTTTGTTTGTCGGCGTTTTAGGTACAAGCCAAAAGGACAAATAGTAAATCGTCATATTGTGAAATACATGAAGTAAAATACAAGGAGGATTAGTTAGAGTAGAATCTTTAAGTGGATAGAAGTTTAGAGATCCAAGTTTTCAAAAAGGTATGCAAAAATTTCTTTTCTTACAGCTTGCAGTATAGTATGTTAAAATTTGATAATTATTCTTAGTTAATTGTCGAACCTTTGATCCGGAAGTCATGGGTGCGTCTTCGACCTCTCGGTCTCCCTTAATTGGGGGTTATCGGGAGATGGGGTCGTAACATTTGGTATCAGAGCTTGGGTTCCTCAATTAACCATTAATAATTATTAAATTTTACAAACTCCATGGAACCCAAGGGAGTTATTAGAGGATTATCCGAAAGACGGAGGTGTCTAGAAAATGATCACGATCGGGGGCTGGCAATATTTTCCTCCGCACCGCTAGTCGGAATACGAGGACTCCCCGATCCGTGTGACTGCCTGGCCAAAGTCTTAGGGTATGAATCGAAATAAGATACCTTTAGGAATTCTCATCTTATTCATCCCTTCTCATCACAAAAATTATGATAAGGACCTAAAGGATTAGGGTTTTCTTTCTTCTCCTCACCCTCTTGAGGTATGGGTAAGGTTAATAAGGTTTAAGGAATCCTCCACCAAATTAATGGAAAACATGTAAATAGAATGTCATGGACATAAGCTTAATAGATTAAGCACAAATTAAAGAATAGATACATGCTTAGGTCGTATGACATAAGTCGTCATGTCCTCAAAAGAGACCCCCTGAGGCTAGACCTTCTTGTCAGGAGAATAAGTTAGTGTGGGAGATAGAGATCTCCATTGCAAGTAGAGACCTAGCACATCCTATGAGGATGATGCTAACCCTAACCCTAAGTGATGGTTAGAGAGAGATGAGTTAGACCAGGTGTTTGTAAGGACATGCCTTTGAGGTGCCATATGATCCATGGGTGACCTAGCATCTTTGGCAACCCAACCCTGGAAAGGGTCATGCATGTTAGGGTAAAATATAGCTCCTTCGATGATGTTGTTAGTGAAGGACCTGTAGAGACCATATGGGCTTATACGAATAGGCATAGTATGCACCTCGGGTGTGTCAGTTGTATTGAAACCCTGACCATGAGGGTACGAATGATGGCTTATGAAATAAGCATGGATGACCTTGAGTGAATATAAGTTGAACATAGGCTTCATGCTTTGGAGGTTGACCCTTCACAAAGATAGGACCTCTAATGGTAAGGTTGGATGTAGGGTTACCTCTGGAGAGAATAGGAAACACATAAAGAAGGTTGGAAGCCTAAAACCCCGAGATATGAGATGATAGTGGTTGACTTTAGAGGGACCAAACCCTAGAGGGAGAAGATGAAGCTTCTGGTACCTAGGTGCCTACGGTATAAGTGTTTACCCTCTGGGAAAGGAAGAAGACGTTCTGTGTACCCTGAAGTGGATTTGTAACAGGTTATGAGGCATTGCACCTTGTTGTTTGTCCTTGAGGAGGACTCAACCTTAAAGTGTTGATTTAGGGAAAAGATGACAGGAAGTGTATGTCATACCCGTTACATGTTTGGTTTGTGGTTAAGAGATAAAGTATGCATTTGGACACCTACAAGTCAACCTAGGGTTCCTAGGCCTAAGAGGGGAAGTGGTATACCTAATGCTCATGATGATAATTAAGTTGCTATGGTTTCGAGAATGGTACTCCTCATGTATAGAAGAAAAGGGAAGTCCCTTAAGTTTAAGGTATGTGTGATGAACCCCTCACCACTAGGTTGATGATAAAGGAAGGTATGACCGTGATCCAACATTGAGGAAAGAGGACAAGTATGACCTAGCATGGTTTAGTAGGTGATCTTCTTATGCCTTAATAGCTTGCTAGGGTTAAGTAGGCTCATGTGGATATAAAACCTAGACCTAAGAGCTTTCGTAACCTTGTTGTCAAGAGATAGTTTTCCTCCCATCCTGGGAGAGGGACCCGTTGGTAGGGTGTATATCAGTTTTGTTGGTTTAAGGTAACCTAAAGAGGTCTTATAGGATCTTGAGAAGCTAAGTGAAAAGTACATGGTATGAGAATGAACCTGTAGACCCATAGATATCCATCTCTAATCGCATATGAATGTGTTACCATGGAAGTAACCAACATGGGGCTGGACCAAGGTAGGCAGGTTGCCATGATCCCTATGAAAGGATGAAAGCCAGCCCATGAATGCAGAAAGAGAGATGATGAAGATTTGGGTAAGGTTCTAAGTGAACATGTACTAAGATAGAGAATGCTAAGTTTATCCTAGGGTCAGGTAGGGATAAGACCGATGAAAGTAGGAGTTACCTAATTCCCCAGTTGCACATGACCATAGGGTCGGGAGGTAACAACTATCATTGTCTGAGGGCCATGGGTTAGGAGATTGATCACCTTCATGAACTCATGGGACCCAAAGTGCAGATGAGTAGGGCACTCTCTTGATGCATGAGGGAAGAGGGATGACCCCAAAAGATCTGGTACCCTATAGACCTAGAGGAGATGACCAAGGATATAAACCTCAGTAGGTTCAAGACTAGTTTGATATCATGATGTGGCACGTTGCAACTTCGATGTAAAGGTGTATTGGCAAGGTGGGATGTACCATCTCTACTCTTGGAACAGGAAGAACTTTGTATTTGGACTGCAGCCAAATGCTTATTTCCTCTTGTTATGGGGGTGAGAGATAGGACATTACGCATGCCATACATCAAGAATAAGAGATGAGGTAGGTTGGAATGTCGCCACGAGAAATAGGGATAGAGAAGATAACCTACCCAGGTAAAGTGAATGATACATGGTTTGCAAAGACTAAGAGGAATGAGGTACTCACTGTATGAGGATGTTTTTATCATGAGCTATGTAGAACTTACAAGTTATATCAGATTGAGTTTGATCACCATGATGATAAAATCAGAGAGTGTTCTTAATGAAGATAAACATAGAGTTTGAGGTGAGATGATAAGTGCACTGCATGGAAGTGTATGTCTTCAATGATACATAATACCTAAGGATGTGAAGTGGTAATGTATGCTCTAATTGAGATACATATGACTTGTTTGACTAGAAGCTAGAAGGGGTTGTTTAGCTAACCCTAAGTTTGGAAAGGAGAGGTGTTTGGATAACACTCAGATGTAACAAGATAAGTTGAAAAGTTAAGGGTTGTTTGGTTAGCCAGTCTAGTCCTTGATATGATGAAAGGATGATGGTAGAATCTCAAGTGCACTTCTTTGGAAAAGAAGGTGATGAAACCCTGATGAGGGTGGTTTAGGGTTTCCAAGGAATCGATCTTGAGGAATCATGACATACCGGAAATCATGATTGAAGATCAACATACACCATGATACTACCAAGATAGTAAGTGACAATAGCACTTTGGATGCTTAAGAGGAGGTTGCATGTGGTATATTGCCATACATGACAAAAGGTGAAGGGTGAACACCGGTTACACAGTGCATCGATATGAGGGATAAAGAGTCCCCGAAAGAGAAAGGGAGTTCATCACAATGGATGATGTAAGGCTTCCCTGAATCAAGGAAGGTCGAGATGCAATATGGGTTATGGTAGATCACCTTACCTAGATGACATAAGAAAGAAGGAGTTCTGTCAAGGGACAAGTCTGGTTGAACTACCCATGAGAGAGAGATGGTTCGACTATGAAATGAGTTCAAAGGTTTTTGAGTTTGACCTAAGGGTTCCCTTCCAAAAGGTGGAAGTGGGTACATGAAGAACGCGATGGTACAGTTTATCACCCCAAACTAATGGTTAGTATGATCTAGACCAAAGTGTCTGATGAGAGCATGTGTGGTCGTACATGGTGATATCTAAAGACAGCTCTTGTCCTACGAAAGATGTGACAATGACCACCATAGTCAGTATTGGGTTTTATAAGAAGATCTGTAAGGGAGGTTATGTCGGTCACCACTTCAGTAAGGTGATGTTGGTGAAAGGACCACATGATGGTTAGAAAAGGGCCACGTGATGGTTAGAAAAGGACCACATGATGGTTAGAAAAGGACCACATGATGGTTAGAAAAGGGACCACAGTGCGTGTAAATGAAGTCACTTTGATCATGCAATGGCTGAATGGAGCCTAGAGACGACAAGAGTCGTGAGCAGATGCAAAGTAGACTAACATGCAGTGCACTGTGGGAGAATATAATGTGAGAATCCGACCCCTCTGAGCTGCAGCCGAGAAAGCTGAGTCCCCAATACATGGGTCCATTAGAGATGGATGGGTAGAGATGGTTAGGTTTTGACCCTACCCCTCAGGATAGAGTAATGGGAGATGTTTTCCATGTGTCTAATTTAGAGAACTATGTGAGGTACCCCGACCATGTGCTGAGTAATGAACCTAGTGAGCCCCAAGGGAGGCTGAAATGGCCTGAGTCACCTGTGTAGTTTATAGACGCCAGGATGAAAGAACTCAGAGAAAATATGTGATGATAAAGGTTCTTTGGAAACGCCATGAGTACGGTAAAGCCACATAGGGGCCAATGATGGACATGAAAAGTCTTATCCTATTTTGTTTGTTTGCTGGATAGAATTTTGAGGACAAAATTCCTATAAGAGGGGAAGGATGTTATAACCCCGATTTTTGAGTTCAATTAGTGAGAAATGTAATTTCTCATACTAAAGATAATTGAAGAAATAATGATATGATTTGTTTTGAAATGAATGGTTTCCCTTCACAATAGCCTTGATTGGTTGCTTTGTGGGCTTTATTGGCTATTGGGCCCAAATAACAAGGAAATTCAATTAATAAATGGATAATTGAATTTTTAAGAAAAGAAATATGTAGAAACCTCTAGAAGGCAAATCCAAAGAGGATTTCATGCCTCTTGGGTTCCTTGGGTTCCAAGGAGTCCAAAGTTGTATGAAAGGGAAATTAAGTATTTCTTTATTCAGAAATAAATGGAAAATAATGATAAAAGGTGGAAAATGAGTATAAATGAGATTTCTTGGGGAAATTTTGTATTCATGACATTTCTAATGATAAAAGGAATGCCAACGAGGAAAATAAAAGCAAAATAAAGAGAAAATCTCAGAAAGAGATAATTTAATGAAAAATAAACATAAAGTTGAGAATAATGCATTTTGATGCATCTAGAAGGATAATAAGTACCCTTCAAGAGGAATTTCGAAATCTTTGAATCCCTTTGGTTTCAAGGAGTCCCAAGGAAGAATAAGAAGGAGAAAAGGCAAATAAAACGAAATAAGAGAATAATGTGATAAATCATTATAAGAATTTTGTTATTATCAAGAGAGATTATTTGCTTTAAGAAAAGAGGTTTTTGTGCTATAATTCTGGAAGGGAAGTATAACGGAAATAAAAGAAGTGATTTTCGTTTTTATAATTATCCAAAAGAGAATGTATAACGGAGAGAAGGATTTCTTTTCCATGATGGAATTTATTTCCTATTGGGAATAGAAAAATGTTAACACATAGGTGGTCGTCCTAGGGCATGGGTACTCACCCTATATAAAGAGGGTAAGGCCCTAGTTCGAGTGCAAGAGAGGGAGAGAGAATCCCACAATACTTCTTCTATACTTTTCATTCTAAAACCCTAGTTATGAGGTTCTGTGTGATCAGGAGGTCTTGTGGCGGCAAGGGTGGCTTGCAATATCATCTTGATGCCCTGAGATGCCAAGGAGATGCTTTTCCATCACGGTCGTGCCCTGGACAAAGCACCACAGCTGTCGCATGGCTGCAACACCTGCAGCAGGTCGCACGACGACCTTGCTCCAACCCGCCGCTCTAGTCAAGATCTGGGTGGAGCCCTCAATTCAGAAGGAGGTGGCGGAGAAAAGGAAGCCTTCGCCGGTGACCTTCGGGGTCCAGAGGAGAGAGAACAGGCGGCGCAAGCCTCGGCTAGGGTTGCTGCGGCGGCCTGATCGCGGGTGTCTGAGGTTCAAGGCGAGCAGAAGTCAGTTTGGATGGAAATGCCCTTCCACGGGCTAAAGGACGGACGCCTTAACCATGGGTAAAAGCGGGATTTGGTTATGTTTTAAACCAGCCGGGTTACGCAATTGCATGAAGCGCACACGTGGCGCAATCCGATTGGCCAAAGGTATGTTTACTTTGCAAAATTCGTAGCTAATAAATCGTAACTCGGATTAAAACAAGTTTTATATGAAAATTGATCCTCAGAATGAGAGGAACCCAAATAAATTATGTTTCAAGTCTGATTCTATTTGCAATCCGAAAATTAATGGAAGTAATCATCTTTAATACTTTAATGATTAAGAAACTCTACTTTGAGATGATTATTGTAGTTAGTAGAGTTTAATTGATCACTATAGTTGATAATAACCTGTTAATTGTAAAAAGGTACTTTAAGATCGAAAATGATGATCTTTGCACGTAATTAGGTTAATTTAGAGATTATGTGTATAACTATGCTTGAAATCTTGAAAAGGGCATAAAGTTATCATCTTTAATGATTTGATTAAGGAAAGACCCTTAGATTTGATGTTAGATGGATTTAATAGATAATTCAAGCTGATGATAACCTATTGTTGATAAATGTGAAGATGGAATTTTAAAAAAATGATCTTTCTATAAAATTGGCTTAATTTAGGCTTTCGTTCATAATTATGCATTAATGAGTTTGAAAACCCTAATTTAGGAGAATATGTCTTCTAATTGTTTTAATTGTTCAAATCCATGAATAAATAGGGATATGATGATCCTAAGTCAAATTGGGTATAAAAAACTATTAAAATGTATAGTTGAGCAATTAAGGTTCATATAAATAGAAAGGAGTATTTTAGGGTTTGTTGACCTAAAATGGATAAAGAATTGATCTAAGAAACCCTAATGACTATTAATGAAACCTTAATGCAGATTAGAAACCCTAGAAAGAGAATCCAAGTTAATAAAGTAGATTCTTGATAAAGTGTGTAATAAATAGAGTACATATTCTTTTCAGGAATTATGTGATGATTAAATTTCTTGCTTGGATCTGTTGATTGGCTTGATTGTATATACATGAAGTATATGTTCAATAATCTTCATGACTCATCAAATCAGGTATGTGGTTAATTATGAATAACCGCTTTAGTTTCCCGATGGATTCCCGGTTGTTTAATCGCATTGAATGCAACTAAACTGTTGGATGTTTATTTATTTCATGCAACTATAAAGTGACTATGATTATCACTATAAATGTGCATATATAACTGGCTAGATCCAGGTCCACCTCTGTTACTTTGAAAAGGCTAAAAAAGGGGTAATCCTAGAGCAAGGTCTAGGTTACTGTGAGTTAGAAACTGGGCTACTTATGTGTAGTGCCATGAGACTCTTTAGCGTACCCCGAATTAAGGAGTGGTCTATCTATGAGTAGTTCCATGTGACTCAACCCTAGAAACTGGTTCACTTATAGGTGGATCATGAGGGGTTTAATGGGGACAACAGAGAGGATAGGGTACCATTGGATCACAGAGTTATATTTAAAACGTAATCTTGGTTGTTAAATGATTAATTGAATGATTAAATTGTTAACGTATTTACATGATTATTGTTTCCCCCAATACTAGCTTCGGCTGACCGACATTTTGTTTGTCAACATTTTTGGTACAAGCCAAAAGAACAAACAATAAATCATCATATTGTGAAATACATGAAGTAAAATACAAGGAGGATTAGTTAGAGTAGAATCCTTAAGTGGATAGAAGTTTAGAGATCCAAGTTTTCAAAAAGGTATGCAAAATTTTATTTTCTTACAGCTTTCAGTATAGTATGTTAAAATTTGATAATTATTCTTGGTTAATTGTTGAACCTTTGATCCGGAAGTCACGGGTGCGGCTTCGACCTCTCGGTCTCCCTTAATTGGGGTTTATTGGGAGGTGGGGTAGTAACATTTGGGGTCATCCTTCTTCCCTTATGCATCCAGAGAGTGTCCTCCTCATCTGCCCTTCGGGTCCCATGAGTTCATTACGGTGATCAATCTCCTAACCCATGGCCCTCAGATAATGATAGTTTTTACCTCCCGACCCTATGGTCATGTGCAACTAGGGAATTAGGCAACTCCTACTTCCATCGGTCTTATCCCTACTTGACCCTAGGAAAGACTTAGGGCTCTATTATAGTACATGTCCAACTTAGAAACTTACCCAAGTCTCCATCATCTCTCTCTACATCATGGGCTGAATTTCATCCTTGCATAGGGTCATGGTGACCTGCCTAACTTGGTCAGGCCCCACACCGGTTACCTCCATGGTAACACATACACATACACTTAGAGAAGGTTATCTATGGGTCTACAGGTTCATTCTCATACTATGTACTTTTCACTTAACTTTTCAAGATCCTATTAGACCTCTTTAGGTTACCTCAAACTCCACAAAAACTGGTATGCAACCTACAAAAGGGTCCCTCTCCCAGGTTGGAAGGAAACTATATCTTGATAACAAAGGTCACAAACGTCCTTATGTCTAGGGTTTACATCAACATGAGCATTCTTAACCCAACAAGATACTAAGGAACAAGCATACCATCTACTAAACCATGCTAGGTCATACTTGTTGTCATTCCTCAACATTGGACCAAGAACATACCTTCCCATGTCACCAACTTAGTTGTGAGAGGTTCATCAAACATACCTTTGACTTAAGGGGTTCCCTTTCCTCTAAACATGAGGAGTTCCATGCTCGAATCTATAGAAACTCAAATCTCGTCAAGAGCATCAGGTACACCACTTCCCCTCTTAGGCATAGGAACCCTAGGATCACCTCATTATGCAATAGTTGTCCAACTGCATGCTCAACCTTTTAACCATGAACCAAACATGTACAAGGTATGACATGTACTTCCCATGATCCTTCTACTCGAACAACACTTTAGAGTGGAGTCCTCCTCAAGGACAACCAACTAGGTGTAAGGCTTCACAACTTGTTACTAAACTACTTCATGGTCTAAGGAACACTTCTTCCTTACTCAAAAGGTAAAAACCTATACCATAGGCACATAGGTACCAGTAGCCTCATCCTTTCTCTAGGATTTGGTTCCTCTAAAGGTAAAAAATATATCATCAGCCTCCAGGGATTATGCATGAGGCAACCACAACCATCCGCTTAGGTTGCATCATCCTTAACTCCCCAATGTTCCTCATATCTTGGAGTCTAAGCTTCCAACCTTCATGCTTGGGTCCTTCTCTCTCTCTCTCTAGAGCTAACTCCATAACCAACCTTACTACTAGAGGTCCTCCCTCCATGAAGGTGGATCAAGCTCACAAGCATACCCCTACATGGTTGATACTTATGTTCAAACTTATGTTCACTCAAGATTATCCATAGCTCTTTATGCTTATCTCATAAGCTATCCATCATACTCTCCTGGCTAGGGTTTCAACCAACTACCCGCACTACTGGCATACTCTGGGTGCATGTTATGCCCTACTCGCATAAGCCCATAGGGTTTCTATAGGTTCTTCACTAAACTCAACAATGAAGGAGCTATCCTTTATGCTAACATGCACGACCCTTCCCAGGGTTGGGTCATCAAAGGCACTAGGTCATCCAACCTTAAATGGCTCATATCATCATGGGCATCCGAAAGCATGTCCGCTCGCACACATGGTCGAACATGGCATCTGACTCATCATGCCATCTCTCTCTCTAACCATCACTTAGGGTTAGTGTTAGAATCATCCTTAGAGGATGTGCCAGGTATGTACTTATAATGGAGGTCTCTACCTCCAAGACTTCCTCTACTCATCCTCCTAACAAGGTCTAGCCTCAGGTCTCTCTTGAGGGCATGACAACATATGTCATATGACCTAAGCATGTATCTATTCTTTAGTTTACGCTTAAACTATTAAGCTTATGTCCATGAAATTTTATTTACATGCTTTTCATTCATTTGGTGGAGGATTCCTTAAACCTTATCAACTTTACACATACCTCAAGAGGGTGAGGAAGAGAGAGAAAACCCCTAATCCTTAAAACCCTTAATATCATTTGAGTTGAGAAGGGATGAACGAGATGAGAGAGTCCTAAAGGTATCTTATTTCGAGTCAAATCCTGAGACATTGGCCAGGCAGTTACACCAATCTCAGAGTCCTTCTATTCCGACTAGCGATGTGGAGGAAAATCTTGCCAGCCCCCAGACGTGATCCTTTTCTAGACACCTCTATATTTTGGAAAATCCCCTAATAACTCCCTTGGGTTCTACAGAGTTTGTAAAATTTAATAATTATTAAAGATTAAATGAGGAACCTATGCTCTGATACCAAATGTAACAACCCCACCTCCCGGTAATCCCCAATTAAGGGAGACCAAGAGGTCAGTGTCGTTATCCCAATTTCCGGATCAAAGGTTCGACAAATAATCAATAATAATTATGAAATTCTACCAAACTAACCTGAAATTTGGTATAAAATAAAACATTGCATACCTTTTTCAAAAACTTAGATATCTACTTCTATCCACATCTGGAGTCTATTCTAACTAATCCTCCTTTGTTATTTAATTCTTATTTAATTCCACATATGCCACAATATTGTTTGTCCTTTTCAATCTTGTACCTAAAACGAAGAAAACCAAAACGTCAGTTAGCATAAATGAATATGACGATATGTGGGGGAAACAAAAATCGTGCAATTGACTATAACAACATATTGTAATCAATTATGATTTAACAACCAACTTTACATTTTAAACATACCTGCTCAATCCATCCATACCCTAGCCTCTGCGTTGTCCCTGCAGTGGACCTGGATGCTACCTTCCTTATGGTAGATCCCCATTAAACCCCTCATGATCCTACCTAACAGATGAATCAATTTCTAGGGTTGAGTCACATGGCAATACCCATAGGTAGCCCACTCCTTAACTCATGGTGTGCTAAAGAGTCTCATGGCACTACACGTGGGTAGCTCAATTTCTAATTCATGATAACCTAATGTCCTACTTAACAAGTAGGCCCTGTACCAGGTTACCCTTTTCATCATTAGCAAAGCCACAGAGGAGGACCAGGATCTGAGCTAGTCATGCATACATATTTATGGTGATAATCATAGTCACTTTATAGTTGCATGAAATAAAAGTCATCCAAGTAGTTATTTTCAAGCAACCTATAAAACATCTGGGAATAACCGTGAAACTAAAGCGATTATCCATAAGCATAACCACATACATGTCAGGCTGATTTGAGACAGAATTAATCCAATCAATGCAAGAAATCCAATAGGCAAGCAACCACACAAAGAGATCCTGAAATATGCATACAATTTCCTATCATTGATCATGCCATCAAGATCTATTAAACCTAGCTCGCTTCCTAGGGTTTCTAGTCCACTTTTAGGGTTTCCATTGCAATTAGGGTTTCACTTCATCTTTACTATTTTAAACCCTAATTTTATACAGTTACTCACAAACCCTAATTATCTCATCCACTTCTCAAGAAAGATATTAAGGTTACCTTTTAACAACATATAACCCTAATTTCATATTAAAGTCACAATTAAATGTCCATTAAGTCTATTATGCCCCTTTTACATTAAAGATACTATTTTTATCCTTTTTATTCATGACAAGATCATTAGGCCCAATTATCATCTTTTATCCTTTCAAATTCGCAACTTATCTTTTATGAACCCTATTTGTCACTAATTCCACCTTTATCCATTAGAAAACCCTAATTACCATATTAAGGGTATTTATTAACAATTAGGAACCGTTATACTCAATATAGCTTAGAACCATCACATCTCAGCTTTATTCATGAATTTGAATAATTAAAGCCATTAAGAAGAACAATTACTTACATTAGGGTTTCAAGGCCCATTAAAGCTCGTTTATGTACATGGAACTCTAAATTAATCCAATTACATTCAAAAGTTCATCCTTTTTGTTCTTAATGTACCTTTTCTAATTAACAGGCTAATATCAACTTTAATTATCAATAAAACCCTTCTAAATACATTAATTACCTCAAATTAGGGTTTTTTAATCATTAATACATTAAAGTTAAGAAATTTCACTACTTTTCGAATTGCAATAAGAACTAGCTTCTAAATCTACTTTTAATGGATTACTTGCATTTTTTTGAGCAAGATTCATATTTTTCATGTATCGATCTGAGCTACCAATAAAAAGATATGAATTTTCCAATATTTACTTACTTGGGCCAATCACCATGCGCCACGTCACCCCTTCCATGTAACATAGCTTGCTTTGGAAATATAACCTAATGATGCTTCTTCCCTTACTTAAGTGGTCGACGCTTCATACCCTCGAGGGGTAAAATGGTCCAATGGCACCTCCACCCATCATCAACCTCGTGTGGCCCTACTGTTGCGCCCTAGTCGCGATTTGCATGACTCCTCCCTTTCCTGGACCCCGACGGCCACCAGCGATGGTCCCTTTTGTTCTATTGCCTTCTTCTGCACCTATGGAAGCCCCCAGCCATAGCCATGGTTGCTGAAGTCAGGGTGGCGGCTGCTTCTGTGGCAGCCGTTCTTGTAGGTCCGCTGTAGGCAGCTTGTGCGAAGCCAGGAGCAAGGGAATGGTGGCAATGCCCCCATAGGTCGTTGGGGGAGTCTCATACCTCCATCATATAGCTTCTATTTGCTCCAGGGGTTGCACTACCCCCCTGGTTAGGTTTTGAAAGGGTGTATGGTTGGAGAAGAGTGTGAGACGAGGAAAACTTGAGGCTATGGATCCATTCCATATATAAGGATAGGTAGTTGTGTCCTAGCATGCCTACCCATGAGGCGAACAAGTCTCTTTATCTATAGAAAACCTCCTTTCCTTATTTACAAATTAATCCTCTCTTTTTAATTATTTCCTTAATAATTCATATTCCTTAGTCATTAGGAAAACCAAATTTTACCTCCTTTATCTTCTTTGAGTTTGGCTTTTAATCCATTTGCCACAAAATTCTTCTTTCTTAAAGTAAACCATACTTCTTTTGGATATTATCAAAAAGTCATTAATAATTTATCACATTATTCTCTTATTTTGTATTATTTTGCATTTTCTCTTTCTTCTTCTCCATTGGGACTCCTTGGACCCCAAGAAATTCTCCTATTTCAAAATTCCTTTTTAAGGATAATTATTATCCTTCTAGATGCATCTACATCCTTCATTTTTCATTATCTTACTTATTTCTTTATTAAGATATTCTTTTGCAAAGATTTCTCATTATCTTTCATCTCCTTTTTCGTCTTTTCATATTTATTTTAATAGAAATCATATGTAAACGAATTTTACTCAATTGTGGCCATTAATGCCACTTTCTAGATATTTCCAAGTATTTCTCATAAATACTTTTGCATAATATCCATTATCATGTATCTTTTTCCATTACTTGGACTTTTCTTCTTTTCTTCTCTTTTATATCCATTATTGGATTAATATAGTAATAGGAACCACGAAATTCCTAATGTAAGGGAGATTTGCAAAGAAATCCCTTCATTGAAGCAAAGTGAACAACCTTTTCAATCAAGTCCAAATTCACAAAATCATTATATTTCAATAATGAAAACACATGCAAAATTGGGGTTATAACAAGAGTACTCCATGATTGTATTAATCATTCAAGGACTATTCATACCCAATTACCATCATTTAGTTATATTAAAGTTAGGTATAACTAGATATACCTCATTAGGGTTACATATCAACACAATATGGTTGTCATCCCATTTATTCATGTGAGTGAATAGGTAAGACTACCTTATTAAGAGTAACCCTCCATTTGTTCCATCATTATTCAATCCATATCACCATACCACAATTTCACCCAGAACAATTGGATGTTTAAAAGGTAAGACCATTGGTTGTTTACATAAGTAAAAACCATGGATAAACCACCTATGAATTCCTTGATTTTTTCTCTAGAAAGAGTCACCATCTAACCCTAGACATCCCTTGATTAACAACACAAAAAGTTCCATTGAGAGTAGGGTAAAACCCACAATCGACTGTTCATTTAAAACAAGCCATCCATTGTCAACAAGTAAACTCCTTAAGTTGATTATATAAAGGAAACCATCTAAATAACATTATTGGGACCAACATATTACATTAGCCATCATTCCACTTTATTGGAGGAATAAACATTAGATCTTGATCATTGGGCCAAGTTCATATGTTAAAACCATCAATTACAATATAGGTCCGACCATTGCATCCAGTGATTCAAGAAACCATTGGTCTAAGGCTTAATTGATGCTAAAACTATATGATTAACTCACCATAGGTTTTGGAGACGTGATCCACCATCATTAGTGACCATTAAGTCATCATAGGTTGTTAGATCAGCACTATATTCATTAATCAACATCAAATATTAAGCTAATGTCATCATTGATTGATAACATCATTAGGGTACTTAATGGTTGATCATTAAACTTCTAATTGATCCAAAACCTGACCTAAGGGGTTGACCATAGGTTGTCACCATCATCTGACACCTTTTATCCCGACCATCAGTTGTCATGAAAACAACACACTAGGGTTTTTGCAATGATGCGATCATCTGGCCATGGATTTAAAGAAGAAATCAGCTTAAAACCCTAAAATTGACCATTGGTTGATAGGTTCTTAACACCATAGGTTATCAAACCAACCTGATACAAGTCATATTATACCTTATTAATAACTTACACATGATCATAGGTTCATCTAGAACTAAAATCAGAATAGGGAACATTATAAAAATCAAAATCCAAGTCAAGCATAGCTTTTTAGTGCATGGATCATCATTTAAAAGCAAGAACATGAGCTAGTAAGCTAATGGCAAGCAATAAACGTGGATCAAGTTATAAAACCTTCCTATAATTATAAGATGAAATCCCAAATAGAAGAAAACTCGAGCAGGTAGGGTAGAAAATCCAAGCATAAGCTGTGAACTCGTCCATATAGCACCTTTCTTCATCAAATGAGCAAACCATAAGCATAAGGAGCAAGAAAGGTAGTGTTTTAGAGCTTTAGAGAAATTTCTACCATGGAACAACAAGGTTCCGACCTGGAGAAAGGTAGGAGGAAGGATAAAAAGGAAATAAACGGAGGTAAGAAGGGGATTCTTACTCTTTTAGGTCAACATCACTAGAAGGAAGCTTTTCAAACTCGAAAAGGAAGTCAATTGCAACCCTAGATTCTTTTTCCAAGAAGATCCCCTATTTCTTCTTCCATGGACAGGAAATTCACAGATGCATAGAGGGAGAATGAGGTTCATAGAAGGACGGAAGTGGTGGAGATAAAATGGGTCATTTTGGTGCTTAGGGATAAGTATATTAAACTTTAAGATAAAGAAAACGAAAAAGAAAAATTTCTAGTATCTTTCCAAGTGTCCATGGCCTTAAACTATTAAGAATATACAAGAAAACACACAAGAAGCTCCCCCACCATCCATAGAGACATTATTATCCCTCATTTCTTGAATTTCCAAGAAAAAAAAATATTTCATTAGTTGATAGCTACTAAAGGTAGCTCATCCATGAAGGGGTAAACCCTAAATTACCCTTGGAGAAAACATCCTCAAAACAAGGATTAAATAGGTGCCCCATGGCTCAAAAAGATAAATAATGATGAGACAATATCCAAGGAACATAATGCAAGTGATAAATTGCAAAGAAAACCTCTCAATTTGGTGAATTGTATAAAAGTCCAAAATGTGCATAAAATTGCATAACTTGCTCAAACAATGTCCAAATTGGACCAAATTTGAAACATAAGCTTATCTTATGATTTCAAAGAATATCAAAATATTATATTAGGGTTATGAGAATTCAATTATGATAATTAATCTTATTCAACTCATTAATCTTGTTTAGGGGCCTTACATCTTCCAACTCCCAACTCTTTTCTTAAAAAAACACATTTTATATTGTGATTAGTTTATGTCCCAGAAGATTGCATCAATGTAACCCTTTATACCCTACTCTTCTTTTTTGCCATAATCTAGCAAGTAATCCTTAGTGCTTCTCAAGTACTAATGGATGTCTTTTGATGACATTCCAATGACCTTCATTGGAATTTAACTAATATCATCTTGTCATGTCCATTACATACAAGACTATGGGGTGAGTACATTATATAGCATACATAAGATCCAATTTCTAGTGCATATGACATCTTAGACATGTCTTTCCATTCTTCTAGGAATTAGAACATAGGGTTCTTGAGAGGATAACCCCATGTATCATGGTCAAATTCTCTCTCATTGAATCCTTTGTACTGAACTCCTTTCAACATCTTGCTATTATATGTTCTCATACTTAGGTCATGAAACTTTCTAGAACTACTTCTATAAATCTCAATTCCTATCACATAGGTTGCCTCATCTAATCCTTCATTATTGAAGGTGATTTCTGTGCTTGGTCTCAATACTCACAATATTGAGATGTTATTCCACATCAATATGTGGAATATGCATATATACTCCCACTAAATCTCTTGTAATCATAGATTTCAAACTCTTTGATTTTCTTATCAAGTCAAAAGATCCCATCTATGATATACTTGTTTCAATCTCAAAGTTCAACATTATAACTTATAAACTATATTTGCATTCACAAAGTTATGAGGCCTTTAGGATTTTTCACATACACATCCTTTCAATTATTCCTATTAAGGAATGCAGTTTTATTCTTCATATGCCAAATCCCATAGTCTAGGTAAATTGCAAAAACAAGCATGACAATTGAAAAGGGGGGTTTCATAATATTCAACACATTGAACTAATTTGAAAACCTTTGCAACAAATTTCTCCCTTAGGTTATCCATGTTGGTATTCATCTTGAAAACCCAATTGAACCCTATGGGTTTTACCCCTTTAGGTGGTACTAGCAAGGTTATACCTTGTTAGTGTACATGGAATCCATAATGGCCTTAAGCCACTTCTCATATTCATGTTATCAATAGCATCTAGTTCATTTGTTGGCCCTTCATCTTGTGACCAACCTATCTAAGTTATCAGATTCACAATCTTTCAATCTCAAATGCGTTCTACTAGACCTATGAGGTTCTGGGTTACATGAGAAACTTGAGATTTCACAACAATTTGTGAATCCCAGTTGTTCCCATTATACCTCCTTGTCAACTGTGAACCTTTCGAGTTCTACTTTTACTCCCACAAATTCTTTTGGAACTCAGTTATTCTAGCAACAAACATATTGTTGTCAGAATAGGGTTAAAAGTAGTATTAAACATTATGGTTTCTAGATAAACTTTTCAAGAAACTACTTTGTTTATATAAGTTTCAATCCTTAAGACATATCAGGAAATTCCCATATCATATCTAATATGATATCTTTTAAATCATTTTAGACGTACATTATTTTGGTGTAAAGCATGTATCTATGAGGAGATTAGAAGTTCAGATTAAATGATAATTACATCATCATCCATCATTATGTAATTCCTTCTTTTTGATACATCATTATGTTTCAGATGGATTTGACGTTTGATACACTATCCATAAGGCTCTCAAACTATAAATGTAAAGCATTTCAACCGTCACACACATAGGATGCATTTGGAATAGGAGTTTATTCATGAAGGGTGTTTAACTTGATTACCAAAAGTGTTTAAGTATTCAATTAAACAATTGAGGTTCAAAATTGACAAAGTGGATTCTGAACTGACTGTTTCAAGTGTTGAACCAATCAATTGGAGTGTCAGGTCATTTGGAAACACAATTGGATGAATATTTTCCTAACTTGAACATGTGAACGACCATTGAACATATGAAATGATTGTTTCATGATGTGAAAATACCATTTCATAATGTGAACTAACCAGTTCATCATCTGGGTTGTTTGGATCAATAATCAATTCGATTGGATCAAGGATTAATGTTGATGTGATGATTTTGCAGTAATCAAATATTGGATGCCAATTTGATTGTAAAAAGGAAATTACATGAATAGATCAGTTCATGAGATGAATCGACTTGATCACCTCTGTGCTGACCGGTTGGACAGAGAACTGATCGGTTCACCATTCATAATTTCTAGAAAATTTGTGAATTCTATCTCTTCGACTCCCATATTTACTGGAAACCACAACCCTAGCCTATCCTATAAATAGAGGGGTTCTGGGGGGCTTTCCAGACACAACAATAATCTCTGATAATTGTTGTCCTCTCTGGTTCTGGTAACCAATAGAGATCTCAAGCAAGTCCTACCCATAAAAGGGAGGGATACAAAGGGAGAGACACTTATGGGAGAGAAAATGAATCCTAGCATATTGATTTTCGAAGGGACAACTCCTTTCCATTGGATCTGGTAATTGAAAAACCACTAGGGGGGTGAATAGGGTTTTAAAATTAATTTAACAATTATTTGACTCAAACAACCACAAATGAAAAAGAAAGAAGGAGACAAGGGATTTAGAGTGGTTCCTACCTTAGCAAATACTAAGGTAGTCAGTCCACTACTCGGTTGCTTACCCAACCGGGATTTTGAAAGTATTTATTTTATTACCTTCTCAAGGAATTACACAAAATACAATACTTTCTTACACCCCTTGGAACAACCTTCACTTTGAAGTGGATGCACCAACTCAGGGTAGCCTTCTTGAAGTAACTCCAAGCTCCCCCTTGAAGTAGCCTTCCTCTTTGAAGTAACCTCCCGTTGCACCAGCCTTCTTGAAGTAGTTCAAGGTCTCCTTCTTCACCAAGAAGAACACGACCCTCTCCAATCCGCAGCCTCCAACCTAGGAGTAGCAAGGAGAGTACAAGCAATGAAAGTGAACAAGAAAGGAAAATGGAAATTACAACTTATCCTTTGAAGCACAAGGCTTGATTTGCCTATATCAAGCGTATAGATCTCCTAACCAATGTATATGGAAGTGTGATTGCTGTGGATAGGAGATACTAGCCTATAGGACACGAAATTAGAGCAAGGAGAAGAGTAGCCAATTGCAAGTATTGCTCAATTGCTCAAAACATGTTGCTAATACAAGTGTATGCTCAAAGATTGCTCAAGTGTAGAATAATTGAGTTTAGGTATCCTAAGGCATGTCCTATTTATAGAGATGACCTACAAGTGCTTAAGGACATTCTAGACACTTTCTAGGGGGTTCTAAGTGCTTAACTAGCCGTTAGGTACACTTTTAGTTGCTTTAGCAACGGCTAGTTAATTAATTTTGCAAGTGATGTCAGAACCCATCTCGGTCGAGGGTTTGTCGACCGACAGGCTCTCTGGAGCAAGTGCTTACAACGGTCATCTCCAACTGCCAACTACCTTGTCAGCTGTGTCTAGCGGCTACCTGGGTCTTTCTCGGTCGAGAAGCTTGTCGATCGAGAGTGTCTCGGTCGAGGAATTTGTCGACCGAGATTGACCCTGTTTCAATGTTTCAAGTAAAGTGATAAGTGAATGGATGAGTGTGCATATGTGACACTATTGAAGGGGATGACCTATCTAAGTGTGGTGTTTAGCTAGGGAAGATCTTAACGCTTGATTTACATGAAGTCTAAGTACTTGTACATTATATTTTTGTACAAGTTTTTTACAAATTGATTACATTTCATGAAAATACAAACATTTAGCATATAGATTTCCCTAATTCTTTGTCATCCACCTTATTCATGCAACACTCAAGTAGCACGTTAGATCAACAAGAATGAAATGTTTGTCATTATCAAAACAAAGGGATTTATCATAATGTCCAATTTAGCCAACAATCTCCCCCTTTTTGAAGATGACAAACATTTCCTAAAAAAAATAAGGAAATATAAAACATGTGAGTTTCATACCTGAAGATTACCTTTGTAGAAATTCTTGTTGTGCAAGTGAGTGCTGACCGAGATGTTATGAAACTCATTTTAAATTTTATGTTTTTGATTTTATATTCTTTCTCCCCCTTTGTCATTTCAAAAAGATATCCAAGATAAATATTTGTGTGTCTTTTAGGCATAAATATTTGTGTGTTTAGAAAATTACATTAAGAACAGGATGTGTTATCATGAAATATGTATATTTTTTTCTTTATGCATTGCTCCTCCTTAAATAGATATCCCAACTATAATCAAGGTATTAATGCACTCCAATAGATGGTCAATTTAGCCACAATTTTAAATTTCAGGTTTTTGCAAAAAATTTATCCTTTGTGATGAATTTCATATATATTACTCCTCTTACTTTGTATGCTCTACTATAATAGTCTTATAAGCCTTGTTCAAATGATTCCATAGAAGGAACATATTAATAATAGCTTACCATTTTACAAGATGACTCATATGCTTTGAAAGATATCCATTATAATCATGCAAAGATAACCAATTCATCACAATCATGTAAAGATAACCATTTCATGCAAAGATAACCATTTCATTACAACTATTACAAAGGACACTCATAATCTCACTGGAAAGACCTAAGTATTACATCAATATCTGGTTCTTTTCCAAGAAATGGCTCAGCTCCATAATACTTGACTAAAGTTTGCCACTCCAAAGCACCTGTCTTGGTTAAGGCATATGCTTCCAAGAAGGTCGGAACACGATCAAAGTGGAAATGAGCAGCAATGTCTTGTAGTTGCATGTGAGAAAACTGAGTATGTGTGAGATCAGGAGATGGTGGAGGAAGAGTTTGGTAGTAGTTGTAGGAAGGGTTATACGGGTCGATCATGCCAGGATTTAGAAAATAAGGATATTCATCTGGTTGATTTGGAGAGAGGGCTTGCATCCTTTGGTTTAAGTAGGTCATGGCATGGTGACTATAATCTAATTGTCTACTTATATGATATTGGGATCTAGAAATGTAGGTTAGGGTGTTTTGGATGGGATCATGGGGTAGGTTGGTAGGAGGAGGTGGTGGTATGTCTTGAGTAGATGTCTCCCCTTCCGTCCTAGCCCTCTTGTGACCAAAATCAATTCCCATCTGTTCTACTGTGTTTTTTCTTATTTTTTGTGGTTTTCTTTCCCATGTGTATCCTAGGTCCTCAATATTTTTCTTAAGAAAGTGTTGAGTGATTTGGCATACAAAATCAGCATAAGGAGGATTGCCAGAAAACTCAAGCATATTCTTAATGATGAGGCGGATAAAATTTATGGGAATGCGTTTGATAATGGCATAAATTAGATACATGCGAAAGGTAGGGACTTCAGACTTGTTTGCTCTAGGATGTATGTTTGTGGAAACAATAAGATTGATAATCCTAGCTGCACGTTTGAGGTTAATGGCATAGTAGGTACCCCTATCTTCGTGACAGGTTGTGTTAGATTGAAAAATGGCTCGTTTAATGTCACTAAGACTGATCATATTGTCATCTTGGGAAAATTTATTGAGTGGATTTCCAGTGGTAAGGTCAAGAAAGTCTTGGTATTCTTCTAAGTCTATGTTGAGCATGTCAAGGATACCCTCCTCAGTAAAGTGAAAGCTATGCCCAATGACCATAGAGGATAAGGAGTTATTTTTGGAATGGGAGGTTAAGTTTGCATAGAACTCATTTACCACTTTGGAAGAGTATGAAGGGAAGGAAGGGTTCCAAAATTCTTTCAAATTTTGCACCTCGAAGAGATCCTCCAGGTCGACGATGTTGTAGAAGTCCATGACGTCAACCGGCCGTCGTGGAAGAGGAGTTTTGGAGGAGAGCCTGAGGTAGCGATCACCAGTAGTTGCGTCGATGAAGGGAATGTCGTTGATGATCGGAAATGGTGGGGAGGTCGTCCTTCCTTTCCTGCCAGCAACTTGCTTCTTACCACGCGCACATGATGGAGGCCGGGATTCCCATCTCAATCTGTATTTGCTTGGAGAAAATGATGTCTCGTTTCTTATGGGCCGACATAGATAACCACACCAGATGAGCATGGGTGGCATGGAATAGGGTGTCATCCTCCACGGAGTCAGGAGGCTTGGGTTTTACTTCCATGCAGCTGCTTAACAAAGCTTTTCTAGCGAAGGCGTGCTGGGAAGTGATCACTGGAGAATCGTTGTGGGTGAATTTTTGCAGGAAAAAATATGCATCGAACATCAGGAACGTTTCTGGCATGTATCCGCCAATGCTGGAGAAGGGGGCCACGGCGTCCCCGCAATGGAAGAAGATGTGGGATAATTTTCCAATTATCTACCCTAGATGCAGATGGTTAGTCGGAAAAGACGAGCTTCATTTTTGGGATTCCCTATGGTGCGAGCGTAGGATGTTTGACCATGCTCTTCACAGGGCGGACAGGAGTATGAATTTCATGGTTAAAGATTTTTGGGAGGAGGAGAATGGGTGGGATTGGCAGGCATTGAGTATGGTTGTTGATGAGGAGGGCATGGAGGCAATCAAGAGAGCTAGTCTGTTTCTTTCATAAGAAGAAGATAGAATCATATGGACGCTGACGGAGAATGGCCAGTTTGATATAAAATCGGTGAAGAAGCTACTTCAACATCCCACCAACACGGGTGCTGTTACAAACCTAGCCAAGTTGTGGAAGATAGATTGTCCACATGCTAGTGCTGTGATCTGGAAGATGATTCATAGAGCTATACCAACAGATGACAACATTGCCCGATGCCACATCCAGCTTGCGTCACGATGTTCATGCTGTGAGAACCCTGAGCCAGAGAGCTTAAACCATTTGGTTTTTGAGATCCAGATAACAACGACCTTATGGAAACGATATGAGATTCTGCTTCAAGAAACCGCCCCACATGATATCGGGTCTTTAATCTCCTGTTGTGGACACATTTCAACATCCTCAGTTAGAAGATGGATGGGGAGTAGGCTAGCTGTGATTATCGTGGAAAGCATATGGAGACTAAGATGTTTGGCCAGGTTCGAAAATATCAAGAGGAACTTAGACTTTGAATGGGAATATCTGATCAATAGGATTAATGGCCTGATGCAGAAGCGGAGTTTCACTCTGAATGAACAACCGGAGTTTTACAAAGAGCTAGAAAATTTTGGAGTGAAGGAGCCAAGATGGCGCCTTAGGAAGATCAACATCATTCACTGGAATCCACCGGACATAAATAACCTGAAGTTGAACAT
Source organism: Alisma plantago-aquatica (assembly GCA_963693085.1). NCBI lineage: Eukaryota > Viridiplantae > Streptophyta > Magnoliopsida > Alismatales > Alismataceae > Alisma > Alisma plantago-aquatica. The sequence goes on from OY856412.1 coordinate 525,791,194, forward strand.
CACAGTTGGGAGAGCGGTAGACCCGGAGGGGCAATCCCATCGATGGGCTACAGGTCTGGTTAGAAACAGAAGGGGACAGGTCTTGGTGGCGTTCAGATCGTGGCTGCAAGCTGATGCATATACACTAGCTTATATCTAGGCGTGTATTGTTGGGCTCAAGATAGCAGAAGACAAATTCCTAAAGATTACATACATGGTGATTGACGATCATCATACTTATGACATTTTATGGGGAGAGGCCGATGAACCGTGGAGGGTTGCTCCTATCATTAGGGAGTTAAGAAGGAAGCTGATAGAAGATGACATCAATGGCGGGTTGGTACACAAAGTGATTAACTCCATCCCGAGGGAGTTGGGAAACCGGGGAAAAGATTTGGAGGATGTGTTTATCTGCTCGATTCCTAAACAATTACCTCATAAGGTAAAGGGTATGCTGATGATGGAGAGACGCAATATACCTTACATTCAGGTTGATAAGGGGACTAGATAAGTCGGGTTTTTTCTTCTTTTGTGTTCGGTGTGTTGTTTTATAGGGGGTGGTTCGTTTGTTCCATGTGCTTTTGGGGTGTTTTTTGATGGGAGGACACCTACGTATATATGAGCAGGAGATGTACATGTTTGGAGATATAGCCTACACGGGGAGGGTACGATGAATAAAAATACCTCCCGGCTTAAATTAAAAAAAAAAGACATGATGAAGCCATTGCTTTGCTTTGAGGTGGAGAAGAAGCAAGAAAGTCTTGGAGGTGGGGAAGCTAAAGAGTTGCAAAAAAATGCACTAGAGAGAAGCTAGAGAAATAAGAATATTAAAGTGTGATGTAATGACCCGTTTTTGGTCCTTTTTATAGCAATCCAGTAGCCTCTTCGGTCGACAATTTGTCGACTGACGACCGCAACGGTCATATCCTAGGTGCGCTGCTCGGTCGCCCAACGGTCGACCGGCAACAGTCATATTCAAACGGTCAGCTTCCAACGGTCGGCCTTCAGTCGAGCATTTGTCGACCGACCCTGGCTCGGTCAAAAAATTGTCGACCGGAAGTGTATCTGAGTTTTGCCCGTGTAGTTCTTACTTGAAGTCTATCGGTCGAAAGAGATAGCTGACCGAGATGTTTTCGGTCGAGGAATTCGTCGACCGACAAACTTACTGTGAATGACATTTTAAGCTGATTTTTAAAGCAAATGATAGACTGAATGTGTAGAGCATATATATGTTTTTTGAGAGAGTAATATTGTAATTATTATTGCCAATATTTGGACAAATTTTGTGGTCATAATTTTAATTTTGTCTTTTTATCAAAATCACAATTTTTATATAGAGAATGATATTCAAATAAGTATTGTGTCAAGCTTATTTTAGGTCGACCTTGACTACGACCATAGCGCCCCTTGGTCAAATTTAATTTCAACCAAGAGGCAAATGTTGCAGATTTCATATTTGCACACTCATTTTTGAGATATAATTTCTGTAGGTTGATTAAATAAGTAGTAATTCAAGGTATTTTGAGTAACTTCTATTATGATGTCCCCTAATCTTTGCTATGGGTGCATGAATATCAAGTCCTATTTCTTCTTGTACTCAGATTAATCATAAGATTCTCCAAGAAAATATACATAATCCTTGAAGTCACTAATAATATCTCAAGTTCTTAAAGATATCAATTGAAAAATTTGTATGACATTTTGCTCTTTGCAAGCATTGGAGGTCTTGTTCTAAGCAACAAATCATTTTGCCTATGTATCATCAAGAATCATTCATGTATTACATGGGATGATATGATCCATGAACACAAAAATCATTATCTATTTGTGCCATAGAGTTTTATTTTTGGGCAACATAGCATCATCTTTATATGTAGAGAGCTGAATGATGAAATAGTGAAAGCAATATTGTAATGATAGAACAATAGAACCATGAAATTCAACACATGGTTTCTAGAATTTTTTTTTTGTTTTGCATGTAAAAACAATTTTTAATAACAATTAGATAGCAATTTGATCAATTTAAAACATATTCAGCAGATGTATTGCAGACTGGAAATCAGTAACCTTCCCAGTCAATGATTGCTCGACTGATATTAATCTCGGTCGACAGTTTCTCAACCGAAAAAGGTTTTGTACTGTTTCAGAACTATTTTCAGTAATTGATTTTAAGTAAACGAAGTTCATTTTCAATTCTATTAGGCAATTTGAAAATTTAGCATGAATATTAAAGTAATATTTAGATCAAATCTCAACTAATTATATTTTATGATTTGAGAACTTTAATTAAGGCAAAATGTGTCTTTGTTGTATATTTTCAAGTTAGAAGTTTTATATATTTGTTATGCCATTATGTTAAGTTGAGATAGACATAGAAATATGCAATTAGGGTCCTTGGTCATATCTCAACTTAATTCCGTTCATTTAGTTTGGGGGTTTTGGAACCCAAACTAACTCGACATCCTTGTTCTTATAAGGACATGAAAAAGAATAGTGACCAAGGCACAAATAGTAATGACAACATATAGAATCAACCTCATATCTCTTTCTATGATTTTGTTCTAGGTTGTTCTTGGGTACGTATATATTTGTGCCTTTAGGTACATACATAGATTGACTCTTTGGCACTTGTGTTCTTCCCCTACTAGGTTTTTTATAAGATTTTCCTTTAGGCTTGTAACCTATTCCTCTCCTTCCAATTTGATGGTAAGGATCATTTAATATTTTATCAAGAATGCCATTGTTACTTAGACTACTAACCTCTTGCTGTAGCTTAGAAATCTCATCCATTCTCTTCTTGATATCTAGCATTGCTTGTTCTAGATTAGATGATAATGATTCTCTTTCTTTCACGATAATATCATAATCTAGATGTGTGCATAAGACGGGTTGTTTTTGAAGATCGTTTACTTGAGTTTGCAAGTTAATCTTTTCTAGAGAAAGAAGATTACAATCTGCCTCTATTGATTTTATCTTAACATTATGATCTTCAATGATCTTTTTAAGATCTTCATTTTCGGATGTAAGAGAAAGAACTTTAACATGTAACTCATTATTTTCTTTATTTGATTTCTTTAATTTCTTCTTGCACTCAATATATTTTCCATGCGTTTCTTGAAGACTAGCAATTAAATCTTCTTTAGGCAAATCGAAAAGACTTACCTCTTCTTCTTCTTCACTTGTTGTAGAAATAAGGAAATATTTTTGCTCATCTTCCTTCTTTGATCTCCATGGGCAGCTAGATGTTGTGTGGCTTGTTCCTAAGCACCAATTACAACTTGTTGTAGGTTGGTCCAGGCTGCTCCTTTTCTTGCAGTTGTAAGCACCACCACCCTCCATTCTTCAAGACCTAGTTAGGGTTCCTTGAATCCTGCTCTGATACCAATTGAAAAACCACTAGAGGAGGGGTGAATATGGTTTTAAAATTAATTTAACAATTATTTGACTCAAACAACCACAAATGAAAAAGCAAGAAGGAGACAAGGGATTTAGAGTGGTTCCTACCTTAGCAAATACTAAGGTAGTCAGTCCACTACCTGGTTGCTTACCCAACCGGGATTTTGAAAGTATTTATTTTATTACCTTCTCAAGGAATTACACAAAATACAATACTTTCTTACAGCCCTTTGAACAACCTTCACTTTGAAGTGGATGCACCAACTCAAGGTAGCCTTATTGAAGTAACTCCAAGCTCCCCCTTGAAGTAGCCTTCCTCTTTGAAGTAACCTCCCATTGCACCAGCCTTCTTGAAGTAGTTCAAAGTCTCCTTCTTCACCAAGAAGATAACGACCCTCTCCAATCTGCAGCCTCCAACCTAGGAGTAGCAAGGAGAGTACAAGCAATGAAAGTGAACAAGAAAGGAAAATGGAAATTACAACTTATCCTTTGAAGAACAAGGCTTGATTTGCCTATATCAATCATATAGATCTCCTAACCAATGTATATGGAAGTGTGATTGATGTGGATAGGAGATACTAGCCTATAGGACACGAAATTAGAGCAAGGAGAAGAGTATCCAATTGCAAGTATTGCTCAATTGCTCAAAACAGGTTGCTAATGCAAGTGTATGCTCAAAGATTGCTCAGGTGCAGAATAATTGAGTTTAGGTGTCCAAAGGCATGTCCTATTTATAGAGATGACCTACAAGTGCTTAAGGACGTTCTAGACACTTTCTAGGGGGTTCTAAGTTCTTAACTAGCCGTTAGGTAAACTTTTAGTTACTTTAGCAACGGCTAGTTAATTAATTATGCAAGTGTTGTCATAACCCATCTCGGTCGAGGAATTGTCGACCGAGATACCTACTCGGTCGAGGGTTTGTCGACTGACAGGCTCTCTGGAGAAAGTGTTTGCAACGTTCATCTCCAACTGCCAACTACATTGTCAGCTGTGTCTAACGACTACCTGGGTCTTTCTCAGTCGAGAAGCTTGTCGACCGAGATTGACCCTATTTCAATGTTTCAAGTAAAGTGCTAAGTGAATGTATGAGTGTGCATATGTGACACTATTGAAGGGGATGACCTATCTAAGTGTGGTGTTTAGCTAGGGAAGATCTTAACGCTTGATTTAAATGAAGTCTAAGTACTTGTACATTGTATTTTTGTACAAGTTTTTTACAAATTGATTACATTTCATGAAAATACAAGCATTTAGCATATAGATTTCCCTGATGCTTTGTCATGCACCTTATTCCTGCAACACTCAAGTAGCACGTTAGATCAACACGAATGAAATGTTTGTCATTATCAAAACAAAGGGATTTATCATAATGTCCAATTTAGCCAACAATAATGGAACGTGGCATTCCTGGTGGTCTACACGGAATACTCTATAGTTGAGGAGGCTATATCTTGTCACTAGGAGGATGCCATCAACAACGTCCATGGTGTTGCACCAAGAGGCCTCCATAGATGAATGCTCGAGTGTTACTTGAATAAGAAGCATGTTTCTTTTTGAAGAAGAAACACGTTGATGCTTTAAGAAGAAGCATATTGCAATAAGAGTTGTCGTTGGACTTGCTCTAGGACTAGGTATAACTCTTGTTACCCTCTTTCTTAGATACATTGTTGTTGATGAGATCTTGCTGATTAGGGAATCAGGCATTAAAATTTTCATATGTATATTAATCTATCTATTTATATGATTTTCATAGTCTTTTTATTAGCACTTCTCTTTTTAGTAATTTCTAGGTCAAATTGCAATTTTCACACTTTTCAATTATTTGTGCAAATATTGATCTTATGTGTCTCACCTTTGTAGGTTTTTCCTTTAAAGAAAAATGTTGACCTTCTGAGCACACGATACGACCGTCTCACGACACTAGACAATCAATTTGTCTACAATAAGTTCCAACCTCAGAGCCAGATGACCATTTCAGTCTTTAGCTATACCTCGACTCAAAAAGTCCAACTGATGCATTTCACGCACCAGGCGGCCATCTCATTCACCCCAGACACTTATCTCATGTGTGTGAGATGCTCAGATCATAGAGTCCTTACGTCCGTGTCGAGTCGACCTAAAGAACAATTATGACAAGAGGATCACTACCAATAATATTAGGGTTTTCAACCCTTGACCAACACGCACAATGGCATGAACCAGACATCTCACACTCAGATGACTGGTTGGGCATCTTTGCTTCATGACCAAGTAACAAATCAAAAGGTTACACCACCCATAGATTAGGGTTTTCACTGCTGCACTCTAGCCATGCCATGTCATTAGTTAGAGAACTGTCTTAGGTAGCGAAACGATTATTTTGTGGCTCGCAAACAACAAAAGTCGTGTATGATCATTCTACCCTTCAGGGCCAATATCTCTACAACACTCATATGCAACCTGATGTTGGTTAGCAAAAGGAGAGCCTCAACTCCATTCAAAACATCCCAGGACAAGCATATTACATCCCAAACCAAGCCAGAAACCACCCTGGATTCCAATATGGGAATCCATATGGCATTGAAAATACTTCCCAATTCACTCCTCCACAAAGATCCCCAAATCCTCAAGCCAATAATTGTCCCCACCAAGCTTCCCCAACAACAATCAGAAGAATTTTGGGAATCAAGGAAATTATTGGGGAAATTTCAAAAATCATGGGCCCTACCAAGGGCAACAATACCAAAACTTGAGTCAACCTCAACAAAACGCCCCTGATCCTCTTTCCGATAGTGATATGATAGTTGTCTTAGAATACATCATCCCCTCCACAAATCAAGTCCTTCTTTCCAAATAGGCTCACTAAAAGGCAATTGATGCTCACTTAGCCCAATTCTTCACCTAGCAGAAACCCCCAACTGGCACCTTCACCAACCAACTCGAACCCAACCCTAAGCATACCACCAGATCTGGCCTTACCAAAATAGAAAGGGAGGGTTCCCCTATCATATATTTTGACAAAAGGGAAGATCAGGAGGTATTTGTTCCTCAACCTCTGGTATCATCCACTTCACAAGATGCGATTCCTATGTATAAGTCATGTACATCCTTTGTCGGTCATCTAAAGAAGACCCTTTCGACTCTAGGTTAAAAATGTTCAAGGATATTATGAGGAAGTTATGCATCAACATTCTGCTTCTGGACGCTATGAAAGAACTACCTGAATGGAAAAGTTGTTTTAAATCCCTTTTAAACTGTAAGCCTACCACTGAAGAATCTGAAATGGTAAAACTGGCGAGAGCTACTTCCAACATCATCCAGAGCAAAGGATCCATTGCGATCACTTGTTCTATCAGCAATTCCACCTATCATTCGGGGTTAGCTGACTTTGGAGCTAGAATATCCATCATCCCTCTGAGCATGTGTAGGAGGCTCCATCTCACAAATGCTAGACCCGCTTCGATGCACATTCAACTAGAATACTCTTCAATTACCAAGCCTCTTAGCATTACTAATGATGTGCTAGTCAAAGTTAAAAATTTATGTATCCCTTGTGACTTTGTGGTGCTTGACATAAAAGAAGACAATCACTATCCTCTCATCTTTGGTAGGTCATTTCTTGACACAGCCAGGGCACTCATTGACGTTGAGGTAGGACATCTCAAAATACAAGTAGGAATGAAATTCATGGATTTACAAGCCTCTGAGGGTAGCATGAAGTATACCTAAGAGGAAGAAGTCTATTTCCTCGAATGCAAGGACTAGTTCAATTAGATGCAGCAAGACTTCGTTAATTCTGAATGTCCACTTGTGTCCAAAACACCTATTCATCTGGTGGACAATCAAGTTACTATTCAAGGCCAGGATACCCTAGCCAACCCTATTTAGTGGGACCCACCCCCTCCCATTGTCCCCACTATGGCAAAGATCAACACCACCACTCAAAAATCCCTTATCCCAGAACCCATTCCCCCACCTCAGCCCATACCATATTCTCCCTTCTAGGCACCAATTTATGATACTCATCATACTCCTTACAAGTCCCCACCTCCTGTTTCATCTCAAGTAGCACAACCAAATGACATTGATGGGTTCTCCACTTACCATCCTTTCAACCCACCAGCTGTTGTCATTAGTGGCCTATATAGTGGAATGACTGAGCATCCGCACACAAGTAAATCCCTAATAACTATCATTATTCAACTGAGATTCCCCATAGCTATTCCTTGTCACATCTTAAATCACAGCAACATATCCTTCTATTTTATTTCCTTGGTATATAAATGTACACAATGCAATCTAGGATACTCTTTCAGGGACTCAAGAAAAGATGATGTAGTTGTTCCAAGGTAGTCAATTAAGTCCTTACATCAACCATGCCTCCTCCTTCACTCCTCCACCACCTTATTACCAACCACCTCTGTAATCGTCTTCCCTCTATATCAAATTTAGGTTTTTCTCAAGATGAGAAAATTCTAAGTTCGGGGTGGAGGTGGATGGTATGTTTCTATACTACCCCCTTAACTTTACCCTTCTTGCATTATTTTTGCTTTATATTTGTTTTCCATGTAGTTTTTTGGTTCATGGCCCTTATCTAGTTGGCCATGCTTTTATTTCCCTAAACTACAAAAGGTCCATTATCTAGTCGGCCAAGTTAAATACACATCTATCATTGTACCCCTGTCCAAATTTAGTAAATACTTTGCAAAATCTTTTACAAATTGCCATGACTAGAACCACCATGTCACCTAGGACCCCAAAATAACACCACTCCTTGGAAAAGTTGGCAAGTCATATGGAATCAATCAATAACAAATACAAGTTTTGCAATTTTAAATTATGGATTAACTTGATATAAATCTCATATAATGTGATTGACATGAATATTCTATCTGATGCAATGACACTTTTGAAGAAAAAAAGTTGAAGTTAAATGTACAATGACACATCCCCCCCCATATTTTTGCAATGAATCACCTCTGGACAAAAAATCAAGTCTAGGGGGGCACGCATCTAATATCAAAATTCCATACCCCTCAAAGGGCTTACAATTAAAAGATGCCAAAGAGCATATGAAAATATGAGCAATGTAGCCACAACTCCATAAATTAAATATATTTTGAGTCAAATAGAGAAGGATCACCATCTTCTGCACCCCCTTGGTCATGCTCGTGTACAACAACTCACAAAAAGAAAAAAATGAGAGTGTCAAAGAAGAAGTAGATGAAGCCTATTTCTCTATAAAATCTTGATTTCGAAACAAACTATGAAATTTGTTTTGATAGAGAATATTAGAACTTTGTGTTTCATGGTTTTAGTAGGTTAGGTTTCTTGGCCAAATTTGGAGGTGAGGAATAAAGTGATGTTACAAGGGTGAGAATTTACATGTTGCAAGTATAAATTGGATGTATTTGTGATTTTATTTGCTCGGGACGAGAAAAGATTCAAGTCTGGGGTATTTTGAAGAATGTATATTCATCTATATTTTTGCATGATTTCATTATCTTTTTTATTAGTACTTATCTATTTTTTAGTAATTTCTAGGTAAACTTACAGTTTTTTCACCTTCGATTATTTGTGCAAATATTAATCTTATCAGTCACACTTTTGTAGGATTTTCCTCCAAAGAAAAATGTTGACCCTCTGAGCACATAAGAAGACCATATAACATCACCAGATGATCGGTTCATGTCCAATAAGTTCCAACCTCAGAACCAAATGACGATATCAGTCTTCATCTCAACCTCTACTCAAAAAGTCCAACTGATGCATTTCATGCACCAGGAGTCTGTTTCATTTGCCCCAGGTGCTCGTCTCATGCACACAAGATACTCGACTCACAGAGTACAAATGGTTGTGTTGAGACAACCTAAAGACCAAGTCAGATAAGAGGAGTGTTGCCAACCATATCAGGGTTTTCAACCATTAACCAACATGTGCAGTAGTGCAAACCTGGCGTCTCATACTCAGACAACTATTTCAGCATCTTTGGTTCATGACCAAGAAACAAACCAAAAGGCGCTACCACCCTTAGATTAGGGTTTTGACTTCTTCTCACTGGGCCATGCCACATCATTAGTCAGATGACCATCTCAGCTAGTGATACGACCGTTTCGCAGCTTGCAAGAAAAAAAAGTCAGCATCCACCACTTCCATTTGTTTCGCCCCGATTCCACCCCTCCTTCCCCTATAAAAGGAGGGGGGACTCCACTAAGATAAGGATCCTTAATTTTGTACTTGTATATAGCATAAAAGCTTTGTTATTTCAATCACAGTTGTGTAACATTCATTCTAAAATAAAGCTCTATTCTTTGTTCTAGATCTGGATTTTTCTTTTCGTATTGATCTTCTTTCTTGTTCTTCTTGGGAAGAAAGGAACTAATAGTTGCATCTATTTAATTATCACTATCATACGACCCTTTAGGTGTCTGCTTTCTAGTCTATGGACTGCTCACTTTCTTCCATCACCTCTCATTTCTTCATCATGAATAGTGAGTAGTTTCATTATCGAGGAGAGGGGAGTATCCCCTTAGCCATGTGTTGATCAGATCGAGTTTTATATGACTATTTATATGGATGGTTTTTAGTTTAGAAATTGCCAATTTAATGAAGTAATTAAACTTTTTATCATGGGTTAATCCTAGCAGATGCAACCACGAAAACTGGGATTTGGAATGCCTAAATTGGTTACATGGGAATTTGGATATTACCATGGAAAATCCCTTTTAGTATGATGAACTAGGATATGTGAATTCCAAGACCAAAGGGTTCACATGGATTTCATATCTTGTGTTTCATTTACAAATAATTCATATACCTTCTTCTATCTTGCTTGTCGTGTACTCCTTTGATCTTGTTTTTACTTTCACTTAGGTGGTGAAACCCCTAAGCCTCAATGCTTGTCTATTTGATTCTATCATTTCCTTCAATGCTTGTTTTCAATCGCTTCCTTTTAATTACTTGTAATTTACTTCTTATCTTTATCTAATCTTTCTTTTCTGACAATCTTCTTTCTTTCTTGCCTTAGTATAATCATTTCATTTCATTACTTTAGTGTAATCATTTATTTCAGTTGCACTTTAAATTCTTACTTTAGTGCAATCACTCTCCAAAACTCAGAATTTACTTTCTTGTTCAAATATTCAAAAACTCCAAAAAGAAATAAAGTTTGAAAATCAATTGGGTTTAGAGTAACAATCTTAAAAATGTTCTCTTGTGGGATCGATCCTTCTATACTAAGACTTAATTGGAAAGTAAAAAAGGTTAAACTCTAGGATAGTTGTCTTAGTGAATTGGAGTGCTAAACAACATGTATCAATCTTTCGTTTTGATTTCCCAACATAAACATCAATGGTAACACTTACACTAATGATAATGCTCTCAAATGGTATGTGACCCATTACTATAGTGATATTTTCCATACTAACAATTCTATTGATGTTGAAAAACTTGAAGGCCTTTATTTTCCATGCTTGGATGAAGTTCAAGTGCTTCAATTAGATAAAGTTGTTTTGCCCAAAGAGATCAAAGATGTTTTTCAAAGTCTGAATGTTGATAAGATTCTTAGACCAGATAGTTATAATGGTAAATTTTTTAAGGAGTGTTGGGGTATCGTTAAAAGTGATCTCACTACTAAGTTGCTTGACTTTTTCAAATGTGGAAAAATCCTAAAAGAAGCTAATGAGACTTTTATCTGCCTCATTCCAAAGAACAATTATACAGGTGAGTGTCCCATAGCTTTGTGTAATACTATCTGAAAGTAATCTCGAAAATTTTTGCTAATAGGCTTCATTTGGTGCTTCTGTATCTTGTTAGTTTCAACCAATGTGCCTTTTTGAAAAAAAGAAGTATTAAAGTTGATATTTCCTTTCTAATGAGATCATTCACGACTTCAACAAAAAGCATTGAGGTGCTCATTTATGTTTAAAAGCTGATCTTTCTAAGGCTTATGATTCAATAAGCTGGGAAGCTTTATTCATCATTTTGAGGAAAATGAGATTTCCTAGTTGTTGGATTGTATGGATCAGGGAGATTTTATGTACTGCTTACTATTAGGTGTTTTTTAATGGTGAACCTTGTGATAACTTTCATCCTAGTACTGGGGTAAGGCAAGGTGATCCTTTGGCACCCTAACTTTTGAATTTGGTCATTCAATGATTTACTCAATTGATATATCATAATGTTGAAGATGGGAGAATTTCTCCTCTTAAATAATCAAATATTTTGTATCCCATATAGTATTTACAGATGAAATTATGGCATTTGTTGAAGCCAATGAAAATAATGCCATAAATTTTAAGTTGATGTTTGAATACCTCAAAAGTATGACTGGTTTAAAACTCAATCCCGTTAGGAATTAAATGTTTTACATTTTTGATGTTAATAAAGATGTTCATGGGCTTGATTTTCTAAATTGAGGAAGGAGTTCTTCCTCACAGGTATTTCTATAATGACCCCTCCCATGTTATCCCCAATTAAGGTGGGTTGAGAGGGAAAGGGCCATTATCATAACACAAGATCGATGGTTTCACAATTAACCATAATTTAATCATTAAATTTAGTTTAAAAGAAAAGAGTTTGATACATGATTAAACTAAAATTTGTAGCTTAAAATAAAATTTAACTCACTAAATCCTCCATGTAATTTTAAACATCTTTTCTTTTGGTGTCATATTCTTTGGATGACCATATTGCATTACAACAAAAGTTTAACCTAAATCACCGTGAAACAAAACACAGTCAGTATAACAAGTTATACTGGTATTTGGGGGAAACAAAATAATTGCATCTAAGAGTGGAATACTATTCAACCATAGAAACAAATATGAATAAAAATTTGAACATGCATTTTCTTCCTAACTTTTCAACTCAATCACTATGGTACACTCCCTCTCTGGAGTACTCATTGTGGGGTTCCCTCTCTCTCGGGTTTAATCCCTATAGTGGAATTCTCATAACCTCATGTTCCTGGGCTCAATTTGTTATGGCCTTCCTTTCTCAGCTAGGCCTCATGATGGCTATCCTATCCTATCCTGTCTTGGCCTCATAATGAGCATCCTATCTCGGCTTGATCTTATTGGTGATCATCTTATCCTGGCTTGATCATTCATCACCACAATGAAATTTCATCATACCTCATCTATCACTTAAATCCACCAGAGACAACTGAGCAAGTTATAATTATATATTTTGATATGCATAGAGGCTTTAAAGATTGCAAGAATTAGATAAACAACCAACAGTCTATTTGCAATCAAAGCGGGAAACCTCATAAAACCATGAAAGTCGTTTTAGTCAAGTAGTCTCCAGTGTAAACACATACCTTTCTCAGCTGTAACTCTAAGTCCAGGCAAAAAGTGTAGTTTGAGAATAAGCAAGCAATCACCCTAAAATTAATGCATAACATCCATCTATTACTATTTTATCCTAAATCTACCATTATGATTCACTTGGGCTCCAAGTTACGGTATGAGGGTCAACTTAGGGTTTCATTAGGGTTTCGGCTTCCCAAACCCTAATTATTACCTTTAATACTTTTTTTAACTTACAAATCCTAAACTTGATGTTTTACGCATTACTAATCCCAAATTAAGTCAAATATGTCTCTTTTATTCGAAAAGGCCCAACTTTAACAATTAGAGTCATTTGGGCATAGTATGATCATTAAACATAAGAAATTAGGGTTTCCATGCTTTTAATATGTTAAAGTTAGAAACTTCAGGAACTCTTGGAATTAGAAGTACATCTAGGCCTTGAAACCTATTTTAAAGGAATCCTTGCATTTATCTTATAACCTTTCATATAAAAATTATTATATCATTGGAACTTCCTATGAATTTCTATGATTTTTAAAAGATTAATTGATCCTCAACAAATGACAAGTTGCCACCTAGGCAGTGAGCTCGACTCTCGGCCTTGCCAACTTGGTTGGGCTGAGACAATGGGCTCGCACCAACATGGCTCATCTCACATGCGTGGACATGTGTTGGTCATGGTGAGAAAAAGGGAAAAGGTCAAAAAAACCCTTACCTGGAAAGAAAAGGAGCCGGGGTAGACTAGTCTTTTCACCCCTATGATTGTCTTCAAGCTCTTTACTTCCACGAGCATCTTGGGCGGTGAATGATGATGATTGATTTTGTTGTTCTTGCTATTTGAGTGATGACTTAAGGTTCCAACACCTTCATTTTATATGATGAACTCAATGAGGGTATTAATTACCTCAGTGATGGTCAGAGTCGAGAGGACAACAATGAGTTATATCTAGTAAAGACTAGGGGATAGTTTTGGATGAAGGATGAGGTTAGGGGAAGAATTGGAGGGAAAAAGAAGTTCTTCAAGTGTGGAATAGTCTCGCAAAGATGTTTGTGGGTTTAAAAAAGGACCCTAACATCCCTTTTCTAGCCTTGGGCTCCCAAGGTTGGTTATCGTTGATTCTATGAATTAGGAAAACTCTTAATAGCCTCCCATAGGTGACAAATCCTAGATTGTGTCAAATCAATATCATTTCGCAATCTCTTTGCAAGGATTTTTAGGATCTTGCATGGTCTAAGGAGAGAGGTAGGTGTGAAATAAGCAACTGGATGTACAGTGTCTGGTTTGCATTTCTTTCGCATGGAACATGAAAATAGGGTCATTGTATTATCAGAGATCAATGGTTGTCAAGCCATGGATGAAAATAGAGACATCCGGATATAGCTCCAGTATAAAAAGGATATGTGACACTTAATACATATATCCATTATTCCATTCACTTTGGGATTTCTAGAAAAATCAACATCTCTCTCCTTTTATTCTTTTGATCCTAAAATTTAAGGGAAAAGTTTCAATAACTTTACCTAAGTGTTCACAAGATTTGAGCCCAAAATGCTTAACTTAAAGTGTTTTCCTTACTCTCCAATTCTCCCTCTATATCTCATTGTTTAAGTCAACAAATAAATTCTTTTCTCTTTCTACCTTTTCCAAATCTATTATTTTGATTAATTTTCTCATTAGGAACCATGTTAAAATGAAACCAAACCATTAATGGCCATCAAAACCACTTTTGTAGAAAATTCCACACAATTCCGTATTAATTACTCATTGCCTTTAGTAATTCATTTACTTTGGGATTTTCTCTCTTTGTTTTCCTCATATCTATTATTGGATTATTGAAAATAGTAAAACCCATGAATTTTGTAGCAAAGGTAAATTTCCAAACTAAAACCATACTTTTAAAACAAAACACACCAAGTTTCTAATACATCCTTATTATTTAAATATTTGCATTTCAAATATGTAAATACATGTGAAAACCATGTTATAACATCCTATCCCTCTTATAGGAATTTTGTCCTCAAAATTCAACTAATCATACAAACAAATAAATATGACACTTTTCCATGTTAGTTTATACTTCCCATGTGGCTTCATCCTCACCATGGTGCTTCCAAATAACCTTTACCATCATTATATTTTTATTCCTGAGCTCTTTCACCTTGGTATCCAATATCCTCATAGGTGACTCAGTGTATGTAAACCACCCTTAGAGTTTAATAGGATCAATTTTAAACAAATAGCTAGGATCCTTCACATAGAGCTTTGGATTGCACATATGGAACACATCTTGCATCATGTTATATTGTGGTAGTATAGCTAAACAATAAGTGGACTCGCCAGTCTGTTCCAAAATCTCAAACAGACCCACATATAGGGGACTAAGCTTTCCTCGATTTTTAGCTATAGCTCAAAAGGGTCAGATTTTTAGAAACACAAGGCCACCTATAGTAAAGTGCAAATCTCTCTGCTTTGCATAAACATACAATTTTTTTTTTATACTGGGATCTCTGTAGCCTCTGCTTCATCAAAGTGACCTTGTCATCATACAATTGTAGTTCCTCGGACCCCAACAAGGTCCTCTCATTGACATCATCCCAATGAAGCAATGACAAACACAACCCCCCATATAGATCTTCATACAGAGGCATCCTAATACTGGCTTGGTAACTATTATTATAGGCAAACTCAGCTAAGGGTAGGTATGGTTTCCATGATCCACCCCAATTTATCACACATGCTGTCATCTAAACTTCTAAGGTCTAGATTGTTCTTTTCGACTACCCATTAGTCTTGATATGATAAGTTATGCTGAATTTTAACCTCATATCGAGTTCCTCTTGAACTTGCTTCCATAACTTTGAAGTGAACTTAGGGTCACAGGCAAAAATTATTGAACTCAGAACACCATTCAAATAAACTGTCTCACTTATATAAAGCTCACCTAAATTTGACACCTTCGCAGTGACTTTCAGGGCAAGGAAGTAGCTAATTTCGTTAGGCACTCTACCACAACCCACATTACATCAAGACCTTTTCTTGTCTTGGGAATACCCACCACAAAGTCTATGGTTATCTAGTCCCATTTCTACTCAAGAATCACAACCGATTGTAGCAACCCATTGGGTCATTTGTGCTCGACCTTCACCATCTGGCACATGAGATAGCTGGCCACATACAAAGATATGTCTAACTTCATTCCTAACCACCAAAAGTATTGCTACAGGTCCTTAAACATCATATTGGTGTCAGAGTGTACAATGTACTTTGATCCATGGGCCTCTTATAAGATACAAACCTTCAAGCATGAATCCCTAGGAGCCCAAATACGACTCTTGTATCAAATTCCACTATCTAGATCCATTGAGAGGTTTGTTTGAGGCTTTCCCATAAAACACTTCATCTTTTCTAACTTTGGGCTAGCTAGTTGGGATGGACAATAGGTCAAGCTTGATCTAGATATTGGCAAGATGAATCCCATCTGCCACCAATTGTGGTGTCCATCGAGCAAAGTCTTCCAGTTTGTTCCACTGGTTAAACAAAATAGCTACACAATTGAGACATTTTTAATGAGGGCATCGACAACCACATTAGCCTTACCAGGATGGTAAGCAATGGTGAAGTCAAAATCTTTCAGGTACTCTATCCAACATCATTGTCGCAATTTCATGTCCATATGTGTCAACAGGTACTTCATGCTCTTATGGATGATGAGGATGTCGAAGGTAGCCCCATACATATAATGTCACCAAAATTTCAAGGCATAGACAATAGATACAAGTTCCAGGTCTTGTGTCAGATAATTTATCTCATTGGGCTTGATTTGTCTGGAAGAAAAGGAAACCACATGCTTTTTATACTCTAGAACGCATCCTAAGCCTATATATTAAGATCATAAAGCATGATGGTATGGTCAATATGGGGGTAGAGGTAGGCTTTTCCTTCAACTCCTGAAATCATGCTTCACACAAATTAGACAAAACAAACTTCTCTTCCTTCCGAGTGAGCTTGTTCAAAGGCAAAGTAGTCTTCAAGAAATCCTTGATGAATTTCCAGTAATACCCATCCAATCCTAGGAAGCTATAAATCTCAGATACATTGTTTGGGGTTGGCCATTCTTGAATGACTGCTACACTTGGCAGGGTCAATTGAAATGGTTCCTCTAGATATAATATGTCTGTGGAACATAAACCAGTCTATCTAAAACTCACACTTTGAGAATTTTCCATAGAACTTCTACTTTCTCAAGATATCAAGAACCTTAGCTAGATGCTCACAGTGTTGTTCTAGGTCATCAGAATAAACCAGGATGTCATATATGAACACTATGAATAGGTATCAAGGAAAGGTTGAAACAAAATATTCCTTAGGTTCATGAACGCACTTGGAGCATTATACAACCCAAAAGGCAGAACCAAAAACTCATAGTGGTCATAACATATTGGATTAGCAGTTTTTAGGATATCCTCACTCTTCACTCACAACTAGATCTCAGGTTAACCTTAAAAAAGACTCAAGTGGTTTTGAGATGGTCAAACAAGTCATCTATACGGGGCAGAGGATACTTATTCTTAATGGTATCTTGGTTTATCATTCTTTATTTTATGCACATGCGGAGTTATTTGAATTTTTTCATGACAATGAGGATTGGTGCCCTCATGAAAAAGTACTAGGTCAAATGAATCCATTGCCTAATAGTTCCTACAATTACTTTTCAACTTTAGCAACTCGGAGGGAGCCATCCTATAAGGTTCCCTATAAATCAGGATTTTCTTGGGAGCTAGCTCAATTGTGAATTCCACTTCTTGATTTGAAAGTATGCCTGGAAAACTGTCTGTGAACGCATCAACATAGTCCCTAATTACCTCTATTTACTCTAAGGGACGCACCTTCATCTTTGGCTCAGTGACTACAACTAGGAATGCTAGACATCCTTTGGCTACCATATGTTCTCCTTTCACAATTGACACATAAAAGATGATAGTGGCATAATTTCTACCTCTAATGGTAAAGGGTGAATGACCTGGCCGCTCTATTCTTATTTTCTTTTCCCTGTAGTCTATTTTTTCAATATAGTTATAATGCCAATTCATTCCTATAATGACATCAAAATCATTCATATCAAGTAAGATAGAATTCATAGGGAGTTCATTGTTCATATATTGAACAAGTACAACTGGTGTCTTTAAGAGGGATGAAAAGATCCGACCACTAGGTGTAGTCACTTCTAAGACATATTATAAGTCTTGAAGTCCAAAAAAAGCATAGTTGCAAGATTTCTCAAGATGAAAGTATTAGTAGAACCAGAGCAAAACAAAGATTTAACATTATGTCCCATTATTTCGAGTATGCCTACATCATATATATAATAGTCAAACTATGCATATCATGTAAGGATAGGAAAAGGTACTCTAGGGATGGTTATCATGTATAAGTTGATTTACATTAGCAAGAGATTCTTTATTTTCAATGGCAAAGACTCAGGCTTGTCTTTGCTCTCTCTGCAGGTGGTGCTACACCCTAGGGTGCTACATCCACTTGTTGGGATGCCACTGTAATCGGACCTTAGGTTCAGGAAAAGGACAATTAGCTATGATATGTCCCTCCTATAGATAGGTAAAACACACCTGCTTCTCAAAATAGAACTTACCAGTGTGCTTCCTCCTATAGATGCGACATATACGATTGTGATCCACATGACATGGATTTCCCTTTCCTCGATTCCTTCCCTTACAATTGTTATGACTTTGGCCTCTTCTATTGTCATTCCTTGGGTAAGAAGTGCCTTCAGTGAACCCTAAATATCATTTAGGTGGTTCTATGTAGGAACGACCCCCTTCTCCATGTCTAAGGCAAAGTTGAAGGCTTTAGTGAAGTTTGTGGGTCTACTAGCCATCACATGAGGTTTTATTAGAGGGTGAAGGCACTCCAAAAAATGTTCCACCCATCATTCTTCAGTCAACATATATCCAAACTGCTCCAGGAGGCAGAATTTTTTAGCGAAGTCTGCCACAATCATGTTACCGTGATAGTGGAGAGTGAATTGTTTTTTCTTCTCTTTCTTGGCTGAGTTGGGTATGAATCTTGTAGAGAAGATAGTACAAAAATTTTCCCATGTCATTGGTTCCACATTTAGATCTCGGACCATGATGTGATTTTCCCACTATATCTTAGTAGATCCTTCAAGAAGGTGAGCACAAAAGAGAACCTTTTTGTTTGGTTGCACCTCCATAATGTGAAAGCCATTTTCCACGGTATGAAGCTAGACATCTACCTTATCAACTACCTCCATATTGTCTTTACCCTAGAACTTTTCTATATCCAACTTGATGAATTCTAGGATGGTGGCTCTGAGACGAGGGTGTACAGGTAGAGGTTCACCATTCTCATCTATGGTAGCATCTTTGAGTGAAAGGGAACTAATAGCCTCAATGAGCTTCTTTTGTTTCTCCAGCCATAGCGCATCGGGGGTATGGACAACTACTTGCCCAGTGGGTTCGCCCTTAGGGTTAAGGCTCTTTAGGGTCTGGCATGTCAAAAAGGATGACCTTATTCTCAGGGCCTCTCTTAGCAAAGGCCTCACATTCTCTCTTCCTCTTCTTGGAGGGATCACCCTCCATGGGCCTCCTATCCTTCTCTAAGGATGGCCTCTTCTTGCAGAAGGGCCTCTCCTGTGGATACTCCTTGGGTTTATTGTCAGGGATGGCAGTGATCTTAGTGTGGGCAATGTTGGTTCCCATAAACAAATCAATTTCATATTTAGGGCATTTAAAGCATCATAAAAAATTATTTCCATGACATCATGTTTACATGCATTTTATTATTTGGCAGAGGATGCCTTAATCCCTAATATATCAACCATATTTCTTTGTAACCCTAAACTCATAAGGTAGAGAAAGAAGTTATAGGTCCCTAGGGTTTTTTTGAGTGAAGCCAGGGTGTAGAGAAGGGACTAAATTAGATGAACAGAAATCTTAAAGGTATTTTATTTTGAGTAATATCTTATGACTTTTGTCAGGCAGGATGCAAAGGCCTAGGAGTCCTCAAAATCTGACTAGCGGTGTAGAAGAAAAATCTTCCAGCCCCTGAATCATATTTCCTTCTAGACACCATCATCTAAAAAGTACTCTAATAATTCCCTTGGGCTCTACAAAATTCTTAAAATCTAATTATTTTTAAAGGTTAAATGGTAAATCATGCTTTGATACCAAATGTAATGACCCCCTACTCTTGGTATCCCCAATTAAGGTTGACCAAAAGGGAAAGGGCCATTACCTAAATACAAGATCGATGGTTTAGAAATTAACAAAAATTGATGATTAAATTTCATTCAAAGGGAAAGAGTTTAATACATGATGAAATATAAACTCTCCACTTAGGAGTTACATGATAGGAACCTCAAGTTTGTAGCTTGAAATACAATCTAACTAGCTAAGTCCTCCAGGTAGTTTCAAATGTCTTCTCTTTTGGTGACATCTACTCTGGAAGTCCATATTGCAGAATAATATCAGTTTAACCTAAAATGTTATGCAACAAAAACACTATCAGTACAACAAGTTATACTAGTATGTGGGGGAAATAAAATATATAGATCTATGTGTAACAACATGTTCATCCATAGAAAGAAACATGATTACAAAATTGAACATGCATTTTCTTTCTAACTTCTCAACTCAATTTTTGCAGTACACTCCCTCTCTGGAGTACTCATTGTGGGGTTCCCTCTCTCTAGGGGTTAGTCCCTATAGTGGACTTCTCATAACCTCATGTTCCTGGGCTCAGTCTATCATGACCTTCCTTTCCCGTCTAGGCCTCACAATTTCCATCCTATTCTGGCTTTGCCACATAATGACCATCCTATCTTGGTTTGGTATTATTGGTGATCATCCTATCCTGGCTTGATATTTTTTTATCATAGTGACATTTCATACATCCCACGTGTATCAAATAAATCCACCTGAGATAGTTGATTAAGTTATACTTATATACTATGATACTCATAGAGGCTCTAAAGATTCTAGGAATTAAATAAACAACCAACAATCTATTTGCAATCAATGTAGGAAACCTTGGAAAATTACAAAAGTCATTTAAGCCGAGTAGTCATAGATGTAACGACATACCTTTCTTAGATGTAACTCTAAGTCCAGAAAAAAAGTGCAATTTGAGATTAAGCAAGCAGTCACCCTAAAATTAATGCATAACGCCTATGTATTACTATTTTATCAAAAATCCACCATTAGGACTAACTAGAGTTCCATGTTAAGGTTTTAGGGTCAACTTAGGGTTTCATTAGTGTTTTGGCTTCCCAAACCCTTATAACCTTTAATATATATATTTTTAACTTACAAACACTAAAGTTGGTGTTTTATGCATTATTAATATCAAATTTAGTCAAAAATGTCTCTTTTATACAAAAAGTCCCAACTTTGTTTGTTAAAGTCATTGGAGCAATTTTGATCATTAAGCTTAAGAAATTAGGGTTTCCATGCTTTTAATACATTAAAGTTAAAAACTTTAGACACTTTTGGAATTAGAAGCAGATCTAGTCCTTGAAAACAAAATTTAGTGGAATTCTTGCATTTTGATGATCAACTATCATACATAAATTACTATCATTGGACCTTCGTATGAATTTCTATGATGAATATAAGACTTATTGATTCTTCACCAATGACAAGCTACCACCTAGGTAGTGAGTTGGGTCCTGACCTTGACAACTCTGCTGGGCCATGCCAATGGGCTCTCACCAAGTCGGGTCGGCTCACTCACATAGACATGCTCTAGTCAGAGAGGGAAATAAAAACCCTTATCCTTAAAGAAGTGGAGTCAGGGGAGACCATTCGTTTCACCCATGTGATTATCTTCAACCTCACTTCTTCCACGAACAGCCTGAGCGGTCAACGACAATGATTGACAGTGTTGTTTTAGCCTTTGAAGTGATGAGTGAAGGTGCCAACAACTTCATCTTTCCACAAAGAGCTCACTGAGGGTTTTTATTATCCCGGTGATGGTTAGAGTCAAGAGGATGACAATAAGTTATCTCTAAAAAAGACTAGGGGAAATCTATGGATGAAGGACAAGGCTAGGGGAAGAATTCGAGGTAGACTGAGGTTCTTCAAGTGCAAAGAGACTTGTGTAGATGTTTGTGGGTTTGCAGAGGGATCCTAGCCTCCCTTTTATAGCCTTGGTCTCCCATGGTTGGTCATCATCAGTTCTATGAATTAGGAAAACCCTAAATAGCCTTCCATAGGTGACAAATACTAGGATGGTTTGACTCGAGAGCATTTTGTGGTCTCATTGCAAGGATTTTTAGGATCTTGCATGGTGTGAGTTGATAGGTAGGTGTGAAAGAAGGAACTGATTGTAATGTGCATGTGTTCCTTTTCTTTCATGGGGAAGATGACAATAGGGTCATCATCTGATTGGAGATCAACAACTATCAAGTCATGCTTGACATAAAAATCTAGATATAGCTCTAGTTTGAAAAGGATACATGACATTTCATGTATGTATGCATGTATGTATGTATGTATGTATATATATATATGTATATATATATATATATATATATATATATATATATATATATATATATATCCATCATTCCATTCACTTTAGGATTTCTTAAAAAATCCATCTCTTTCACTCCATTAATTCTTCTAATCCCAAAATTTAAGGGAAAGTTTTTAATAATATTATCTAAGTGTGGGAGATATTTGGGACCAAAATACATAGCCTACAAGTGTTTTCCTTAGTCTCCAAATTTCTCTCTATACCTCATTGTTTAAGGCATCAAATCAAATATTTCCTCTTTCTACCTTTTCTATACCTCTTATTTTGATTACTTTTCTCATTAGGAACAATGTGAAAACAAAACCAAACCATTAGTGGCCTTCAACACCACTTTTCTAGAAAATTTCACACAATTCCATATTAATTACTCATTACCTGTAGTAGTTCTATTACTTTGGGATTTTCTCTCTTTCTTTTCCTCATATCTATTATTGGATTATTATAAACTGTAAATATCAGGAATTTCATAGCAAAGGGAAATTAGCAAACTAAAACCATACTTTTAAAACAAAGCACACCTTGTTTCTAATACATCCTTATTATTAAAATATTTCCAATTCAAATATGTAAATACAAGTGAAAACCCATCTTATAACAATTTGGGTAATCCCTTACTCATTGGTAAGTTAAAAAGTAATTTTTTGATCCTCTTTTGGACATTATAAGTCCATGTTGGATGGATGGAAATCAAAGATGCTCTTAGTGTCTAGTAGATTAGAGTTGATTCAATCTACTATTTCTTCCATGTAGTATTCAGGTCTGCAACCATCTCATTGCCTTGTTTAATTATTGATTAAACAGAAGCTCTTTGTAAGGACTTCTTATGGATAAGCACTGAGGAAAATTAGAAGGTTCACCTCGTTAGGTGGGATAAATTCAATTTATTGAAGAAGGTAGGAGGTCTTGAGATTAATTCCATTTATGTTGATTGCCAAATCTACTTTTATGATGAATTTGTGGAATGTGGCTAGTAAAAAAGATTTCCTATGGGTTCATTGGATACATGAAAAATATCTACCCAAAGTCACAATTTACAAAATTGAAAATAGTAGTTCCCTATCCTAGTTTTTGAATCATCTTATTTGTGTTTGAGCTTGTATCCTACCTTATCTAAATTTCATCATAGGAAATGGAAACATTCTTAATCTTTGGGGAGACCCCTAGTTCCCTAATAATCATTTCTTTGGGGATGTTATTGGGTCCAAAGCCATGTTAAGTCTTTGAATCCTTGTTGATGATAATCTCACATGCATTATCAATGATGAGTCATGGTGTGTGTCTAGGATTCACAGAAACTTTCTTGTTAATAATATGCTCATAGAATTTCTATTCCAACTTCTGATGTTGTTAACGTCAGTTGTATGGGAAAGGACTGATTAAAATTTGGTTTTATTTGGTATTTTATTAGAGAAAAGTTCATGATTCGAAAGTTATTGAATGGATCTAGAATTTCAACTACCCCATGCATTTATTTGTTACATGCATGGAAAGTGGGTCACAATAAGCTCTTGACTTCTAATTGTGTTAAAAGAATGGGTATCACTACCAATTTGATTTGTTTTTTTGTGAATGTCAGGCTACGGAGACTACAATTATGTTATGTTCTTATGCATCTATTCATCTATAATTTGGATGAAGGATTCTTAGTTTGGTTCCCCTCCAAGTGGTGTAAAGACTTAGTGCTATGGGAAAACAAGGACCTACACCTCATGTCTTTTGTTATTCTTTATACTGTATGAAATGAAAGAAATTTTCATATCCATGAATACAGATGTAAAAATGTGGATAATTTCTTACTCATATTTTCAATACCTTCCTTATGCTATTGGAGTAGTTGGGTTTTTGTATACAGTCTTTTGATTTTATACATGAAGTATAGTTGGCCTCTGGTTGTGTATGAAGTCGGTTAACTTCCCTAGGCACTGACTTTGTATCCTTTCACAAAATATTAAAAAATCCCTTGACCTTTCACACCAAAAAAAGTGCTCATGGGTAGACTCCCTACAAAACACCGACTCATCAAATGGGGCCTCAATGCTGATCCTCTTTGTGTCCTACGCAAAAGTAAACCAAAAACTCACTCCCACCTCTTTTTTTGATTGTGAGTTCTCCTCCTGTCTATGGAAAAGGGAGACCTTAAAATGTGTCATACGGTGCTCCCACCGATGAACATGGATGATGTTCTTCCATAGATTTTTTATAAAACTAGATGCAATTAGAATATGAAATGTTTGGTGGGTGTCATCCTACCTTCTTTGCACTTCCTAGTTTAGGGTGAGAGAAACAATAGGCTTCATGGGAAGAGGGACTATGATTCTATTTCTTATTTTGATGTAATCAACAATAGGATAGGGTGGTTCTCTAAAGCTAATCCACATTTTATTAAGGGTATAAACCACTTTGTCATTTACTATGTGGGATCATTAGTGACTTTTGATAGTATATGGCATTTTTATAGCCTTCCCTGTACACATTTTTTGTGATAGTAATACTATACCTTATCCAAATAAATAGTTCCAGGTTTCTCTCTTAAATAGTTCCATATTTATGTGCATGTACTACTATGGAATGAATAAAGCATCTCACAAAAATGACATTCCACTATTGCACATTGATGTACATGTTGACAAATAATGAGTAACCCCCCATAAGATTTATGGAAAATAAAGGAAGAAACTAACTTTAGCATAGAATGGGGAGTTTTCTACTATGGAGTCGGGTTGTTTGACTTCAAAAATGTCAAAGACAAATATAAAGGGTGATGATCTCTCTCCTCTACAACAAGAAGCACAAAGTGTTGGTTTTTAGGGAGGCAGAGATTCCAGTGGAAACAAAAATTTTCTCCCCAAACCCAGAACCCAAAGAGATCTCTTCAAAATCCATACGGTAGAAAGGATGGTTTGTAGAGGTGTACCTTGTCCCGAGGCTTGCTCGGCGACGTAACCTCACAGTGAGTGTGGCCTTCACCTCTGGTCTTGGACAGTGTGTGTGTAGCTCCTGGTCGCACCCAAACTGACGGATTGACAGCTATCCTCTGAGCAACAAAAATCTCCCGCCTTTGTAGTAGTCCACACAGACCATTGGGAACTCCAGTCGTCCTGTCCTACAGTACACTGGAAGGATTCGTCCCCTTTTGTCTGTGTACTAGTCACCGACGTGCTCTCCTACCACCATTTGTCATCTTGTAGTTGTCGTTCCCTCCATGTGCCTTCCTAGTCGGGTAGCACCTACTCAGTCTCTCCCAGTTCACAAACAGAGAGGACAACTTTGCAGAGCAACTGGTGTTGTCTGAGTTGTGTCTGGGAAGCCCCTAATACCCCTCTATTTATGGTAGAGGGTTGGGTCAGGGTTCCCAATCGATGCAGGAGTAGAAGAGTCTAGAATTTCCATGAATTGATACACTATTGTCGGTGAACCGGTCATTTCACAAACGAATTGATCATTTCACAAATGAACCGATCATTTGGGAATTGAATCGATCGGTTCATCTCATGAATCGGTCATTTAGAGAGTTGAACTGATCGATTCATTCATGAGCCGATCATTTCACTACCTAGTGTAGTTCCTAATTGACTTTCCTCTTTCCATTTCCAATTAATCCAAAGATCAATACTTGTCCCAATCGAATTGTATAAGTGAAATGAAAACATTTTCTCACCAACCTAACTTTCCCAAACTGGCTCGTTTGGTCCAGTTGAACTGATCAGTTCAACACTTGAACTGGTCATCTCACTTGACCCTGAGATGATCGGTTCAACAGTTTGAACTGGTCGGTTGGTAGTCCAGGTTGTGCAGAAATTGGTCAATGCAGTTCTCAATCAATCTGACACCCAAATTAGTTAGTCCAACACTTGAACTTGGTTATTCTGAGTCAAGTCAATTGATTGAATGTTTAATTGAACTACTAAACACATTTAGTAAACAATGTAAACATCATTCGTGGATAAATTCCTCTTCCAGGTTAAATCCTATGTGTGTGACCATGCAGGCCCATTTCACGTTGGCAGTGAAAGTCCATAACACTTATGACTTCATAAGCAAAGAGCATTGCCTAGTCGCACATCAGTGCTACCCAAGTGAAAAGGATAGTTGGAGAACAAATTTCAATCCTACAATCCATGACTGGTGTTACAGTGAATGTATAATTCCTTTGTCACTTATATCCTGAATGAACTCAAGGCATGGAACATACATCCTTTCAACGTTCATTCACTTCCTTGATCTCAGAGCAGACTAGATGAGATATGTGTGACATCAATATTACATATTGATTTACACATGCATCCACATGCCTTTCTCATTCCTACTCATCAAGTGGCCATGGACATAAAACTCCCTCAGGAGGGACAAATCCCATATCTATCACTCACCCCTCAAAAGCCCGATAAGTCAAAGTCAATCATCACCTTTATAACAATCTATACTTCACGATTGCGTTTGATGGTGTCAAAGTGTACCCAACGACATGTGTTGAGTGTAGTGATTTCAGGTCAAAGAATCACACTCACTGATGCGATGATTTTGAGTCGCATTTATAGACCTATTTCATATGTGTTTTGTGCTCTAATTACTCATTTTTATGGATAATATTGCATAATTCACTTAATTTGGTCTTTGCCATTATATTATATCAAATACCCTTTGTTTTACTATTTTGAGCATTATTTATCATCTTATTATAAATTGTGTGGATTTACTTGGTCTTGTTGTGAAATTTCAGGAAAAACAAGTATCTGCTTCCGTCGATACCATCGACGGAAGTCGATACCATCGACCAAGCCACAGGTTGTCAGCTGAGAAGAGCAATACAGAGTCGATACCATCAACACCTAAGTCGATGGCATCAAGATCACTTAAGGTTGCTGGCGAGGATGCAGTCGATACCATCGACGAAAGTCGATGCCATTGACACAAGGAGAGCTACAGCGTTGCTAGAAGACAAAACCGACACTACAGGAGTCGATACCATCGACGCGCAAGTCAATGGTATCGAGATCACCACATGCGCTCAGAATAAAAGAAAAGAAAGCTGCCGCTAATCCGCTGGGTCGATACCATCGACCCGCGTCGATGGTATCGACGCCGACAGATATGCGTTGGATCTGTTTTGATCTCGATCGGACGGCTGTTGTTATTTGACGACCTAATTAGGGACTTATACCTAATGACGGCCGCCCACAGGAGAGGGGGATCGCAGTTTGGATTGCATGAGTGCCGAGGAAGGAGAGAAAGGAGAACGGAGGCCAGAAGCTCATCCCGGGGTGATTCGGACGCTGCCAAAGATGATTTCCACCACCGACAGGCGGGGAAGTTCGTGTTCTACGCCAAGGATCCACCGGTTCTTCTCCGTTCAGGGGTTTTCCCATTTATTTCCCGTTTTTCTTATGAATTCCCCAATTTCTACCATGTATTCGTGTGAGATGAACATGAGAGGCTAAAACCCTCAATCTTTAGGACCGGGAGTATCCCGAGAATGCATTGTATGACATTTTTATATCAATAATTCATATTTTTCTCTCAAATCCGTGGTATAGATTCGTTTTCTCCATTTCTATTGTTATGCTTGATCACCATAATAATAACTTAATACCCTTAATCACTTCGACAGAAGGATTAACGGTTGAAAAGAGACGAAATCTACATTAATTAATAAAACCCTTGACAAAGGAGTTGTAAAATTAATGGTGGGAACTGAGGGACCGTTCATAATGCACTTAGTTTAGGGGAATGATTACTACGACGGTGGAATCAACCTAAACCTAAGTAGTGAATTACACCACGACAGTGGGTAATTCTGTATTCAGGCCACTACCCGGATAGAGAGAGAAGTGTGAGGAATTATATGAAACCTAATACAATGTTGACCCGCGGTGAAACCGCCATCCTAAAGATATCCTTTTGAATTGATTAAATTAACCTTTAATCGATTGTGTTCTTTGTTTGATTTTTATTTTCTTTTTAATTTGAACAAAAAAACCCTACTTTGTTAATCGGTCTAGCTGATTGCGATTAGTTAGTAAAAGTCCCCAATAATTCACGTATCCCTGAGTTCGACTCGGGCCTCACAAGGCCTATATTACTCGACGCGTATACTTGCGTTTAAGCGCGTGGTAAAATACACGTCAAGTTTTTGGCACCGTTGCCGGGGATACGGCGAATTATTGGCACTTTGAGTGCTAAGAGCGGCCACTCTAGGCCACATTTTTTTTATTTTAAAACAATTTCAAAAATTCCTTTATTTCTCTATAAATGTGTTGACTCGTTCAAAGCATTGTACTGAACCCCTATTTCCATATTTCAGGTACTTTGTATGGTGCACACACGTAGTCGAGACTACGTGAATCGCACACCTGAGGTTCCATCTGCGGGACCAGAGGACGACGACTACTACGAGGAGGAACACCAAAGTGATATAAATTCTGAATCTGAGCAAGAACAAGAAGAAGCAATGGCTGAAGCACAGACAATATGGGAGAAGATCAAGGCGTCTTCTTCCTCAGCATCAAAGGGGCCTATAAAGAAATAGGGGCTAAACATTCCAACCTACAAGATCGATCCAACATTGATTAACCTGGTTAAATAAAACGCATTTCACGGATTGAAAAATGAAGATCCAGTGGCTCACATCAGCCAGTTCATGGAGAACTGTGATACGGTCAAGATAGATCGATTTCCACAGGATGTGCTCTACCTCAAGTTATTCCCGAGTTCGTTGGCAGGAGCAGCGCGAGAGTGGCTACACAACCTCGACGATGAGTTTGTTGAGTCTTGGGATCATATGGTGAAAGTTTTCTTCGAGAGGTTTTTCCCTCCTGAGAAGACCAATGACATGATCAGGAAGATTCACAATTTCACCCAACAAGTGGGTGAAACATATTCTGAGACTTGGGAGCGATTCCAGGTCATGTTGAGGAGATGTCCACATCATGGATTGGACAAGGAGACACAAGTGAAAATCTTCTATTTTGCTCTCTCCGAGCACGATAGAAGTAATCTTGATCCAGCTGGATCCGGATTTTTTCTGAATAACACCGATACAAGATGCTAGGAAATACTGAAGAATATGGCACGGAAGCAATCTTGGGGAGAAAGAGAACGAGGCCCAGTTGAGCAAGCAAGAGTTGCCAGTGAGTCAAAGGCAATGAGAGAGCTGAACGAGAAGATGGATCTTCTCGCAAAGAGGTTGCTGCAGAAGGAAGACAATGAGTCTGAGGATGAGGCTCAGGTCAAGTATATGAGGCAACAGCAAGGGTACAGGAATAACGATTATTCATGGTGGAAGGATAAGAAATTTTCATGGAAGGATCTGAACAATTTTCTACAGGATCTAGATGCCAAGCCACAGCAGAAAGCCGAGGAAAAGAACACTGAATTACTAAGTCAAATGGTACAGCAAAACCAAGAGATGATGGCCATGTTTGGTAAGCAATTGCAGTCTCAAGGTGATATTCTAACCAAGTTTGGGCAGACGCTGCAAAGCCATGGAGCACAAATGCGGGCATTGGAAACCACCGTGGCACAGATTTTGAGTGAAGTGGCGGCCATCAAGCACGCCAATCAACAGAAACCAGCAGAGAATGCAAACGTGGCCCAAGCACATCATCAGGTTAAGTACATGTCTGTGGTAAACAGTGAGGAGGAATCTCAGGTGCAAGAACCTGTAGAAGAAAGAAAAACGACTTTCAATGTGCATGCAACACCGGTGATACCATATCCACGCACGCACTATGGATTGCCGGGCGGAAACCCTTTCTTCAGAAAATCACAAAGAGTTGTGAATATTGTATCTCCACCTAGGCAGGAAGAACAAGTGCAAGTTGTTTGTGCACATGTGGAAACATCTAAGGCGAGAGAGGAACCACAACAAGCTGCTACTATTAAGGATGTCTTGCCAAAGCCCACGCCGGAGGGAGTAATTGAAGCAAGCTTAGGGGAGGTACCCCCGAAAAGCTCTTATGTTCCACCTCATAGGCGTGTTGACGCAGCAGATGTTTCAAATGTGGTTAATCCTAAGTCAAAGAAAGAGCATCGTCACTTTAAAAAATTCTTGGAGATATTCCGAAAACTCCACATCAATATTCCATTAGTGGAGATGATCGAGAAAGTACCCGCCTATGGGAGGTTCATCAAGGAAATCATTAATAAGAAGAGGCGGATAAAAGACGATGAAATTTATTGGATGAATGAGACGGTGAGCTCTATGATTCACGGGAATTCACCAAAGAAGAGAAAAGACTCAGGAGGTTTTTACATTCCGTGTTCAATAGGTGGTCAACACTTCCCTAAAGCGCAATGTGATTCCGGCGCTAGTATAAATCTCATGCCTTTGGCTACATTTCAAAAGCTGGGGTTAAAAGAGATAAAGAAGTTGGCTGCAATAATTGAATTAGCAGATGGGTCTACCGTGAGATCCTATGGAGTATGTGAAGATGTTCTCGTCAAAGTGGATAGATTCATATTTCCTGTGGACTTTGTCGTCATGGATATGCCACCACTCCAAAGTTGTGAAATTCTCCTAGGAAGACCGTTTCAAGCAACGGCAGACGTTGTGACTGCCTTAGGGAGAGGTACTTTGTCTTTGGGCATTGGAGGAAATCGTGTTGAATTCAAATTACCGCATGATCCTCTAAGTGCAGTCCCCAAGGTGAAAAGATGATGACTGTCATATGTCTAGCCTAAGACGTTAAAGAAGGGCGCTTGTTGGGAGGCAACCCAACCATTGGTACATTATGATAGTTTAATTGTAGTCTTATATTGCTTTTATTTTGTTTAGATTTTAGTTTAAAAAAGATACCTTGATCCGTTTGTTGAATGTGCAGGCACAGGCAGTGTCGATACCATCGACACACTCGTCGATGGTATCGACATGGGTTCAGGTTGACACCAGCAAAAATCGCACTGCGTCGATACTATCGACACGCTCGTCGATGGTATCGACTTGGTCACAGACAGGTCGCAATAAAAGTGTCGATGGTATCGACACCCCAGAGATCTCTGGAGATATTCAGACGAATTTTGCTCAGTCAACTCGATACCATCGACGGCCTCATCGATGGTATCGACATCATCACAGGTTGAATGCAACACAACGGCGGTGTCGCAATAAAAGCAAGTCGATACCATCGACATCCGTCGATGGTATCGACGGACATGTCACCGATCCACACACAGACATCGACGATGATCGCAACAGCCACGTCAGCGATCCGGGTGCTGCGTCGATACCATCGACTTCCGTCGATGATATTGACCCGTCAGCAATCTGGGTTTCTCGATCCAGCAAACGTCAGCCGTTGATACTCGCGAGGGAGGCGGCTACCCGCGAGATGTGTCGATACCATCGACCCGCGTCGATGGTATCGACGGGTCACAGGGGCGCCGATCAAGCCTATTTAAGGGGACTTGCAACGTCATTTGACGTCACACCTTCAGAGCAAGTATCATCCTTTGCGCCGAGCACTCTCCCGAACCCTCCAAGACTGAAGAGAAGCGTCATCGAGCAGAGATCTTCATCGAGCGGAGAATTTCTTCTCCATCTTCACCGAGCTCTTTTCTTCTAATCCCATCTTCTCGCAACCATGGTGCACGTCGCCAGAGCGTCGTCCTCAAGCGCACACCCTATGGAGATCGAGGAGTTCGTTCCTCCCCCAACCGCTTCCATCCCTCGTCCACGCCTAATTCATGCCAACATGGAGGTGAGGAAGGTCTACGAGGAGATAATGAAGCGAAAGTTCACGCCCACCCGGTATGTGGACCGGGACATGATCCAGGAGTTGGGATTCGAGGCCAACTTGGCCTATGTGCTTCATGGACAAGCACGCAACACCAGCAGACGCCTACGCCCTGACGAGCTGCAGTACCATGTGGATGGGCAGCTGTTTTTCGGCGAATGGCCCACCTACAAGGAACTGGTGGCGGAGTTCATGGTGTCTCTCGACGTCTGCGTCGTACCAAACGATGTGGTAGCATCGGACTGGGAATGGATCAAGGGAAGGGTGTCCTTCCGACTCTTCAACAACAACTACAATCTCACACTGGTCCAGTTCAATCAAATCTTCAATTGGTTCCACTCTCCACATGATCTCCGAAGGCCGGACTCCCACACCGACTATGCAAAGATCTTCTCCGAGCTAGTTACAGTGCCGGCGGGGAAGACCGTGAGCTACCACAATGCAGCGGTAGCAGATTTTGAGCACCCGTTCATCCGGGTCTTGCATAGGATGTTGAGCTTGACATTCTTCGCTCGAAGTGATCTTACTTTGAGCAAGTTTCAGGAGAGTGACTTGTTCTTCCTTTACGCACTCCTGAAGCGTCAACCATGCAACTGGGGGGCGTTCTGGCTACAGCGCGTCTTGGCAGTGAAGAGGAGCACAAGGAAGGCTCCAATCCATTTTGGTGGTCTTGTCACCAAGTTGGCGCTTTACTTGGGGCTGAACTTTCAGTCCATGACTCCGATCTCTACGAGGAGCAAGGTGAACGTGCAACACTTGCACCGTTCAAACCTCATTCTTCTCCGGGACGGGTTGGCGTACGCTCATGGCCACATCAACCAAGCTTTTCAGGAGAGCTCCCTACCGGACGACGTCTTCAACATAGAGGGAAAGCAGCACTTCCGGTGGCCAATCATAGCCATCGAGTCCTCTGAGGAAGAAGGCGGAGGTGACGAGAAAGAAGGCGAGGCTGCAGAGGAAGAGGAGGCTTTCACACCTCTTCGAGCACGTGTGGCACCACGGAAGCGTCCTAGGATGCATCCGGGTGCTTCTTCATCATCTCAGCCCCCGCCACCATCACCACAGCACGAGCAGCCAACCGAGGATCCCTATTCCATGCAGAGGATGTACACCATGCTGCAGGACATCCAGTAGACTCAGCAGCAGCACATGGTTATGTATACCGGCATTCATGAGACTACGAGCCCATTACTTGATAACCAACGGGCTATGTTCGAGAACGAGCGGCTCATCCTCGCCAACCAAGAGCAAATGCACAACCGGTTGCAGCGGATAGAGACGCAACAGGAGCCTTTCTTCGACCATTACTGGAGTCAAGACTACTTTGGAGGCTATCCACAGCCTTCGCCGAGGACCCAATATGATCCAAGCTTCCAGGGGGAGTACCCGTCTTGGGATCCTACGGCACCGCAATACCCACCACCGCCTCCGCAGGATTGATCAGGGTATCATTGTTCCACCGTTAAGTTGGTTTTTGACTATGAGGCCATAGTCGAATTCAAGCTTAGGGGGGTGGCTGGAACAGCTCTATCTTTTATCTTTTCTTTAGTTGTTTTTAGTTTTTGCTTTGTTATTTGTTCTTGCAATTTTAGTTTGTTTAGGATCCACATCTATCTAGTGTAATCGTGGATGTCTTAAAAATTGTCATCTCGCTGTTTTCATGGGAAATTTAAGGGAATTTAAAAATTTCTGTGTCTTTTGGATAGCTTAACTTGGTTGTCCTTGGGGAACTTGTCCTATGAAAATGATTGATTATGTCAACTTTGAAGCAATATGTCCCACCCACACCCCCATTGACTCATGAAAAGTGGATAGTAACGGTTGTTTGAGCCTAACCTAATCAAATGGTAATGAGACCTTAATTGGATATAAGAGAAAGAACCCTTTGAACTACTACACAAGTCAGTAAGGAGGGACACATGATATTTTTCTAAGGTTCAGTAACATAATCTTGTGATCATTCCACTTCATATTTTTCCATAATCTACCAAAGAATTGGAAGTAAAGTACAGTTTTAATTCCTTCTTGCGTGCATAGCATGTAGATAGGATTTGCATTGTTATTTTCATACTTTTGCATAAAATGGAAAAAAAATGTATAGTGATTCATGCACATTACCTTTAGGTGCATGTCATGTAGTTGCACTCATAACTTTCATGATTTTCATGCTTAAGTACACCATGTACCTCAGTTTTTCCTAAAAAGTGATCTAAACTTTTCCATACCCTTGAAATAATGCAAAGATTTCCAATCATGAAGAAAATGGCCTTATACATGTATCTCTAAGCAATTATGGATATGTGGGCTAAAAGAAAGAAAAAAATTCTGAAAATCTGAAAAAAAAAACTTTAAAAAAAAGAGAGAATTTAGAAGGAAATGGAATAAGAGGGAGAAAGGAACATGATATCACTTGCATAATAAGGAAATTGAGTACATGATGTGGCTTAATTAGATTTCTATCTCTTTTTGTGGTGGAAGGTCAGTGCATGCATCATTCCACCCAATTATAGGCATTAGGGCATTTTTAATGGGCATTCACATCATTTAGGGCATTTTGTTTTATGCATTTTGAAACTGTGTAATACTTCCAAATTCTTCCATGAACCACCCATTCCATCCACCCGTTGCTCGGATTGGTAGGCCACCGTGATTTTCTCCTCACTCATGTTTATCAGGAGAACTGCTTCCATGTAGATGGTAGTTAGGGCGAGCAACGTAGTGTAGGCGATCACAAGATGCACCAATGCTGAATCGGCAAATTTTATTATGTTAACTGCCTTATGTGATAGTGTTCATCGGTTTGAAGGATAATTTCTTTTATTGATGATTATTGTCGCCTGTATGGTAATTACTGTTCTGTGATTAGGAAAGGCCGGTTTGAGAACGTTCAGTGGGAGTCATGTGGAATGTGGGGTGATTTGTTGATTTTTAGTTGACATCTGCAATCCTATTCTAAGGATTAGTTGCTCGAGGGCGAGCAATGTTTAAGCTTAGGGGAGTTTGATGCGATGATTTTGAGTCGCATTTATAGACCTATTTCATATGTGTTTTGTGCTCTAATTACTCATTTTTATGGATAATATTGCATAATTCACTTAATTTGGTCTTTGCCATTATATTATATCAAATCCCCTTTGTTTTACTATTTTGAGCATTATTTATCATCTTATTATAAATTGTGTGGATTTACTTGGTCTTGTTGTGAAATTTTAGGAAAAACAAGTATCTGCTTCCGTCGATACCATCGACGGAAGTCGATACCATCGACCAAGCCACAGGTTGTCAGCTGAGAAGAGCAATACAGAGTCGATACCATCGACACCTAAGTCGATGGCATCGAGATCACTTAAGGTTTCTGGCGAGGATGCAGTCGATACCATCGACGAAAGTCGATGCCATCGATACAAGGAGAGCTACAGCGTTGCTAGAAGACAAAACCGACGCTACAGGAGTCGATACCATCGACGCGCAAGTCGATGGTATCGAGATCACCACAGGCGCTCAGAATAAAAGAAAAGAAAGCTGCCGCTAATCCGCTGGGTCGATACCATCGACCCGCGTCGATGGTATCGACGCCGATAGATATGCGTTGGATCTGTTTTGATCTCGATCGGACGGCTGTTGTTATTTGACGACCTAATTAGGGACTTATACCTAATGACGGCCGCCCACAGGAGAGGGGGATCGCAGTTTGGATTGCACGAGTGCCGAGGAAGGAGAGAAAGGAGAACGGAGGCCAGAAGCTCATCCCGGGGTGATTCGGACGCTTCCGAAGACGATTTCCACCACCGAAAGATGGGGAAGCTCGTGTTCTACGCCAAGGATCCACCGGTTCTTCTCCGTTCAGGGGTTTTCCCATTTATTTCCCGTTTTTCTTATGAATTCCCCAATTTCTACCATGTATTCGTGTGAGATGAACATGAGAGGCTAAAACCCTCAATCTTTAGGACCGGGAGTAGCCCGGGAATGCATTGTATGACATTTTTATATCAATAATTCATATTTTTCTCTCAAATCCGTGGTATAGATTCGTTTTCTCCATTTCTATTGTTATTCTTGATCACCATAATAATAACTTAATACCCTTAATCACTTCGACAGAAGGATTAACGGTTGAAAAGAGACGAAATCTACATTAATTAATAAAACCCTTGACAAAGGAGTTGTAAAATTAATGGTGGGAACTGAGGGACCGTTCATAATGCACTTAAGTTTAGGGGAATGATTACTACGACGGTGGAATCAACCTAAACCTAAGTAGTGAATTACACCACGACAGTGGGTAATTCTGTATTCAGGCCACTACCCGGATAGAGAGAGAAGTGTGAGGAATTATATGAAACCTAATACAATGTTGACCCACGGTGAAACCGCCATCCTAAAGATATCCTTTTGAATTGATTAAATTAACCTTTAATCGATTGTTTTCTTTGTTTGATTTTTATTTTCTTTTTAATTTGAACAACAAAACCCTACTTTGTTAATCGGTCTAGCTGATTGCGATTAGTTAGTAAAAGTCCCCAATAATTCACGTATCCCTGAGTTCGACTCGGGCCTCACAAGGCCTATATTACTCGACGCGTATACTTGCGTTTAAGCGCGTGGTAAAATACACGTCACTCACCAACATCACTGTGAGAGGTGATTGTGACTACCAAGTCATGGTTCCATGTGTCACTCTCACAGTGGGTTTGTCTGATACACTTGTTCTCTAAAAAGTACCTATGTGCTTGGTTTGATATCACTATATCATGACTAATGAGATTCTATCATCAACCAACACACAATCTAATTTTGTGTGTCATTGTTGTCTATCATGAAAAACACTAGAGGGGGGGTGAATAGAGTTTTTAAATAATTTTAACAATTTATTGAACTCAAACAATCACAATTAAAATTGGAAGAAGGAGACAGGTGTTTAGAGTGGTTCCAACTTTAGCAAATACTAAAGTTGTCAGTCCACTACCTGGTTGCTTACCCAACCGGGATTTTGAAAGTATTTATTTTATTACCTTCTCAAGGATTTATACAAAATGCAATACTTTCCTTTACACCCTTTGAACAGCCTTCACTTGAAGTAGGTGCACCAACATTGAGGTAGCCTTCTTGAAGTAACTCCAAGCTCCCCCTTGAAGTAGCCTTCCTCTCTAGAAGTAACCTCCCATTGCACCAGCCTTCTGAAGTAGTTCAAAGTCACCTTCTTCACCAAGAAGATCTCCACCCTCTCCAATCAGCAGCCTCCAACCTAGGAGTAGCAAGGAGAGTACAAACAATAATAGAGAACAAGAAAGAAAAAAAGGAAATTACAACTTATCCTTTGTAGCCCAAGGCTTGATTTGCCTAGATCAAGCGTATAGATCTCCTAACCAAGTGTATGGACTTGTGATTGCAGTGGTTAGGAGATACTAGCCTATAGGACACGAATTTTGAGCTAAAGAAGGAAGTAGCAAATTGTCACAATGCTCAAATTTCTCACAAACATATTGCTCAAAGTATTGTTTGCTCAAAGTATGCTCAAGGATTTCTCAAGTGTAACCAGTGTATTTTAGTGTCCTATGGCTTGTCCTATTTATAGGAATGGCCTAAGGATGCTTAGGGACGTTATAGACAACTTCTAGGGGTTTCTAAGTGCTTAACTAGCCGTTAGGTACAAGTTTGTTGCTTTAACAACGGCTAATTAATTAATTCTGCAGTTGCTGTCAGAGACCATCTCGGTCGAGGAATGATCGACCGAGACACCTACTCGGTCGAACTTTTGTCGACCGATAGGCTCTCTAGAACAAGTGATTTGCAACGTCTATCTCCAACTTCCAACTACCTTGTCAGTTGTGTCTAACGGCTACTTTGGATCTTTCTCGGTCGAGAAGATTGTCGACCGAGAGTGTCTCGGTCGAGGAGTTTGTCGACCGAGATTGATCATATTTCAATGTTTCAATTTAGGCACTAATTATATGTATGAGTGTGCATATGTGATCCTATTTGAAGGGAATGACTTATCTAAATGTGGTGTTTAGCTAGGGAGAATTTAACGCTTGATTTACATGCAATCTAAGTACTTGTACATTATATATTTGTACAAGTTTTTACAAAGCGATTACATTGCATGAAAACATAAACATGTAAGCATATGGATTTCCCTAGTTGCTTTGTCATCCACCTTAATCCTGCACACTCAAGTAGCTCGTTAGATCAATAAGAATGAAATGTTTGTCATAATAAAAACAAAGGGATTTATAGATGTCCAATTAGCCAACAATCTCCCCCTTTTTGAAGATGACAAACATTTCCAAAAATATAAATAAAGGAAATATAAACCATATGAGTTTCATACCTTTAGATTTCCTTTTGTAGCTTTTCCTCTTGGTTATAAAATGTGTGCTTATTATTCCCCTTGAATTTTGGAACATGAAATCCAATTCACTAGGGAATATAGCAACTTTCAATGTAAAGCCAAGAGTTTATTTATGAAACTCATTGATTGAGTGTTTCTAAGTTTTAGTTTTATATTTATTTCTCCCCCTTTGTCATTTCAAAAAGATATCCGTTTAGAAATAAAAACTCCCCCTTAATTAGATGTCCCATCAAATCTAATGAAAAAGATGTCCATTTAAAAGCCAAAATATCATGATGCAAGTAAGAGTTTTTGTTTAAGTAGCACAAATATCAAAGAAAACATCTTCCAAAGGAGTGATAAGCAGTTGCTTCCTAATTTTGTTAAATTGATCTAGTGGAAGCGGTTTTGTAAAAATATCAGCCAATTGATCTTCCGTATCAACATGATGAAGGGAAACATGATTCTTGGAGATATGATCCCTTAAAAAGTGATGACGGATTTCAATATGTTTAGCTCGGCTGTGTAAAATAGGATTGTGTGCTAAGTTTATGGCGCTCGTGTTGTCACAAAAAATAGGCGTAGATGAAAGAGTAAAACCATAATCATTTAATACTTGTTGCATATAAAGCACTTGAGCACAACAAGACCCAGCTGCCATATATTCAGCTTCAGTTGTAGATAGGGAAACCGTATTTTGTTTCTTGCTAAACCAAGATACTAAAGCTCTCCCTAACAAGAAACAACCACCACTAGTACTCTTGCGATCAAGGCAACAACCAGCATAATCCGCATCAGTATAAGCTTTAAAATCCAAGGATTGTCCTTTTGGCTACCATAAACCAAAACAAGTAGTGTCGGCTAGGTAACGAAGAATTCGTTTAACTGCTAGAAAATGAGAGTGCATAGGTTGTGATTGAAATCGAGCACAAAGACCAACGGGAAACATAATGTCTGGTCTAGAAGCAGTTAAGTAAAGAAAACTACCAATCATGGCTCTATATAAGGAATCATCAATAGGTTCCCCATTTTCATCCTTATCAATTTTAATAGAAGTAGCCATAGGAGTAGTAGCATGTTTGCACTAATCCATCCCAAAATGTTTTAAGAGTTCTTTAGTATATTTTTCTTGGCTTATGAATATTCCGGCAGGTGTTTGCTTAATTTGAAAACCAAGAAAGAAAGTTAGTTCACCCATGAGGCTCATTTCAAATTCTTTTTGCATAATGTCACTAAATTGTGTGCACAATGAATCATTAGAAGCTCCAAAAATAATGTCATCAACATATATTTGCACAACTAGGAAATCAGATGTATACGTTTTGAAAAATAAAGTAGAATCTGAATTTCCAATAGAAAAACCATTATCAAAAAGATATGTCTTGAGCCTTTCATACCAATTTCTAGGTGCTTGTTTTAAACCATAAAGTGCTTTCTTAAGTTTATAAACATAGTCACCTTTTTCCGGTATTTCAAAACCAGGTGGTTGGGAAACATACACTTCTTCTTGAATGATGCCATTTAGAAATGCACTTTTTACATCCATTTGGTAGAGTTTGATGTTTTTATGTGCAACAATAGCTAGTAACATTCTAATAGCTTCAAGTCTAGCTACCGGTGCATACGTTTCATCAAAATCTATTCCTTCTTGTTGATTATATCCTTGTGCTACTAACCGAGCTTTATTCCTTATTACGTCTCCTGCCTCATTTAGCTTGTTCCTAAAAACTCATTTAGTTCCTATTATGGTTTTATCTTGTGGTTTAGGAACTAAATCCCATACATCATTTTTAGTGAATTGATTCAATTCTTCTTGCATGGCTATTATCCAATAGTCATCTTTAAGAGCTTCAGATATCTTTTTAGGTTCAATGATAGAAACAAAAGCCATGTTTGCAACATCTTTGAAGGAAGACCGAGTTTTGACTTTATCATTAGGATCTCCAATAATTAATTCTTGAGGATGATCTTTAATAAGCCTAGGTGTAGGTTGTGGTTCAGCTTGGTGATTATTTGTAGTACCTTTCTCACTATCATTTGGTATGTTTAAATTTTCGAATTGATTAGTGAGATCTATGATTTCTAGATTTTCAGATTTGGACTCTTCATGAAAAGAAACATGAATAGATTCCTCCACTTTTCTAGATATAGTGTTATATACTCTAAAAGCTTTGCTAGAAGTGGAATATCCCAAAAAGAATGCTTTGTGTGATTTTGAGTCAAACTTATCTCTATCATCTTTGGTATTTAAAATATAGCATGTGGAGCCAAAGGTATGAAAATAGTCAACTCTAGGTTTCTTAGAATGTATTATTTCATATGGAGTTTTCTTTAAATGAGAGTGAACAGTTACTCTATTTAGCACATAGCATGCAGTGTTTACAGCTTCAGCCCAAAAGGTTTTGGGTGTGTTGTGTTCAAGCATCATAGTTCTAGCCATTTCTTGTAGTGATCGATTTTTCCTTTCAACTATACCATTTTGTTGTGGGGTGCGTGGAGCAGAAAAATTATGAGTGTACCCTTGAGATGTACAAAATTCTTCAAATGTATGATTTTCAAATTCTCCACCATGATCACTTCTAATTGTACATATTTTGCTTTGTAATAGATTTTCAATCTTGGAACAAAATTGTATAAAAACATGAATAGTATCATCTTTAGTTGCAATAAAGTGTACCCATGTGTATCTACTATAATCATCAACAATAACAAAACAATATCTTTTACCACCAATAGATTGTGTCCTCATGGGTCCAAATAAATCCATATGAATTAATTCTAAGGACCTACTGGTGCTAAGTACATGTTTTGGTTTAAAAGAGGTTTTGGTTTGCTTTCCCATTGTGCATGGTTCACAGTTTTCAACTTGATCAAAAGATAAAGTAGGCAATCCACGAACAAGATCATATTTCACTAACTTTTTAATAACATGTGAACTAGCATGTCCTAGATTTTTATGCCATACTTGTAAGGTATTTTCATTTGCAAGCAAGCATTTTCCCACTACTTATTTCATAGAGTTAGGTTTAAGGATATAAAGATTTCCAACTCTATTTCCTTCATAAACAACATTTGTAGTGTTTTCTATCAATAACTTGGAGCAAGTTTTGTTAAATAACACATCATAACCACTATCACATAATTGACTAACACTTATCAAATTATGGTGCAAGCCATCAACGAGTAGAACATTCTTTATTTTGAGATTTGTACCAACATTACCTATTCCAACGATTTTGCCCTTACCATTATCTCCAAAGGTGACTGTTCCACTTTTCTTTTCTTCAAAGGTTTGAAATGCATCTTTGTTCCCGGTCATATGTTTGGAACATCCACTGTCAACTACCCATTCCTGCATTAAAATGTAGATTTTGGTACCCATGTGATGGTCCGATATGGTTAGAATCATTTAAGTACATACTTGTATAAAAGTTCTGAATCAGAAATCCAGTCAATCGACAATTTTTCGATCGACATCTGTCTCGGTCGGCTAATTGTCGATCGAGAAGATTATTGTATTACAAATAAAGAAACACATAAATTGAACTCGGTTGACCAATTTTCGACCGAAATAATTGTTGTAGATTTTGATTTGTTACAGACATCCAGTCGGTCGACAATACTTCGACCGATTAATGGTTCGGTCGACAATACTTCGACCGACAAAGTTTCTGTTTCAATATAACAGTGCAGAAAATTAACAGTATGCATGAAATCTTTTGTTCAGTTGAGATAAGACAATATAAATAGCAAGATGGAGTGGTTGGACATATCTCAACTAAATTCCATTTGATTCTACTAAGTTTGAGGTTTTGGGACCCAAACTAATTCGGAATCCTTAGTCTTATAAGGGCATGAAAAAGAATAGTGTCCAAGACGTAAACAAAAATGGCAGGTAATAGAATCAACTTCATTTCTCTTTCTAGCCATTGTGTTCTTGGGTACAAACATAGTTTGAGTTCTTTTGGGTTGATTTTTCTTTGGAGCATATCCCAAACCTTTTCTTCCGTTGAAAACAGTACCAATGCTTAGAATGTTATCAAGTATATCTTTTCTTCTTAACTCATAAAGTTCTCTTTGCAGCTGAGCAATATCATTCATTTTCTTGTGTAGATCATTTCTTGCTTGATCTAAATCAGATAACAATGAATCTCTTTCTTTTATAACATTATCATAGTCTAGATGGTTACACAAAATAGGTTGAGTTTGAAAATCTTTTAGTTTAGCTAACAAGTCAGTCTTTTCTTTAGAAAGAAGATCAACATTTGTTTCTAAAGTGAGTAGCTTTCTAGTGCAATCATCTAAAGATGTTTTTAAAGACAAATTCGCAAGATCAATGTTATTCTTTTCAGAAGAAAGATTATTTAATTTAGCAATTAGCTCATCATTTGATTTGATAACCTTCTTTAGTTTCTTCTTGACATCAACATACTTATCATGAATTTCTTGTAGACTAGTAACTAACTCTTCTTTAGGAAGATCAAGTAGGCTTACCTCTTGAGAGTCTTCATCATTTTCTCTTGCCATTAGACAATCCACCGTTTCTTCTCCGCTTTCACTGTCACTTGACTCGTCCCATGCAGCTTTATAGGCTTTTTCTCCCTTCTTCTTGTGTGAGCTTTTCTTTCCTTTCTTTGCTTTAGGACATTCATTTTTGAAATGCCCTTTCTTCTCACATTCAAAGCACCTAGGAGTGGTAGAAGAAGAGCTGGAAATTTTGTTAGATTTAAATCTTTTGTATTTCTTACCGTTGACGATCA
Source organism: Alisma plantago-aquatica (assembly GCA_963693085.1). NCBI lineage: Eukaryota > Viridiplantae > Streptophyta > Magnoliopsida > Alismatales > Alismataceae > Alisma > Alisma plantago-aquatica. The sequence continues at coordinate 525,834,258 of OY856412.1, forward strand.
AGGCTTCTTCTCCTTCTTCTTCACTTGACTCCTCACTTTCTTGTGTGACGACTTTTGAAGCTTTTAGAGCCACATCCTTCTTCTTTCCTTGCTGAATTTCACGTGCTCTTCTTTCCTCCTCTTCAAGGGTTGCTTCATGAGCTTCTAGGTTGCCAATAAGTTGCTCCATTTTTAGTCGAGTGAGGTCGTTTGCTTCTTCAATGGCTGTCACCTTTGGCTTATATTTTGGAGGGAGTGATCAAAGGATTTTTGATACCTAATCTTCTTCAAGGACAGGTTTTCCTAGGGCACTTAAACCATTAACAATAGTAGAAAATTTTGCAAACATTTCACTAATAGATTCATCAGGATCCATACGAAAGTGTTCAAACTTTTGTTTAAACATGCTAATTTTGGAATTTTTGACTTGGACTTTTCCTTCATAGGTTATGGATAGTCTATGCCAAATATCATAGGCTGTGTCACAATTAGATATTCTATTAAATTCTCCTACCGATATAGAACAATATAAAATGCATACAGCTTTTGCATTCATTTGAGCTAGCTTTACCGTATTTGCATCCCATTCTGCAAATTGAGTTTGAGGGAGCTCATATGGGGTTGACACCATTCTCCATAAGTCCCAATTGATGCCTTGGAAGTAGAACTGCATCCTTCTCTTCCAATATTGGTAGTTTGTTCCATCAAACGCTGGAGGCCTAGCAACAAGTGTTCCTTCGAGGTTAAGGTTGTTGAGCACTCCATCACCCATTTCTTCAAGACCTTGTTAGGGTTCCTTGAAGCCTGCTCTGATACCAATTGAAAAACACTAGAGGGGGGGTGAATAGAGTTTTTAAATAATTTTAACAATTTATTGAACTCAAACAATCACAATTAAAATTGGAAGAAGGAGACAGGTGTTTAGAGTGGTTCCAACTTTAGCAAATACTAAAGTTGTCAGTCCACTACCCGGTTGCTTACCCAACCGGGATTTTGAAAGTATTTATTTTATTACCATCTCAAGGATTTATACAAAATACAATACTTTCCTTTACACCCTTTGAACAACCTTCACTTGAAGTAGGTGCACCAACTTTGAGGTAGCCTTCTTGAAGTAACTCCAAGCTCCCCCTTGAAGTAGCCTTCCTCTCTAGAAGTAACCTCCCGTTGCACTAGCCTTCTGAAGTAGTTCAAAGTCACCTTCTTCACCAAGAAGATCTCCACCCTCTCCAATCAGCAGCCTTCAACCTAGGAGTAGCAAGGAGAGTACAAACGATAATAGAGAATAAGAAAGAAAAAAAGGAAATTACAACTTATCCTTTGTAGCCCAAGGCTTGATTTGCCTAGATCAAGCGTATAGATCTCCTAACCAAGTGTATGGACTTGTGATTGCAGTGGGTAGGAGATACTAGCCTATAGGACACGAATTTTGAGCTAAAGAAGGAAGTAGCAAATTGTCACAATGCTCAAATTTCTCACAAACAGATTGCTCAAAGTATGCTCAAGGATTTCTCAAGTGTAACCAGTGTATTTTAGTGTCCTATGGCTTGTCCTATTTATAGGAATGGCCTAAGGATGCTTAGGGACGTTCTAGACAACTTCTAGGGGTTTCTAAGTGCTTAACTAGCCGTTAGGTACAAGTTTGTTGCTTTAACAACGGCTAATTAATTAATTCTGCAGTTGTTGTCAGAGACCATCTCGGTCGAGGAATGGTCGACCGAGACACCTACTCGGTCGAACTTTTGTCGACCGACAGGCTCTCTGGAACAAGTGATTTGCAACGTCTATCTCCAACTGCCAACTACCTTGTCAGTTGTGTCTAACAACTACTTTGGATCTTTCTCGGTCGAGAAGATTGTCGACCGAGAGTGTCTCGGTCGAGGAGTTTGTCGACCGAGATTGATCCTGTTTCAATGTTTCAATTTAGGCACTAATTATATGTATGAGTGTGCATATGTGATCCTATTTGAAGGGAATGACTTATCTAAATGTGGTGTTTAGCTAGGGAGAATCTAACACTTGATTTACATGCAATCTAAGTACTTGTACATTATATATTTGTACAAGTTTTTACAAAGCGATTACATTGCATGGAAACATAAACATGTAAGCATATGGATTTCCCTAGTTGCTTTGTCATCCACCTTAATCCTGCACACTCAAGGAGCTCGTTAGATCAATAAGAATGAAATGTTTTTCATAATCAAAACAAAGGGATTTATAGATGTCCATTTAGCCAACATATCAAACTTCCACAATGACATCTGACTAGGGACATAACAAGAATGTACAAACTCTTAACATCCATATGATCTCATCGTTCAAGTCACGTACTTGAAGGAATATGTCATGGAGTATTGTCATTCTCTAGACATTCAATATGTTCTGTCATTATCTCACAACTGACTGAACCAAAATGAATTGGAAGCTTGCCTTTGATGTTTATCAAATCAATCTTAATGTATCCCACCAATCATCTCATGATTGGCTCTCAGGGCATATATACCAACAGACTCCCACTTCCCTGCGATCCAATCACCCTTGAATCATTTTCTTAGTAATATCCAAACATGTCCCACATATTACTATGCTCTAGTGCTAATGTAGTGAGTTATGGCAACACTTTGCCTAAGTTGGTATTATTGCATGTCTCACATCTCTTCGCAGCACGTCTTACGTATGAGATGGAGTTTTTGTAATATGCTATCCAATATTCCTTTGCTAACCTTTAGCCTCATTGCATGATTAAGTATTCCTTACTTGTCATCAATGATCAGAATATCTATAGTTCATCTTTATGAAATCCCAAATCAATATAGTATCCACTACTGTTCTCTAACACACAGATACTCAGCATTTCCTTTTAAAATGGCTTTATTGGAACGTTTCCATTTTTCAACACACATTCACTTTTATATATCTCATATATATTTTGCGATAAATTTTCTCTCTTTTTCGGAAGTTCGCATCAGTGTAACTCTTTATAGTGAACCCTTCCTTATTTCCATAGAACTAATACTTATCAAGCTCTCATGGTATTCAAGTAACTCTTATTGGAACTAGACAGACATCCACTCCTCATGTCCCACATACGAGTTATCAGGATGATCATATCATATTGTCATGTCTGACATACAAGATGATAAATGCATTTTATTCTTGCTATGTCCATACATGTAAGATAACAAGATTATTACATACATGATAGATCCATATATATTCTTTGTGTTCCCACTCTTCATAATAATTGGGGCACTTGGCTCTGGGATACTAACTCCAGCTATCATGGACAAGTTTTATCATGCCCGCATCCCACGATTACCACTAATGATGAGATTAGGGCATGAGTTTGATGATTATACTTGATACAAAGTTCACTCCTGATTATTATTTTTTTCCTTTTATTTCAAACTCTTTATTTTCTCACATCCAATCACATAAACAAACTTTACAAGAGTATTGAACTTTCAATACTCTAATATGATCTCAACATTAATGATACACATCCATACATTCATTTTGTTTCTCATACTTCTATGTACATATGACATGATAATCAGATACATTCTCTCTAATCAAGGAAACAAAGATACAAAATATCATTTACAACTCTCTCACATCTATACAAGGACCTCGAGTGACAGGGACCGAATGAACTCAACAAATCTCATACTTAACTCATGTGGTAGATCTACTCTTATGCTTTGACCTTCTTCAATGTCCATGTGATTTCCCTAAAAATTGTGAGTAGAGGGGTGAGCCTACTTGCCCAATGAATGAGTACTTCAAAGAAATAGTCTAAAGCATTGATATAATTATGGATATACATTTGATCAACCAATATCAATTATAAAAACAATTAGCTTTAAAGAGTCTAATCATTGACAATCATAAATATGGCAGGATACTCTAGATATCTACAAGAATAAATCAATATATGAACATGCTTGATTAATCTCAAAGAGAACTAATAACTCAGAAACATACAAAGGATAATTGAATAACGGTACACACTTTTTAACCTCTCATTCATCTTATTATGCCCTGAACCCACATGAGGTGTACCACAACATGTGAAAGAATCACAGCAAGCTACGATCTCACTATACAAGGCTTCGAAGCATGCCCAGGTTCCTAAGCCTATCTCTTGAGTAAGACCCCTTCTGCAGCGTGCCTTGGCACGTCTGCCCCTCGGCGGATAATATGAGTGGCCAGATATTTCATACTCCACCTCTCAACCTGGGTACTCAGGCGGTGAGTCAAAGCTCTCAGGTTTATTGTGTATCAGTGGACATACTAAACATTGATCACTCAACAGGTAACATAGGTAACACCAGTATCCCCGGTTGGTGTTCGGTACCACACAATTATAAGGAGTCTACCCTATTGGTCAAGACCCTCGCACCCTACTGGTGCGCTCTGGCTTACCTCAATCTGGACTACCTCCCATCAGGAAATTGTTCCCTCCTCATAGCGCAGGCCTCATCCAATGAGGAATATTCTACCGTGTTTACGGAATCTACGTGTCTAATTCACTCTTTAAATTCATAATTCAATCATCACATAAACACATCTTTGTTTAGCTTTGTAAACCATTCATTTCATAAACCATTTGATAACATATACCACAACTGAATTGTAAAGCATCACCACATCTCAAGCTGAGAAACATTGAAATCACAATACTTGTTTCAATGAACACCCTATCATTAGGGTTTCTTTTACCTCATTTACTTATCACATAACTCACATAAGGATTGAATATATATCATTCAATAAGAATTTCTCTCAGAAGTTCACATATAATCGAATATATATATATATGAAATTCTATAATAAACTGAACTAGGGTTTCCATGCCAAATGATATGCAAGATCTTATTTGACATATATGTAATACGCATACAAATAAAACAATCATTCATAACCAAGGAGATTCAACTAGGCAACTCTTTTATTCAATTATACAACAATTTTAGTCATAGCCGAAAATCTTAGATTTTAGTACATTCATGTAACCTCTACAATTACTTTAAAATTTGTCATTTAGATGGATTTCAATCATTTCTAATGATCTTTCATAATCTAAAATTCATCACAACAGATAACTAATCCATTTCATATCAACTTGCAAAAGATAGATCAAATAGACCATTTAGGATTGTACTTGCATACCAATCAATAGAAAATTATTAACTATTTAAATGATTTTCGTGCAATCTACTATTTAAAGGTAGTACCCACTCACCCTAAGATGTGAAAACACCCTAAAAACGTAACCAGTCTTTGAAGATCTCGAATCCATATCAAGATCCCAAAAAATCCATGATTTCTTCTTCCTTTCAACCCTAAACGTGGCCTGTTGTAGATAGAAGATGAGATTAGAGATTAAACCAAAACTCCAAATCTCTTGATAAATGGTTTCAATCATTGGTAAGTGAAGAGAAGAAGGAATCCACGGTTAAAACTACTTACCAAGTCGATTTATAGCAACCCCTTTTGATTTTTGTTGTTCTTGACATTCTTCCCCAAATATCGCCCCACAAATCACCCTCTACATGACCTTCTCATGAAGTAAGATATCTGGGATGATATAGGATTGAATCGCGGTTCCAATGCACTTTGTTTCATTGAAAACAGATAAGCATAGCTCGAGATAAGATCGTTCTACGATTTGCTGTCATGGGCGGTGTTGATCGCAGTCGCAGTATCGACGCAACGTCGGTCGCGGTCCTAGAATCGCGGGTCACGGTGTCGATGCAGCATTGTGGTCGTGGTTTTGATGCAGCATTGTGGTCGTGGTCCTAGCATTGTGGGTCGCGGTGTCGACGTAACGTCAGTCGCAGTGTGGACCGCGGGTCGCTGTGTCTGCATATGTTTACTAAAAAGGGCATAACTCTCTCATTTTAACTCTGATTTGGTTCATTCTTTTTTTTGTTTGATTTGTAATCGAATTCTCTAAAATCATATAGTATTATTTTGATAATATTATCAAATAAAAAATCACTTATTAATTATTTCCTCCAATGTCATTAACTCTCTTCTTGCACACATGTATGGGTTAATGTTATCTTAACCTCAACTAGGATCTTTATAGTATGCTTAAGTGATGATTATGATTTTCCCAAACAATTATTAAGGTACCAAAGTTAAGACAAAGAACAACATATAATATTACTAACAAAACATGATAATAATTAAGATTATCTTAAAACTCAAGGATTACCAGCAAAGCTAGGAACGGGTTGTAACAATTCTCCCCCTCTAATAAGAATTTCGTCTCGAAATTTCTAAAATAGGAAAAGATACTTGTTAAACATCTCCAATTATACCTTCCAAGTAACTTCTTCTACACCATGATTGCTCCAAAGAATCTTTATTAAGGGTATCTCTCTCTTTTTAAGCTTTCGAATACTATAGTCTAGAGTTTTTTTTCAACATTGAGTCATTTGTTCCTCTTCAAATCACAACTTTTAAAAGATATAAAATGTGTGAAACATAATTTCTCATCTCTTAAACAAGTGGTACTATTAACTTGCCATTCATGAGACCACACTAGCCATCACACAATCACAAGATATAAATCCTTTTCACAATATCACAGGGTATAAACCCTTATCAACATAAGAGGATTACATCTCATTTAGGGCTCAACATTGCCCAAAGTCATTAAGACCATCATACTATTCCCTGCAAGATCATCATTATCTTTGCATGCCTTATAACAAGGCTCAACAACATTACTTATATATAATACACCAGATCAACACAATATTGCATTAATGAGCTAGGAGATATTCATAAACAATCATAGCATGGTTATATTAACATTATGAACCTTTCTTTATCACATCAACATGCAAGGAATCTAGATATGATTAACCATCATCATATTCATAATGCACATGTTTAGCATAAGAAAGTATCAACCATGTGGCTATGATAACTACCGATTAACATATTAACGTTATGATCATATTAAGGAGGTTATTCCACCATCATTCCATCATATAAGAATTTTAAACATGAATACTCATCTTTATCTATTTGTATTAGAGTAGGTTCAACAAAATAAATTATATTAATGTTACTAATCAGCACTTATACCCAAACCTTTACTCATGGCATCCTCATTGGATCATGGATGCATAAGGTGAAGCATCACCATCACATTCCATACCATTCTTAAGTATGAACCCACATATATATCAAGGTGTAACAATTGGTTATAGCGTACTAGCATTTCAACAACAGTAATAGAGTAATCCATGATTGTACTAGTTATTCAAGGAATATTCATACCCAATTTCCATCATTTAGTTATATTAAAGCTAGGTATAACAAGCTATACCTCATTAGGGTTACATATCAATACAATATGGTTATTACCCCTTCTATTCATATGAGTGAATAGGTAAGACTACCTTATTTAGGGTAACACTCTATTTGTTCCATCATCAATCAACCCATATCACGATACCACAATTGTGCAATACTAAGATGGATTAATGGTCTGAATGACTACAACTATCAAACACCTTTAATTAACATATTGCTTTCTCAAGTACACTGAAATCATACATAGAACCAATTTACATCGCTCATTATACCTTCAACAAATTACACTTCTAAAAACAAATATGCGTAATACTGAAAGCCATTGTTTTCTCTTATCCCCTCATTCATTACTACTTACTTCTTGTTACTTATCCTTCTCATTTTGATCATATAGAATAAACATCCCTAAAATTGAAACATACAAGGTAAGAATAGATTATTCATCATTCTTGACATCACTACATGAATTTATTTCACATCATACTTTACACATGTTGTATTTATCCTTTTGTTCAAAGCACACTTGTTACATTTCAAATTTATTTCTTACCCTTTGCTCTGAAACATTTCCATATTTTTTATCTACCTTTCAGATTAACAACCTTTAAACCCTTGATTACTATCAGTGCTAATTTACTTCTCATAGTGCAAATCCCATGATCTTGTTTTATAGAGATGCTAGTATTCAAGGTCAAATCACTAGTGACATCCCTTGAACTACTACAACTCTAAACATTCTAGGGTTTGGTCCTTATCAGTAGCATGACATTATTGTGATGTGACTTTACTCCCTTAATTTGAAATTTAAACTTTGGATCTCACAAGTTTTACTAAAGTCTTCCTTATCTTATCACTTGAATTTCCTTTCTCTTACTTGGCCATTCAGATAGATTACATTCTCAATTTACCTTGCTAGGGTTTCATGATCATATTGTGTGTCATTATTACATTCACCAGATGTCTCTACCATGGTGGTTATGCATCAAATATGATTCATTTTCTTATCACTTCATTCCACATTTCTCTCATTAAGGAAGATATGAAAGAGAAGATGATTCTAAGACTTAGAATTCTTATCTTCAAACATTCCCTTAATACATTTCTCGTATGTAGTTTTAATTAGTTATAAAAAAGGATACTTGACTAATTAGCACTTGCTTGAATCTCCTAACCTCTTTCTTTTATAATCAATATTTATCCATCATGTTTCAAACCCTTCCTTACTTTCCATAATCCTCTTACCATATACTACTCTTCCACCTGTCAGCTTTACCTTCTAATTTTTCTCTTATGACCATGTTTCTTATTCATGTGTATGATCATGTATACCATGTTGCACATATTTCTTTTTATCCTTCAACTAATGTGAAGTTCACATTCTAAATCAAAAATCTCTCTACTAGTTTCACCTCATGTTTTATACATTACATATCCATCATTTTAAATCAAACGGCTCATGCATGGGTCAAACTTAGTTTCTCTTTCAATCAAGTTTTTCCTTCCTGAATATAGTGTACCTTTGTATTACTTATTCATTTGTTAAGCTACATTTTTGTTCTAATTTTAGAATCTAGTTTGTTGTTCTATAGAGACTTAGAATCCAAAGGTAGTAAGGATGAATGTATTAAACTTCATAATAAAGGTTTACATTCCATGCTCTTAATTATAGCATAACCCTCATTCCTTAATGAAGCTCATCATTTCTACATTTCTCTTTATTTCAACTATGTTTGTTATTCTAGTTTTATGATTTACATTTTCATCCAATTCTCTTACTTTAACTCTTCTGAAGACTCTTCAATTCTATGTGATTATTATATACTTAACTCTTTTCTTCTATTTTCTATTTTCTTTGGAGTACATAAAAGCATTGTACTCGACTATATGATCCATTCCTCATGATTGATTATGACTATCATACTTTTCTTATACCTTTTCCATATTTCATATTTAGATTTCACATAATACTAATGATTAAACTTAATTTGAACCTTATGTCGTGTTCCTTTATTCCCAATTATGGGTTTCTCATATGAGGCCCCAAAGTTTGATCTCAGATATCATTTCCAATTGATTCTTAGCTATTCCAATCTTTCTCATATGTTTCAACATCTTAGTGTATGGACCATAACACTATGATGTGGGTCTAATTTATCTAGAGTCTACTCTTATTATATTGTTAATAAGAGTTATTAGATCTCAGTAACGCATCCTGCTAGCCGAACCAGGCAAAACCTACAGTCCTGAAGCCAAAAGCTACTCAGGATTAACCAACTCCTATTAATCTCAAACATGTGGAAAGAATATCCACTTAGGGCAAACTCATTTAAACATAACTTCTAGTCTACTTGATACAAAGAATATAAATAATAATTGAATCACTTCATGATACACAACAATATAAAAGAACCATATATATTCTACAAACTGATAATCTGAATTCATACATATAAGAGCATTTCTATTGATCTCCAATCAAATAAGCAATATAGAGAAAGAGTTTTATCACATTTTATGTTTAATGTCTTACTCCTTCAATACTTTCAGGTCTCCTAACCCTAAGATTTCTAGGGTTTCTCTCTAGCCCATCCTTCCTCTGCATACCTGGCCAGGGCATCCAGAGAAGAATAGACAGAGTAGCTGGATACTAGTCAACCAAAGTATCTAGATACCGGGCCAAGGTATCCAAACACCCAGACTTCCCAGAGCTAAAGACTCATCACCTCCTAACTGCAACACTTATAACTTTGACTTTCTATCCTAATGGTCCCTGACGACTCAGCCTAAGATTTGATACCAAAAGATTGTCATGCCCGCATCCCATGATTACCACTAATCATGAGATTAGGGCATGAGTTTAATGATTATACTTGATACAAATTTCACTCCTGATTATTTTTTTCCCTTATATTTCAAACTCTTTATTTTCTTGCATTCATTCGCATAAACAAACTTTACAAGAGAATTAAACTTTCATTACTCTAATATAATCTCAACATTAATGATACGCATCCATACATTCATTTTGTTTCTCATACTTCCATGTACATATGACATGACAATCAGATACATTCTCTCTAATCAAGGAAACAAAGATACAAAACATCATTTACAACTCTCTCACATCTATATAAGGACCTAGGGTGATAGGGACCGATTGAACTCAACAAATCTCATACTTAACTCATGTGGTAGATCTACTCTGATGCTTTGACCTTCTTTAATATCCATGTGATTTCCCTAAAAATTGTGAGTAGAGAGGTGAGCCTACTAGCTCAGTGAATGAGTACTTCAAAGAAATAGTCTAAAGCACTGATATAATTATGGATATACATTTGATAAATCGATATCAATTATAACAACAATAAGCTTTAAAGAGTCTAATCATTCACAATCATAAATACGGCAGGTTACTCTAGATATCTACAAGAGTAAATCAATATATGAACATGCTTGATTAATCTCAAAGATAACTAATAACTCAGAAACATAAAAAGGATAATTGAATAACTGCACACACTTTTTTAACCTCTCATTCATCTTATTATGCCCTGAACCCACATGAGGTGTACCACAACATGTGAAAGAATCACAACAAACTATGATCTCACTATACAAGGCTTAGAAGCATGCTCGGGTTCCTAAGCCTATCTCTTGAGTAAGACCCCATTTGCAACGTGCCTCGGCACGTCTTCCCCTCGGCGGATAATAAGAGCGGTCGAATATCTCAGACTCCACCTCTCAACCTGGATACTCAGGTGGTGAGTCAAAGCTCTTAGGCTTATTGTGTATCAGTGGACCTACTGAACATTGATCATTCAACACGTAACACAGGTACCACTGGTATCCCTGGTTCGTGTTGGGTACCACACAATAATAAGCAGTCTGCTCTATTGGTCAAGACCCTCGCACCCTACTGGTGCGCTCTAGCTTACCTCGATCTGGACTACCTCCAGTCGGGAAATTGTTCCCTCCTCACAGCACAGGCCTCATCCTGTGAGGATTCTACAGTGTTCACGGCATCTACATGTCTAATTCACTCTTTAAATTCATAATTCAATCATCACATCAATGTATCTTTATTCAACTTTGTAAATCGTTCATTTCATAAACCATCTAATAACATATACCACAACTGAATTGTAAAGCATCACCACATCTCAAGCTGAGAAACATGGAAATGACAATACTTGTTTCACTGAACACCCTATCATTTGGGTTTCATTTACCTCATTTACTTATCGCATAACTCGCATAAGGATTGAATATATATCATTCAATAAGAATTGCTCTCAGCAGTTCACATATAATCGAATATATATATGAAATTCTATAATAAACTAAACTAGGGTTTCCATGACAAATGAAATGCAAGATCTTATTTGACATATATGTAATACGCATACAAATAAAACAATCATGCATATCTAAGGAGATTCAACTAGGAAACTACTTTATTCAATTATACAACAATTTCAGTCATAGTCGAAAATCTTAGATTTCAGTATATTCATGTAACCTCTACAATTACTTTAAAATTTCTCATTTACATGGACTGCAATCATTTCTAATGTAATTTCATAATCTTAAATTCATCACAAGAGATAAATAATCCATTTCATATCAACTTGAAAAAGCTAGATCAAATAGACCATTTAGGATTTTACTTGCATACCAATCAATTGAAAATTATTAATGATTTAACTGATTTTTGTACAATCTACTGTTTAAAGGAAGTACCCACTCACCCTAAGGTGTGAAAACACCCTAAAAACATTGCCCATTTTTTAAGATCTCGAATCCACATCAAGATCCTAGAAAAATCCATGATTTCTTCTTCCTTTCAACCCTAAATGGGGTCTTTTGTTGGTAGAAGACGAGATTAGAGGTGAAACCAAACCTCCAAATTGCTGGATCAAGGGTTTCGATCTAGGGGAAGTGAAGAGAAGAAGGAATCCATGGTTAAAACTACTTACCAAGTAGAATTTATAGCAACCCCTTTTGATTTTTGTTGTTCTTCATGTTCTTCTCCAAAAATTGCCCCAAAAATCACCCTCCAGGTCGCCTTCTCGTTGAGAAAGATGTTTGGGATGATAGAGCATTGAATCATGGTTCCAAAACACTTTGTTACGTTGAAAACGGATAAGCATAGCTCGAGATAACATCTTTCTATGATTTTCTCTCCTAGGCGGCGTCGATCATGGTTGCGGTGTCGACGCAGCGTCGGTCGCTGTGTAGATCGCGGGTCGCGGTGTCTGCATATGTTTACTAAAAAGGGCATAACTCTCTCATTTTAACTCCAATTTGGTTCATTCTTTTTTTTTGGATTCGTAATCAAAATTATATAACCCGCTAATATACCCAATGTAACCTCTGCAATATGATGAGAAGCTATCCCTCCCGGGACAAAAGGATCAAACCCTTCTGCGCCCCACGCGGGGGTTACAGGTTGCACTTTTCCAGTTAGCCCATAAGGATCTGATACCCATATTCCAGGACCATACAAGCCTGTTACATGAAATGCACCAAAACCAAAGCAAGCTAACCCTGAGAGAAATAAATGAATTCCAAAGATTTTTGGATCTCAAGCAACTACATGATAGATTTCCTCTATCCTTTCAGGGAGTCCTTGTGCAGTCGCAATTGACTGTTGCGTTTGCTTGGGTGAAGTCGGGTCTAGGGACGAATGTCTTTCTAGCCTCAACTTCTACTCGGGATAGTCTGTTACTGTACCTAAAATTACAAATTTTTATTCATCTTACCATTTAAAATTTGTTTTGGTAATATTATCAAATGAAAAATCATTTATTAATTATTTCCTCCAATGTCATTAACTCTCTTCTTGCATACATGTATGGGTTAATGTTATCTTAACCCCAACTCAGATCTTTATAGTATGCTTAAGTGATGATTATGAGTTTCCCAAACAAGTATTTAAGGTACCAAAGTTAAGACAAAGCACAACCTAGAATATTACTAACAAAACATGATAAGAATTAAGATTATCTTAAAACTCAACGATTACTAGCAAAGCTAGATAGGAACGGGTTGTAACAAGTTTTCTCCCAATGAATCTATGTATACTGAACTCTTTAGTACATATTGCCAACATATGCTCTCTATTTTCCAGGTCAAGAGGTTTTTGCCAACTATCTCTATAGGTATCTATTCCCATCACATAGGAAATGTCTCTATCTTCCCTAAAGATAATTTCTACAAAGGATTCCATTCTAGAACATCTCATTCCTCATCAACATGTGGCATGTAAATACGCTCCCACTAAATCATAGATCCCTTCTTTATCTTTTACATATTAGTCAAAATCCTTTGACCATATTATCAAAGTAAAGATTTCCAGTTCTGAGTGCTTGTACTCAATAAATCACATTGATTAGTCCATTGTAACTTATAGTCTTCATTTCCATTAATGGATTCAAACCCTTATAGGCTATGTCACATATACATCCTTATTTTATTCCACACAGGAATGTAGTTTTAGTATCTGTATGCCAAATCTCTTAGTCATTAAGTTGCAATCAACAAGCATGATCCTTCTAAAAATGGCATTCATGTGTCTTAACACTTAAGACTCATTCACACTTATGGATTTCATCCCAATGGGTGCTACCATCAAGGTCAAACCTTATGGTTCACATGGAAGTCATTTAGAATCTAATGGTCATAAACCATAACTCAAAATTTGGTTCCTCAATATCATCTATATTGTTGACTCATCATATGACCAACTCATCATATAGATATTTGAGGTGTATTTGTTAAGGAATTTGAGAACTCACAACACTTTATGATTATTAATATTCTTTATTAGTGTAAGGTATTCTCTATTTAAGAACAATTTAGGTATTCGATACTCATCCTCTAACTCCTTAGGGTATGACTCCTTTTTTATTTAGACATCTCTATGCCTTAATCATGAGTTCTGTATGATACACTATAATAATCACTCACAAGGTTCTCAAACATTTGGTTTAAGTATATCATTCATTTATCACATCAAGAATTATTACTTTTACCAAATTTTTACTTCATTCATGATCTTCTTGAACACTTCAAGATATTCATATTGGTATTTCTCTAAACACCATTTCAAGTATTAGCATTTGCTCCAATAGGTATGTAAATACATCATATGTAATACACCTAATAGGATAATCATTCTCCCACTACATCTAGTGAAGATTGACTTGTCATCATGTCCAAGATATTCATGTCTCTTAATGGCTCACAGCCAAAAAGAGTCTAGCTTATCCATCAACATGGAAACTAGAGATGAATTTCTCATGATATTGCAAATTTGTTGTTTGTGTTATCAATAACTTTTACGTATCATTTTGTCTTATGCATACCAAGTACCACAAGATAAAGAAAGGCATTTCCAAAAAGATCATATCTTTAAAATTTAAACATCAACTGTATTGATAGCCATCTTGTCACCACAAGATGCAATAATAAAGTGTTTCAATTGGAAAATCAAAATAGCAGTTCTCAACTCTATTTCATGCCTTTTAGGTTGAAATAAATTGAAAGGTACTCCTATCTATGGTAGCAATACTTGCTCCAATGATGAGTACTCCTTTCTTGGTCCTTTCAAAAAGGCCATCACTTCTTTTTAGATCTTACATATCATATATGTCAGATCTTCATCTTGGTATCATATACCTTAGATAAAGAAGTGTTTATTTCATTATACCTATGGTGGAGATCTCTATCCCCTCCTTTCATCTTCTTTTGTTCTTCCAGATATAGAGGGAAATTTCTCCTCCCTCGTTCACCTTTCCCATATGCCTTGAGCCTGAAGACGGCTTGGGTTGCTGGCTAGCATCAGAACACTTCTTTGCTTTGCCCTTGACATTGCCTTTAAGACTTACCCTTCATTGATCACATCAAAGATTAGGGTTTGTCTTTCATCATCTATGCCTCTACCATCCTCAACATGTCCAATAACTATGTAAACGGCTTGTCAAAGTTGTTCATGTTGTAGTTCATCACAAACTAACTGTAGGATTTTGGAAACAATTGCAGTATCATGTCAGTAGCCAACTCTTGACTCAGGGGAAATCCTAGTCTCATCAGGTTCTCCACATACCCAATCATCTTGAGTGTGTGAGGACCAACTGGATCTCCTTCTATCATGACGCACTTAAACAGTGCCCTAGAGACATCATATCTCTCTTTCCGTGCTTGGTCTTAATACATGTTCTTGAGATGTTGAATCATCTCAATGACGTCCATATTCTCATATTGTCTCTACAACTCGTGGTTCATAGAGCACAACATCAAGAACTTCACATCAATGACATCTTTAGGATGCTTCTTAATAGCATCCCTTTCTACTTTTGGTGTAGTAGGAACAGGTTCCTCTGGAGCTGGAGTGTCCAGGACATCGGGCTTTCGTTCTTGAGTGAGAACAATTCTCAATGTCCTAAATTAGTCATGGAAGTTAGTCCCATTCATCTTGTCTTTCTCAAGGATTGATAGCAACGACAAGTGATTGTTGTTTGTGTCCATTTGTACTACAAAAGGAAATATATGCAATTTAGTCCAAAAACTCATTTTTGACTTATTTGATTGATTTAAAAAAATGATATAATTAGGACTTTAATTAATTATCACTCCCACTATTTTTGTTCAAATTGATAGCCATCACCATCAATTCAGAAGATTGCAGCGTACAACCTTCTAGGGGGTCAAGATCATAAAATTCTCTTAGTCATTGACCAGCTAGGGTTGTCACCCACAACTTAGATCTTCTAGGTAGGCAACTCTTGCCAATTGCATCATATGCAACTCTTGAAAGATGTCATGCGCAACTCCTTGCCATGATCACCTCCATGCCTCAAGGTGCTAGATCCTATCTAGGATACCTTTTTAAGTCTGACCAAAAGCCAACACGATGAATATGCACCCTGCTAGGGCGAAGCCACATATCCATCCTTCACGCTTCCACGAGATAGATGGTGCACCATGCTAGGGCGTGCCCACACTTGGTCTAACAAGCTTTTCACATGTGTCGCATTTGGAAGGCCTCTAAAACTTAATATTTATTGAGGGATTTGGTTTTATAGGTACATATACATATCCAATCACCACAATATATAGTATGTATCATATACATGCTATATCCCACAGAAAACAAGTGAAATCATAAAAGTGATGATTATGGCCATCCTAATGTGATTCCAAGAGGAATCACAGTCATCTAGGTCCACATCACATGCAACATGTACAAGATGTACTTTGTGCTTTTCCATTCTGGGTTTGATCAACTTATCTCCATGATTGATCAGCTCGCCATCAGGCCAGTCGGTTGGGTGCCACCAGCCGATCGACTGGAACCTCCAGCTGATCGGTTCACTGGTCATCGTGCATCTCTTCAGGTTGGCACCTTCTCATCTTACTTCAGGAACTGACCACCTTGGTCCACCAGGCCATCGTCTCACGCCTGAGACGACTGTCTCAATCCTCCAGGTGTCCACCATTCTTTGACATATTAGGAAATATATTAATCCTATTTACAATTGTATTGGGAAACCTCGAGTTACATTCAGGGGGAGAAAAGGTAGGAAAGAATCTCGAGTTATCTTGAGTTACATCAGAAATAGGAGGTAGGGAATCAGTGCACAGACTGAGATGAAGGAAATAACAATCAACTACACATAGATTTAGGGTTTATGGCCACAATCACGCTACAATCACCACAGAAACTATTTAAGGGAGACGCATATCGAATGCATTTATATACCACATCATATATGTATATATAGGGATTTTGTGGATTTATATTGTACATGCATAAAGACAATTAATTATTCACATCGTATGCAATAAATAAAAGGTGACAAATCAAAAACTAATCATATTGATTATCCTAAAGTATAGAACGTTGATGTAACGACCACGCCTCCTGGTAACCCCCAATTAAGGGAGACCAGAAGGTCAGAGATGTTATCCCAATATTTTCAGATCAGTGGCTCGACATTTAATCAATAATAATTATCAAATTCTACTAAAAATAAACTAAAAAGATAGAATAAAATAAATCTCTTGATACCTTGTAAAAATTTCGGATTTCTAGACTTCTATCCACAAATGGAGTCTATCTATCTAATCCTCCTTGAATTGATTATTTGTACCTTGACAATGTTTTAGTTTACTTTTTGTCCTTTTCAATGATTGTACCTAAAATGC
The DNA here is from genome assembly GCA_963693085.1 of Alisma plantago-aquatica. Taxonomy (NCBI): domain Eukaryota; kingdom Viridiplantae; phylum Streptophyta; class Magnoliopsida; order Alismatales; family Alismataceae; genus Alisma; species Alisma plantago-aquatica. The sequence goes on from OY856412.1 coordinate 525,851,784, forward strand.
CAACAAACAAAACATCGTTGAGTATATTTCTATACCAGTATGTGAGGGGGGGCAATCACAATTCACAAATAATTTCTAACAACCTAATTATCACAAATAAGTTATTAAAAATCAATTTACATTTTCAATGTGACATTCTCAACTGCTTTTGCCCTAAACCCTGGATTACCCTCTGTTTGGGTTTTGTCCTTGCAATGGACATAAGGCCACCTTCTCCATCCTAAGCTTGGTGTCTGGTCACCTCTCAATGTGTGAATTCGTCTTCCCTCTAGGGATTGACCGAATAGACCTTCCCTCTGGGGCTTGGTCATGCATCATACATCAGGGTGTCATGTAGGTTCAAGAATGCACATGTATACTTAATTGTGATAATCATAGTGACTTTATAGGATTGCATAAATAAAACACTCAATAGTTTAGGTTGCATCCAATCAATCAAACGTTCGAGAAAACTCTGTGAAACTAGATCGATTATTCAAAAATAACCACATACATGTTCAGTCGAATCAAGATAGGAATATTCCAAGAAAATATGGAATCTAGGCACGAAAGCAATTCACCCAACAAGGATCCTAAAATAACCATACAATTTCCTTCACTACTCATGTTATCAAGATCTATTCAATCTAACTTGCTTCCTAGGGTGTCTACTTTCTTTTAGGGGTTCACTTGTTATTAGGGTTTCATTATCACTTTTGTCACTACAAACCCTAAATAAGAAAAACTACTCATAAACCCTAATTATATTGTCCTATCTCTCCTAATAGGCTTAGGATCAACAATTATCAACATATTTCCAAATATTTCGAATTAAACATATCAATCTCATCCTTTACCCTAAATTAGGGTTTCTACATGCATTAACATGGATTCTTGGTTTAAAACCCTAAAACATGCAATTTCTCATCTAAATCAGATTAGAATCTTTCATTATCATTCAACATGTTATTAGTACTCAAATTAACCCATTACACATCATAGATTCGTTCTTTATTCATTATTAGGGTTTCTAACCTAAGTTTAATGCACTTTTCATCAACATAATATACTTTTGAAATTAGCAACAAAATAAGGTTCTAAAACTATTTTTATCAGGCTCCTCATATTTTTCTGATCAATTTTCATATATTAAGTTTATCCATCACAACTTCCTAGCAATTTCTACGAATTTTGCAAAGAAAATCATTTTCTTGAATTGTCTGCTATTTTTAGAAAATTGTCAGTCGTTCGATCTGTGGTCCACTGGACCACGTGGGATCCAATGCTTGTGATAGAGTAACTTTTTGGATTCTGGATCTCAATTGGATAAGTGAACCATGAATTTGAGGATTTGAATGACTTTAAGGTCTATGCTTTGATATTGAATGTTGGCTTCAAACTCTAATGGAAGGAAGTTGTGATTATGAAAAAGTAATGTCTTGGTTTCATGATTAAATGAGGTTCATAGAGAAAGTTATTAGTATAATTTGATGTATCCATGAATAAAGTAATAACCTTTAACCAAGGTGGCTTTATCCAAAGTATCACACATTCCTTGTTTTGGTAAGCCACGGATTGAAAAGCCTTTAGTTAATCATATTCCTTGCTTATGAACGGATGATGATAAATCTATAACAACTTTCAAACATATCGGAGAGCATGGAGCAATGAGGTGAGTGCATGTCCATGTGGCCAAAATCACTGTTCATGGAGTGAGTGGAGAACGAGACCAGCCTGGCGGTTCTTTGCCTCGTCGAAAACTACAGACCGACCCCCCCCAACTAGTTTTTCAGGGAAAGATCAAAGAAACAGCGGCGGAGTTGCACGCTGAGATGGAGTCCCACAAACTCATGCTCGCATTGCAAACCTAGAGCCGAGCCAGACAGTTGGAAACTAACGAGACCATGATAGTAGTCCACGTGAGAGAGAGGGTGCACGCTCAACAAGAGAATAGGAGCTCGTAGCCAGTCTCTCATAGGAGTGGAGGCCATGGTGGCAAGCCAACCTAGACAAAGAGACCTAGGAGAACTAAGAGGGATCCGGGTAGATCCAGCATCATTTTAGCCCTGACGGTCGTGTGTTCGTGCGTGTCGGCGTCATGCGAGAGGCGCCTGGAAATGGGGAGAGTAGAGCCACTGCAGCGGTGGCCTTTCTCTTAGACAAGACACACGTAGGCGGGCTTCAAGGAGGAGAAGCAGTTGCAGCAGTAGCCTAGAGGTCGGCAGCGATGGCAGATGGGGAGGAGCTGTTGGCAGCTGATGGTTCTGGCGAGTAGGAGGAGAGCCAGGGCCGATCATCGAAGATCCCTCACCAGAGATATTCCTCCGCTGCGGCACCCACGCACGTCAGAACAGACGACGCACGCAGGCGGCGGGCTTTAGGCGGCGGCAGCAGCTGTCATCATGAGCAGACGAGGATCCATGGCTACGGATGTGTAGTCCCAAAAAGGAGTTGTCAAGGAGCCTTGACGTTGCTCTGATTCCTCGCCGAAGAAGCCCCGTGCGGCGGCATACGCGGAGAACAGGGGAGGCGGGTTATGTGATCGCGTCGAACGCGAGGAGGCGGAAGAGGGAGATGCCAGCTGGGTTAGCAGACCTGCAGATCCGTGGATCCAACCCCAAGATCCAGATCAGGCCCAAGAAGAAGAGAAGATCAGTTCCAGCCCATGACACGTGGCATCACATGATAGGCCAAAAAAGGTAAAAATGCCCAGTTCTTATATAATTCGTAATAAATAGCTCATTTATCAGAAAAATACATATAATATACCAAAATGTTCATAAAAATGTGTAGAACAAGATGGAAGTATAATATTAGGTTTTTAAGTAACTAATATAGTTGATATCATGTAAGATATGTAATGCTTAGTTTGTGGATAATAAATATCAAAGGATGATATAAAATTATGAGAATATGTCAGTCAATCAATATTCATGCTTATAATCCATTGGATGTCATTGATTATTATGATGATGCACGAAATCATGCAATTTACTCCATATGGCTAATTAGGGCTTTTAACCCTAAATAAAATGCAATAAATGCACACATGCTCAATACACGATGAAATTCACAGAGTAAGCTCATATCAGTATATGAAACCTCAGTTTTAATTATGAGATCATAATGATGAATAGAATCCATGTTATATGAAGATGAATCTTAATACATGTTATAAAACCCTAATCTAGGTTATTGATGTAACCTAGGGTTAATATGTGCACAAAAAGGATATGGAACTTAATGTTCAAATGATGAACTTTGATAATGAGATGTAATCTGGAAAATGTCATCAGTGAGATAATCATAAGATGATAAGACAAGTAATAAAGTACATATCCTTATGAGATAAGCAAACCCTAAAATGGATAAACTTACGGTTAAGATGAGATATAAGATGATGAGAACCTTATGATAGTATGTGATATTGTCTTAATCAGGGTTTGAATGAGATATAGATGACATGATAAATATGTGGTTTAGATTATCTCTTAATCAAGGTACGCCACTACCTCTTACTTGGCTTATTATACAATATGCTTGTGTTATGAGTATCAAAATACTTGGCATATGGTATTGATTGAAATGATTGTTCTTATATGCTATGTTGCTTGATTCTCCATAATTATTGCTATGAACACATCAAACATAATATATCTATTCCATTATATGAAAGCACTAATTCTCTTTGGTAGCATAGTGCTGGAAAGTGATCATTCTCTTTGGTAGCAGATCACATTATACCATGATCTAACTCTTTGGTAGTAGATCATAAGGCCTTACATCTCATTCTCGTTGGTAGTAGAGATGATGCATTATTCCCTCAGGTGGAAAATGCATGGATATATAATGGAAAATGTGCTTAAAATATGTGTTCTCTTTTGTTAACGAACATCTTTGTGCAAGTATATGCTTTTCTTATATTCTTCTGTTACTGCCAAGTATATTAGTTTTATCTTATTGCCAAGATATGATGAGAGGTATATAAAAGACACGTAGGCATACTCAGTACAATATTCTTGAATATTGTGCTGATGTGTACCGCATGTAATCTTTGTTTAGGTTGTGGTTATGCTCTTGAAGATCCTAGATAGTTGTGAGTTGTGTGACGAGCTGATGTGCAAGTGGACATGTTGTCTTAAGATCCTATAGTTTAGTGGTAGTACATGTATATGTATAGGTTGCAGTTCAATATGTAATATCAACTGTTGTAACAATTCATGTTGTAATTATATGTTGAATGGTGAACATGTGTGTATGGTTTTATTATTGTTCATGTACATGTGCTACTGATTGTTTCCTTCTGACTCCCTTGATTTTCTTCTTCTTAGCCTCGTGTGGGATGTTTAACTTGGGATTCTCACTGAGGTGAGGGTTTCAATTTGGACGTCACACATCAGATTAAGTTTTAGAAAATCCGGGGACGTCACAGGTGGTATCAGAGCATGAACAATAGCAAAGCCTGACATTTTCTCATTATGCAACTCAAAACTAAAGAACCTTGGACTTAATAATCTTTTAGGGTTAGATTAGTCATATTTTAGAGACTAGATCTGACCTAGCTTCTAGGTTAGCACCTAGATGTCTGAGAACTAGGTCTAGACTGGTGCTTGTTGTGTAGCAAGTCTTTAGATGTCGTTCTTTCCTTATAGTGCAGCGGTATGGGACGTTGCGTTATTTGGAAATGACGTGCATCAAGGGAAGAGAAACCCTAGACATATGGCGCTCGTTGTCTAGAATAGATACACTAGTCTACCCCTTGTTCTCACCCTTTTCATTAGTTTTCATGACACTGTACTCTGTACTATGAGTGGGACACTCATTTTTAGGATTTGGTTTTTGATTCCAATCGGATCGAACCTCGATAGTTTTCTCTGACGCTTGTTTTATCAGAGAAAGACTATATAATATTTTATTATTTATATGTATTACAAACATGTGTCCCCACACATGTACGAGTAGGAGGTGGTCATGCAACCTAAGTGAAAGTGAATGACATCAGTCTAGAAGAGAGAGTAGTTCTAGATTAGATGTCTAGAGCCTTGTCAAAATATATGATAGATGGAATAGATGAAATAAGTTTTGATGATATTATGTAAGTCTTACATAGATGACATAAGATGGTTACGATGATATATGTTCATCTTTGAGGACTTAATTTCATTTTTGAGGTTTTGAGATAAGTTTTGATGATGCAAGTAAATAGGCTTTTATGAGATAAGTTAAGCTAAGTTAAGAAAAGGTTGTGAGGATCATCATGAGCCTCAAGCTCTTTCACAAAGGAGGACCTCTAGTGTTAGGACTAGTTTTGGGGTTAGCTCAAGAGAGAGTGAGACCCACAAGGAGAAGGTCAGAGAACCTAGACTCCACGATATGAGAAATATGAGATATGTGATATGATATGTCCTAAACTAGACTACTCCTGAGTGATTGAGTTGAGTTGCTTTATGTATGATTCCTATAGTTTTGTTGAACCCTAGATGTCCTCGGGAGGACCAAACCCTAGAGACAAAGAGAGGCTGGCTATATGTGCACATGTGAACATGAATATGAGTGCCTACCATCTGGGTGAGGGAGAGAGCCCAAGACCCTGGAGGAGGTAGCTATGTTAGTTTCTGTGAAGCCTCATGCTCGGGTTGGTGGTTTCCCCCATAGGAATCTAGTGGTGTATATAAGAGATACATGAGATATAATGTTTCATGGTTAGATAACTATGAAGAGTATGTCATAGCATGTTTCGGTTTGTGCTTATGTGGCTCGATCTTGTAAGGCTATCACTAGCGCCAATGAGGTAATCCGAGAACCCTAGACTACGAGAGGAAAGATAAAGTATATATATATGAGATACTCATAGAGTTGAGTTAGCTCAGAGAGACTGAGCATGGCACTACCCTCATGGTATGTGTTAGAGGAACTTCGATTGGACTATATGAAGTTTTGATACATGTTTCACGAGCCACTTGCATAAGTTTGTTTAGCACAACCATGATATAATAATTGTAAGGATGTGGTCTAATATTGAGATGTGAGATATGAAGGATGATGATAATGTGATATTGTTGGCTAATCTTGTGATGAAATCACTACTAAATGTTGTAATTTATTATGAATAATGAAATAAGATCATATGAATGAAACATGTTACATAAGGTGTTAATCTTAATGCTTAATAAAGATGAAAAATATAGTTTGGAAGTTAACACAACATAATGATTATGACACCTTGACACAATGAGTTGAATTTAGTTAACTCATTTAGAACATGGTAATATGATGTGGGAACCCGAATGCATGGGTAAAGACAACTATGAAACTCCTAAAATATGAAATAGGTTGTTACGTAACCTGAGCTTCTAAAACCTTGTTTCAACCATTATGAAAGGTTGGATAACCCAAGATTCTTGTAAACCTCCTAGGAGTGGCATACACATGTTCTAGATCTGGTGTTATGAGAATTTTACACCTAAAGTGGTGTCCTACATGTGAAAGAAGACCTTTTGGTTTTTCCTTTGAATAAGATGATGGTTTAATTTCGAGGACAAAATTTCTTTTAAGATGTATATGATGTGATAGAATGGATTTTGGCTTAATTTCGAGGAAGAAATTTATTTTAAGGTGTGTAGGATGTGATAGAGTAACTTCTAGGATTCTGGATCTCAATTGGATAAGTGAACCACGAATTTGAGGATTTGAATGACTTTAAGGTCTATGCTTTGATATTGAATGTTGGCTTCATACTCTAATGGAAGGAAGTTGTGATTATGAAAAAGTAATGTCTTGATTTCATGATTAAATGAGGTTCCTAGAGAAAGTTATTAGTATAATTTGATGTATCCATGAATAAAGTAATAACCTTTAACCAAGGTGGCTTTATCCAGAGTATCACACATTCCTTGTTGTGGTAAGCCACGTATTGAAAAGCCTTTAGTTAATCATATTCCTTGCTTATGAACGGATGATGATAAATCTATAACAACTTTCAAACTATCAGAGAGCATGGAGCAACAAGGTGAGTGCATGTCCATGTGGCCACGATCACTGTTCATGGAGTGAGTGGAGAACGAGACCATCCTGGCGGTTCTTTGCCTCATCGGAAACTACAGATCGACCCCCCAACTAGTTTTTCAGGGAAAGATCAGAGAAACAGCGGCGGAGTGGCACACTGAGACGGAGTCCCACAAACTCATACTCGCATAGCGAACCTAGAGCCAAGCCAAACAGTGGGAAACTAACAGGACCACGACGGTAATCCACATGAGAGAGAGAGGGTGCACGCTCAAAAAGGGAACAAGAGCTTGTAGCCAGTCTCTCATAGGAGTGGAGGCCATGGCGGCAAGCCAACCTAGACAGAGAGACCTAGGAGACGATGACCTCAGGCAGAACTGAGAGGGATTTGGGTAGATCCAGTATCATTTTAGCCCCGACGGTCGTGTGTCTGTGCGTGTTGGCGTCATGCGAGAGGTGCCCGGAAATGGGGAGAGTAGAGCCACTGCAGCGGTGGCCTTTTTCTAAGAGAAGGCACACGTAGGCGGGCTTCAAGGAGGAGAAGCAGTTGCAGCAGCAGCCTAGAGGTCGGCAGCGATGGCAGATGGGGAGGAGCTGTTGGCGGCTGAGTAGGAGGAGAGCCAGGGTCGATCATCGAAGATCCGTCACCCGAGATATTCCTCTGCAGTGGCACCCACGCACGTCAGAACAGACGACGCACACAGGCGGTGGGCATCAGGCGGCGGCGGCAGTTGTCATCATGAGTAGATGAGGATCCATGGCTACGAATGTGTAGTCCCAAAAAGGAGTTGTCAAGGAGCCTTGACGTTGCTTTGATTCCTCGTCGGAGAAGCCCCGTGCGGCGGCACACACGGAGAATAGGGGAGGCGGGTTATGTGATCACGTCGAACGCGAGAAGGCGGAAGAGGGTGATGCCAGTCGGGTTAGCAGACCTACAGATCCATGGATCCAACCCTAAGATCCGGATCAGGTCCAAGCAGAAGAGAAGATCAGTGCCAGCCCATGACACGTGGCATCACACGATAGGCCAAAAAAGGTAAAAATGCCCAGTTCTTATATAATTTGTAATAAATAGCTCATTTATCAAAAAAATACATATAATATACCAAAATGTTCAGAAAAATGTGTAAAACATGATGGAAGTGTAATATCAGGTTTTTGAGTAACTAATATAGTTGATATCATGTAAGATATGTAATGCTTAGTTTGTGGATAATAAATATCAAAGGATGATATAAAATTATGAGAATATGTCAGTAAATCAATATTCATGCTTATAATCCATTGGATGTCGTTGATTATGATGATGATGCACGAAATCATGTAATTTACTCCATATGGCTAATTAGGGATTTTAACCCTAAATAAAATGCAATAAATGCACACATGCTCAATAAATGATGAAATTCACAAAGTAAGCTCATAACAGTATATGAAACCTAAATTTAAATTATGAGATCATAATGATGAATAGAATCCATGTTATATGAAGATGAATCTTAATACATGTTATAAAACCCTAATCTAGGTTATTGATGTAACCTAGGGTTAATATGTGTACAAAAAGGATATGGAACCTAATGTTCAGATGATGAACTTTGATAATGAGATGTAATCTACAAGATGTCGTTAGTGAGATAATCATAAGGTGATAAGACAAGTAATAAAGTGCATATCCTTATGAGATAAGCAAACCCTAAAATGGATAAACTTAGGGTTAAGATGAGATATAATATGATGAGAACCTGATCATAGTATGTGGTATTGTCTTAATCAGGGTTTGAACAAGATATAGATGACATGAGAAATATGTGGTTTAGATTATCTCTTGAACAAGGTACGTCATTACCTCTTGCTTGGCTTATTATACAATATGCTTGTGTTATATGAGTAGTAAAATACTTGGCATATGGTATTGATTTAAATGATTGTTCTTGTATGCTATGTTGCTTGATTCTCCATACTTATTGCTATGAACACATCAAACATAATATATCCATTCCATTATATGAAAGCACTAATTCTCTTTGGTAGCATAGCGCTGGAAAGTGATCATTCTCTTTCGTAGCAGATCACATTGTACCATGATCTAACTCTTTGGTAGTAGATCATAAGGCCTTACATCTCATTCTCGTTGGTAGTAGAGATGATGCATTATTCCCTCAGGTGGCAAATGCATGGATATATAATGGAAAATGTGCTTAAAATATGTGTTCTCTTTTGTTAACGAACATCTTTGTGAAAGTATATGCTTTTCTTATATTCTTCTGTTACTGCCAAGTATATTAGTTTTATCTTATTGCCAAGATATGATGAGAGGTATATAAAAGACACGTAAGCGTATTCCGTACAATATTCTTGAATATTGTGCTGACGTGTACCGCATGTAATCTTTGTTTAGGTTGTGGTTATTCTCTTGAAGATCATGGATAGTTGTAAGTTGTGTGGTGAGCTGATGTGCAGGTGGACCTGTTGTCTTAAGATCCTATAGTTTAGTCGTAGTACATGTATATGTATAGGTTGTTGTTCAATATGTAATATCAACTTTTGTAACAATTCATGTTGTAATTATATGTTGAATGGTGAACATGTGTGTATGGTTTTATTATTGTTCATGTACATGTGCTACTCATTGTTTCCTTCTGACTCCCTTGATTTTCTTCTTGTTAGCCTCGTGTGGGATGTTTAACTTGGGATTCTCACTGAGGTGAGGGTTTCAATTTGGACATCACACATCAGATTCAGTTTTAGAAAATCCGACGACGTCACAATGCTCCTCAGCTGCATGCCTCACCCGTGATCCAAAAGAAACAAAGGACAAGTTTTTCCTTACCTGAACTGAAGACGTAGGAGAGTGTTTTGGTAATTTACCAGGGGGTCTTCTTCAACCTCGCGCAAGCACTCTGTTGCGAGTCGTGGTCAACTCGAAGTTTGACTCTGGGATCTCGTGCACCAGCGAGCAAGCTAAGAGGCTTAGAAGTTTCGCTGCCACTATTCGAACTCGACTGGCTCCTAAATTGCATGCTTGCGTCGTGCCTCCACCCCCAATAGATCGTCGAAGCTCCGACGAGGTCAACTGGAAGATGAAGGGGAAGATTACAGTTATTTCTAGAATTGAACTCCCCAACACATTCGTCGTCACTCTCCAAAGACTCTAGGGTTGAGAGTTGATAAGTTGGTGTCCTCAAGAGCCCTTCCCTATATATAGGGTCGATGGCACAGTCTAGCAGGTTGGGGACTTCTTCCCTCGTTGATGAAAGCATCCAAAAATCAGGTTGAGAAGCTTCAGTTTAGTCTTCCAGTGATAATAGGAGTGTTTTTGTTTCCAAAAATCCACTCCTCTTTGTAAAATCTTATGATCTAGGATCTCTCGCATGTGGACTTTGCCCAAGCAATCCCCGTGAGACTGGGATTCACTCCCAGCCTTTGGATCTTCGATCCAACGGTCACGCTCTATCCGAAAATCAATAAAATCAAGATTTAATTCCCAAATCAAATTGTGACATAATTCCCTTTCTACTTTAGGATAATCTTTGAAAAATCATAACTCCTTATTCCTTTATCATTTTTCAACAAAATTTTAAAGGAGCTATGAATTGGTATTATTTGCTCGTGTACCAATCTTGAAACCCAAATTTCAACGGAAAAGGGTTTTTCCTTGATAAGCAAGTTATCCTTTAATAAAACCAATTTAATTGGTATTTTCTCTTTCTTATGCCCGGAATTATCTTCGTATGTTGGACTCCTTGGACCTCAAAGAACCCTAAAGGCACAAAATCCCATCTTGGAGGATATTCCCTTGCCTTTTTCTTTATCTTTCTCCTTTTCTTATTTAGTCATTTATTGTTTTGAATTTCTTTATCTCTTTCTTGTTATTGGGCCCAATAGCCAATAAAGCTCTCTAAACAACCAAACAAGGCTATTGTAAACGAAATCCATTGAATTCAAACAAATAAAACAATTATTGATTTCATTTATCATTAAAAGGAGAAATACAATTTCATTACATATCTAGGAAAAATGGGGTTATAACATACTCCCCTCTTTATAGGAATTTTGCCCTCAAAATTCAACAATAAAAAAAAACAACTCAGGATATGTTTTTTCCATGTCCGTCTTCATCTCCCATGTGGCCACATCCTCTCCATGGTGCTACCAAATAACATTTACCATGTCTATATTCTTACATCTGAGTTCTTTCATCTTGGTATCTAGAATTCGCAAAGGTGATTCAGGATATGTCAGCATCCTTTGAAGCTCAATAGGCTCAATGCTCAGTAGATGGATCAGATCTTTCACATATGGCTTCAGATTGGACACGTGAAACACATCATGCATCATACTATACTAAGGGGGTAACGCTAAATGGTATGTAGCTTCACCAATCCATTCTAACACCTCAAACGGACCCACTATCGGGGACTCAACTTTCCTCTGCTCTAGGCTATAGCTCAGAGCAGTCTGATTTTCAAGAATACATGCTCTCCCACAGTACACTGCACGTCAGTCTGCTTCGCATCAACATACAACTTATGTCGATCTTGGGCTCTCTTCAGCTTATGCTTGATCAAAGAGACTTTATCTGCATACACTTGGAGCTCATCTGACCTCAACAAGGTCCTCTCACCGACATCATCTCAGTGAAGCGGTGACCGACATGGTCTCCCATAAAGAGCTTCATACAGAGGCATCTCGATACTGGCTTGGTAGCTATTGTTGTAGGAAAACTCGACTAAAGGTAACTGTTGCTCGCATGATCCACCCCAATCGAGCACACAAGCTCTCAAAAAATCCTCTAATGTCTGGATCATCCTCTCTGACTGACCATCTATCTGGGGGTGATAAGCGGTACTAAACTTCAACCTTGTACCAAGTTCCACTTGTACTTGCTTCCACAACTTGGAAGTGAAATTCAGGTCTCTATCAGAGATGATGGAACTAGGTATGCCATGCAAATATACTATCTCCCTAATATACAGCTCAGCTAGGTCTGACACCTTGGCAGTGGTCTTCAGGGTAAGGAAGTGTGCTGACTTGGTAAGGCGATCTACAACAACCCATATCACATCTTGACCTCTCTTGGTCCAGGGTAGACCCACCATGAAATCCATGGTGATTTGCTCCCATTTCCACTCTGCAATCTCTATCGACTGTAAAAGTCCGCCGGGTCATTAGTGTTCAACCTTCACCATATGGCACGTAAGACAGCTGACCACATATTCCGCAATGTATCTCTTCATTCCTGGCCATCGGAAATACCTCTACAGGTCCTTAAACATCTTTGTAGTTCCTAGGTGTATCGTATACTTAGAACCATGAGCCTCTTGCATGATACGTTCCTTAAAGGGTGAATCATCAGGAACCCATGTACGATTCTCAAATCTGATACCTCCATCTACTCCCATCGAGAGATGGGTTTGTGGCTTCTTCATCAAGCCCTTCATTTGTTGAGTTCCAAACTGGTCAATTGTGTTGCCACTATCTCGTTCAACAACTCTGACTGAATCTGAATATTGGCCAATCAGACTCGGTCCTCTAATAGTTGTAGAGTCCACTCCACCGGCTCTTCTAAGCTTTTACACTGGCTAGATAGAACAGTCACACACTTGAGTTGTTTCTGACTCAGCCCATTATCTATGACATTCTCCTTTCTAGGATGATAGGCGATGGTGAAGTCGTAATCCTTCATATACTCCATCCATAATCACTATTGTAGGTTAAGGTCTCACTGTGTCATGAGGTACTTCATGCTCTTATGGTTAGTGAGGATCTCAAAGGTAGCACCATACAGGTAATGCCGCCATATCTTCAATGCATGGATGATAGCAGCCAGCTCTAAGTCATGTGTCATGCAGTTCACCTCATTGGGCTTGAGTTTTCAGGAGGCATATGCAACCACATGCCGATTTTATTCCAACACACATCCAAGTCCCATCATTGAAGCGTCGATGAATATCACAAAACCCTCATTGTTGGAAGGTAGGGTTAATACTGCGGTGGTGGTCAACTTTTCCTTTAGCTCCTAAAAATGAGCCTCACATACATCGGACAACACAAACTTCACATCCTTCTATGTCAACATGGTAAGCGGCAAGGCGTTCTTCGAGAAATCCTTGGTGAAGTGTCGATGGTATCCGGCCAACCCCCAAAAGATGTGAATCTTGGAGGGTTTTTTCGGTGTAGGCCAGTCTCAAACTTCTGACACTTTAGCTGGATCCACGACGATCATACCTCCTGAGATGACATGTTTGAGAAACATGACTCCGTCTATCTAAAACTCACATTTTGAGAACTTTCCATAGAACTTCTACTTTCTCAGGATATCAAGGGCTCTACCTAGATGGTCATGGTGTTGGGCTAGATCATCAGAATACACCAAGATGTCATCTATGAACATGATCACAAAGGATTCAAGGAAAGGCTAGAACACACTATTCATAAGGTTCATAAAGACAGTGGGTGCATTGGACAACCCAAATGGCATGACCAGAAATTCATAATAGCCATATTAGGTTCAGAAAGTCATCCTAGGTATATACTCACTCTTGAATCGTACCTGGTGATACCCAGACCTCAAATCGATCTTGCAAAAGACTCGGGCCAATTTGAGCTGGTCAAAAAGGTCATCTATCCTGGGTAATGGGTACTTGGTCTTAATGGTCACCTGGTTGATCATCTAGTAATCAATACACATCTGGAGTGATCCATCCTTCTTCTTCACAAAAATAACTGGTGCTCCCCAAGGTGACATACTAGGTCAAATGAAACCATTATCTAACAACTCCTGCAACTGGTTTTTCAACTCAAGCAACTCGGCAGGGGCCACTCTATAGGGTGCCTTAGATATAGGGTTGGTCTCGGGAGCTAACTCAATGGAGAAATCTACCTCCTTCTCATGGGTAATCCCTGGTAGATCATCTAGAAACACGTCTGCATACTCCTGAACCACCTCTACCTCTTCTAAGGGTTGCACCTTGGCCTCAGGCTTGGTGACTATGGCTAGGTATGATCGGAAGCCTTTAGATATCATCTGCTCAGCCTTCAAAGCTGACACATAAAGGCTGGTAGTCACATCTCTCCTTCCTCGAATGGTAAAGTGTGGATGATCAAGCTTCCTAATAATAATCTTCTTCTCTCTATAGCCAATCTATTTTCTATAGGTGTAAAGCCAATCCATACGAATGATTCCATCAAAATCATTCATATCGAGAAGGATGAAGTCAGTGGGAAGCTCATGACTCAGTTATTTAACTGGCAAGACAAGGATTTTTAAAAGATATGTATATATTCGACCACTTGAGGTTGTGACATCCAAAACATAGCCTGAATCCTTGATGTCCAAACAAAGCATAGTTGCCAGATTTCTCGAAATAAAAGTATTAGTAGAACCAGAATCAAAAATAGCTTTTACATTTTGTCCCATGACTTCAAGCATGCCTACATAGTTTCATACTGTATAAGATTGCTATTACATGATCAAACTAAGCTGAAAGGAAAACTCTATGGGTTATTACCCTCGATCAACCTATTGGCAATTGCCTGGGCTTCTTCATTGTCGATGGCAAACACTTTGGCTTGCCTTCTTTCTCTAACAGGTGGACCTCGAGCTGGTACTCCTCCTACTGGGGGTGCTTCTACCACTGGTTGTGCTACCACTGGACCTCTCGAATCAGGTAGAGGAGAGTTGGCGATGAAGTGTCCCTCCTGCTGGCAACGGTAGCACAACCTCTTCTCGAAGCGGCACTTCCCATGATGTGTCCGTCCATAGGTACGGCATATCTAAAAGTGATTCTCACCATGTGGCTTTCCTTTGTGTCCATGCTTGCCCTTGTGGTGGTTACACCCTTGTCTTTTCTTGTGGTCATTCTTCTATCCTTGAGTTCCTTCAATGAAACCCAGATATCCTTTGGGTGGGTTTTGAGCAGACATCATAGTCCTCTCCATGTCTAAGGTTGTGTTATAGGCTTTGTTGAAGGTTTTTGGTTTACTCACCATCACATGTGGTTTGATCGTGGGGTGAAGACACTCCACAAAATGGTCCACCCACCTTTCCTCATCCATCATGTGTCCAAAATGCTCCAGGATATGAAACTTATGGCCAAAATCTGAAACGGATAAGTTACCCTGGGTCATGTTGGTGAACTCTCTTTCCTTCTCCTTCTTAGCTGATGTGGGGATGAATCTAGCAGTGAAGATAGTCCTGAAGTCAGTCCATGCCATTGGTTCTTCACTTAGATCTCATCCCATGATGTGGTTTTCCCACCATATCTTGGTTGCTCCTTCCAAGAGGTGAGCAGCAAAAAGAACCTTCTTGTTTGGTTATACCTCAAGCATGTGAAAACCATTCTCAACTGCCAGCAGCCAAGCATCCACTTTGTCGACCACTTTGGTATTATCCTCTCCCCAGAATATCTCAATGTTCATCTTGACGAAGTCTAGAATGGTGACTCTGAGTCAGGGACAAACGGAAAGTGATTCTCCATTTTCATCTCTGGATATATCTCTAAGGGCTAGAGCACTGATGGCCTCAGTTAGCCTCTTCTGTTGTTCCATCCATAGGGCATCTGGGGTGTGAACCACCATTGCCAGTCCTGGACCACTGGTCTGGTTCTCCTCAACCTTGACTTCATCCTTAGACATGTGTTACTCTTCCTGGTCCATCTCAAAGTTGTCAAAAGTTACTGCCTTAGGATCAGGGCCTTCTTCTGAGGCTCCCTCATGTCTTTATCTCTTCTTAGAGGACTCACCACCATGGTTCCTCTTCCTCTTTTTAGAAAATCCCTTTCCCTTGTGGGGAGGCCAACCACCCCTAGATGGGTTCTCGGTGGCCTTGGGGATAGCTATGGTCTTCACTCAAGCTATCTACATAAGCATACAATCAAACTTTAGTTTACGCTTAAACTAATTATACTTGTGCTGATGAAATCCTATTTATGTATCTTTTATTAATTTGATGTAGGATTCCTTAATCCTTATCATACTTAAACTTACCTCAAGAGGGTGGGGAAGAGAGAGAAAATCCTAAATATTAGAATCCTTAATTGAATTAGGGTTGAGAAGGGATGAAATAGATGAGAGAGTCCTAAAGGTATCTTATTTCGAGTTCGAACCTTAGACATTGGTCAGGAAGTCACACTTCATCTGGGAGTCCTTGTGACTGACTAGTGGGGTGGAGGAAAATATTACCAACCTCCAGATCGTGATCCTTTTCTAGACACCTCCGTCTTTTGGAAAAACCACTAATAACTCCCTCAGTTCTACGAAGTTTGTAAAATTTAAATATTACTAAGGATTAAACGAGGAACCATGGCTCTGATACCAAATGTAACGACCTCGCCTCCTGGTAACCCCCAATTAAGGGAGACCAAAAGGTCAGAGACGTTATCCTAATACTTTTGGATCTGTGGTTTGATATTTAATCAATAATAATTATCAAATTCTACCTAAACTAAACTGATAATCTGGAATAAAATAAATCTCTTGATACCTTGTAAAAATTTTTTATTTCTAGACTTCTATCCACAAATGGAGTCTATCTATCTATTCCTCCTTGAATTGATTATTCATACATTCACAATGTTTCAGTCTACTGTTTGTCCTTTTCAATGATTGTACCTAAAACACTGACAAATTAAATGTCGGTCAGTATATTTCTATATTGGTATGTGGGGGGCAATCACAATTCACAAATAATTGCTAACAACCTAATTATCACAAATAAGTTATTAATAATCAATTCACGTTTTCAATGTGACATTCTCAACAACTTTTGCCCTAAACCTTGGATTACCCTCTCTTAGGGTTTTGTCCTTATAAGGGACATAAGGCCTCCTTCTCCAACCTAAGCTTGGTGCCTGGGGTCATCTCTCATGGTGCCCATTGGTCTTCCCTCCGGGGCTTGACCGGATAGACCTTCCCTCTAGGGCTTGGTCATGCATCATACATCAGGGTGGCATGTAGGTTTGAGAATGCACATATATACTTAATTGTGATAATCATGGTGACTTTATAGGATTTCATAAATAAAACACTCAACATTTTAGGTTGCATCCAATCGATCAAAAATTCAAGAAAACTTCGTGAAACTAGATCAATTATTCATAAATAACCACATACCTCTTCAGCCGAATCAAGATAGGAATATTCCAAGCAAATATGGAGCCCAGGCAAGCAAGCAATTCACCCAAGAAGGATCCTGAAATAACCATACAATTTCCTTCACTACTCATGTTATCAAAATCTACTCAATCTAACTTGCTTCCTAGGGTTTCTACTTTGTTTTAGGGTTTCACTTGTTATTAGGGTTTCATTATCACTTTTGTCACTACAAAACCCTAAATAAGAAAAACTACTCATAAACCCTAATTATCTTGTCCTTTCCCTCCTAACAGGCTTAGGATCAACAATTATCAGCATATTTCCAAATATTTCGAATTAAACATATCAATCTCATCCTTTACCCTAAATTAGGGTTTCCACATGCATTAACATGGATTCTTGGTTTACAACCCTAAAACATGCAATTTCTCATCTAAATCATATTCAAATCTTTCATTATCATTCAACAGGTTATTTGAACTCATATTAACCCATTACACATCATAGATTCAATCTTCAATCACAATTAGGGTTTCTAACCTAAGTTTAATGCATTTTTCATCAACTTAATATACTTTTGCAATTAGGAACGAAATCATGTTCCAAAACTATTTTTATCAGGTTTCTCATATTTTTCTGATCAATTTTCATATATTAAGTATATCCATCAGAGCTTCCTAGTAATTTCTACGAATTTTGCAAAGAAAATCATTTTCTTGAATTATTTTCTATTTTCAGAAAATTGTCGACCGTTTGATCTCTGGTCCACTGGACCACGTAGGATCCAATGGTCCTCAGCTGCGCACCTCACCCACAATCCAAAAGAAACAAAGGACAAGTTTGTCCTTACCTGAACTGAAGATGCGGGAGGGTGTTTTGGTAATTTGCCTAGGGGTCTTCTTCAACCTCGTGCGAGCACTCTACCGTGAGCCGTGATCAACTCAAAGTTTGACTCTGGGATCTCGTCCACCAGTGAGAAAGCTAAGAGGCTCGAAAGCTTTGTCGCCACCGTCCGAACTCGACTGGCTCCTCAATTGTACTCTCATATCATGCCTCCACCACCAACAGATCGCCGGAGCTCCGACGAGGTAGACTGGAAGATGAGGGGGAAGATTCGAGTTATTTCTAGAATTGAAATCGCCAACACATTCGTCGTCGCTCTCCAAAGACTCTAGGGTAGAGAGTTGATGTGTCACTGTCCTCAAGAGCCCTCCCCTATATATAGGGTCGATGGAACAGTCCGGCAGTTTGGGGACTTCTTCCCTCGTCTACGAAAGTATCCAAAAATTGGGTCGAGAAGCTTCGATTTAGTCTCCCGGAATTTATTGGAGTGTTTTTGTTTCCAACAATCCACTCCTCTTCACAAAATCTTCTGATCTAGGATCTCACAGGTGGACTCTGCCCAAGTTGTCCCCATGAGACTAGGATTCACTCCAAGCCTTTGGATCTTCGATCCAACGGTCATGCTCTATCTGAAAATCAATAAAATTGGGATTTAATTCCCAAATCAAATCATGACATAATTCCCTTTCTACTTTAGGATAATCTTCAAAAAATCATAACTCCTGATTCCTTTATCCATTTTGAACCAAATTTTAAAGGAAGCTATGAATTGGTTTATCTACTTATGTACCAATTTTGAAACCCAAATTCCAAAGGAAAAGGGTTTTTCCTTCATAAGCAAGTTATCCTTTAATACAACCAATTTAATTTGTATTTTCTCTTTCCTATGCCATTATCTTGGTATCTTGGATTCCTTGGATCTCAAGGAACCCTAAAGGCACAAAATCCCATCTTGGAGGATATTCCCTTGCCTTTTTATTTATCCTTTCTCCTTTTCTTATTTATTCATTTAATGTTTTGAAATTCTTTATCACTTTCTTATTACTACGTCCAATAGCCAATAAAGCCCTCTAAGCAACCAAACATGGCTATTGTAAACGAAATACATTCAATTCAAAAAAATAAAGCAATTATTGATTTCATTTATCATTAAAAAGAGAAATACAATTTCATTACATAGCTAGGGAAAATGGGGTTATAACAGTTGACGTGGCTCTGATTCCACTGTTGGGTTTTAGGAGAGGCAGAGATGGCAGCGGAAATAAAAAATTTCTCCCCAAACCCAGAACCCAAAGAGATCTCGTCAACATCTATACGGTACAAAGGATTGTTTGTAGAGGGGTACCCTATCTCGAGGTTTGCTCAGAAAAGTAACCTCACGGTGATTACTTCTGGTCTTACCTCTGGTCTTTACCTCTGGTCTTAGACGGTGTCTGTGCAGCTCCTGGTCGCACCTGGACTGACAGATTAACGGTTGTCCTCCAAGCGGTAGAAATCTCTTGCCTCTATAGTAGTCCACACAGACCACCAAGAACTCCAGTCATCCTATCCTACAGGACACTAGAAGGAGTCGTCCCCTTCTGTCGGCATACTAGTCACCAACATGCTCTCCGGCCACCAGTTGTTGTCCTGCAGTTGTCTTTCCCTCATTGTGCCTCCCTAGTCGGGTAGCACATGCTCAATCTCTCCTGGTTCACAATTGGAGAGAACAACTTTGCAGAGCAACTGGTGTAGTCTGAGCTGTGTCTGGGAAGCCCCTAATACCCCTATATTTATAGTAGAGGGTTGGGTCAGGGTTCCCAATCTGTGTGGGAGTAGAAGGGTCCAGAATTTCCATGAATTGATACACTGTGGCAGGTGAACCGGTCGTTTAACAAACAAACTGATTGTTTGGGAACTGAACTGATCAGTTCATCTCATGGACTGGTCGTTTAGAGAGCTGAACCAATATTGGTCATTTCACTTCCCAGGGCAGTTCCCAATTGACTTTCCTCTTTCCGTTTCCAATTAATCTAAAGATCAATACTTCTCCCAATCGAATTATACAAGTGAAACGAAAATATTTTCTCACCAACTTAACTTTCCCAAATTGGCTCATTTAGTCTAGTTGAACCGATCGATTCAACACTTGAACCGGTCATCTCACTTGACTTTGAGCCGATCGATTCAATAGTTTGAACCAGTCAGTTGGCAGTCTAGGTTGTGTAGAAATCAGTCAATGCAATTCTCAATCAATCTGACATCCAAATCAATTCATCCCACACTTGAACTTGGTGATTCTAAGTCAAGTCAATTGATTGAACGTTTAATTGAACTAACAAACACATTTATTAAACAATATATACATCATTCATGGATAAACTCCTCTTCCATGTTAAATCCTATCTCTGTGACCCTATAGGCCCATTTCATGTTGGCAGTAAAAGTCCATAACACTTATGACTTCACAAGCAAAGAGTGGTGCCTAGTCGCACATCAGTGCTACCCAAGTGAAAAGGAAAGTTGGAGAACAACTTTCAATCCTACAATCCATGATTGGTGTTATAGTGAATGTATAATTCCTTTGTCACTGATATCCCAAATGAACTCATGGCATGGAACAATCATCCTTTCAATGTTCATTCACTTCCTTGATCTTAGATCAGACTGGATGAGATATGTTTGACATCAATATCACATATTTATTCACACATGCATGTGCATGCCTTTCTCTATCTTACTCATCAAGTGGCCATGGACATCAAACTCCCTTAGGAGGGACAAATCCCATATCTATCACTCACCCCTCAAAAGAACCATGTGTCAAAGTCACCCAATCATCACATTTATAACAATCTATATTTTAGGACTGCGTTTGATGATGTCAAAGTATACCCAATGACATGTGTTGAGTGTAGTGATTTTAGCTCAAAGAATAAAACTCATCACCATCACTGTGAGAGGAGACTATGACTACCAAGTCATGGTTCCATGTGTTACTCTCACGGTGGGTTTGTCTGATACACTTTTTCTCTAACAAGTACCTATGTGCTTGGTTTGATATCACTATATCATGACTAATGAGATTCTATCATCAACCAACACGCAATCTAGCCTTGTGTGTCATTGGTGTCCATCAACCTTCCGCAATGACATCTGACTAGGGACATAACAAGAATGTACAAACTCTTAACATCCGTATAATCTCATCGTTCAAGTCACGTACTTGAAGGCATACGTCATTGAGTACTACCATTCTCTAGACATTCAATCTATTTTGTCATTATCTCACAACTCACTGAACCAAATGCATTTGAAGCTTTCCTTTGATGTATATCAAATCAATCTTAATGTATCCCACCAATCATCCCATGATTGCCTCTCCGGGCATATATACCAACACAAAGAACTTGAGGTCTATTTGTATTACATGTTTTCTAATTTAAAATATCCCTAAGACCACATCACTTACTTGAAGAATCTCTTAGAAAGGTTACAATGATTATCCCTATGCTTTATCTAAAAATTTTAATATGGGGTTACATTTGGCAACTGTTGGGTTTTAGGGGAGGCAGAGAAGGCAGCGGAAACAAAATTTTCTCCTCCCCAAACCCAGAACAAGGAAATGCGTCAACGTCTATACAATAGGAAATGATGGTTTGTGGAATCATACCTTGTCCCGAGCCTTTCTCGGTGACAAGACCTCGTGGCTTGTGTAGTCTTCACTTCCGGTCTTGGACGGTGTCTGTGCAGCCCCTGATCGCACCGAGACTGACAACACCTAGTCTCACCGGGACTGTAGGGATTGACAGCTGTCCTCCGAGCAGCAGAAATATGCCGCCTCTGAAGTAGTCCACACGGACCACCTAGAACTCCAATCACCTTATCTCAAAAGGAATTGGAAGGAGTCACACCCTCCTGTCAGTGTACTACTCACTGAAACACTCTCCTGCCATCAGTCACTTTCTACAGTTGCCTTTCCCTTGGTGTTCCTCCCTTATCGGGTAGCACTTTCTCAGGCTCTCCCGGTTACAAGAACCAGAAAGAACGACAACTTTACAGAGCAACTGGTTGCACTGAGTTGTTCTTTGAGAAGACCCCAATACCCCTATATATATAGGAGGGTCATGGGATAGATTTCTCTGTCCCGGGCAATGCGGGACTAAAGCAGGAATACAAGGGTTTGAGATTTTCCACAAAAACAACCAACTGCGCAACTGGAACCGATCGTTTCATTTCTGAAACGGCCAGTTGCGGACCTGAGGCAGTCTGTTGACACCTCAACCGATCGGTTGGGACCCATAAGATGGTCGGTTCACTTCTGAACTGGTCAGTTCGTGGTCCTGGTCAGTTCCCGATTGACTTTTCCTATTTTGTTTCTAATTGGTACCTAATACCAATCCTTGTTCCAATCAAATTGGGCAAGTGAAACGAAAAGAAATTTCTCACCAATCCTACTTTCCCAACTTGCTCGGTTGGACCAGTTGAACCGATAGTTTCAACACTTGAAGCGATTGTTTCACCCTCTCCATCATCCGATCGACTCACCATCTGAGTCAATCGGTTCACCAAGCTCAGTCGATCGGTTCATCACATGAGCCGATCGGTTGGGAGTGCAGATTGTGTAGAATCAGTCAATTGTAGTTTCAATCAATCTGATATTCCAATCAATGTGTCCAACACCTTGAACATTATGACATTGAGCTATCAATTAATTGAGTGTTTAATTCAACTACTAAACTCCTTTAGTAATCAATCTAAACATTATTTGTGGACAAAACTCCTCTTCCAGGTTAAATCCTATGTGTGTGACCCTGCAGGTCCATTTCACGTTGGCAGTGAAAGTCCATAACACTTATGACTTCACATGAAAAGAGTGGTGCCTAGTCACACATCAGTGCTACCCAAGTGAAATAGAAAGTTGGAGAACAACTTTCAATCCTACAATCCGTGAATGGTGTTATAGTGAATGTATAATTCCTTTGTCACTGATATCCCGAATGAACTGGAGGCATGGAACAGTCATCCTATCAACGTTCATTCACTTTCTTGATCTCAGAGTAGAGTGGAAGAGATTTGTATGACATCAATATCACATATTGATTCACACATGCGTTCACGCCTTTCTCAATCCTACTCATCAAGTGGCCATGGATATCAAACTCCCTCAGGAGAGACAAATGCCATATCTATCACTCACCCCTCAAAAGCCCCATGTGTCAAAGCCACCCAATCATCACCTTTATAACAACCCATGTTTTAGGACTGCGTTTGATGATGTCAAAGTGTGCCCAACGACATGTGTTGAGTGTAGTGATTTCAGGTCAAAGAATCACACTCACCACCATCACTGTGAGTACTGACTGTGACTACTGTGTCATGGTTCCATGTGTCAAACTCATGGTGGGTCTGTCTGGTACACTTGTTCTCTAACAAGTACCTATGTGTTTGGTTTGATATCTCTATATCATGACTAATGAGATTATGTCATCAACCAACACCACAATCTAGTCTTGTGTATCATTTTTGTCTATCTACCTTCCACAATGACATCCGACTAGGGACATAATGAGAATGTACAAACTCTTAGCATCCGTATGGTCTCATCGTTCAGGTCCTGAACCTGAAGGCATACATCATTGAGTACTATCATTCTCTAGAGATTCATTAATATGTTCTATCACTATCTCATATGACTGAACCAGAAAGAATTAGAAGCTTGCCATCAATGTTTATCAAATCAATCCTAATATATCCCACCAATCATCCCATGATTGGCTCTCAGGGCATACATACCAACAAACTCCCACTTGCACTGCGAGCCAATCACCCTCGAATCATATTCATAGTGATCTTCAAACATGTCCCACATGTTACTGTGCTCTAGTGCGAACATAATGAGTTATGAAAACACCTTGCCAAAGTCAGTTTTAACTGCATGTCTCTCATCTCTTCGTTGTAAGTCACACGTATGAGATGGAGTTGCCGTAATATGCGATCTAGTATTCCTTTGCTAACCTTTAGCCACATTGCATGATCAAGGATTCCATACTTGTCATCAATGAGTGAAATATCTATAAGTTCATCTCATGAACTTCCATATCCATATAGTATCCACTGATGTTCTCCAACACATAGATACTCAGCGTTTCCTTTTAAAATGGTTTTATTGGAACACTTCCAATTATCAACAAACTTTCACTTTTATATATCTTATATATAATTTGCGATTAATTTTCTACCCTTTCGGAAGTTCACATCAATGTAACTCTTTACATTGAACTCTTCCTTATCTCCATAGAACTAGTACTTATCAAGTTCTCATGGTATTCCAGTAACCTTTACTGGAAGTAGACATACATCCACTCATCATGTCTCACATACGATTTATCAGGATGAACACATCATATTGCCATGTCATACATACAAGATGATGAATGCATTTTGTTCTTTCCATGCAAGATAATGGGATGATTACATACATGATAGATCCACATCTATTCTTAGTGTTCCCATTCTTCATAAGAATTGGACACTTGGCCTTGGGATACTAACTCCATGTAACATGGACAAGTTTTCTCCCACTGAATCTGTGCATACTAAACCCTTCAGTACAGATTGCCAATGTATGTTTTCTCCTTTCAGGTCAAGAGGTTTTCGAGAACTATCTCTATAGATCTCTATTCCTATCACATAGGAAACATATCTATCTTCCTTAAAGATAATTTCCACTTTTGGATTTCCATTCTAGAACATTTCCATTTCACGTCAACATGTGGAATGTGAACACGCTCCCACTAAATCACAGATCCCTTCTTTATCTTTGACATACCAGTCAAACCCTTTGACTATATCATCAAAGTAAAGATCCAATTCTGAGTTGCTTGTACTCAATCAATCACATTGACTAGTCCATTGTAACTTATAGACTTCATTTGCATTAGTGGATCATAAACCTTATAGGTTGTGTCACGTACACATCCTTGTTTTATTCCTCATAGGAATGCAGTTTTAGTATCCATATGTCTAATGCTTAGTCATTAAGTTGTAATCAACAAGCATCATCCTTCTCAAAATGTTATCCATGTGTCTTAAGATTCATTTGCACTTATGGATTTCATCCAATGGGTTCTACCATCAAGGTCATACCTTATGGTTCACATGGATGTCATTTAGGATGTAATGGTCAAAAACCATAACTCAAATTTTGGTTCATCATATTCATCTAGATAGTTGACTCATCACATGAACAACTTATCACATAGATAAACAAGGTGTGTCCGTCAAGGATATAAGAACTTACAACTCCTTCTGATTCTTAATGTCCTTTATTTGAGTGGGGTATTCTTTTATTAAGAAGAATTCAGTTATTTGATAATCATTCTCTAACTCCTTAGAGTATGATTCCTTCTTGATTTAGACATCACCATGCCTTAATCATGAGTTCACTATGATATATTATCATAATCACTCATAAGGATCTCAAACATTTGGTCCAAGTATTTCATTCATTGATCTCATCAAGAATTAACACTTTACCAAATGTGTACTTCATTTATGATATTCTTGAACACTTCAAGATATTCATATTGGTATTTCTTTAAACACCATTTGAAATATTTAGCATTTTCTCCAATAGATATGTAAATACATCACATGTATTATACCTAATAGGACAATCATTCTCCCACTACCATTAGTGAAGATTGATTAATCATGTCCAAGATATTCATGTCTCTTACTGGTTCTCTAACCAAAAGAGTCTAGATTTATCCATCACATGGAAAATAGAAATGAATTTCTCATGATTGATGCTAACTTGATTGTTTGAGTTATCTATAACTTTTAGGTATCATTTTATCTTATGCATATCAAATACCACAAGATAAACAAGGCATTGCCACAAAGATCATATCTTTAGAAATTGAAAATCTCTTTATTGATTTCCATCATTGTCATATAATATGATAAAATAAAGTGTTTCTATCTATTGGCAAATATGAAATAGCAGTTCATAACTGTATTACATGCCTTTTAGGCTAAAAATAAACTAAACTACTCCTATCTATGGTGGAAACACTTGACCCATTTATTGAGTGTTTTACACTTTACATCTTGGTATCATATACCTCAAAAGTGTTACAAGTTCACTTTCATGACACCTTTAAGTAGAGACGTCTGTCGCCTCCTTCTTCTTTTGTTCTTCCAAATAGAGAGGACAATTCCTTTTCCAATGTCCTGGCTTTTGATAATGGTGGCAATTGCCTTTCTTGGTCACGCCTCCCTTGGCCTTGAGAGTTGAAGATGACTTGGGCTCCTTGCTAGCATCAGAACCGTTCTTAGCTTTTCCCTTGCCCTTACGAATGGACTTGCCTTTCTTGCTCATGATCACCATCATAGACTTAGGCTTGTCCTTCTTCATCTGTGTCTCAGCTGTCCTCAACATGCCCAACAACTCTGACAGTGGCCTATCAAAGTTGTTCATGTTGTAGTTCATCACAAACTGACTATAGGATTCTGGCAACGATTGCAGTATCACGTCAGTAGCCAACTCTTGGCTCAGTGGAAATACCAGTCTTGTCAGGTTCTCCACATACCCAATCATCTTGAGTGTGTGAGGACCAACTAGATCTCCTTCTGTCCTGATGCACTTGAACAGTGCCCTTGAGACATCATATCTCTCTTGTCGTGCTTGATCTTCATACATGTTCCTGAGATGCTGAATCATCTCAATGACACCCATGTTCTCATGTTGTCTCTGCAACTCGTGGTTCAAAGAGCACAACATCAAGCACTTTGCATCAATGGAATCATCAGAATGCTTCTTGTAAGCATCCCTTTCTGCCTTTGGTGCATTAGGAGCAGGTACCTATGGAATTCGAGTATGCAGGACATAGAGTTTTCGCTCTTGAGTGAGAACAATTCTCAATGTCCGATACTAGTCGTGGAAGTTTGTCCCATTTATCCTGTCCTTTTCAAGGACCGATCGCAAAGAAAAGTGATTGTTGTTTGTTGTCATTTCTACTACAAAAGGAAATATGCAATTTTAGTCCAAAAACACATTTTTGACTTATTTGATTGATTTGAAAAGTTGACGATATAATTAGGCCTTTAATTACTTATCACTCCCACTATTTTAGTTCAAATTGATTGCCCTCACCATCAATTTGGAAGATTGCAGCGTACAACCTTCTAGTGGGCAAGATCCTAAAATCCTCTAAGTCATGGACCGGCTTGGGCTGTCACCCACAACTTAGATCTCTCAGGTAGGAAACTCTTACCAATTGCATCATATGCAACTCTTGATAAGATGTCATATGTGACTCCTTGCCATGATCATCTCCATGCCTCAAGGTGCTAGATCCTATCTAGGTCACCTTGTTAAGTCCGACCCAAATCCAACACGATGAATATGCACCCTGCTTGGGAAGACCCACATATCCATCGTTCATGCTTCCATTAGATAGATGGTGCACCACGCTTGGGCGTGCCCACACTTGGTCGATCAAGCTTTTCACATGTGTCGCATTTGGAAGGCATCTAAAACTTAATATTTAATGAGGGATTTGGTTTTATATACATATACATATCCAATCAACACAATATATAGTACGTATCATATACATGCTATATCCCACAGAAAACATGTGAAACGATAAAACTGATGATTATGGCCATCCTATTGTGATTCCTCGAGCCAAGAGGAATCATGGTCATCTAGGTCTACATCACATGCAACTTGTACAAGATGAACTTTGTGCCTTGCCTTTCTGGGTTTGATCAACTCATCACATGACTGATCGGCTCGCCATCAGGCCGGTCGGCTGGGTGCCACCAGCTGATCGGTTGGCTCCTCCAACCGATCAGTTTGCCTGGTCATCGTGCATCTCATCATGGCCGCCACTCTCTTGTCTCACTCCTTGAACCAGTCATCAACCGATCGGCTCACTCCTTGAACCGATCATCTTGAACGTCAACTGATCATCTCGAATGTCAACCAATCGGTTCACGCCTTGAACCGATCATCTCAGCTGTCATCAGGATGTCCTCCATTCTTTGACATAATAGGAAATAAAATTCTATCCTATTTTACATTGTTAAAAGAGAAACCTCGAGTTACATTCGAGGGGAGCAAAGGTAGGAAAGAAATCTCGAATTATTTCGAGTTACATCAGGAATAGGAGAAAGGGAATCAGTGCGCAAACTGAGATGCAAGAAACCACATACAACCATACACAGATAGGGTTTATTGGCCATAACCACACTATACATCCACCACAAAACTCGTTTAAGGGCGACACGTATCGAGTGCTTTCATAATACATATCATATATGTAAATTGGGATTTTTAGATTTAGGATTGGACATGCATAAAGCCAAATTTATTCTCATCGTATGCAATAAATAAAGGCGACAAACCAAAATCGATCATATTGATAATACTAAACTATAGAGCAGTTAACCTGGCTCTAATACCACTGTTGGGTTTTAGGGGAGGCAGAGAAGGCAGCGGAAACAAAATTTTCTCCTCCCCAAACCCAGAACAAGGAAACGCGTCAACGTCTATAAAATAGGAAAGGATGGTTTGTGGAATCATACCTTGTCCCAAGGCTTGCTCGGTGACAATACCTCATGGCTTGTGCGGTCTTCACCTCCGGTCTTGGACGGTGTTTGTGCAGCCCCTGGTCGCACCGAGACTGAACCTGAACCGATTGTTTCATTTCTAAAACGGTCGGTTGGGGACCTGAGTCGGTCGGTTGACACCTCAACCGATCAGTTGGGACCCATAAAACGGTCGGTTCACTTCTGAACCGGTTGGTTCGTAGTCCTGGTCAGTTCCCGATTGACTTTTCCTCTTTTGTTTCTAATTGGTACCTAATACCAATCTTTGTTCCAATCAAATTGGGCAAGTGAAACGAAAAGAAATTTCTCACCAATCCTACTTTCCCAACTTGCTCGGTTGGACCAGTTGAACTGATCATTTCAACACTTGAAGCGATTGTTTCACCCTGTCCATCATCTGATTGACTCACCATCTGAGCCGATCGGTTCACCAAGCTCAGCCGATCGATTCATCACATGAGCCGATCGGTTGGGAGTGCAGATTGTGCAAAATTAGTCAATTGCAGTTTCAATCAATCTGATACTCCAATCAATGTGTCCAACACCTTGAACATTATGACATTGATCTATCAATTAATTCAGTGTTTAATTGAACTACTAAACTCCTTTAGTAATCAATCTAAACATTGTTTGTGGAAAAAACTCCTCTTCCAGGTTAAATCCTATGTGTGTGACCCTGTAGGTCCATTTCACGTTGGGAGTGAAAGTCTATAACACTTATGACTTCACAAGCAAAGAGTGGTGCCTAGTCACACATCCGTGCTACCCAAGTGAAATAGAAAGTTGGAGAACAACTTTCAATCCTACAATCCGTGAATGGTGTTACAGTGAACGTATAATTCCTTTGTCACTGATATCCCGAATGAACTGGAGGCATGGAACAGTCATCCTGTCAACGGTCATTCACTTTCTTGATCTCAGAGTAGATTGGAAGAGATATGTATGACATCAATATCAAATACTGATTCACATATGCGTTCACGCCTTTCTCAATCCTACTCATCAAGTGGCCATGGATATCAAACTCCCTCAGGAGAGACAAATCCCATATATATCACTCACCCCTCAAAAGCCCCATGTATCAAAGCCACCCAATCATCACCTTTATAACAACCCATGTTTCAGGACTGTGTTTGATGATGTCAAAGTGTGCCCAACGACATGTGTTGAGTGTAGTAATTTCAGGTCAAAGAATCACACTCACCACCATCACTATGAGTACTGACTGTGACTACCGTGTCATGGTTCCATGTGTCAAACTCACGATGGGTCTGTCTGGTACACTTGTTCTCTAACAAGTACCTATGTGTTTGGTTTGATATCTCTATATCATGACTACTGAGATTATGTCATCAACCAACACCACAATCTAGTCTTGTGTATCATTGTTGTCTATCTACCTTCCACAATGATATCTGATTAGGGACATAATGAGAATGTACAAACTCTTAGCATTTGTATGATCTCATCATTCAGGTCCTGAACCTGAAGGCATACGTCATTGAGTATTGTCATTCTCTAGAGATTCAATCTGTTCTATTACTATCTCATATGACTGAACCAGAAAGAATTGGAAGCATGCCTTCGATGTTTATCAAATCAATCTTAATATATCCCACCAATCATCCCATGATTGGCTCTCAGGGCATACATACCAACAGTAACATCCCAAGACACATCATCATCAAAAGATAAATCAAAACCAATCTTGATAAGAACTAACCATCAATGAGAGGCCTTAATTAAAACTATAATAGGAGATCAAAAGTATTCTTGGTCTTCTCCATTAAATTAAATTCTTCATAACCAAACTAAAACCACTTTGTACGCCTATATGTAAAATCCTAGTGAATGGTTATACCCCAATGAAACAACTCATCTAAAGAAGAAATCCATAAGTTCAAGCCCTATCCTTCTTAGACATCGGTTTTGAATCCTAATGTTATATACCCCCCTTTAGTTATTAGTATAACGCCTCTATGGGTGGCATCTTGAGCCAATTAATCGCTAAGGATTAGCATGCCACATACTACTTGTCAAATAATTTCAATGACACCGACGCACAACACATCACCACTAAAAATTACTACTTGATCTTAGTACATGCTAGTAGGAAGTTATGTCACTGTCTAGTGATGCACTCTTTACAAGTCATCACAAGTCATGATCTACTATGATTTATGTTTTAATGAACATAATCCATTGGAAGATGTACCACATGGTAGGTGTTTTTACATGAATTCAAAATCAAATTCCTACCAATGAAGGGTATCAATGCAAAATCCTTAACATATCATATAATAGACTTCCCTCTCCCTGAGGAACAATGACATGAAGATGAGAACCCCAAAAAATACATCAATGATCAACACACCCAACTTCATCATATTATAGATCTATATTTTAGGAAAATATACTTTAAACAAGTTGTCAACCACGAAGAAGTACTATTGAAGAAATTATCAAGACCCACATGTAAGAACATGTATGTGGTTGAAATTTAGTTCCATTAACAAGTGGACAAAAATGAAGCTTGCATTGTGGAACTTCAAATTTCCAACTAGAAAGTGGCACATTATTCTCAAGTATACTAAGTTCTCTTTTGATCATCTCAAAGGTCAATAAAAATTAGATTACTCACAATTTGAACCTCACACCCTATCGAGAATAGATAAGCTTGCTTTATAGAGATGTTGGAAAAACTTACTCAAATAGCATGGAATGAGATCACATGCCTTTGCAAAAACTTCTTCTGCATTCTCCTTATCAATATTCATCCAAGGTGAAAAAATATGCTCATTCAAAGTCCAAACATAAGCACAGTGGACCAGTGGTGTACTTTTTGACAATGTTGTCATCAATGAAGAAAAGGAGTGGTTCCAAAATATCAAAGAATATCCCAACAACAAATCATCTCACATGCCTATACAAATGGAATAGCAAGTTCCTAGGCAATAAGACATACAATACATCCAAGGAGAGGAAGATAACTAATGTGAGTTGTACAACTAAACCCTACTATGATGCATTAAATAGATGGAGTATAAGAAAATGATGAAGGAGATCCAACAAATACAATGTAAATCACATATGATTGGAGTCAAACTTGTGAAAAAATTCAAATTCTATTATGAGAACACCATGGAGACATATAGCTTCCAATATGTATACAAATATCACTGCTAAATTCATGGTAACTACATTCATGCACCAACCAACGATCTTTACAATATATCCATGACTTGGTCCTTCTCTTCTTTGGGAATCAACATTATTTGAAGATCCATCCTAAATCTTTGATTGGAAAATACTTCCTTATGATTGCAATCAAATATTTCAATAGTGAGTGGAAGTAGACTCCATCCCCGTTAACTCAGCTTAGAAGATGATTAAATTTTTCAAGAAAAAAATCATATGACTCTATGTAACAGAAAATTCAGCTTTAAAAAATGTACAAACTTCATTACCAAATCCATCAAGTATTATGCAATCTTATTATGGATAAAGATCGCCAAAAATTATGATACACCTCCCAATGAAAGGAGTCTTGGAGGCTTTAAATAAGAAAATGATTAAGATCATACCACGGGTAGTCAAGATCCCATCTTGCCAAAAAAATACAAGAACCTCAAAATTTCTATGATGGAATGGGCCAAGGATCATGTCTACTTCATCAAGACACAAGAAAAACAATGAATAAAGGCTTTTGTATCAAGAAGAATTCTATTAAGCTAGAGTATCCTGCATAACCAATAACAGTTTCTATTCCTAAAACTTCCAGAAGGGTGAGTTGGTACTTTGTTCAATACAATACATTGATATCATGGGAAAGTACAATAAAAATGTGAATGACTGTACATTGTCCATGGCATCTATGATGGGGGAAACCTACTATTAAATATGGATATTGATATTAATATTCACTACAGAAATGCAAGACTCTTTAACACTAGTACATTTGATGAGAATGCTTCTCCAACATCAAGTTTATGATAAGGATCACCCCTAGGGCCATTAACCACACCCACATTAATTCACTCAATACTTAAATCACTTATCTGAAACTGGATAGATTTACATGTAGAACATCTGAGCTAGTAATGAGTTAAAAGAAAGAACTATATGCCTATTACAGAAGGACAACAACCATCATCCTAAGGACCAAATAGTTAATAACTAAAACTAAGGTAATGATGCTGAGTTAGGAAGAGGGAAACCCTAAGCTACAATCAAGGCTCCCCTAAGGATAAGAAGAGGACAAGGTTGATCCTCTATTGTCACAAAATATTACATGTGTATATAGGTGTGCTAAGCTATAAGTCCCAAATCATATTCAAAACTAACCTACAAGGTTGAGACATCTTGAATACCTTTTAGGGATGGATATCACCTAAATAATAAAATTTAGATATGAAAAATTCTAGCTGGTCAAACAAGAAAAGTTAGTGAACTAGAATAAATTACCATGCAACTATCTATGTCTTGTCTGTCAAATGGAGGAGAAATCAAACTTATCATGGACCAACTTGGAAGCCACAAATAAGGGAATCCTTACCCTAGAAAACTCCATACACTCTATTAACATAGAAGACAAAATCCCATCCTACGGCCCTAAGCTTTGATTTCCATTATTGAAATACCTTAAATTTAAATCAACCTACAATATTCATCAATGTTGAAAGCCCCAAAGTGTCACTCAAAAAATCATATACATGCCCTTCATCAATTGCTATGCCAACACATGTCAAGAATAAACATTACCAAGGTCTCATGGACATATGCAACCTTAATTAAAATGGGTAGAGAGTTGACACTTGCACACCTTCTACTTGGCATGGGTTTAGTAAGGTAGAGAGACATCCAGGTCTAGTGGAGCACCCAATCTAACATCTCCCCTAGATGAATGATGTCCTTTATGTGGAAATGTACACATACATCTAGAAAAGGGACCAATGTATGGTGCTTTTACACCCCCACGAGGTCAGAGCGCATGTGATATGGGATGATCTTATGCTTTCAAAATTTGTAAGACCTACACTAACTACCTACATCTACTAAGACACTACGCCCACAAGTGAACGGGGTCGTGTCATAGTATAGGTGAGGCGGCAAGTACAAGGTCGATCCACAGAGATAGAGGGGTCACTAGAGTTAGACGATGCGAGCTACGTTCCTTTTGTGGAGCTTAGGGTTTTAGGGTTTTTGAAAGGTTTGAGTGTTGATTAAGCTAATTGAGCATGTAAGAAATGCAAGATGGAAACTAAGTTACGGAAGAGCAAGCAAATTAGTAAACTAAGTTAACAACTAACTAAGAAAGAGAAAGGAGAGCTACGCTACTCTAGCAAAGCAAGAAGCAAGAGCCTAAGTTAACACTAAAGAGAAAAACTAAGCAATTAACTAGATTAAGCAAAAGTGACTAAACTAGACTAGCATGAACAAGCAAACTAAGCAATTAGGGTTTTAAGCAGTTGATTAGGGTAGGTGGGCCGTTTGGGGGATGTAACTTTGATATTGGTTGGGGGAGATCATTAAACATGCAAGGTTCTCATTTCATATCTAGATTACCAAACCAAACAACAAGGACAATGCCATTAGAATATACCCTATACTACTAGTAGAAGACTAGGGTTAGGAGTAATTCTAATGGGATTAGCCAAATCTAGGTTTCTAGGGTAAGTGATAGTGAGAAATTGAGGGTTGAGGGTAGAGATGGGAGTAGAGATGAGGGTATTTGACCTCACGCCACTAGCCACTCTAGCCTTTAGATGGCCCTAGACAATTGCATCACTCTCACTTACACTAGCCACTTAAATCTCACACTCACTTGTAGGAGGGAGGATGTGTATGTTGGAACAAAGGGGGCTATCTAGGGATCCACTAATTGGACCTAGGAGCCAATCCTAAGATTGCCACATACACTCCATTCCCTCCTAGAAGCTAAGTGTCATCAAGCATCTCAAAGCAAGCAATCCATGTTCTAAGCACAAACCACATGCAATAAAATGGAAAATGAGATAGAAGCAAGAGGCAATCATCATAGATATGAATTAAGTTCATTACAAGCAACTTTCCCCCAACATGGTATCAAAGTCACATTTTAACCCCAAACAGCCCACCGCTAGGGGCTTAGCTACACATAGTCAAAGAAACTACGAAAGAGAGGGGAAGAAGAGCAAGAAACTCCATGAAGCTTGATGAAGTGGCCTTCTTCTTCACCTCCAAGATGCTGCAGACGACCTCCCTCCTCCAAGGGTGTAGGGGAGCATGGAAATGTGGGGGTTTATGGATGAAAACCTAGGAAACTAGGATTCCATGGTGGAATGAGGGTGGAAATCGTGGATGGTGAGCCAAAATGAAAAGGGTTTTCACTCAAAGCTCAAGGAAGGGGAATGGAGCTTGGAGCAGCTGTAGGGGCGTCTAACCTAGTGATATGGCCGCCACCCATGTATATATAGGTGGTGGTGGAAGCACTAGGGTAAGTATAGGTAGTTTAGGAAAAGCAATGAAAAGTAGGGTAGGGTTGGTGGACCACCACGGCCGTGGTGGTGTGCCATGACCATGGTGAGGGTGGTGGAGAATGGTCGTGGAGTGGTGAAATGGTCGTGGTGTGAAGGAATTGGTGAAAAAGTGAAGTATGGTGGTGGCCACAGCTGTTATAACCCCAAATTTTGGGTTCCTTTGGTGAGGAATGTAATTTCTCATATTAAAGATATTTGGACAAATAATAATATAATTTTTTGTGAATAAATGGATTTCATTTAAAATAGCCTTGTTGTTTGATTTGTGGGCTTTGTTGGCTATTGGGCCCAATAACAAGGAAATTCAATTAAGTAATGAATATTTGAGTTAATAGAAGAAAGAAAAGTGTGGAAACCTCTAAAAGGCAAAGGAATGTAATCCAAGAATGAATTTCGTGCCTCTTAGGTTCCTTGGGTTCAAAGGAGTCCAAAGTTGAAAAGAAAAGCAATAAGAAAAGAAAAGATTAATCAAGTATTTCTTTATTAGGAAAGAAATTGGAAACAATGGTAAAATGTGGAAAATAAATAAAAAAAGGTACAATTGAGTTATCCTTAGTGGAATTTCGTATCCCAAGGATTCCTAATGATAAAAGGAATACCAATGAGGAAAATTAAAGAGAAACAAAAAAAATCCTCAAAAAGAAATATTTTAATAAGAACTCAACATGATAATGTGAAATAATGCATATCGATGCATTTAGGGATACTGAGTATTCCTTAAAAAGGGATTTCGAATTCTTTGAGTTCTTGGGGTCCAAGGAGCCCCAATAAAGAAGAGAGAAAGAGGAAATACCAAGATTGCAAAATAAGAGCATAATGTGATGTATAATCAATGAATTTTGTCATATTGATAAAAGGAAGTATTTCCTACGTAAGGAAAATATAATTTCAAGACTAATGAATAAAAAGCCATGAATAAAGAGGGTATGAGGGAGGATTTTTGTATTGCTAATTATCCATGCAATAATGAATATCAAGAAGGTAAATAGGAGAGAAGGATTTCTTTTCCATGAAGGAATTTGTTTCCTATTGGGAATAGAACTAAGTTAACCCATAAGTGGTCGTCCTAGGGCATGGATACTCACTCTATATAAAGGGGGTAAGACCCTAGTTCGAGTGCAAGAGAGGGAGAGAGAATCCCGCACATCCTTCTTCCATATTTTCGTTCCTAAACCCTAGCTATGGGAATTGTGTTATCAGGAGGTCATGAGGCAGCAAGGGTGGTTTGCAATGTCACCTTGATGCCCCAAGGTGCTAAGGAGATGCGTTGCCATCATGGCCGTGCCCTGGACGAGGCGCAACAACAGCCGCATGGCTGCAGCACCTACTGCAGGTCGCACGACAGCCCTGCTCGAACCAGCCACTCTGGTCGAGATTTGGGTGGCGCCCCAAGATCGGAGGGTGGTGGTGGAGCAAGGGCGACCGACTCCGGTGATCTTCTGGGTCTAGAGGAGGGAGAGCAGGCGGCGCAAGCCGCGGTTAGGGATGTTGCGGCGGTCTGGTCGCGGGAATCTGAGGTTGAAGAAGCTCAAAAGGGAGTTGGATGAGTTTGCCCCTCCGCGGGCTGAAGAAGCAACAACTTATGCGGGGGTACAATGGTAATTCAGTTATGATTTCAACCAGTGAGCTCCTTGCATGGGAAGAGGCGATGTGGCGGCTCCTGATTGGTCAAAGTAAGTAGATTTTGTAAAAATCATATCTCATTAACCGTAGCTCCGATGGAAATGAACAAAATATGAAAATTGATTAGGAGAATGCGTAGAATGCAATAAAAATAAATATGAAGCCTAATTCTGATTGTAATTAGAAAAGTAAGGGAAGTTATTAACTTTAATGTAATGATGATTAAAGAACCCTATTTTGATATGATTAATGTGATTAGTAGGGTTTAATTAATGATTAAATTTGATATTAGCCTTTTAATGATAAAAAGGAACATTAGGAACAAAAAAGATGAACTTTGCATATAATTAGTTTAATTTCGAGTTTAATGTGCATGAATAATACTTTAATGGGCCTTGAAACCCTAATGTTGGTAAATTTGACTCTTAATGACTTTAATTGACTAATTTAATGATTAAAGTTGAAATATGCTAAATCTAAGTTATTTCGAGCATTAAAATCCCTAATTTGTGGGTAAATAACCTTAATATTGAAATTAGGGTTTTTGATTGAATTAAGGTAGAATTAATAATAAATAGAGTTCATATGGGATTAGACCATCATGAATTATTAGTTGTTAATCTAAAAGAAACTAAAGGTGATAATTGAGTATAATGACCTTGAAATAACTTACAAGGATAAAGGAGGTAGTTTTGGTATAAAAGAGGAATAATCGACTTTAATTGGGCTTATGATGTTGAAATTAGGGTTTATGAACTAAGACAGCATTTAATATGATAAAAGTGTTATGGAGGCAAAAACGCTAATAAAACCCTAATGTGGTCTAGAAAGCCTAAGGTGGAATCCAAGTCTAGCATTAGAATGTTCTGGATAAACTATAACACTTGGAACGTATGCATTAATTTTAGGATATTTTTGATTGCTTGTTGATTGATTCTTTATCCATATTGCTTGGACAATCAAGTTGCTCTGGATCAGGTATGTGGTTAATTATGACTAACCGCCTTAGTTTCCCAATGATTTTTTGGATGGTTAATCGCATTGAATGCAAATTATCTGTTGGATGTTCATACTTGCATATTATAAAGTCACTATGATTATCACATTAATAATAGAAGTATGGATTCTCGCACCTACATGCTACCCTAATGGATGATGCCAAGGGTCAGGCCCAGATGGGTAGACCAATGGACACCTTGAGTGGTGACCCTAGGCACCAAGAAGGTGGCCTATGATATTGCATGACTAGTGGGCACCATGAGAGGTGACCCCCAGGCACCAAGCTCGGGATTGAGAAGGTGGCCTTAAGTCATTGGCAAGGGGAACCCTAAGGTGGGTATGCCAGGGTTAGGGCAAAAGCGGTGGAGAATGTCATACTGAAAAGTGTAAATTGGCTTGTTAATTAATGTGATTGTGATTATTAAATTGTTAGCCATATTTGCAAGATTTTGGTTGTTCCCACATACCAGTATATTTCGATATACTTACCGACATTTTTTTGTCGGTGTTTTAGGAACAACAATTAAAAGAACAAACAGTAAAGTGACACATTGCGGAAAAAGAAATAAAGTGAAAGGAGGATTAGATAGAATAATTCAAGACCAGGATAGATAGATTTCCAAGGTTTTCAAAGGTAAGTAAAGTTTTAATTTTATACCAAATTCCAGTTAATTTATTAGAATTTCATAATTGCTATTGATTATTTGTCGAACCTTTGATCCTGTTAATTGGATAACGGCACCGACCTTTCGGTCTCCTTTTAATGGGGGTTATCGGTAGGCGGGGTCGTTACAATTGGTATCAGAGAATAGGTTCCTCAATTAATCTTTAATAATTATTAAATTTTATAATTTTTTTAGAAACCAAGGGAGTTATTAGAGGATTGTCTGAAAGACTAAGGTGTCTAGAAAAGTATCACGTCCGGGGGTTGGCAATATTTTCCTTCACACCGCTAGTCGGAATATGAGGACTCCCAGATTGTGTGACTGACTGGCCGATGTCTTAGGGTATGATTCAAAATAAGATACCTTTAGGACTCTCTCATCTTGTTCGTCCATTCTCAACTCAAATTCTATTAAGGACCTTAAGGATTAGGGTTTTCTCTCTTCTCCTCACCCTCTTGAGGTATGGGTAAAGTTAATAAGGTCTAAGGAATCCTCCACCAAATTAATGAAAAGCATGTAAATAAGATGTCATGGACATAAGATTAATAGATTAAGCACAAACTAAAGAATAGATACATGCTTAGGTCGTATGATACAAGTTGTAATCACCCTCGGGAGAGGCCTGAGGATAGATCTCTTGTTAGGAGGATGAGTAGAGAAGGTTAGTCTGGGAGGTAAATACCTCCATTAAAGATAGAGACCTAGCACATCCCTTGATGATGATGGTAACCCTAACCCTAAGTGAAGGTTAGAAAGAGAGATGACATGATGAGTTAGATGTCATGGTTGACCGAGTGTTTGGTTGGTCATGCCTTTGGGATTCCATAAGAGGGTAGATGACCTAGTACCTTTGGCGACCCAACCCTAGAGAGGGTCATGCATGCCATAGCAAAGGATAGCTCCTTCATGGATGAGGTTAGAGGAGAACCTATAGTTACCCTATGGGCTTATGCAAGTAGGGTATAGCTTGATGGAATCCTGGTTAAGAGATCATGATGGATGGCTTATGAAAGGGGTATGGATGCTCTTGAGCCAAACAGGAGTTGAGCATAGGCTTCAACCACATAGGGGTTGCTTGAGAATATGAGCCTTCATGGACAAGGGACCTCTAGTAGGTATGGTTGGAGGTGGTTTTAGCTCTAGAGAGAGGAAGCATGACCCCAACAAGGAGGTTGGAAGTCTAAAACCCCAAAACATGAGGAATAGTGGGGAGTTAAGGATGATGCGACCTACGTGGATGATAGTGGTTTCCTTATGCTTGATTCCTGGAGGCTGATGATATCTTGGTTACCTTTAGAGGAACCAAACCCTAGAGAGAGGGCGATGCTTCTAGTACCCATGGTATAAGTGGTTACCTGCTGGATGAGATAAAGAGTGCCTTAGACCCTGAGGAGGTTTAAGTAACCTGTTGTGAGGTTTTATACCTAGTTGGTTGTCCTGGAAGAAGCCTCGACCCTGATTTGTTGCTCAAGTAGAAGGATGACAGGGAGTACATGACATACCTTGGACATGCTTGATTCGTGGTTAAGAGGTTGAGCATGTAGTTGGATACCCAAAGGAGAACCTAGGGTTCCTAGGCCTAAGAGGGGAAGTAGTGTATCCGATTCTCATGATGAGATTTGAGTCTCTATAGTTTCGAGCATGGTACTCCTCATGTGAAGAGGTAAAGGAAATCTCTTACGATAAGGGTATGTTTGATGAACCCCTCACAACTAAGGTGATGTAATGTTGAGGATGAGAACAAGTGTGACCTAGTATGGTTTTGTAGGCACGCTTATGCCTTAGTAGTTGTTGGTCTAAGCATGCTCATATGGAAGTAAACCCTAAGAATGCTTGTGACCTTTGTCATAAAGGTGTAGTTTCCTCCCATCCTGGGAGAGCGACCCTTTTGTAGGAAGTTTACCAGTTTGGTTGGTTTTAAGGTAACCTAAGGAGGTTTCGTAGGATCTTGAGAAGCTAAGTGAAGAATACATGGCATGAGAATGAACCCATAGACCCATAGATAACCATCTCTATGTGCATGTGGATGTGTTACCATGGAGGTAACCGGTATGGGGCTCGACCAAGGTAGGCAGGTCGCCATGACCCTTATGAAAGGATGAAAGTCAGCCCATGAATGCAAGGAGAGAGATGATGAATGGTTGGGTAAGGTTCGAGGTTGGACATGTACAATAATAGAATCCTAAGTCTATCCTAGGGTCAGGTAGGGATAAGACCGATGGAAGAAGGAGTTGCCTAATTCCCTAGTTGCACATGACCATAGGGTCGGGAGGTAACATCTATCATTGTCTGAGGGCCATGGGTTAGGAGATTGATCACCTTCATGAACTCATGGGACCCAAATGGAAGATGAGTAGGGCACTCTCTGGATGCATAAGGGAAGAGGGATGACCCCAAAAGTGTCAGCACCCTATAGACCTAGAGGAGATGACCAAGGATTGTGTAGTAACCCAAGTAGGTTCGAGACCAGTTTTCCATGGAAGTAATGTAGATATCAAGATGATGGCACATTTCAACTTAGAATTGAAGGTGTACTAGTGATGTGGGTTGTACCATCTCTACTCTTGGAATAGGAAGAACTCTGTATTTGGACGGCTACCAAATGCTTATTTCTTCTTGTTATGGGAGTGAGAGATAGGACAGTACGCATGCCATACACCAAGGATAAAGATGACGTGAGTTGGAACAAGAAATGAGGACATAGATGATAATGTGCCCTTATGGAGCAATGAGACGGGAATGGTTTACAAACACTAAGAGTATTGAGGAAATCATCTTGTGAGGATGTTTTATCTTAAACTAGGTGGATTTTTGCAAGTGTTAGAAGAAATCACAAGGTGGATCCTGATAACTAAGAGGATGAGCTCAGAATGTTCTTGATGAAGATAGACTTAGAGTTCGAGATGAGATGATAAGTAGAATACATGGAGGTGTATGTCTTCAACATTACCTAACACTTAAGGATAAGAAGTGGTAATGAAGGCTCTGGTTGAGATATAGCTGCCTAGTTAGCTGGAAGATAGAAGAAGTTGAGGTTGTTCGACTAACCCTATTTTTGGGAAAGAGGATGTGTTTTGGCTAACACACGGATGCAACAAGATATGTTGAGAAAGTTAATGGTTGTTTGGTTAGCCAGTTTAGCCCTTGATGTAGTAAAAGGATGGTGATAGAACCTCAGATACACTTCTTTGGATAGGAAGGTAATAAAACCCTCTTGAGAGTGGTTTTAGGGTTTCCGAGGTATCAAGCTTGAGGAATCATAACAATACAGGAGGTCACGATATAGCTTGATACTACAAAGATAGTAAGTGATGGTAGCATTCTGGACGCTTAAAACAAATTTGCATGTAGCATATGGCCATGCAAGCCAGGAGGTGAAGGACGAACACCATTAACCCAGTGCATGGATATAAATTATAAAGAGTTCCTAAGAGGGAATGGGAGTTCATCACTATGGATTTTGTGAGTCTCTCCTAGACCAAGAAGGTCAAGATACAATATGGGTTATGGTATATCTCCTTACCTAGATGACATGATAAAGGAAGAGTTCTGTCAAGGGACAGATTTGGTTGAACTACATATGAAAAGAGATGGTTCAACTACACCATGATGTGACCAAAAGGTTCACTTCCATGAGGTGGAAGTAGATACATGAAGAGCTCAGTGTTTGTGCAGTTTATCACCCCATACTAATGGACAGTATGATCCGGACTAGAGGGTCTGATGAGAGCATGTGTGCTCATTTAGGGTGATACATAGAGACAGTTCTTAAGATGTGATGTTAACCACCATAGCCTTTATCGGGATGCAATAAGTTCTATAGGGAGGTTGTGTCGGTCACCAATTCATTACGATGATGTTGGTGAAGGAGGCCTCACGAAGGTCAGAAAAGAACCACAATGTGTGCAGATGAAGTCGCTTTGATCATGCAGTGGCTGAGAGAGAGCCCAGTGGTGACATGAGTCACGAGTTGATGCAAAGCAGACTGACATGTAGTTCACTGTAGGGAAATATGTGATGTGAAAATCCGACCCCTCTAAGCTACAGCTGAGAAAGCTGAGTCCCCGATATATGGGTCCTTTTGAGATGGATTGGTGGAGATGGTTGTGTTTAACCTTACCCCTCAGGATAAAATAATGTGTTGCATGAGTCCGATCTAGACCACTATGTGACATACCCAAGCTAGGTGCTGAGCCCTGAACCTATTCATCCTTTGAAAGGCTGAACAATCCTTAGTCACCTATGAGGGTACGATATACCAAGGTAAGAAAGAACTCAGATGGAAGGAAATGAGATAATGAAGTTTCTTGGGAAACATCATGGAAAGGGTGAAGCCACATGGGAGCCCTGATGGACATAAGAAGACTTATCCTGTTTGTTTGCTTGCTTGATGGAATTTTGAGGGAAAAATTCTCATAAGAGGGGAAGGATGTTATAACCCCAAATTTTGGGTTCCTTTGGCGAGGAATGTAATTTATCATATTAAATATATTTGGACAAATAATAAAGCCTTGACTCTATGTAATAGCCTTGTTGTTTGATTTGTGGGCTTTGTTGGCTATTGGGCCCAATAACAAGGAAATTCAATTAAGTAATGAATATTTGAGTTAATAGAAGAAAGAAAAGTGTGGAAACCTCTAGAAGGCAAAGGAATGTATTCCAAGAATGAATTTCGTGCCTCTTAGGTTCCTTGGGTTCCAAGGAGTCCAAAGTTGCAAAGAAAAGCAATAAGAAAAGAAAAGATTAATCAAGTATTTCTTTATTAGGAAAGAAATTGGAAACAATGGTAAAATGTGGAAAATAAGTAAAAAGAGGTACAATTGAGTTATCCTTAGTGGAATTTCGTATCCCAAGGATTCCTAATGATAAAAGGAATACCAATGAGGAAAATTAAAGAGAAACAAAAAAACAAATCCTCAAAAAGAAATATTTTAATAAGAACTCAACATCATAATGTGAAATAATGCATATTGATGCATTTAGGGATACTGAGTATTCCTTAAAAAGGGATTTCGAATTCTTTGAGTTCTTGGGGTCCAAGGACCCCCAATAAAGAAGAGATAAAGAGGAAATACCAAGATGGCAAAATAAGAGCATAATGTGATGTATAATCGATGAATTTTGTAATATTGATAAAAGGAAGTATTTCCTACGTAAGGAAAATATAATTTCAAGACTAATGAATAAAAAGGCATGAATAAAGAGGGTATGAGGGAGGATTTTTGTATTGCTATTTATCCAAGCAATAATGAATATCAAGAAGGTAAATAGGAGAGAAGGATTTCTTTTCCATGAAGGAATTTGTTTCCTATTGCGAATAGAACTAAGTTAACCCATAAGTGGTCGTCTTAGGGCATGGATACTCACTCTATATAAAGGGGGTAAGTCCCTAGTTCGAGTGCAAGAGAGGGAGAGAGAATCCTGCACATCCTTCTTCCATATTTTCGTTCCTAAACCCTAGCTATGGGAATTGCGTGATCAGGAGGTCATGAGGTGGCAAGGGTGGTTTGCAATGTCACCTTGATGCCCCAAGGTGCTAAGGAGATGTGTTGCCATTATGGTCGTGCCCTGGACGAGGCGCAACAACGGTTGCATGGCTGCAACACCTGATGTAGGTCGCACGATGACCCTGCTCGAACCAGCCACTCAGGTCGAGATTTGAGTGGTGCCCCAAGATCGGAGGGTGGTGGCAGAGCAAGGGAGACCGACTTCGGTGATCTTCTGGGTCTAGAGGAGGGAGAGCAGGCGGCGCAAGCCGCGGTTAGGGCTGCTGCGGCGATCTGGTCGCGGGAATCCGAGGTTGAAGACGCTCAAAAGGGAGCTGGACGAGTTTGTCCCTCCGCGGGCTGAAGAAGCAACAACTTATGCAGGGGTACAATGGTAATTCGGTTATGATTTCAACCAGCGAGCTCCTTGGATGGGAAGAGGTGACGTGGCGGCTCCTGATTGGTCAAAGGAAGTAGATTTTGTAAAAATCATATCTCATTAACCGTAGCTCCGAT
Source organism: Alisma plantago-aquatica (assembly GCA_963693085.1). Lineage (NCBI taxonomy): Eukaryota > Viridiplantae > Streptophyta > Magnoliopsida > Alismatales > Alismataceae > Alisma > Alisma plantago-aquatica. Next base: position 525,896,118 of record OY856412.1, read on the forward strand.
GGAAATGAACAAAATATGAAAATTTATTAGGAGAATGCGTAGAATGCAATAAAAATATAGTCGAAGCCTAATTCTGATAGTAATTACAAAAGTAAGGGAAGTTATTAACTTTAATGTAATGATGATTAAAGAACCCTATTTTGATATGATTAATGTGATTAGTAGGGTTTAATTAATGATTAAAGTTGATATTAGCATGTTAATGATAAAAAGGAACATTAGGAACAAAAAATATGAACTTTTCATATAATTAGTTTAATTTCGAGTTTAATGTGCATGAATAATACTTTATTGGGCCTTGAAACCCTAATGTTGGTAAATTTGACTCTTAAAGACTTTAATTGACTAATTTCATGATTAAAGTTGAAATATGCTGAATCTAAGTTATTTTGAGCATTAAAATCCCTAATTTGTGGGTAAATAACCTTAATATTGAAATTAGGGTTTTCGATTGAATTAAGGTAGAATTAATAATAAATAGAGTTCATATGGGATTAGACCATCATGAATTATTAGTTGTTAATCTAAAAGAAACTAAAGGTGATAATTGAGTATAATGACCTTGAAATAACTTAAAAGGATAAAGGAGGTAGTTTTGGTATAAAAGAGGAATAATCGACTTTAATTGGGCTTATGATGTTGAAATTAGGGTTTATGAACTAAGATAGCATTTAATATGATAAAAGCGTTATGGTGGAAAAAACCCTAATAAAACCCTAATGTGGTCTAGAAAGCCTAAGGTGGAATCCAAGTCTAGCTTTAGAATGTTCTGGATAAACTATAACACTTGGAACGTATGCATTAATTTCAGGATATTGCTGATTGCTTGTTGATTGATTTTTTATCCTTATTGCTTGGACAATCAAGTTGCTCTGGATCAGGTATGTGGTTAATTATGACTAACCGCCTTAGTTTCCCGATGATTTTTTGGATGGTTAATTGCATTGAATGCAAATTATCTGTTGGATGTTCATACTTGCATATTATAAAGTCACTATGATTATCACATTAATAATAGAAGTATGGATTCTCGCACCTACATGCCACCCTGATGGATGATGCCAAGGGTCAGGCCCAGATGGGTATACCAATGGACACCTTGAGTGGTGACCCCAAGCACCAAGAAGGTGGCCTATGATATTGCATGACTGGTGGGCACCATGAGAGGTGACCCCCAGGCACCAAGCTCGGGATTGAGAAGGTGGCCTTAAGTCATGGCAAGGGGCACCCTAAGGTGGGTATGCCAGGGTTAGGGCAAAAGCGGTGGAGAATGGCATACTGAAAAGTGTAAATTGGCTTGTTAATTAATGTGATTGTGATTATTAAATTGTTAGCCATATTTGCAAGATTTTGGTTGTTCCCACATACCAGTATATTTCGATATACTGACCGACGTTTTGTTTGTCGACGTTTTAGGAACAACAATTGAAAGAACAAACAGTAAAGTGACACATTGCAGAAAAAGAAATAAAGTGCAAGGAGGATTAGATAGAATAATTCAAGACCAGGATAGATAGATTTCCAAGGTTTTCAAAGGAAAGTAAAGTTTTAATTTTATACCAAATTCCAGTTAATTTAGTAGAATTTCATAATTGTTATTGATTATTTGTCGAACCTTTGATCCTGTTAATTGGATAACGGCACCGACCTTTTGGTCTCCCTTAAGTGGGGGTTACCGGGAGGCGGGGTCGTTACAACATCCGTGGTGGGGTGCCACGGTCCTGGTGGGTTAGGGGCACCACGGCTATGTTGGGTAACACAACCATTTTGAAGGAGGGAGAGGTGGTCGTGGTGCAGCAACACGGGCGTTTTAGTCTTCATCGGCCACGGTCGTGGTAGTGGGCCACGGTCGTGGTGATCTGGGGGTGACAACCTATAACTCTGGCTAAATAGATGCAATAATTCCCATGACTGTGGCAGGGTGCCACGACCGTTCTCTCTTCTGTTGGCCATGACCATGCTGATGGCCACGGTCGTGGTGTCTTCAATGACCATGGTCGTGGGATTCTGTGGAATTTCCCTATTGAACTTGGCACTTCATTGCTAATAAATGAACGACCGTGGCATTGTGGCCACAGCCGTGGCGAGGCTTGCATCACTTTATTACACTTCAATCTTCGTCATTCTCAGATGTCTTTGCTTAGGGACGATTCTTGACCATTGGAGGTAGGTTGAGGGAGACTTTGGGGCCTTCTTTGGGTCCCTCCGTGAGTGGGGGAACCCTAGAAATCCTTCTTTCTCTCTCTTCCATCTAAGCATGGTTCAAGTACCTAAAAAACATTGCAAAGAACATCCATAAGCATATTTGCAATGATAACCAAATTAGGGAAAAAGACTTGTAATCTAACATGTTTAGATGCAACTTAAGTACAAAATGGCACAGGATGGAGCCCTAAAATAGGGCTACATCAATCTCCAAACTATAAAACATAAGCATATGCCACTTATGATATCACAACATGGGTGAGCCAACTCATAAAGGGGGTTTAGTGTAAAAGACCTCAATATTGACTAGATTGTAATCTAGAATCCAATGATATACACATTATGGGCATCATGGTTGGAATACTAATGTATGATGATGCATACCATCATAAAAACAATCTTTCATAATGTACATCATCATTTTTAAAATGAATTTACAGATCTTAAATAGAGAAAATGGAACAATGATGTCCACTATAAATGTAAAAGATGACAATGATTATGATCAATGATGTCCACTAAAAGTGTAAAAGATAACAATAATTATGATCTCTTCAAATAAGGAAGGTAATCATATCAAAAAAGTGTGATACATGTTGAGAAATGATACTCAACTATCCATAAGCCTTTAAGGTTATTATTGTTGTAGGAGATGAGACTATAGACACCAAGTACTATGGCATGCAGTTCTTCCCCAGAAAGAAAATCTATGGACTCATCCCTGATGATCTACATGCATTCTCTCAAACATCTCCTAGATTTTGTATGAACTCTCATGAAATCTTTAGTAAAAAGATAGAATCTCTTCTATATCATATCTACATTGGAGGTAATTCAACTCCTTAAGAACATAAATAAGAAACACACAATTATGGATGAATGGTCGTGCATTTAATGTCATACATAATATCTTATGAGACAAAGTATCAAGATGGAACTTCATTTGACTCTAAAACACAACACCACAAATCAAATGAGAGAGTCACTACATCTCACCACACCACTTGAAAACACTTTGCTATATTTATATACTTCAATATATTCTCTTGTACAAGGATGATGTGAAATTGTCATCTCTTCGAACATGAGAGGACCTATATGCATCCTTCGATGAAAATGCAATTCCTAAAATAGTCATTAGTCCTTCCACTTAGCTTGGCCTCATTCAAGAATTGCGACCGCTCACCCAAGATTAAGGGAATAATTATTTCACTACAAAAAAACAACCATGATGCTTCTCACTAATGCTAACACCTAACCCACTATATATGCAAAGAGTAACTCTAGACAAGGGTCGATGTATAGAATTGTACGTAATAAATGGTTTAAGATTGTGCACCACGACACAATCTTTGTAACCAAATTGATGTAGTGACCATCAACCGTCAAACATTGACTATCTCTTAGCTTATTCATGCCAACTAGATCAGAAATTTTTGTAATCCATCTTGACTTTATCTGGGGAGATCATCCACCGGTCTTGTAGATTTAGATTAATATTTCTAGCCACATCCTCTAGTGTAGGAGTCAAAACTATATCATAAGTATATAGATCATAGATGTGATAAACTTTATACATTAAATGATTGGCAACATGAGCATACAAAAGGTGGTGATGGTGTGAGTCATGTTGAAGTTGGTAGCTCCACTGCCACCTCCTATATCTTTGACATATCTACAATCAAGTATTGTGCCAAGTATAGATTGATGGGAGGAGTCATTGATAGATTAATATGACTAACTATGAAAGGGTTCATGTGATAATAAGTCCTGAACTCTAGAAGAGTGTAGGGACACAAAATAAGAAGGATGACATAAATTATATATAGACATCTCAAATTGAAGAAAGACATCCAAACATGATGCATGAGGAAAATCATATTTTGGTTATGATTCCCCGAATAATTCTTCTCTTACACCAATAGATATGTGCCACATAATTTGATATTCCCTGGGCCCCACTATCAGAACTTGAGATCTGATATTGTCCAAATTTAAATTCCTCTCTAGCATGCCAATTCAATCACATAATGATATTATCAAGTCCTCATTGAGTTTTATTTATATCACATTCAAAGTGAGACTTGACTTACTAAACCTAAACCCAAAATAAATAATAAAAAAACATACCTATTTGCAAATCATGTTAAAGGTACAATAATATATGGTTTTCTTACAAGAAAATTGAGTATATACTACAATTTTGTGAAGTAAAATGCAATGCATATTCAACGACAACTTCTTATTTAGTTTCTTAATTGCTAGCCACATAGATAAAGGTGTCTACTCTAATGATCACCCTAAATTGTAAAGCTCCGTATGTCTAGGTGTGTTGTGCTGGTGGACCAATGTTGGATTGGAGCAAATCCATGTGCCTAATCCTTAATGCCCAAGGAAGTATCCCTATTAGATGATGATTCTAGATTGATATTGATCATTAAAATCTCCATGGTGACCATCCAACCTTGTAGGTCCACTAGAAATACATGATCCTCCATGTACAAGTAAACAATTAGTTACCATTTGCATAAATTAATGGTACATCATATATTATCAATTAAAAGAGAATATGAAATTTATCAATGAGTGGAATTCAAATTGAACATGAAATATAATTCTAAATCAATATTACTTGAGTTTATTATAATATTACATAAACTAATTGTGTAATTAGATACATGAATTGTGATATATGAATAAAAACATTTTGCGAGATGTGATCAACTTAATATATGAGTGTTGTGTATTTGAAGGAAACTTATCATCTAAAATCCAATGTCTTATAACTTAATTTGAATCACTAGTTGTACTTATAGTGTGACTAAAATGAACTGCATATTCAAAAATTGAATATCTAAAACTAAGAAAATTCTAGATTACATTGTAGGGATATATCTAATATTTTGACAATAATAGTAAGACATTCAATTGACATAACCCCATAAGCTAAAGTGTGCAAAAAGAACTCAATTGTAATGACCAACTGGTATTAGATCTTATCTCTTGACTATGTTTGTCTAGCTTCCCAAGATTTCTTAACATATATAGTTTTTAGTAGGACATAATTCAAATTCTTGTTCATTAACTATATTATCATACATTTTACATATATTTTACAATTATAGTTTTGGATCATGTATCACTTCCTTCATTCTATCTTAGTTAATTATATGAATTTAAGGATTATAATCATACAACCTCAAATGTTTTGACCCCTTGGTCACATGGTGCCATCTTCTCTGTGGAAACAATCATGACGTCTCTTGTCAATTGGAAACACATGAAGTAGGTTTGGTATATTATTTTATTATTTAGGAAAACTTCAACATTTTTCTTATGGAAATATTTCATCATACGTAATCCTCTTCTATCCATCAATTTCAAGTCATTATCATAAGAAGTTGTTTGTTGCAAGTAAAGAAGAGGAGAACAAGTTTCTTTCATCTACCACCTATTATTTGTGACCAAAACGATGTCATCATGCCATAGCACCACCATAAAATGCCACATGTCATGTGAGGGGATGTGAAACTAGATATTTTTTCCAACACAACATGATTCCAAAAATTACTATTGGAATATGTTAATATTCTCAAATAATAACTGACTGCCATCTTATTCTTGGGTGGAATCTATGATCCATTTCTATTATAAGCAACATTGATGTAGATTTGGCGATCAAAGGGGCAATAGTGAACCTAACATTTTTTTCCACCCACACTTACTAATTTGATTTCAATCATACCCAAATAAAAAATCATGCAGCTACCTAATTGTGTTCATTAGACTTTAATTGTATGGGGATTGAATCATGTGAGGATGCCCACCAATTCCCTTCCAAAAATTGATTGAATAATATGTTTCGATTTGAACTCTGAGAACAACATTATAAAGTGTATCAATTTACTTGATGATTCAATCCATAACTTTCTTGAATGATAGATAAACTCAATTATTTCATTTCCTTAAGAACATGGATCTTATTCTCCAATAAAATATAGAATACTTATCTTCATATGTTTTATTAGATCTAGGTCATATTGATGCACAGGATATATCTACCAAATTGGGGCTCATTTAGGAATGCTTTTAGGATGGTTTCTTTCATTTTTATATGTTTTATGACCATTTTTCCTAAATTGCCAAAAATTGCCCTTGTGCAATATATTTCACATATAACATGATTTTAGATAGAAATAACTTTATTTTATTAATTTCCAAAATATTGATGCTTATATTACAAGCATTGACCAAGTCAAAATAGTACAAAGTTGGTACCACCAACTTATTTAGGTGGAACCTACGTGAAGAGGATGTGAAACAAAAACATGAAAGGAAGTATCAAGGAGAAAGGAGGGGAAATGCCAAAAAAGTATCTTGGTACCACTGACCAAAGTCAGTGGCACCAAGATTTAAAACCCAAAGTCACAATAATGAGGAGAAGTCAATGGAAATGTCATTTATTTGACGGCCTTGATTAAGATAAGGCACATTGATGATCCATATAAAGGTGGTGTCCTAATTCTCCATATATAAACCTATGGTTGGAAGACACCTAGAGGCATCTCATTCAGCCGCTTCTCACATCCCATTCAAAAATGAATACATCTCATTTGGAGGCCATCCCAACATCCCTCCTTGGAGGAACTAGATCCCAAGAAGTTTGAAACAAAATGTTCAAAACAACCTAATAAGAGTGTTCAATGTCTTTCTTATCCTTCATCCCATCCTTTAATTTTTTTAGCATGAGAGGTTAAACCCAAATTTTCTAGGACTTGAGAGTAGCTCGGTGTTAAATATATTCATGATCATATTTTGATCCAATACAATATTATATTTTTCATTGAATTTTTATGTAGAAGAGTTTAAGTGTGTTATGAATGATTTATCACCATAAGTTTATTATGCATTATTAATTTCTATAAAATTGGGTTCAAAATTAGAAAAACAATTTTATGTTTAGGATTGCTCACTTTAAATTTGTAATAGATTATTAACTACTGTGAAATAGGGGTTAAAAAATTTGTTATCATCACAATAAATAATGCATTGTGAAAGTAGACTCACCACTCTAAAGTAATTATCTAGGGACAATCCTTATCATTTAGTCTTTTATATTGATGCTACAAAAGTAGTTTAGTAACTAGTTTAAATAGTGTACTATAACACAAAAGCAGGTAGTACAAGCTACATATACTAAATATAAAGAATTTAGATAAGTTGTGTTGTTCTAATATGATACATGCATAGGCTGACAATGTGGTAAAAAATAGTAGCCTAAGTAATCCATCCATCTAGTCTTCCATTCACTTTATTCTATATACCTTTTATATTCTTGTTCATAGATTAAAACAATCAATTAACTTTTTATTGTCTTAGCTAATATGTTTTAGTTAGTAGCAGTTTTTGGTTGTCCCAAATGTAATACATTTTATATCTAGGCATCTTTGAGTCCCTTTACTACTACAACACATACACTTGCATTTAGCAAACACTTAAGTTGTGTCACAAATCAAATTACTATGAAATGAGATTGAAATCATTTAGTCACCCAAAGAATAAATTCTCACGTAACCTAATTACATGGAACCTGAAATTACATAACTTCATAGAATTATTAGATCACTTGAGTATACCTTCAAATACATCCATCATTTGTTTATTAAATTTTCACTGATCATTAAATTTTTGTTCCATAATCAACTATTAGAAAATCTGATTGGCCATGTATATGTATATGTATATGTATATGTATATATGTATATATATAATATATATGTGTGTGCTTGTATACTTTTTTTTTATGACCCAGGGACGTCGTTGGGCTGCGCCCGTCGCCTACCTGGGGGGCCCCGAATAGCGTGCAAACCTGAGAACCCGTTTAAGCCAGATCAGAGGTCGGCTGACCTGACATGCTCAATTCATTTCTGAGAGTGTTGCAGCTGGGTTTCGAACCCGTGACCCTTTGTTAGGGGCCCCCGAGACTCAACCAGTGCGCCAAATCTCACCAACGTGTGTTCTTGTATACTATGCATGCCTATATGTACATACATACATATATATACTATTTCATTTATTACTTTATATATTAAATGTCACTTCTAAGAGTGTGTTCGTGTAAGTTGAGCCTATTGTATAATGTTTTCCATTTTATTATTTTGAGGATGTTCCATCAAGTACACATAATATGTGGCACCAGTTGAAGTTCATTTAGTGTTATCCCCTTAAGTATGTAGTTTTCTCTCATCTATAATTTAATAATTTTAATAATTTTACAAGTTGTGTATACCTTCTTAACATGCTTTTGATGTGCTTAGTTAGGGTTTGGTATGATTGGATGCTTTTGGTCTTAGATGGATTTGAAACATGAATCAACCAGAAAATCTGATATATAATGTCTACTTGAGGTTTTGGACCTATCTGGAAGAGTTTCAATCATTAGTTAGGGTATAGAAACCGCTGGGGGCGCTTGTGGAGCCCTCTTAGATCTCTATCTATCCTCATTTGTTGTTTTCATGTTAGTTAGCCAAATTGAGTGATTAGTCAATTCAAAGGTATGTCTCCATAGTTGTTAATGACATATTGGTCTAGGTCACTACGTTTGTGTGGCATCCAACTCATAAAAACAAAATTAACTTAAGCAGAAATGAATTTTTTTGCAGCGGATTACTGAAAATCACTAAAATTTAAAACTTTTTGCAAAGAGATCAACACATAGGAAATCTTATCCATCAAGAACCATTGTATAACATTTACGTTCTGGTTCAAACGTACATAACATGTACCATCTCTTCTCAGAGACTACAAAATCAGCTGCCCTATAAACATTATATACAGAAAACATTCAAATCCCGAGGTTTCAAGCCAAAATATCAAACGATTCATTAAAACACTGACTAAAAACTCCGAGGACCTGAGAGTACAGAGATGACACATAGGACTTTCTAACTACATAACTTGACAGGAAGGGTCTCCACCTGAGATCTCACTTTTGTCCAGGCTATTGCTTTCCTTTTTCCTGCAAAAGAGTATCTGCTTCTTTGTCCGCGTCCACCTAAAAATGTTGGATCCCACGGGGGTGAGACAATTGTAAATTGCCCCAGTGAGAGATATAACTCTCTACCAAAACATTCTTACTACAGTTTAAAGATATGAAACTGGGCAGATGATAAGCATTTTAAAGCATTCTCAGCTTTGAAAGCATTGCAGCTATTTATGATAGAGCAATATATCATCTATTCTTTTAATAAGGAATAGGAATGACATGTATATCATTTATGCATCATATTATACAATCATATCAAACTTTTCTTGTGACACTCATCATCTTGTTATGTCACCCATGAAACACTCTTGTTCCATTATGTTGGCCTTAGCGAACCTGTTTAATAGATAAGGAGATATATCTACCATGTACTCATATATCAACAATACTGGCACTGGGTTAATACCAATCCTGTGTTACTATTACAGGCATTGGTCTATTACCAATCTTGTGTCATCAGTACATGCATTTATCCTCTGCCAGGTATTGGACTCTTCCAAACCTGATTACACCGCCAGGCATTGGACACTACCAATCCTGATTTCACAGCCAGGTATTGGACTTTAGCCAACCCTGATTACAGGAATTACACCTATGCCAGGTATTGGACTCTAACCAAACCTGATTACATAGCCAGGAATTGGACTCTAACCAATCCTGATTTCACAACCAGGCATTGGACTTTAACCAACCCTGATTACACATCCAGGTATTGGACTTTATCCAATCCTGATTACACAGCCATGCATTGGACTCTAACCAATCCTAATTTCACAGCCAGGCATTGGACTTTAACCAATCCTAATTATATAGCCAGGCATTATACCTCTACTAGGTATTGGACTTTAACCAATCCTGATTACACAGCCAGACATTGGACTCTAACCAATCCTGATTTCATCCCATGTCTGTTTACACATCATTGGGCACCTTATTATTTTACTAGCATTAAACTTTGGCTATGCCAATCATGCTCAATACATTATTTATGTATTAGAAGTATTCCTCTTTTCTCCACACATGTACAATCCAGGTTCCATTATTATGATTGTATCCTTTTGTTATTATTATTATTATATTACCAAGTTCCCATTCCTTGGTTCATTATGAACATTATTATTTCTTACAAGAGACTTTTATAATCATCTTATTACCTCTCACTAGGTAACCACTAATCTCATTGCTCACCTAGCCCTTAAAGCATCTTGTCACCTCTTACTAGGAAACAACAACATATTCCCTTATGTAATACAATAGTAACACCACTATTCCCTCAATAGGGTTAGGGCTTACTTTTCACATCACATTAGGGTTTCTCATGTTCCGTTACCCAATTTAGGGTTAGGGTTTTCCCATCTCACATTAGGATTTCATATTTATCAAATCAACCTTAATACATTGCTCCACACCGCTAGGAGCATCCATTAACATCTAGAGTAATCAATCAAGTTTATTACTCTTAACATTTATCATTAAATGATTATCAATGCAAGGTATGAGTTCATTTCCCATCCTTATCATGATATGATTACATCTTACTCATGAGTTTGTCTTAACCCCATTCTCAAGGTATATTATCCTATACTTATCAAAGTATATCAAACTCATTACATTTCATTGTAACAATTGACGTAACACACTTCATGTGTTTCTTTTCCAAGTATATTGGCTTTGAGGTGCATTAGAGTATATCAGCCCTGGAATGCTAAAAGTGATATCTATCACATCTTGATGTATCACTTTCCTCATCACTTACAACTTTCTTGAGATATCAACTTATCTTGGATTAAGGAATTTCCCATCTTAATCCTTTCATCCACTAACCTATCACTCTTACCATGAAGTACGTAGGTCACACATAAGAATGGTCCAACTATCTTTAATGATATGGACCCATTTCAGGTTAAGGCATTGGTTGCTATAAGGTTATCTATAATTAATCACTTTAGGTATTTCCCTTATCAATGTATTAGTCTCCATTCCATTATTAGGATTAGGGTCTCTCATACCATCACCCTTTATTAGGGTTTAGGGTTTCACATACTATCATACTTCATTAGGGTTAGGATTTCACATACCAACTCCCTTTATTAGGGATAGGATGGCATATAGCATCACCCTTCATTAGGCTTTCACATCACATTGCATATACTTAGGGTTTACTATTCATCCCAACTAGGGTTTCTCATGGCATCACCCTCAATTAGGATTTCTCATGGAATCAACCTCAATTAGGATTTCACATGGAATCAACCTCAATTAGGTTTTCACATGTCATATCAATTGGAAATACTCATCCCAATTAGGGTTTCACCCTCCATTCCCATAATTGGGGTTTTACATTATGTTACCCTAAATTAGGGTTATGGTTCATTAACTTTCTGGATTAGGGCTTCATGATTTCTTTATTAAGGATCATAACCTATTCATCACATGATCAATACTCATGTATGAATTCCTTTCCATCATCCTCTCAACTTGATTAAGTTACATCAACCCTTCAATCAAGTACATACAACTATGGTTAACATAGTGTACTAATACATTATTCTCGTAACCTTTTAGGGTTAATTAATCAAAAGGTATTGATCATCTAGGTGCTTTAGGGTTTCAAACTCTGTACCCAACCTTAATAATCATCATTGAAACAATGGATCAATCATCATCTTAATTCTCAAGAGATTCAATCACATTGGACCTACATGAAATGAGGTACCCAAATGAATTGACCAATTACATCTTCAATTACAATAGGTATCCAAGTGGATTAACCAATTGAATCCTCAATCAATTTTGACTACTTGAGCCCCAAACGGTCTTAGACTTTCAAAGTTCAAACGGTTTAAAACCATTTGGTAAAGGTGGTGCTTGAGACCATTTGCTAAAGCAAGTACTTGAAACCGTTTGCTAAAGGTGACCTTCAAGATCGTTTGCTAAAGGTGGTCACTTGAAACCGTTTGCTAAAGTACCTTTTCGAAACCGCATGGACTCAACCGGTTTGGGATCGTTTGGTCCCAAACGGTCTTGAGACCGTTTGGTCCCAAATGATCTTGAGACTATTTGGACTCAAACAGTCTTGAGACCGGTTGGTCCAAACCACCTCAAAACCGCAAGGACCAAATATGGTCTCAACCAATCAAATTGAATTAGGGTTTCCAATGTTGATTCCTTCAATCATTGAATTCATGTAACCAATCAACAATTGGACCTATCATCATACTTCAATTGAGTTAAATAGGTCAACCTTCAACTGATTTGACCCTCAATTGACCGTCAATTAGTCATCAATTAGGGTTTGAGTCAATTGAATTAGGGTTTGGAATCGATGATCCTTCAACATTAACCAATGTGAAACTATTTACTTTAAAACTATTGGACCATCATCCAAATTGGACATGACCTGACCCCTAACGGTCTTGAGGTCGTTTGGATGACCTCCAAATGGTCTTGATACCGTTTTCCCATGTCAACATCAAAATCCAAGTCAATCAATCAATGTTTGGATCATTGGATTGATCACCAAATCAGTATTTGCTTGCACTTCAACTTAGTACCTTTAGATCTTCAAACACCTAACCATAGTCAACCCTAGACCTCCAAACGGTCTTGGGTGACCCCCAAACGCTCTTGGGATCGTTTGGATGACCTCCAAAGGGTCTTGAGACCGTTTGCCCATCATATCATCATTAACCATGTCATTCAATTAGGGTTTGGATTCTAGGATTGGACACCAAATCAGCACTTAATTGTATTTCAATTTGGTATCTTTGGACCTTCAAACACTTGACCAAACTTAACCCTAGGCCTCCAAACGGTCTTGGGTGACCCCCAAACGGTCTTGAGACTGTTTGGGTGATCCCCAAACGGTTATGAAATTGTTTGGGTCAATCAACCCAAAGCATCAACTCATTCAATCGCAAAATCAGCACTTAGCCGATTAGGGTTTATACCATATGTTTGAATCTTCAAACACTTAACCATACTCAACCCTAGACCTCCAAACGGTCTTGATTGACCTCCAAACAGTCATGAGACCGTTTGGGTGAGTCCCAAACGGTTTTAAAACCGTTTGGGTCAATCAATCCAAGTTTCAAACTCAATCACTTATGAAATCAGCACTCAACCCGATTAGGGTTTAGGTGATTGATGAACCTTCAACTCATGAACCAATTGGAGTTAATCAATAATAATTGATGGGTCATTAACCTATATCATTATGAACAAATCCCCAAATGGTAAACCCTGGTCAACATCACCAAACGGTCTTAAACCGTTTGCTTATATGCGGTTTAGTGAAACTGTTTCATTCCAAACGGTTTGTGAAACCGTTTGGACATTTGATTGAAACCGTTAGGTATAGATATTTGGGGAGGTGTGTGCTTATGATGATGTCATCATAATCAAGCTCTAGACCCACGAAACCTTCTGTGATTTCCATGGAAATTGCATCAATCAACCAAATCAATAATTGTAAACAGAGAAATGATCATTATTTGACGGGGAATTGAATGCAATAACAAAGTTAGGGTTTCAAGTTATAAAACCCACCTCCAATTGAGCTCCAAGGCTCCAAGATCACAGAAACAATGGAGGATGAAGCTCTTTCAACTCCCCCTAGGCTCGTCCTCAAGCTTTTGGTTGAAAAGTTTGGCTAGGGTTGAAGAGGAGATCGAATTAAGAAGAAATCAATGATTTACTTTCAATTTCCACCATGGAATCAAGGGCAAAAGAGGTCAAGAACCTTACCAACAGGTTGGGGTCGTCCTCCTCCTGTTCCTGAGCTTCTCTTGGGGTCAGTCAAGGCAAAGAAAGAAAGGAAATCCGAAAAGAAGTCCTTAAGTGAGTGGAAAAAGGGATATGTATAAGGAAATCCCAAGGACAGAGAAAATGGGATTATTTCCTTTAATTCCCAAAATAATTTCCACAAAATTCCCCTCCATTTCTTTTCCACGAAGCCAGTTTCATGTTCTTGAAAAACCTCTTCATTATCCAAGAATAAAGGGAAAAGAAATTAAGCGCCTTAACCCTTATAATATTAATATCCATTTTTGAGTGGAATTTCTTTTTCTTATAATAATGGTGAGTGGAATTTCACCTCCTTAGGATATGATCGTGCCTTTGCAAGGCTTAAGCTCGTCCACAAACATATGAATCCAAACATTTTAATTTTTGTTGAAGTCCTCTTCAATTATTTTATTTATGTTTGCATTAAATTGAATTAGGGTTCCAATTAGGCTTAAATCTTGATTATTTTAATATCAAGATTCTCTCTCCTCCAACTTAATTCAAATGAGTCACCCCTCTCATTTTATTTGCTCTAAATGATGTCAAGAAACATTAGGGACCTTATTGAAGTGGTAATTTGCATATTGAACCTTAGGTTTTGGGTAAATTGCACTTTACACCAAAACTAGGTTTTAATGCACAAACATTGTCCAACATGCTCTATCTTGGTGTCCAGGCTTGTGGAAACCATAACACTACATCCTATTAATTCTTATGATGTCTAAACATTATAGTAACATATTATTATGTAACATTTGTAAGTTAGACCCTTAACTTGGGTAATTTGCACTTTAGTCCAAAATAAGCAAACATTGCTTCAACATTGTTCAAATAGGACCAAAATTGAAACATAAGTTCCTCATGAGCCCTAATTACTTTTCACAAGATAAGATTAAGCATATAATCATCTTTATTTATTAAAACACCTAGGGTTAAAGCATAACCCAGGTTAGGGATGTTACAGTTTGAACCTTGTTAGGCCACTAGTTTGACTAACTAGTTGAACTAACCATTGATATCTTAGCCAACTACCTAGACCCTGGATGATAGTCCTCTGACCAGATACTAGTGATATTAAAAAAGTTTCCAGTCATTATAAAGAGTGACATCTTTAGGGCATTACTAACTGTCAATTCGGGTTGACCTGAGCCTATTGGTTGAATCAAATATTGAATAATTGTCTGACCAATAATGTTTTCTATTGATATTTCAAAAGAGAGTTAGAATGCAAATTTCATACCATATAAACCCTATACACACTCTCATAACATGAGACCTTGTTTAGTATCATTCTTTAATTGAATAGATTGGCTTTGATATACATCTTGTAAAATTTGATGATCTTAGTGTATTATTAGATATACAAATTGCGAATCACCTTCCTAATCCAAAAGAAAGTCAATATTGGTATGTTTTATCTCTTCCTCCCATATTTTCACTCTTCTTCCTCTACTCTGCCCTGTACCATGAAGTTCTATAACAAGTATGTAAGAAATCTTGGTACTTTTTCCTATTTTTTCTCCTTTATTCTTCCATGACCTAGCTGAATTTGGTGCATGGAAGTTTGAATAATTGGATCTTGATTTGTGTATATTTGGATCTATGGTTCTTGATCCTTTGACGTTGACATTTTGGAACTTCTTCCTCACTCAAGGTGACTAGTTTAGCTTCTTATTTGGAGTTCTTTGTGATAAAGTTTATACTTAAATGAACCTAAAAATCACTTAATTGCATCTTATATGAATTACAAATGGGAAAGTAAGGTGATTTTTGGGTGAAATGAATGGAACCTCAAATTATATTGTCTTCTACAATAACATTCCTTTCCCAAACAAAAAATATCATCTTTATCCTACTATACAAATAGAATTTGTTACATTTTATGGAATTTTCTACCAATATATATTCATTGATATTCAGCTAATTCATGTAATTATTAAAGTACAAACATTCGCTATATATGATTATCTTCAGAGTGGGAGGTAGCCACTTTCTGAGGGGACAACAACTCACAATATATGTTGTCAATGTTTTTCAGGCATTAGAGTTGTGATGTAGATGTCTTTTTTGAAGTTGTGGTTGTATTATAGTAGTTAGTTAGATTTCTAGCTGGATTCCTTTAATGGTTTGGTTTTAGTGTGAGATTGAATAGCATTTCGAAGTTATCAAATGGTTCTTTCTAGTAAAACTCGTACGAATTTGTGTATGCATGGATATACCAATGATGTATGAAAAGTATTTTGATCATGCAAAGGTTGATGGATTGTATCTTGAAATGTAAGAAAAGAAGTTTATAATGAAAGAGAATAATTAATGCTTATATGGATCAAGTCTAAGCTCTGATATGACCTATAATCTAAAATATGAACCTCATAAATTTTGAAGTTGAGCTTGTTTGATATGCATGGACTTATTTTTTCTTATTATAAATAAGTGAATAAATGTTTTGGATTCATTAGATTTTTATCATGTTTTGTTTCCAATAGGTCTCAAGTTAAAGCCCATGTGATGGCATGAATAGAATCACCATTTTTCAAAATCAAAAATAGATTTTTATCCTATTTTGACACAATCTTGGAAAATATGCATCACCCTCATATTCCTCTTATCAATAGAAACTCCTAAACTCACATATATTTCAATGTAATCAACCATCCATGTAACATCCTCATTTTTGGATACTTTCTTACAATTTTCCTACTATCATATCCTTTATGCTTTATAAAAGGGTCAATTTTAAATAATTTTGGTTATTATCATGCACTGGAAAATTTTCAATTAAAAGAAAATGTGTAAATAGGATGACACCTACAATTTCAAGATATAATTCATTGTAGATCATTAGTAATGCAATATCAATGTTTTATCTTTTAGTAATCATATTAATTAATTTGATCACCCAACTCTGAAACTAACTCTAGGATAATATTCTAGTCATTGTTAGGATTTTTTTATCATAATTTGGGGCCCAACAAAATTTATTTGAAAGGGTAAATAAATTTGGGAAGTTAATGGAAAAAAATGAATTACAAAGCAATTAACGTTCCATTTTCCTTTTGGGCACTTTTACTCTAACTGACAGATTGGGCCCGCTAAAGAACAAGGTCAATTCCAGCCATCATCCATCTTCTTCTACCTCCTCCTAACTAGGAAATAATGACTGTCCCTTCGATTGTGAAAACCTCACAATCCACTCACCTATTTTGGAAATTTATTCTTCCATCATCTTTGAGAGATGAATATGCTCCAGCTGATCCCTTGCATGAACTCTAGAAACACCCATATAAGAAACACCTCTTCCAGTACCATCTACCTTTCATGGCTTTGAGTTGTAGGACTCCGTCTAGCCTTCCTCTCGAGTCCCAAAGTATTTTCAAAGTTTTACCACAATCTCTCAAACCCTCCTCCACCATCAACTATGCCATATCCTCCGCAACTTTCTCCACTCCACACCACCTTCAACCTTTAGCCTTCAACCTTCGTTCTCCACCTCTCAATCACCGTTGACCAATTCCTTATATCCCCAGCATCTGTAAGGTCCCACGTACTTGAGTCTTGTCTCGTCTTGGACTTCAGGTTTGCAAGGAGTTGGGTCGACAAAGCTGACATCGGGTTGTTGGAGTGAGAGTCAAGAGATGAGTTGTAGTGGCCACCCAACCTCAAAATCGGTCCAAAGCTTTCTAGTTTGAACCCAGTAAGCTCCTTGCACCCTCGATTCAACCAAAGTGGAGGTACATTATCGATCCAATTTCGAGCTCACTAACCATTTGTTGTTGGTTTTTCCTTTCCGGTCATCGTCGTGACCACTATTGCCTTAATGACTTCGTCATGACCTCATAGATTCTTTTGTCTTCTCAGTTTGTTGAGCAACACTTTGTGGTGTTTCCATGCCATGGTCATGGGTAGAAATAGCTTCAAAAGCCTTCCTAGGAAGCTCTTTGCATCACTGATGATGAATTATGTCTTGTTCGCCTCGACCAGATCTCAGGAAGAGATCTATGTCTATGTTTTGATCAACCATGCACCAAATATTAGTAAAAATGGATCCAAATCACCTTCGTGGTTTTGTTGCCACGAAGAACAATCATCCCCATATTTCAAAGACTTTCCCCCCTTGTCATGCTATGGTCCAATTTGACTCAAAGGATATATAATTAATTAACTAAATGCATATCTAGGATTTCACTTTTGGCTGATAACACTTTTATATTTTTCCCTGTTGGCCAGTGAATGTTTAATTTTGAATAAATCATAGTAAATAATGTAGGTGTCATAAAATTATGAATATTTAACCTCAGACTCACAAAATAATGATGATCTATTGGAACCCTTATTTTTCACTATTTTTAGTCTGATAGTCAGGAAATTAAACGTTTCTCATTACTTTCATACTTATAAATGTAATTAATGGATTAATACTACCTAATTATATCTTAGTATTTTAAGATTTCAACCCTACCCAATAATCACCTCGTAACTAATAATTCTAACCCTAGATTTATAAGTAGTAATATAAAATATTATGACATAACTATTACATGTATAACCCTAAGTCTACAAAAATTTTCTACTAATAATATATTAATGATACTTATAATTTAAGGTATGGAACAATTCCATCAAACTGTTCTAAGGGTTCTAACATCACCTTGACTAGCAGATATTTCATCTAAAAACACACATTGGTTACCTAACTTTTAACACTCTAATAATACACATACCAAAATGCTTGTAATGGTAACTAAAGGAATCATATGACCCTAAAGATTTTGACCAAAGACGAAGGATATGTAATCTGATATAGCCTTTGCGTTTTTTAGGGGAGAGTGAGGCCCAGTATTCTAAGAAGAAGAGTCAATAGGATCTTGTCTTATTATAGGTAAGTAGGTCAAGTCCATTGAAATCATGTTCTATATATTTTACACTTGTATTCTTATTATCCTTCATAAAATAATCCATCAGACACATGGTCTAATGTTGATGTGTAGGGTATTACTATTTAGTACAATAGAGTTAGTAATTATTTCCTTAGATATCTTGTGCCTAGATCTTGTAAACAACCAGTTCCAAGTTATTATTCTTTTTTAAGTTCTCAAAAAGTTAGCATGTAATTACTAGAATTTAGAACTTAATGATGAGAATTTGTTTCATATGTTAATTCCTTGATAATTTAGAATTTAGAATTATTTTAGAATATAAAATCAAATAGAGAATCTAGAATTTAGATTTATCATGCTAATTTACTATTTGAGACTCATAATTATAGATAGAATTATTAGAAACTAGAATAGAAATATCATAATTTATCCCTAGATTTTTAGATTCAATTTATTACTCCAAAACTCAAATTTATATATCTAGTCAAAATAGAATTTCGAATTCAGAAATCCAAAGTAGAATATATACTTTAGAATTTATCTCACTTATTTGAGATACATAATCAGTTAATAAGAAGAAATAGAATCAGAATTAGAAATGGAAAAGAATAGAAAATAACATAAAATGACAATAAAATATGATATGATATTATACGGAAAGTGTTCACATAACAAAAGTACTGCAGTACACAGAACATAAGGATTTTATGCCACAGAAGATGCATTTCACCATAGATGGAACTTGGTTCCATAGAACAAAAGACACCTCAGTGTCACGAGAAGGCTTTCATGCCACAGAATTTGTGTTGCACCATGGAAGGAACATAGTACCATATAAGAGGACTTATTGTGTAATGGTAGCCACAAAACAATAAAAAATGTAAATAAAAGATGCAAATAAAGATGGATATCATAGTTTTAGATGGAAACTTTTCATAATGCATTTGTGTCTTTTATGTTGTAGAATCAAATACCACTTACTCTAACCTATAATTATTTTCATTGTGCATGGTTGGGGACATGATGTATGTAACTAGTGATCAGTAGTCTACAAGATCCTTGAAGTAGTTCAGATTCAAGAAAGAAGGATATATATGTCAGGTAGGACATAATCTTAAAGGATCCTCCCAGATCAAGATTTTATTTTTCTTTTTCCTTTAGTTCATGTAGGGAGATGTGACTCCCATACTCATAATTTCATAATGTTGGACGTTACCTTGTTATCTATTTACTATAATTAGTTTACATTTCAATTTCTTGCTAGACATGTGATGTTTTCCCTAGAAATATAAATTACGTGTAACGACCCCCTCCCCATGTTGCCTTAATTGGAGATAACATGGGGAGGGGCTCGTTACATTTAGTATCAGATCCTGGTTCACCTTTAAACTTTAATAATTATTAAATTTTAAGAGTTATATATATCCCAAGGGAATTATTAGAGTGTTTTTCTAAGATGATGGTGTCTAGAATGTACCATGATCTGGGGGATGGTAGTATTTGTTGGGTTTTACGGGAGGTAGAGAAGCAGCGGAAACAAAAATGTTCTCCCCAAAACCCAGAACAAAAGGAATCGCGTCAACGTCTATACAATAGGAAAGATGGTTTGTGGATGCATACCTTGTCCCGAGGCTTGCTCGGCGATAGTACCTCACGCCTTGCGCGGTCTTCACCTCCGGTCTTGGACAGTGTCTGTGCAGCTCCTGGTCGCACCGGGACTGAAGACTCCTGGTCTCACCGGGACTGTCGAGATTGACAGTTGTCCTCCGAGCGGCAGAGGTCTCCCGGCTCTAGAGTCATCCACATGGACTTCCTAGAACTCCGATCTCTTTGTCCCACAAGGAATCGAAACGAGTCGCACCCTCCTGTCAGCGTACTAGTCGCCAACACACACTCCTACCACCAGTTGCTTTCTACAGTTGTCTTTCCCTTGGTGTGCCTCCCTTATCGGGTAGCACTTGCTTGGGCTCGCTCGGTTACCAAAACCAGAGAGAAAGACAACTTCATAGAGCAAGTGGTTGCACTGTGTTGTACTTTGAGAAACCCCCAATACCCCTATATATAGGAGGGTCATGGGATAGGGTTCTCTATCTCGGGCAATGCGGGACTAAATCAGGAGTAGAAGGGTTTGAGATTTCCATAAAAACAACCAACTGCGTAACCTGAACCCATCGTTTCACAACTGAAATGGTCAGTTGGGGATCTGAGCCGGTCGGTTGACACCTCAACCGATCGGTTGGGACCCATGAAACGGTTGGTTCATTTCTGAACCGGTCGGTTCTTGGTCCTGATCAGTTCTCGGTTGACTTTTCTTCTTTTGTTTCAAATTGGTATCAAATACTAATCCTTGTTCCAATCAAATTGGGCAAGTGAAACGAAAGGAAATTTCTCACCAATCTTATTTTCCCAACTTGCTCGGTTTGACTTGAACCGATCATTTCAACACTTGAACGAATCACTTCACCCTATCCATGAGTCGATCGACTCACTAGTTGAGTCGATTGGTTCACCAAGCTCAGCCGATCGGTTGGGAGTGTAGATTGTGCAGAATCAGTCAATTGCAGTTTCATTCAATCTGATACTCCAATCAATCAGTCCAACACCTTGAACACTATGATACTGAGCTATCAATTGATTGAGTGTTTAATTAAACTACTAAACTCCTTTAGTAATCAATTTAAACATGTTTGTGGACAAACTCCTATTCCAGGTTAAATCCTATGTGTGTGACTCTGCAGGTCCATTTCATGTTGGCAGTGAAAGTTCATAACACTTATGACTTCACAAGAAAAGAGCGGTGCCTAGTCACACATTAGTGCTACCCAAGTGAAATAGAAAGTTGGAGAACAACTTTCAATCCTACAATCCATGAATGGTGTTATAGTGAATGTATAATTCCTTTGTCACTGATATCCTGAATGAACTTGAGGCATGGAACAGTCATCCTGTCAACGTTCATTCATTTCCTTGATCTCAAAGCAGACTGGGAGAGATGTGTGTGACATCAATATCACATATTGATTCACACGTACATGCACATGCCTTTCTCAATCCAACTCATCAAGTGGCCAAGGACATCAAACTCCCTCAGGAGGGACAAATCCCATATCTATCACTAACCCCTCAAAAGCCCCATGTGTCAAAGCCACCCAATCATCACCTTTATAACAACCCATGTTTCAGGATTGCGTTTGATGTTGTCAAAGTGTACCCAATGACATGTGTTGAGTGTAGTGATTTCAGGTCTAAGAATCACACTCACCACCATCACTGTGAGAGCTGATTGTGACTACCAAGTCATGGTTCCATGTGTCACTCTCACGGTGGGTCTGTCTGGTACCTTGTTCTCTAACAAGTACATATGTGCATGGTTTGATATCACTATATCATGACTAATGAGATTCTATCATCAACCAACACACAATCTTGTCTTTAGTGTTATTGATGTCTATGGTTATTTCCACAATAACAACCGACTAGGGACCAAACAATAATGTATACTCTTAACATCCATATGATCTCATCGTTTAGGTCCTCAACCCAAAAGCATACGTCATTGAGTAAAATAATTCTTTAGACATCTATCATGTTATATTATCATCTCAGAAATAGTTTAAACATATAGATTGGAAATTGCCTTTATTATTATTCAAATCATTTACAAAGTATCTCATTACAATCATCATATGACTTTCTCTATGGGCATACAAACCAACAGACTCCCACTTGCACTTAGAGCCAGTCACCAAGGAACCTCAGTCTTTGTGACCTAGCATGACCATCATGCTTCTGTTGAGAAAGGGCCTTAGTCAGTGGATTAGCTATGTTGACTTCAGTTGGTACTTTGCAAATCTTCACATCTCCTTGTTGTACGATCTCTCGTATGAGATGGAAGCGCCGCAGTATGTGCTTGGACCGCTGATGTGATCTGGGTTCCTTAGCTTGTGCAATAGCTCCATTATTGTCACAATAAAGCTCAATTGCATCACAGCTACTGGGAACTACACCAAGTTCAGAAATGAACTTCTTGATCCATACAGCCTCCTTTGCTGCATGTGAAGCAGCAATATACTCGGCCTCTGTAGTAGAATCGGCAATTGTTTCTTGCTTGGAACTCTTCCAGCTCAAATCTCCATTATTAAGGCAAAATACAAATCCTGACTGTGATCTGTAATCATCTTTATCGATTTGGAAGCTTGCATCGGTGTAACCCTTTACAACCAGCTCCTCGTAGCCGCCGTAAACAAGAAACTAATCCTTAGTCCTTCGCAAGTACTTGATTATGTTCTTTACGGCTGTCCAGTGAGCATCCTCGGGATCTGACTGGTACCTACTCGTCATGCTGAGAGCATACGAGGCATCTGGGCGTGTGCACAACATAGCGTACATGATGGATCTGATGGTTGATGCATATGGGATCCCATTCATACGCTCCCTTTCTTCACAAGATTGGGGACATTGAGCTCTAGAGACGGTGACTCCATGTAGCATGGGGATGTTGCCTCTCTTTGAGTTCTCCATGCTGAACCCTTCATCACTTTGTCGATGTACGTGCTCTAACTTAGTCCGAGAAGCCTTCTAGATCTATCTCTATAGATCTTAATTCCTAGAATGTAGGATTCTTCTCCTAAGTCCTTCATTGAGAAAGTATTCCCAAGCCAAGTCTTTACCTTCTCTAAGGCTAAGACATCATTCCCCATCAAAAGTATGTCATCCACATACAATATGAGGAATGTAGTTGAGCTCCCACTAACCTTCTTGTACACACAAGGTTCATCTTCATTTTGAATAAAGACAAACACTTTGACTTCCTCATCAAATCGAAGATTCCAACTCCGAGATGCTTGCTTCAATCCATAGATTGACCTTTGCAGCTTACAGACTTTATTGGCATTCTTTAGATCTACAAAACCTTCAAGTTGTGTCATGTACACATCCTCATTTATATTCTTGTTAAGGAATGCGGTTTTAACATCCATCTGCCAAATCTCATTGTCATAATGTGACGTCCCCGGATTTTCTAGAACTTAATCTGATGTGTGACATCCAAATCGAAACCCTCACCTTAGTGAGAATCCCAATTTAAGCACCACACATTAGGCTAAGAAAAAGAAAATCAAGGGAGTCAGAGGAATACAACCAGTAGCCCATGCACATGAACAATAACAAAACCATACACACATGTTCACCATTCAACATATAATTACAACATGAATTGTTACAACATTTGATATTACATATTGAATAGCAAACTTATACATATACATGTACTACATCTAAACTATATGATCATAAGACAACAGGTCCACCTGTACATCAGCTCGCCACACAAATCTCAACTATCCTGGATCTTCAAGATCACATGTCCACAAACCTAAACAAAAGATTACATGTGGTACACGTCAGCACAATATTCAAGAATATTGTACTGAGTATGCCTACGTGTTTTTTATATACCTCTCATCATATCTTGGCAATAAGATAAAACTAATACTTGGCAGTTATAAAGAAATATAAGAAAATCATATACTTGCACAAAGATGTTCATCAACAAAAGAGAACACATATTTTAAGCACATTTCCATTATATGCTCGTGCATCTGCCTACCAATGGGATAGATGCATTCAAGCCTTATCATCTGCTTACCAAAGAGATAGATCATTGTACACGTGATCTGATTACCAAAGAGATAGATCACTCAATAGCACTATGCTTACCAAAGAGATATAGTGCTTTCATATAATGGAGCAAATATATTATGTTTCATGTGTTCATAGCCATAAGTATGGAAAATCAGGCAACATATCATACAAGAACAATCATTTCATCCAATACCATATGCCAAGTATTTTACTACTCATATAACACAAGCATATTGTATAATAAGCCAAGTAAGAGGTAATGGTGTACCTTGACCAAGAACAAACCTAATCATCATCATATCCTCAGTGTCATCTATATCTTGGTCAAACCTGATTAAGACAAGACCACATACTATCATCAGGCTCTCATCTTCTTATATCTCATATTAACCCTAATTGTGTTCATTAGGGTTTAGCTTAGCTCATTAGTATATTTCCATTATTACTTGCATTCTTGTCATTATATTTATCTTACTGATGTCATATTCCGGATTATAGGTCATCAACTGTATATACTCATGTATCACATTATTATATGAACATATTTAACATTATGTCACTTTCATTAACCATATTAAGGTTACATCACATGTATTAAGGGTGCTCTTCATATAACATGAATTCCATGAATATAACTGATCTCAGATTTATATATTATCTTCCAGTTACAGATATGAGGGTTTTCTATAAATCTCATCATTTATTGAGCATGCATGTATTAATTGCATCATCTTTAGTGTTATTAGCCCTAATTAGACATATTAACCAAATTACATAATTTCATACATCAGTATTATAATTACTAATATCAAATGGATTATAAGCATGAATATGTATTTACTGACATGTTCTCATAATTTTAGGTCATCATTTGATATTTATTATCCAGCATATGAACATTTTACCACTTACATAATATCACTGTGATTAATGCTTTAAAAGCCTAATATTATGGCTCCATCTTGTTCTAATCATTTTTCTGAACAATTCTGTATATTATTTGTATTTTTCAGACATCAGAGCTATTTACTATGATTTATCAATCATCTGGATATAATTAGGAAATTTACCTTTTTCAGCCAATGAGAGACCGCCACGTGGCCAGGGTGGGGTGCCTCCTTTACTTGTTATGCCTGATCTGGATCTGTGGTTGGGTCCGTGGGTCAGGGGATCCAGTTACCCAGGGCCGCTTTCCCCTTTCTCGTGATCTTGCAAGCGATCCTCTGTTTCCTCTGTGAAATAGAGGAACATGTTGTCTTCCTCCGAGCAAGCTATCCCTCCATCGATCTACGGGGCTAGAGCTCAACGGAGCTTCTCTACGGCTCCTCCAGCCTCACATGTTATTGTGGTAGTTGTCGCCTCCCCGACACACGTTGTCGCCGCCGAGAGGTTCTACTCCGGTCTGGCCCTGCTCGCTGAATCCCCCATCTTTCTCACGCCACCGCTAACAGGGAGTTCCCAATGAGAATTTGCCGCCTCCAACTCTTCTCCTCACAACTCAGATGTGTGCGACCGGACCTGGTCCCTCCTCGTCTCCAAAGCTCTACCCAAGTTGGCTCGCCGGCAACAGCCACAGCCGCGATGGGGTCAAGGGGAGTGTTTCCTCTTCCCAAGTGACATTGTGTTGACCACCAGGCCTCGACGCAGGCAACGTCCTTGTCCACCGCCTTTTCCTACTCGATCTGTCTCCCATGTGATGGCAGTTCGTTTGCTACTACACCTGTGCGCTTGGGTCTCCAGTGAGAGATCAGCCACAATCTCCTCCTACGAGCAGAAAGGTTTGCTCTCCCCCAAGCGGCAGCTCCTCTCATCTTACTCACTCCACCTATGGTTTGTGGTGGAGGGATAATGGAGAGAGACTGATTGCTCAACTGATTGCAACTAGCTTCGTAAAGGGTCATATAGTGCCTCTATAGCATCGGGTGCAACTGCCCATCTCTTACTCACATGACCAGTGATCGTGGATGGGTCGAACGTGCTTGTTTCCCTACTCCACGATTGACTAAGAAGTCCACATAATCAAGCCTAGCCAAACCACGTTATCCTGGGGAGGGTGACTTCATACTATGTGACCTTAAGTTATAAATCATATAATGTGCTTCTAATTGATGACACCTCAAAAGAATACACATTATGTTATCATTTCAAACCTCCACGTATCTCTCCAGGGTCATCCCAACAAGATGAACTTCAACAATGGATTTACAACCATGACTTCTACATTTTATCCAAAAGTATACCATATGATCACTTAACCACATGTTCCAAAAAGGTATAAACCTAGGGATATTGAAGCCAATATCAACATCGACAGATATCAAACTTCATCAAAACTATTGGAACTCTTAAAAAGACTCATCATGCATGAAATCACTTATGTCCTTGATATCTAGGATTCCAAAAGTCCACTCCATCACATCCTACACACCTTAAAAGATATTTCATCCTCGAAATTAAGCCAAAATTCCACTCCCATGCAACCTAAGTGGAAGTGAATGACATCAGTTTAGAAGAGAGAGTAGTTCTAGATTAGATGTCTAGAGCCTTTTTGATATATACGTTATATGGAATAGATGATATAAGTCTTGATGATATAATGTAAGTCTTTCATAGATGCCATAAGATGGTTATGATGATCTATGTTTGTCTTCGAGGACTTAAGTTTAGTTTTGAGATAAGTTTTGATGATGCAAATAAATAGGCTTTTATGAGATAAGATATGTTGAGTTAAGACTAGGTTGTGAGTCAGCACGAGCCTCAATCTCTTTTATGAAGGAGGACCTCTAGTGTTAGGACCAGTTTAGGGGTTAACTCCAGAGAGAGTGAGACCCATTGGGAGAAGGTTAGAGAACCTAAACTCCAAGATATGAGAATTTTGAGATATGTGATATGATATGTCCTAAACTAGACTACTCCTGAGTGAATGAGTCATGTTGCTTAATGCATGATTCCTATAGTCTTGTTGAACCCTAGATGTCCTTGGGATGACCAAACCCTAGAGACAGAGAGAGGCTAGTTATATATGCATATGAACATGAATATGAGTACCTACCATCTGGGTGACGGAGAGAGCCCAAGACCCCGGAGGATGTAGCTATGTTAGTTTATGTGAAGCCTCGTGTTCGGGTTGGTGGTTTCCCACATAGGAATCTAGTGGTGTATTTAAGAGAGCTTTGGGTAAGATGTTTCATGGTTAGAGATCTATGAATAGTATGTCATAGCATGTGTTGGTTTGTGCTTATGTGGCTAGATCTTGTAAAGTAATCAACTAGTGCCAATGAGGTATACTTAATAACCATAGATCAGAGAGGAAACATAAAGTATATGCATACGAGATACTCATTGAGTTGAGTTTTCTCAGAGAGACTGAGCATGCCATTACCCTCGTGGTAGGGGTTAGAGGAACCTCTTTTGGCCTAGGTAAAGTTATGGTATATGTTTGATTATCCACTGACATAAGTTTGTTTAGCACAACCATGATTTAATATATGTAAGGACTGATCTAATCTCGAGACGTGATATATAGACATGATATGATGGAAATCTTAAAGAAGGTTTAATAGATATCAACGCATAAATGGTTAACCATATATTTTAATAATGATGATAATGTGATAGTGTTGGTTAATCTTGTGATGAAATCACTAGTATATGTTGCAGTTTAATATGAACAATGAATTAAGATTATATGAATGAAACATGTTACATGAAGTGTTAATCTTAGTGCTTAATAAAGACAAAAAAATATAGTTTGACCTGTGACGTCCCCAGATTTTCTAAAACTTAATCTGATGTGTGACGTCCAAATTGAAACCCTCACCTCAGTGAGAATCCCAATTAAAACATCACACACTAGGCTAAGAAGAAGAAAATCAAGGGAGTCAGAAGGAAACACAGTAGCACATGTACATGAACAATAATAAAACCATACACACATGTTCACCATTCAACAAGTAATTACAACATGAATTGTTACAACATGTGTGTATGGTTTTATTATTGTTCATGTACATGTGCTACTGTGTTTCCTTCTGACTCCCTTGATTTTCTTCTTCTTAGCCTAGTGTGTGATGTTTGAATTGGGATTCTCACTGAGGTGAGGGTTTCAATTTGGACGTCACACATCAGATTAAGTTTTAGAAAATCTGGGGACGTCACAAGTGGTATCAGATCATGAACAATAGCAAAACCTGACATTTGCTCATTATGCAACTCAAAACTAAAGAACCTTGAAGTTAATAATCTTTTAGGGTTAGATTAGTCATCTTTTCAAGACTAGATCTGACCTAGCCTCTAGGTTAGCACCTAGATGTCTGAGAACTAGGTCTAGACTGGTGCTTGTTGTGTAGCAAGTCCTTAGATGTCGTTCTTTCCTTGTAGTGCAGCGGTATGGGACGTTGCACTATTTGGAAATGACGTGCATCAAGGGAAGAGAAACCCTAGACATATGGCGCTCATTGTCTAGAGTAGCTACACTAGTCTACACCATGTTCTCACCCCTTTCCTTAGTTTTCATGACACTGTACTCTCTACTATGTGTGGGGCACTCGTTTCAGGATTTGGTTTTGGATTCCAACCGGATCGAACCGTGATAGTTTCTCTGACACTTGTTTTATTAGAGAAAACTATATAATATTTTAATATGTATATGTATTACAAAAATGTGTCCCCACACATGTACGAGTAGGGGGTGGCCATGCAACCTAAGTGGAAGTGAATGACATCAGTCTAGAAGAGAGAGTAGTTCTACATTAGATGTCTAGAGCCTTTTTGATATATATGTTAGATGGAATATATGATATAAGTTTTGATGATATAATGTAAGTCTTGCATAGATTCCATAAGATGGTTATGATGATCTATGTTTGTCTTTGAGTACTTAAGTTCAGTTTTGAGATAAGTTTTGATGATGCAAATAAATAGGCTTTTATGAGATAAGATATGTTGAGTTAAAACTAGGTTGTGAGTCAGCAC
Organism: Alisma plantago-aquatica; assembly: GCA_963693085.1. Classification (NCBI taxonomy): domain Eukaryota; kingdom Viridiplantae; phylum Streptophyta; class Magnoliopsida; order Alismatales; family Alismataceae; genus Alisma; species Alisma plantago-aquatica. The sequence goes on from OY856412.1 coordinate 525,925,647, forward strand.
GAGCCTCAATCTCTTTTATGAAGGAGGACCTCTAGTGTTAGGACCAGTTTAGGGGTTAACTCTAGAGAGAGTGAGACCCATTGGGAGAAGGTTAGAGAACCTAAACTCCAAGATATGAGAATTTTGAGATATGTGATATGATATGTCCTAAACTAGACTACTCCTGAGTGAATGAGTCATGTTGCTTAATGCATGATTCCTATAGTCTTGTTGAACCCTAGATGTCCTTGGGAGGACCAAACCCTAGAGACAGAGAGAGGCTAGTTATATATGCATATGAACATGAATATGAGTACCTACCATCTGGGTGAGGGAGAGAGCCCAAGACCCCGGAGGATGTAGCTATGTTAGTTTATGTGAAGCCTCATGTTCGGGTTGGTGGTTTCCCACATAGGAATCTAGTGGTGTATTTAAGAGAGCTTTGGGTAAGATGTTTCATGGTTAGAGATCTATGAATAGTATGTCATAGCATGTGTTGGTTTGTGCTTATGTGGCTAGATCTTGTAAAGCAATCAACTAGTGCCAATGAGGTATACTTAATAACCTTAGATCAGAGAGGAAACATAAAGTATATGCATACGAGATACTCATTGATTGAGTTTTCTCAGAGAGACTGAGCATGCCATTACCCTCGTGGTAGGGGTTAGAGGAACCTATTTTGGCCTAGGTAAAGTTATGGTATATGTTTGATTAGCCACTGATATAAGTTTGTTTAGCACAACCATGATTTAATATATGTAAGGATTGATCTAATCTCGAGACGTGATATATAGACATGATATGATGGAAATCTTAAAGAAGGTTTAATAGATATTAACGCATAAATGGTTAACCATATGCTTTAATAATGATGATAATGTGATAGTGTTGGTTAATCTTGTGATGAAATCACTAGTATATGTTGCAGTTTAATATGAACAATGAATTAAGATTATATGAATGAAACATGTTACATGAAGTGTTAATCATAGTGCTTAATAAAGATGAAAAATATAGTTTGATAGTTGGCACAACATAATATTTATAACACCTTGATATGATCTAGATGGATAAGTGGGTTAACTTTAGTTAACACCCACCTAAAAGGCATATGTTAATGTTGAACATGTTCTAATAATTAGCTCAATAAAATGTTGTTGACACCTTGATAATGAGTTAATCTTAGTTAACTCCTTTAGAACATGGTAATATGATGTGGGAGCCGTAATGCATGGCTAAAGAGAAACATGCAACCCTAATATATGAGATATGTAATGACATAACCTCATCTTCTAAACCCTTGTTGAGCATTCTATGAAGGATGTTTAACCCTAGAAGTTGTAAATCATCCTGGTAGCTTAGATATGATTCTGGAGCTCTATTTTTGGATATGTTGCACATAGAGTGGTTTGCTACATGTGGATGAAGGAAAGATAAGGTTTTCCATGGAAGTACGAGTATGGTTAACTTTCAAGGACGAAAGTTCTTTTAAGATGTATATGATGTGAAAGAGTGGATTTTTGGCTTAATTTCGAGGACGAAATATCTTATAAGGTGTGTAGGATGTGATGGAGTGGACTTTTGGAATCCTAAATATCAAGGACATAAGTGATTTCATGCATGTTGAGTCTTTTTGAGAGTTCCAATAATTTTTATGAAGTTTGATATTTGTCGATGTTGATATTGGCTTCAATATCCCTAGGTTTATACCTTTTTGGAACATGTGGTTAAGTGATCATATGATATACTTTTGGATAAAATGTAGAACACATGGTTGTAAATCCATTGTTGAAGTTCATCTTGTTGGGATGACCCTGGAGAGATACGCGGAGGTTTGAAATGATAACATAAGATGTATTCTTTTGAGGCGTCATCAATTAGAAGCATATTATATGATTTATAACTTAAGGTCACCTAGTATGAAGTCACCCTCCCCTGGATAACGTGGTATGGCTAGGCTTGATTATGTGGACTTCTCAGTCAATCATGGAGTAGGGAAACAAGCACGTTCTACTCATCCATGATCACTGGTCGTGTGAGTAAGAGATGGGCAGTTGCACCCGATGCTATAGAGGCACTCTATGACCCTTTACGAAGCTAGTTGCAATCATTTGAGTGATTGGTCTCTCTCCATTATCCCTCCACCACAAACTACAGGTGGAGTGAGTAAGATGAGAGGAGTTGCCGCCTGGGGGAGAGCAAACCTTTCTGCTCATAGGAGGAGATCGTGGCTGATCTCTCACTGGAGACCCAAGTGCACAGATGCAGTAGCAAATGAAATGCCATCGCATGGGAGACAGATCGAGTAGGAGAAGGTGGTGGACAGGGACATTGCCAGCGTCGAGGCCGGGTGGTCAGCACAATGGAACTTGGGAAGAGGCAACGCTCCCATTGACCCCATCAGGGCTGCGGCTGTTGTCGGCGAGCCAACTTGGATAGAGCTTTGGAGACGAGGAGGGACCAGGTCCGGGCGCATGCATCTGAGCCGCAAGGAGAAGAGTTGGAGGTGGAAGATTCTCATTGGGAACTCCCTGTCAGCGGCGGCGTGAGAAAGATGGGGGATTCAGCGAGCAGGACCAGACTGGAGTAGAACCTCTCGGCGGCAACAACATGTGTCGGGGAGGCGACAACTTCCACAACAACATGTGAGGCCGGAGGAGCCGTAGAGAAACTCTGTTGAGCTCTATGGAGGGATAGCTTGCTCGGAGGAAGACAACCTGTTGCTATGTTTCACAGAGGAAATAGAGGATCGCTTGCAAGATCGCGAGAAAGGGGAAAGCGGCCATGGGTAACCGGATCCCCTTACCCATGGACCCAACTACAGATCCAGATTGGGAAGAACAAGTAAAGGAGGCACCCCCACCCTGGCCACGTGGCGGTATCTCATTGGCCGAAAAAGGTAAATGTCCTAATTATATCCAGATGTTTGATAAATCATAGTAAATAGCTCTGATGTCTGAAAAATACAAATAATATACGGAATTGTTTAGAAAAATGATTAGAACAAGATGGAGCCATAATATTAGGCTTTTAAAGCATTAATCACATTGATATTATGTAAGTGGTAAAATGTTCATATGATGAATAATAAATATCAAATGATGACCTAAAATTATGAGAACATGTCAGTAAATACATATTCATGTTTATAATCCATTTGATATCAGTAATTATAATATTGATGTATGAAATTATGTAATTTGATTAATGTGTCTAATTAGGGCTAATAACATTAAAGATGATGCAATTAATACATGCCTGCTCAATAAATGATGAGATTTATAGAAAACCCTCATATTTGTAACTGGAAGATAATATATAAATCTGAGATCAGTTATATGCATGGAATTCATGTTGTATTAAGAGCACCCTTAATACATGTGATGTAACCTTAATATGGTTAATGAAAGTGACATAATGTTAAATATGTTCATATATTAATGTGACACATGAGTATATCCAGTTGATGAACTATAATCTGGAATATGACATCAGTAAGATAAATCTAATGACAAGAATGCAAGTAATAATGGAAATATACTAATGAGCTAAGCTAAACCCTAATGAACACAATTAGGGTTAATATGAGATATAAAAAGATGAGAACATGATGATAGTATGTGGTCTTGTCTTAATCATGTTTGACCAAGATATAGATGACATTGAGGATATGATGATGATTAGGTTTGTTCTTGGTCAAGGTACGCCATTACCTCTTACTTGGCTTATTATACAATATGCTTGTGTTATATGAGTAGTAAAATACTTGGCATATGGTATTGGATGAAATGATTGTTCTTGTATGATATGTTGCCTAATTTTCCGTACTTATGGCTATGAACACATGAAACATAATATATTTGCTCCATTATGTGAAAGCACTATATCTCTTTGGTAAGCATAGTGCTATTTGGTAAGCAGATCACATGTACAATAATCTATCTCTTTGGTAAGCAGATCATAAGGCCTGAATGCATCTATCCCGTTGGTAGGCAGATGCACGAGCATATAATGGAAATGTGCTTAAAATATGTGTTCTTTTTTGTTGATGAACATCTTTGTGCAAATATATGATTTTCTTATATTTCTTTATAACTGCCAAGTATTAGTTTTATCTTATTGCCAAGATATGATGAGAGGTATATAAAAGACACGTAGGCGTACTCAGTACAATATTCTTGAATATTGTTTTGACGTGTACTGCATGTAATCTTTTGTTTAGGTTTGTGGACATGTGATCTTGAAGATCCAAGATAGTTGAGAGTTGTGTGGCGAGCTGATGTACAGGTGGACCTGTTGTCTTAAGATCCTGTAGTTTAGATGTAGCACATGTATATGTATAAGTTTGTTGTTCAATATGTAATATTAAATGTTGTAACAATTCATGTTGTAATTATATGTTGAATGGTGAACATGTGTGTATGGTTTTATTATTGTTCATGTGCATGTGCTACTGGTTGTTTTCCTCTGACTCCCTTGATTTTCTTTTTCTTAGCCTAATGTGTGGTGCTTAAATTGGGATTCTCGCTAAGGTGAGGGTTTTGATTTGGACGTCACACATCAAATTAAGTTCTAGAAAATATGGGGACGTCACACATAATAAGCTGCAATAGCAAGCATGATCCTGATGGACTTAATCATGGCAACTGGAGAAAATGTTTCGTCATAGTCAACACCTTGAACTTGTCGAAATCCCTTCGCAACCAATCTGCCTTTATAAGTTTGCACATTGGCATCCATGTCGGTCTTTTTCTTGAAGACCCACTTGCACCCTATGGGTTTTACCCCTTCGGGTGGTTCCACCAAAGTCCATACTTTGTTGGAGTACATGGATTCCATCTCGGATCTCATGGCTTCAAGCCATTTCTCAAAATCTGGTCCCTCCATAGCCTCTACGTAGGTAGTTGGATCATCATCTATGATCAACTCACCACCTTCCTGAGTCACAAGGTATCCAAACATCTCAGGTTCAAGGCGGGTCCTACTATATCTACGAGGTCCTTGTGTTACCTGAGGAGACTGAGATTCCACAACACCTTATGAATCTCCATTTTCCTCTTGTACATCAATCGGTTCTATGTTTTTTTGTTGGGCTTGAACTTCTTCAAGCTCTATTTTCCTCCCACTACTTTCTTTGGAAATAAATTCCCTCTCTAGGAATACAGCATCCCTAGCAACAAACACTTTGTTGTCAGTAAGGTGGTATAAGTAATATCCCCTCGTTTCCTTGGGGTATCCAACAAGATAACATTTATCAGATTTGGGTCCAAGTTTATCAGGAAACATTTTCTTGTCGTAAGCCTCACAACCCCAAATCTTCATAAAAGACAAATTGGGACACTTCCCATACCATATCTCATATGGTGTCTTTTGAACCGATTTAGATGGTACTCGGTTAAGTGTAAACGTGGCTGTTTCAAGAGCATAACCCCAGAAAGAAATTGGAAGATTAGCAAAACTCACCATTGATCGCACCATATCCAACAATGTGTGATTCCTTCTTTCAGACACACCATTATGTTGTGGTGTTCCAGGCAGAGTCCATTGTGATACAATACCACGGGCTCACAGAAGGTCCTCAAACTCCTAGCTTAAGTATTCTCCACCTCGATCGGATCGAAGTTCCTTAATACTTTTACCAAATTGGTTTTATACTTCATTCATGAAATCCTTGAACCTTTCAAGGGTTTCTGACTTATGTTTCATTAGGTACACATAGCCATACCTACTGAAGTCATCAGTAAAGGTAATGAAGTACTGATACTCACCTCTGGCATTAGTTCTAAAAGGCCCACATACATCAGTATGTATGAGTCCTAATAGATCACTAGCTCTCTCACCTTTACCTGAAAAGGGAGTCTTGGTCATCTTACCCAATAAACAAGATTCACATGTCTCTATTGACTCATAATCAAAAGAGTCTAGATAACCATCTTTATGGAGTCTAGAAATGCGCTTCTCATTTATGTGCCCTAGACGACAATGCCAAATATATGTTTTGTTTGAGTCATTGAGTTTTTGCTTTTTGGTGTCTACGTTGTATATACTTGTCTCCAAATCTATCAAGTATAGACCATAAGACATTGGGGCACTACCATACAAGATCCCATCTTTAGAAATGGAACAATTTCCATTCTTAATAAGAAATTCAAATCCATCCTTGTCCAAACAAGAGATGGAAATGATATTCCTATTTATGGCAGGTACATAATAGCAGTTCTTTAACTCTATTATTAGCCCACTCGGTAGAGTTAACACATAGGTTCCTACGGCACTGGCGACAACCCTTGCCCCATTGGCAACACGTAGTTCAACCTCGCCTTTCCCCAAAGGCCTACTTCTCTTTAGATCCTTCACATTTGAACAAATGTGAGATCCGCATCTGGTATCAAGTACCCATGAAGAAGAAGTAGTAAAGTTAATCTCTATCACGTATACACCAGAAGTAGAGATCTCTATCTCTGACTTCTTCTTCCATCGTTCCTTCCATCCTCTCCATGTAGAAGAAATTGGTTTGGCGAGAGAACCCTTCTCTCGTTACCCTTTGTTCCATTGATCTCTATCAATGAACTTTCTTTCTTCTTCACCAACGCTTTAAGCATACATAGAGTGGATTCAAAGGCGTCTGGTATATCTGGATTGTGCAGAACATTTCTCACAATCCTCAACCAGTTATGGAATTTATTCTCAATTAATTTTCCCATTTTAAAAGATGATTCCTTTGCCATTCTATAAGAGAAAATTGCATTTTTTCAAAACTCCTTTTGATTTGATTTGAATAAAATTTGATGATAGTTAATTAGGCTTTTAATTAATTACCACTCCCATTATTTTGACTCAAATTGACATCCCTCGCCATCAATTCAGAAGATTGCATCGTACAATCTTCTAGTGGGTCAAGATCCTGAAATCCTCTGAGCCATGGACCAGCTAGGGTTGTCACCCACAACTCAGATCTCCCAGGTAGGCAACTCTTGCCAATTGCATCATATGCAACTCTTGAAAGATGTCATATGCAACTCTTTACCATGATCATCTCCATGCCTCAAGGTACTAGATCCCATCTAGATCACCTTGTTAAGTATGACCCAAAGCCAACACGATGAATATGCACCCTGCTAGGGCAGACCCACACATTCATCCTTCACGCTTCCACGAGATAGACGGTGCACCACGCTAGGGCGTGCCCACACTTGGTCGATCAAGCTTTTCACGTGTGTCGCATTTGGAAGGCATATAAAACTAAATATTTAATGAGGGATTTGGTTTTATATACATATACATATCCAATCACCACAATATATAGTATGTATCATATACATGCTATATCCCACAGAAAAACAAGAAAACGATAAAAGAAATGATTATGGCCATCCTATTGTGATTTCTCGTGCCAAGAGGAATCACGGTCATCTAGGTCTACATCACATGCAACATGTACAAGATGAAATTTGTGCCTGCCTTTCTGGGTTTGATCAACTCATCTCCATGACTGATCGGCTCGCCATCAAGTTGGTTGTTCGGGTGCCACCAGCTGATCGACTGGCGCCTCCAGCCGATCAGTTCACCAGTCGTCGTGCATCTCCTCAGATCGCCACCCACTCATCTCGCTCCTCGAACCGGTCATCTGGAAAACCAACCGATCGGTTCACTCCTTGAACCAATCATCTCAGGTCGTGCATCGTTCTTTGACATAACATGAAATAAAATCTATCCTATTTACAATTGAATTGTGAAACCCTGAGTTACATTTGGGGGGAGCAAAGGTAGGAAAAGAAATCTCGAATTATTTCAAGTTACATCAGGAATAGGAGAAGGGGAATCGGTGCGCAGACCAAGATGCAAGCAACCAAATACAACCATATACAGATATAGGGTTTATAGTCCATAACCATGCTACACATCCACCACAAAACTCATTTAAGGGTGACGCGTATCGAGTGCATTAATATTACATATCATATATGTCTATTTGGGATTTGTGGATTGGACATGCATAAAGCCAGTTTTATTCGCATTGTATGCAATAAATAAAGGCGAAAAACCAAAATCGATCATATCGATAACCCTAAAATATAGAGAAGTTGACATGGATCGGATACCACTATTGGGTTTTACGGGAGGCAGAGAAGAAGCGGAAATAAAAAATTTCTTCCCAAAACCCAGAACAAAAGGAATCGCGTCAACGTCTATACAATAGGAAAGATGGTTTGTGGATGCATACCTTCTCCTAAGGTTTGCTCGGTGACAGTACCTCGTGCCTTGTGCGGTCTTCACCTCCAGTCTTGGACGGTGTCTGTGCAGCTCATGGTCGCACCGGGACTGTCGGGATTGACAGTTGTCCTCTGAGCGACAGAGGTCTCCCGCCTTTGTAGTCCTCCACACGGACTTCCTGGAACTCTGATCTCCTTGTCCCATAAGGAATCAGAAGCAGGAACACCCTCATGTCGGCGTACTAGTCGCCAACACACTCTCCTACCACCAGTCACTTTCTACAGTTGTCTTTCCCTAGTTGTGCCTCCCTTATCGGGTAGCACTTGCTCGGGCTCTCTCAGTTACCAAAACCAGAGAGAACGACAACTTCACAGAGCAATTGGTTGCACTGGGTTGTACTTTGAGAAGCCCCAAATACCCCTATATATATAGGAGGGTCATGGGACAGGGTTCTCTATCCCGGGAAATGCGGGACTAAAGCAAGAGTAGAAGGGTTCGAGATTTCCACAAAAACAACCAAATGTGTAACCTGAACCGATCGTTTCACAACTGAAACGGTCAGTTGGGGATCTGAGCCGGTCGGTTGACACCTCAACTGATCGGTTGGGACCCATGAAACGGTTGGTTCATTTCTGAACCGGTCGGTTCGTGGTCCTGATCAGTTCCCGATTGACTTTTCTTATTTTGTTTCGAATGGTATCAAATACCAATCCTTGTTCCAATCAAATTGGGCAAGTGAAACGAAAGGAAATTTCTCACCAATCTTACTTTCCGAACTTGCTCAGTTGGACTTGAACCGATCGTTTCAACACTTGAACGAATCGCTTCACCCAGTCCATGAGTCAATTGACTCACTAGTTGAGCTGATCGGTTCACCAAGCTCAGCCGATCGGTTCATCACATGAACCGATCGGTTGGGAGTGCAGATTGTGCAGAATCAGTCAATTGCAATTTCAATCAATCTGATACTCCAATCTATCAGTCAACACCTTGAACACTATGATACTGAGCTATCAATTGATTGAGTGTTTAATTGAACTACTAAACTCCTTTAGTAATCAATCTAAACATATTTGTGGACAAACTCCTATTCCAGGTTAAATCCTATGTGTGTGACCCTGCAGGTCCATTTCACGTTGGCAGTGAAAGTCCATAACACTTATGACTTCACAAGCAAAGAGCGGTGCCTAGTCACACATCAGTGCTACCCAAGTGAAATAGAAAGTTGGAGAACAACTTTCAAACCTACAATTTGTGAATGGTGTTACAGTGAATGTATAATTCCTTTGTCACTGATATCCTGAATGAACTCAAGGCATGGAACAGTCATCCTATCAACGTTCATTCATTTTCTTGATCTCAGAGCAGACTGGGTGAGATGAGTGTGACATCAATATCACATATTGATTCACATGTGCATGTGCATGCCTTTCTCAATCCTACTCATCAAGGAAATTTCAAGGGGAACTTTCAAAATAGAAACTATAATAATTATCAAAACAACTCTCAGTACCAGAATCTTAATCAACAACAAGGACAACAAGCATGACTTGTCTCTTCTGAGGACAAGTTAACATCCATTGAAAAGATGTTGCAAAATCAGCAAACTATGATAGCGAACCAGCAAGATCAACAGAAGGCTATTGAATCTCAATTAGCTCAACTCGCAGCTAGCATAAAGCCACCTGCTGGAGTCTTTGCTGGCCAACCTGAGAACAATCCTAAGCATCCTGAGCAGTTGAAGGTAGTCACCACTAGGTCAGGGAAAGACTATTTGGACCCCCCTGAAGAGACACATGTGGTTATTATAGACAAGGATGAATCTATGATTGCCCAAGACTCAACAACACAAGAGACTCAATCAAAAGATGACAAGTCAGAAAAATGAAATTTTGAGAAGCCTGCTCAAGAAGACAAAGAAACTGAGACTCCAGAACCTAATATCCCTATGTACAAACCTCGTATACCTTTTCCAGATCGTCTAAGGAAAACAAAGCTTGATACCAGATTCAATAAATTTAAAGAAGCTATGAAGAAGCTTCATGTTGATATCCCCTTTCTCGATGCTCTAGCTGAGATACCAACCTAGACGAAGTACTTAAAGTCACTCCTCACCAGGAAGTATATAAATGAAGAGTATGAGACAATAAAACTGGTGACAACTATATCTGATATCATATTGAGCAAGATGCCCAAGAAACAAAAAGACATGGGATCCTTTGGAATTTCATGTCACATTGGCGACTCATCATGCAAGAAAGGATTGGTAGATCTCGGTGCAAGCATCTCTATTATGCCACTTAGCTTGTACAAAACACTAGGGTTTTTAGAATTGCTTCCTACTGGCATGACTATACAACTTGCAGACAATTCAATAAAACGTCCGTTAGGAATCCTCAAAGATGTCCCGATCAAGGTAGGCAAGGACACATATGTTCCATGTGACTTTTTCATTATGGGCATAAAAGAAGATGCCAGATATCCTCTCATCTTTGTTCGTTCGTTCCTCGCCACTGCAAGATCCCTAATTGACGTTGAAGATGGTACCTTACTGCTCAGATTAGGCAAAGAAACTCTTAAATTTAAAGTTTTTGAAAGTATGAGAAGACCAAGTATGTAAGAAGAAGTCTATCTGATTGACTGCATTGAGAAAATGTCACTTCTGACTCAAGAGCATCATGAAGCAGACGATCCTTTAGAAGTTTCTCTAACAAACCCATCAGTTGATGAACCAATTGACGAACAAGTAAAGGATTGCATCGAATCCCTCGACTCTGCTAAAGAAGATGTTGAAGCCACTAGTGAAGAACTCAAAGCTATGGAAACTACAGAAGAAACATGCAAAAACCCAGAGGCTCCCGAAATGAAGTCCCTGCCCAAGGGACTAAAGTACATGTTTTTAGACGATCTCAAAGTTTTCCCAATTATTATAAATTCCGATCTAACCGTTGAACAAGAAGATAAACTCCTGAAAGAATTAAGGGAAAGAAAGAAAGCCATTGGTTATAAAATGAGTAACCTCACTAGGGTCAGTCAAGCTCTATGTATGAACCCGATCCCCATGATGGAAGATCATAAGCCTACTATCGAACATCAATGGAAATTGAATCCAAATATGAAGGAAGTGGTCCGTCGCGAGGTCATTAAATTTCTCACATCTAGAATAATCTATCTGATATCAGATTCACCATGGGTGATCCCAGTGCATCTAGTCCCAAAGAAAGGTGGAACAACTATTATACGGAATGAAAACAATGAACTCATCCCCACTCGAACAGTCACAGGGTGGAGGATGTGCATAGATTATAGAAAATTAAACAAGGCAACTCGAAAAGATCATTTTCCAATGCCTTTCCTTGATCAAGTCCTAGAAAGGTTGGCCCACCAAGAATATTTCTGTTATCTTGACAGTTACTCTGGATTCTATCAAATACCCATACATCCAGATGACCAAGAGAAAACAACTTTTACCTTCCCATTCAGAACAAATGCATTTAAAAGAATGTCATTTGGTCTCTGTAATGCACCCGCAACTTTCCAACGTTGCATTGTTGCCATATTCACTGGTCTTACTGAAACAATTATGGAGGTTTTCATGGATGATTTTTCTGTATATAGAGATTCATTCAATTCATGTCTAAAGCACCTCTCCCTAGTCCTCAAACGTTGTGAAGAAGCACATCTTGTGCTGAATTGGGAAAAGTGCCACTTTATGGTAAAGGAAGGCATTGTCCTCTGCCATAGGGTCAGCAATAGAGGAATTGAAGTACATAAAGCCAAGATTGAAGTGATTTCTAAACTGGCTATCCCAACGAATGTAAAAGAAGTCCATGCTTTCTTAGGTCATGCAGGATTTTACAGAAGATTCATAAAAGACTTTTCCAAGATAACGAAGCCAATGATGAATCTATTACTAAAGGATAATGATTACAATTTCAACGAAGAATGTGTCAAAAGCTTCAACACACTGATGTAGTCTCTTACAACCACCCCCATCATTAGAGCTCCTGACTGGGACCATCCTTTTGAATTTATGTGTGATGCCAGTGACTATGTTGTGGGTGCGGTTTTAGGGCAATATATAGAGAAGAAACACTATGTGATCTATTATGCATCGAAAACTCTCGATGAAGCCCAGAGGAATTATGCAACTACCAAGAAAGACCTTCTAGCAGTTGTGTATGCCTTTGAAAAGTTCAGACCCTACCTAATTGGTTCGAAGGTCATTGTCTACACAGACCACACTGCCATTTGTTACCCTCTAGCAAAGAAAGATGTGAAACCCAGGTTGATTAGATGGATCCTCTTATTACAATAATTTGATTTAGAGATAAGAGATAAAAAGGGTATAGAGAATGTTGTAGCAGACCACCTCAGTCGCATCCACACTCTGGATACTGATAAGATTTTGATCAATGATTCCCTGCCGGATGATCAACTAATGAAGGTCTCAGAAGCTATACCATGGTACTCGGATTTTGTGAACTACCTTGCTACTAGGGTTATCCATCCCCAATGTACCAGGAATGCACTGAAGAAGTTCATGCATGATGTGAAGCAATATTGCTGGGATGAGACGTACCTCGTCAAACTATGTGCTGATGGTCTGTATAGGCGATGTATCGCCGAAGAAGAAGCTCAACTCATTTTGGAACAATGTCACTCAGGACCAGTGGGAGGACATATGAGATCTAAAAAGACTGCCTTGAAGGTTTTGCAATGTGGATTCTTCTGGCCAACCATATCCAAGGATTCCTACGACTTTGTCCTATTATGTGACAAATGTCAAAGATCAGGCAATATAACAAAGAGAGATGAGATGCCATTGAATCTGTGGCAAGAAGTAGAAATATTCAATGTATGGGGGGTGGACTACATGGGTCCATTCCCATCTTCTCATGGATTTTCATACATCCTAGTGGCAGGGGACTACGTCTCAAAATTGGTTGAATCCATACCAACCATCACTAATAATTCCAAACCAGTCATTAAATTATTCAAGGATATTATTTTTCCCCGTTTCGGCACCCCACGCACGGTGATATCTGACGGAGGCTCCCATTTTCTTGAAAGAAGCTTTGAAGCATTACTAAGAAAGTATGGTTTTACTCACAAGGTAGCCTCACCCTACCATCCACAGACAAGTGGACAGGTGGAGGTTTCTAATCATCAACTCAAGAGTATCTTAGAAAAGAAAGTTGGCCGCAATCTAAAAGATTGGTCGGAGAAAATCAATGACACATTATGGGCCTATCGAACTGCTTATAAAACTCCCCTCGGGACTACACCTTTTCGATTAATATATGGAAAGGCTTTCCACCTGCCAGTCAAACTAGAACACAAGGCATGGTGGGCAATTAAACAACTGAACTTTGATATGAAAGAAGCAGGCCAAGCTAGAATTATGCAACTCCAAGAGTTGGATGAACTCAAGATGACAGCTTATGAGAATGAACGAATCTACAAAGAACGCACAAAAAATTGGCATGATGGACATCTGAAAAGAAAATACATACAAGTGGGAGACCAATTTCTGCTATTCAACTCAAGATTGAAGTTATTCCCAGGAAAACTCCGCTCATGCTGGTCTGGACCATACATCATCAAGAGCATCTCCCCACATGGTTCTTTCTCATTATGGAGTGAAAAGTTAGGTGAATTTGTAACAAATGGTCACTGCTTAAAGAGATATTTTACCTCAACTGACATAGGCACTAAAGAAATGCTAGAACTCACCAATCCAAAGGATCCACCATGAAGTTGAAGGATTCAGTCGAGCCATCGACATAAAACAAAGACGCTTGTCGGGAGGCAACCCGATCAATAAATTTGTTTTACTTCCCTTTTCAAATTAGAATGCTTCTTCAATTTTGTTTTTACCTTCTAGTTAATTTTTCATTAAATAAAATTAGCATCGTAAGGTTCTATTTTAAGATCTAATTTCTCTTTACCTTTGAGATTTTCAGATAAGAGGATGCGGGCTGATTGGAACGCAACCACATCCGGTGGTCATTTTGGCATGATTCTTCCCCTCCATCTTGGATTTAGGGTTTGCTCAGGACGAGAAAATCTCTAAGTTTGGGGTGGATGGTGGGTGGTACGTACCTCACTTTCCACCTACACCCATCCTTTTCATACTTAAGTTTTCACTATCACATTCTTGATAAAAAAAATTCAAAATTGTCAAAATTCTTTAATGTTTCTCAAAGAAATTGAACAGATACTTGATGAATTTTTGACACTTTCTGGTTTTATCAAAAGTCACTAACTAACCTGCTATACATTTTGAATCATTATATCCTCCTTATTCGAAGTAAATCCTCAAAAGGACCACTTTTTGAAACAAGCCTTTTGATTGAAATCATTTTGTGAAGCTTATGATTCCTAACATCATGACACTTTTGCAGAAATGATAAGTGTATGTCAAACTGATAGGGATTAAACATGTCGTGCTTCCTGACTGATTTGTGGAACAATAGCATGGAATCCCCACCGGATCCTCATCAAGTCATTATTTGAGCAGAGTTTGATAAAGAGAACAACCTGGTGCACTGAATTGTAAATCAAGTTGCATTCTAATCTGAACTCTCTTCTACACTTCTTCTATCATCTTCATACCCCTCCCTCCATAAAAAAAAGTAAAAAAATAGCCAAAATAGTGCCAAACCCTATGTTCAGGGTGGCACACCACTTCCCTCTATATCTACTTCTTCCATACCCCTAACAAATAAATAGGGGTGTACCACCAAAAATGCAATCTCGAGTCGAATAGAGGAGAGATTTGCAAACAAAAAGATGCCAAAGCGCACACAAAAAGAAATGCAATCTCGAGTCGAATAGAGGAGAGATTCGCACACAAAAAAAACAATAAATTAAATTGCAAAGCGAATAAAAAGAAAATCTCGAGTCGAATAGAGGAGAGATTTACTTCTTCCTTCCATACCACCATTCACTCTATTTTCTACCTAATGGAACAATGAATGCCTACCCTACCCTGAAAAACACTAGCTTCAGATCGAATGCACTCTTGTTGTTCTACGGGTACCTCTAGACTCTTACAAAACTCTTTGACATGCTTGTTGTTGGAAATAGTGAGGAGGAAGTGATTTTGGAAAACGAACTCAGGAATAAAGATATGGTAAGATGTGTTTAGTGGTCTCAGGAGTTTGAGATACTGAGTCATATTGAGCATAAAGAAAACAATCGTGATGTGAAGAGGAGGCAATCACGTGAATTGAAAGTATTCATTTGGCGACTATTTCAGATTTTGTGTTACTCGAGGACGAGCAACATTTAAGTTTGGCGTATTTTGATGAATGTATATTCATCATGGAATTCAAATATCACTTTGGGACTAATTCAACTCTATATGTTCTATTTCACTCATTATACATCAAAATGCATCATAATATGCAAATTTACTCAATTAATTCGATTATCAAAGGTTTGATCAAATTTATGTTGATTTAATGTTGGTCTTGATAAAGTTGAACAAGAAGTTGGGGGCCACCTTCACTCACCCTTGGCCCTGATCAAGCAATCTAACCAAGCAATTCCATCCATGCGGTCTCAAGACCTTTTGAGCCCATTCGGTCTCAACACTGTTTGATCCCATTCGGTCTCAAGACCGTTTGAGCCCAAACGGTCTCAAAACCGATAGACCAGCAGAAACTGTTTGGAGTCTAACTCAAGCATGTAGAACAACAGATCAATATCATGAAGCAAAACAATTCCCATGACCTTGTTCTCCTCGCCACGGTCGTGGCACATTGCCAAACAGTGCCAAGCCTCCAACCACCACGATCGTGTTTGACACACCACGGCCATGGCGCACCACCAACAGTACCCATTATCTCACCCACCATGCCCGTGCAAGGCGGCACGGCCGTGGGGCTATAGCCTCACCACGACCGTGGTGTCACGCCATGAACATGGCACAACGCCATCAGAGCCCAAGTTCTCATTTGCCACTCCCGTGCAAGGCAGCACGGCTGTGGAGCTGCAGCATCACCACGACCGTGGTGCCTCAACACGACCGTGGCGCATCGTCTCCTACCTCTGCACCTCTGCCAAGCAGCACTTCTTCTCTTCGATTTGTCTGACTACCACGATCGTGCCGACCCTCCTTGTTACCTTCCTTAGCGCCACACAGCTATGACACAGACTGCATAGCCGCCACCTTTGGTCTCTTGAGCAACTTGCTTGACCAAATAGAGCAAACTATATGATTATCTGGAACAGCAGCACGAAGACCGAATGAGCAGCAAACCATTTGGATTGAGCAAAGAATGAAGACCAATTGAGCAACGTTGACCGTTTGGGTTGTTGAGCAGTGAAAACCAAACAGTGAGCAAAATCGTGAAGCCAAGACCGAGAGGCACAAGATCGTTTGATAGCAAACGGTCTACAGACTGTTTGACAGCAAACGGTCTACAGATCGTTTAACAGCAAACGGTCTACAGATCGTTTGACAGCAAATGGTCTACAGACCGTTTGGAGGGTGTAAGGCTGGAAACAGTTTGGTACCAAAATCACAAGATCGTTTGATAGCAAATGGTCTACAGACCGTTTGATAGAAAATGGTCTATAGACCGTTTGGAGGGTGTACTATGAGACCGTTTGGGCTAAATAAAGTGAAACCATTTGGGAAACAATATCTCGATATCGTTTGGTGTCTATTAATCCAGGACTGTTTGAAGATCTATACCTATAAATAGGACCAGCAGGGTCCTCAATTGGGCATCGGTTCTGGGACGCCGATAGGCTGCCTGTACACAGGTCTGATCCAAATCCAGTGTCATCCACACCAGTCTCATTCCACCTACTTCCTGTGCAGCAACCAAGGAGACTGAGGCGAGAAGGAAGACGGAGTGAGGGAGTCTGTCCTGTCTGTCTTGGCATCTCCCGTTCATGTCTGGATCTGCTCTGACACAACGTAGAAGGTCATATCTTCTTCACTGAGTTCCTACCACCTTCTACACTGAGTTCATGGTGGATTTCTCTCTCTTTCTTATTCTTCTTGTTTATCGCATCATGAGCGAGTAGTACCCTTTCACTGGGGTGCGGGGATTAGCCCCGCTGCCCATGCAATTCATGTTCTTTTGTTAAAATCTCCATGGAATTGTATATAACTTTCCATTTCATTGTTAATTGGTATGTTTGTAGTTGTTTATCTACTTTCTTTCATCTTGTTCTTTCCAATATTGCGAAATCTTCTATATGTGGGACGGAATGGCGGTTTACAAAGTTTGACACTTTGACGAGAACTTTTGATAAGATTCTTTGAGGTCGTAAGTGTATGATCCGTTAGGGGATGAGACATCTATCCTACAATGACGCTTTTGTGGTCTAAACATCCCTTAGGGAGGACCACAGCCTTAGTTGGATTTTGTATCATCTTTATTTATCGTCGATGTTAGTTTGTAGATCTATCACCTGCTTGCTTATTGATTAATGTGGTTGACTCCCAAACTAAAAATAGAATGGGATTTCTTCGAGGTCGTAAGTGTATGATCCGCTAGGGGACGAGCCATCTAGACGTCGGTGACGCTTCTGTGTGCCTAATGCCTGTATAGGAGGCCCACAATCTTCGTCGAATTTCTGTATCTTTGGAGCCGTAAGTGAGTGATCTGGTTGGTAACAAGACATCTGATGCCTAAGGTGATGCTTACGCGAACCTAACACCCATATGGGGGGTTCTGCAGCAGGTCCATTTGGATCGTTTTATCTTGCATGGATTGTTTGTGATTGAATGTGTTTGCATGCGTAGCGATGGTGAAACCCGATACCATCCCAGCAATTCCATATCATTGATCTAAATCCAAACTTTAATTCAGATTTTACTTTCTTGTTATTAGTTTAATTAACCTCAAATCAACCAATCATTTTAAATATTAGTGTTAACTCGAACTAGACTAGACTGACAAATATTCTTAAAAACGTTGTCCTTTCGGTTCGATCCTTAACTATACTGCGATAAGACCCGTCCGCTTGCGGGTGGTATTACTGCACTTTGGTTTTGGTAAAAGCTCAGGGATCTCAACTCCAAGTGAGTTTGTTAGTGCGATAAATTTACCACGTCAATGAGTGATCAAGCCAGGATAGTATGATAACCAATAAGACCAAGTCGTGATAGGATGGCCAAGAAGTCTATCCAGGGAAGGAAGGCCATAATAGACCAAGCCCATGAAAGGGTGGTCATGAGATGTCCACTGCAGAGACAAAACCCTAATGAGAGGGTTCCCCACATCAATACCCCATAAAGGGAGTGTCCTATAGATATTAAGATGAGAACTTATAAAGAAAATGCATGTTAAATTTTGTTATCATTTTTTTTCTATGGATGAATATGTTGTTACACCTAGATGCAAATATTTAATTTCCCCCACATACTAATATAACTTGTTATATTGACTGTGTTTTGTTTCACGATGCTTTAGGGTAATCTGCTTTCATTCTACAATTATGATGAAAAATGGTCATCTAGAGAAGAAGACACCAAAAGAAAAGAGTTAAACAAATTTTTGAGGATTTAGTTGTTCCATATTGCAACCAGTAGAAACCCATATCATGTAACTCATTGTGGAAATTTTATCTTTTATCTTGTTACTAAACACTTTCTATTTAGTGAAATTTTTATAAATATTTTTGGTTAATTGTTTAATCATTGATCATGTACTAGAGTAATGGCCCTTTACCTCTCTGTCCACCTTAATTGGGGATAATAGGGGGGTCACTACATCTTTCTTTTCAACCTTCCTTATCTAAGGAAGATCTTCAACCACCAAAGAATGTTTACCTTGTTTTGGGTTTCCTACCAGACAAACCCACTTTTCTAAGATACTTTTTTTTGTAAAGGGAAGTCTTCCTTTGTAAATGACCACCTGCCCTTCTTCTTCTTATACAAAAGAGAAAATCAATTATTGAGATAGAAAGAGAGAGAGAAAGAGAGAAAGAGAGAAGATATGGAGGTAGATATTGAGATCCTTGCAAGATATACAAGATATGGATAGCTATATGACAAAAATTCTATTATCTCTAATATATGAAAGAAAGAAAGAAATCTCATGACAG
The DNA here is from genome assembly GCA_963693085.1 of Alisma plantago-aquatica. Lineage (NCBI taxonomy): Eukaryota > Viridiplantae > Streptophyta > Magnoliopsida > Alismatales > Alismataceae > Alisma > Alisma plantago-aquatica. The sequence continues at coordinate 525,944,913 of OY856412.1, forward strand.
TTTATATGGGCTCATTGAGGCATAATATCTCAGCTAGAGTATTTGCTCCTATTTTGGACACTTTGAAAGATCCCAAATAAGTCATATTATCCAATAGTAACAATAGGATTGTTATAGCCACTTGTGGGGGAGTTGGTGGATGTCCAATGGTCATATTTCTAGTTTTTTTCCCCTCCAATGGTTATGCTAATTTTATAAAGTTATAAAAACTCAAAGATGATCAAGAAAGCTTGACTGATAATCAAGGAACCTCGGACAACAACCAGGGAAACGTGACTGATAGCTAAGAAACTTGGTGTGCAACTTTGGAAACTCATATGAGGGCACTTTTTGGCCTTAGCTCCTCACCTAAATGATGAGCTCTGTGAAAGAAAACTTGTCTGACTAAGATCTATATTTTGAGTAAAACCTAACATCCATAGTGTGTCATAATTTGTTTCAATCACTAAAAAAACCAATTTAAGATTAACCACAAGTCATGCAATCATTACATGTGATATAAAACAAAGATATTAACAAAACTTCTATGTAGTATTCAATCTTGGTATTTGTGCATATATGACTTGAATTTTCCAAATTAGCATTTTCATTTTTGGGCATTTGGAGTGTATATGTATTTTCTAAAATTAGTAAAATAGAAGAATTAGAAACAAATAAATATAATGATTTAGTCATCATAAAAACATGAGATTGGGTTATTTAGCCTCTCAAGTTAACATATCACTCTTTTTTAATGTGAAAATCATTCCATGAATGTATTGAAAGCTTTCTAGTAAAACCATACCTTTGGAGAAATCTAAGTTTTCATAGAAGTGAGTAATGTGATCCCATTAAAATTTTTCTGTATCTCCTATTCTATCAGCTTTCACAGTCATTGTGTTCATAAATTTATATAATTGTGTCTTCTACACCATTATAATATATAAAGTGGGGGGTAGAAGGGAAAATAAAAAGGGGTTGACTAAGAAATTAAGATAATACAAAGAATGACATGTAGTTGAAGAACACAAGATGCAATTCTAGCAAGTATAGTCAAAATTGTGCAAGAAATCAATTTTTACTAATATATATTCCAGTCAAAGAATAAGATTTAGTATATATCAAGCAAGATAGAATCATACTACTTGTTAACTACCACTTGTTGGTAACCACATGTTGAAAAATTAGTAACAGTATCTATAATCCATGCTACTAGTATATGCAGAGATCATAAGTATTGTATATAAGAATGCACAATTCAAGAAGTCATATATGGATATTATTAACTAGTGAATGTTCATCACAAGAAGTATAGATTACCATATGCATGTCAAGGTTGCATCAAACAAAAAAATAGTCTTAACTGGTAAAGTGTTGTGAGTTAGAGCATAATGGAAGTAGGATAATCACAACCAATACATTCAAAGAGTGAATCATCAAAACATGCACCACAACTCATTAAAAGTAGTTTTATCAAATAAAGATAGAGCTTCATACAATAAGTTTGAGAAACACAAATATTTGCAATACTAATCATATAAATATATATGAAAATAAAAGAAGATTAATGGGAAGGCCAACATAGTAGGGAATTGGGTCAGAGAAACCAGTCAAGAGGATTGCATTGATCTATAGTTCTTTTATGTAAGTAACACAATACCAATGATATAATTATTGGAGTGAAGTGTCGACCATTAGAAGACTCTGGAAAATCGTCATGGTTGCTCATCACTCAAGTTTCCTTAGAACAAACTCTCTGATGGAGGGTGGTTTCCAAGGATAAGAAGAATTATATAAAGTCGAGTTTCCATCATGAAACAAACATATAAATACAAGTTACAAATGCACATACATAATGTCATAGGTTTTTTTATGAGAATGATTACAATGAGAATCACAATATGCAAACAAATTGATGTAAAATCATATTTCAATTGCATACAAACTTGAAAATATTAAGCAATGTTTGAGAATAAGAATGAATATCATACCTTTAATCCTACCATGATTTGAAACAATACACATGTCACTTCTTATTCTATGTTAATTTTGATATTCAAATAATGAGTTTATTACCTTTCTCAATACTTTTGCAATTTACCTACAAGAATAATAATGAAATATACCCAATCATAATTTTGGGTTTAATGGGGTAAGGTTGGTCACCTAATTAAGTTGTCTTTGGGTTCTTTCCAAAAAGGTAAATATGTAGAATAATGAATACACTCTCTATAATGATTTCATCTACATTGGAACTTAGGGGATTCTCTATGGCACACTTGAGGAGATTCATCTTCCGGTTCCCGTAGCTATGTTATGTGCCATGCCTACCAATTGTTTTGGTACTATGGTGAAAGATTTCATCAAGAGGATTTTTGCCGCTTAAATCATTTATAAAGAGGATCTCAAAATATGATAATCATGCAAATGTGAAGTAACAATAGAAGATGAATGAGACCAGCAAGAAGCCTAAGAACCTCGATCTGCAGGAAGATTGGAATATAAGAGACCAGCAATCTGGGGCACCATCTTGGAGTCCCAATCGTTCACAAAAGGAAAAGCAAAAGTTTGTTCTTAACCCTCACGGAGAAAGTCCACAACCAGATCAATCAATGGCTGAACAAGCTCCTTTCGCTTACAGGAAGGACCACCTTGGCTCGATCGGTGCTGCAATCACAGGTGTGTTATGTGATGCAGTCTGTCCTTCTACCGTCATCTACTTGTGAGAAGATCGACCAACTAATCTGGAACTTCATTTGGTACGGGAATTCCAGCAAACGCCTAAACCTCGTGGCATGGCAGCAAGTCACCAAGCCTAAGGCACGCGGAGGTCTAGCCATCAAACGTGCCAAGGACTTCAATACATATCTCTTACTGAAAATTGCATGGGTTTTCCTTCAATGCCACCGTATTCCCTAGATTGACCTCATGGTGGGCAAATACCTTAGCAGGGGACACCCCAGTCCCAATGGATCTCATCTCTGGCACAGTATCAGGAGCTTAACACCCTTCCTGCTTGACAATTCTATGTGTGTTGCCATCTCTGGCCTTGACACATCGGTCTGGTCAGATGAATGGCTGGGAGATGATCTTAAGCCGGTAATCAAGCTTGGACTAACAATTCCAGAGGACCTGCTCGACCTCAAGGTCTCCAGCCTGGTTAGAGAGGACGGCAGCTAGGACGCCGACTTTATCAATTACTAGTTCGATAAAGACAGTAGCCTTTCCATTCTGAACATGCCTACCCCAAACAGTTTCTTCAGCACAGACAAACGCATATGGAAACTTACTCTGCATGGTACCTTCACGTCGAGTTTCGCCTACACGGTGATCACCTAGACGGATGAAGCGGACCATCTACTGTTCAAAGCCATCTGGGCCATGAAGATACCTCATCGTATCAAGCTTCATCTCTGGCTCCTTCTGCATAATCGGCTCCTTACCAACTCCATGAGGTTCCACAAACACCTAACTGACAATCCCAACTGTTCCAGCTATACAACTGAAGAAGAGGATTTCCTCCATGCCATAAGGGACTGCATCAATGCGAGGTGAACCTGGGCCTTGCTCCTGCCACCGGTGGCACAAAGCTTCTTCCAATTCCAGGACGTCCACGAATGGTTTGCATACAATCTCAAAGACACCCAAGCACATGAGCATTGGGATGTCAAATTTGCAGTAACCTGTTGGAAAATCTGGAAGAATTGGAATCAACTTATCTTTGAGAATAGAAGGACCCCTCCTCGTATTCTGGCCCTTCAATGTTTAGCTGATGCTTCTTCTATCCTTCAAGCCTTTTCATCCCCCCTAACGTCTGACTCTGATAATTCTGAAAGTAGTATGCCTTCTCAACCAATGGCGATAACCCCCTCAACTACTATTATACATGTGGATGCAGCTCTATCAAGTAACATGAAGCTTGTGAGCTCCTGTGCCATCACTAGAAATTTTCAGGGTCAATGGTTAACAGGATGTGCCAATCTTGCCCCTGGTACAGACGCCATGGAAGGGGAACTGAAGTCCATTCTCTTAGGCATCAAGATGGATGTTCTTAATGGTCTCTTAGACAGCTTGATGATTTCTGACTCATGGAATGTTGTGCAATGGGCAACTGAATCCAAGAAGCCCCCGAATAAGTACTTCCTTCTCACACGCAAGATCATTGACGCCCTACGGAACTCAGCTCACCAGAAAGTTATCTATCAGCAAAGAAGCCAAAACAAATTGACTGATGCCTTAGCTAAGTTTTGTTTGAAGCAACCATCAGCAACCATGATGTGGAATGAGTGCCCACCCCATGCTCTTCATATCTATCTAGAGGACCTTAAGTCCTTCTCATCTCTCTTTCAAGAATCTCTCTGATGTAACTAGTTGACCTAGTATCCAAAAAAAATAGAAGACGAATGAGAAATATCATCTCTAGTATGTGAAATAGTGACCTCTAAGAAAAGTGATTTAGTCATATAAGATCTCTCTCTTATTAATTTAAGGATGGGATTCCATACCATTTAGGTTTTCAAAAAAAGAAGCATTTTCATATTTAAGAGAAGTAATCTTAAAATGATACACACTATTTTCATATTATCCTCCTTGAAATTGAATCTCAAAATCATCATTGAAACTCATATGAACTTAAATGTAATAATAGAGAGAATCAATAGCTGGAGCAAGATTATTTTGTTTACACAGTGTGAATTTATCAGTTTTATCATGGCATTTTTAGATAGAGAGTGAACATTTACCTCATTTGAATATTCATTTGATCTCCACATAAGAGCTTAGTCACATTCTTCTCAATTCCACTATAATTTTCACTTCTACTAGAACTTGGTTTTGTGTAGGTGGAGTGCCAAGAACTTACCTTTGTGACATCCTTGTTTCTTTATATTCTTCTTATGTTTCTCTTCCCTTATATTTTTCTCCTTTTGCCCACACACTTGGAAATGGGAGGTGGAAGACGACTTGCCTTTGTATGATTTCCATTTGGAGTACATGTCTATTGTTTACTTGTGGCATAGTGATCACTTAAAGAAGAATATTGGGAATAGAAGAAAATATCTTTACTTGTATTCCTCTTATTGAATTCTACAATATCCTCTTATTCTCTATTTTAGAGTCTAACCTCATAAGATTTAAGGTCCCCTGTTATTAGCTAAATTGGACATTAATATACCATTTGTTTTGATGATGAAAAACATTTCACACTTGTGAATCTAACATGCTATTTGAGTATTTCAGGGTTCAAAGAAATAAGGAAATTATACTAAGTGGAAAGTTGAAGATCAATGCAAAATTGAAGATCAAATGCGCTTAATTGTATATGTGTTCATGATTGTACTCAAATGTAAACACTTGTACAAAAATATAATGTATAAAAGCTTAGACATCATGTAAATCAAGAGTTAGATCTTCCCTATCTACTTCTAACCCTTAGATAGGTTTCCCCCCAAAGTTAGAGTCACCATCACCCATTAAAACACACACTTAGTAGGTGATTAAAAATTATGAAACAGGGGCATCCTCGGTCAAAAAACTTGTTGGTCGAGACACACTCAGTCAAAGTTTTTGTCGACCTAAAAACACCTCATTTGAACTTAGGATCATTGTTCAATAACTTACACATTTGTGCTCTAAAATGGGCTTTAGTCAAAAATATTCTCGATCAAGCTAACTTCGGTCTAAAGCTTGTGACCATTAGACCAAGTGGTTAGTAGTTGGGAGTTGAAAATAGATTTTGCAACACATTTTCCTTAAGCCCAGGCTTGGTCTAAGAAAAGCTCGACCAAGACACATTTTAGTCGACAAACTTTTCGACCGAGAAGGGTTCTGGATTGTTCTTTTAAGAACAAACTAATTAGCCATTTCTAGCCAACTAATGTACACCTAACGGATAGTTAAGAACTAAGAACACTCTAGAGACTCCCTAGAATGTCCCTAAGTACTTGCAAACCATTCCTATAAATAGGAGAGGCCTTAGGACACCTACAATACCTAAGCTACATTTGAGAATACATTCTTGAGAGCAACAAAGCCAAGCAACACTTTCCATCTTGTTCTACAAGCTCCAAATTCATGTCCAATACACAGCCTCTTAGCCACCTAACAGAAACATTCATCCAAAGTGGTTTGAGAGGTCTAACACTTGATATAGGATCAAAGCACCATACTCAATTGTTGTACTTCCTTCTTCCAATCCTCCTTCACAGGTTAAAGCTACTTGTGCTCCTTAGCTACTCCAAGATTGTGGAGGTTGTTTGAGGGAGCTTGGTTGAATATACTTCTTGGTAGAGAAGGTTGCTTCAAGAGGTGTTTGATATTACTTCAAGGAAGGCTTCTTCAAGGGAGGTTAGGGATACTTCCAAAGGAAGGCTATCTCAAGGTGGTGGAGCTACTTCGAGGAGGAGAAGGCTGCTCTAAGGGCTTGGAGTTACTTCAAAGAAGGTTGCTTCAAGGAGGTTGAGGCTACATCTAGGATAAGGATACTTTAAGGAAGGTAATTGTATTTTATTCTAACATTCTTGAGAGGTAAATAAAATTAATCACTTTCTAAATCCCAATTGGAGACAATTGGGTAGTAGACTGACAACCTTTGATTTCAAAGGTTGGAACCACTCTAAACACAAGTGTCTTCCTTATTTCCTCCTCCTTATTTGGTTGAGTGTTATAATTATCTTTAAATTATCAAAAACCTCTATTCACCACCCTCTAGATCTTTCACTTATGAGATCTTACATAAGGAGAGTTGAGAGGTTTGTTGACTCCTCTTTCATGGAGACTTTCTTATTGAACTAATGAGTGAAGCAGTGGAGGATTTTAACATATTTGTCCTAGGAATCTACATGCCTCTTAAGAGAACCAAAACCATTGATGGTGTTGGAGAAGCATGGGTAGATATCTATAATGATGTATATCTATTTTTCCAGTCGATAGAGAAGAATGTTAATCTTAGACTCATTCACTTGCTCAATGTCCTAATGTGTGATGGAAATCTTCTTCTGACGATCACACACAATGTCACAAGAATATATTCATCTAACCTTGGAGACAATGAGAGTGACTTAGAGGATTTTCATGGCTTTAGTATTCAAGGTAACATCATTTTGTTCATTTATCTCTCCTTCATGTTTCTTGTATTGAAGGTTAATTATTTTTCACATCTCAAGGATTAAACCTTTATATAAAATTTCACTCTTCTTTACTGATATCAATGGTTGACTCTATCAAAGATCAGAAACAGGATGGAGTATCTCTCTCTATGTTGACATGGTCATGTAACATTGTCTCACATCTTCTCATAGTTGTGGGAGTATTTCTTGGAAAAACATTGCTCTGATATCACATGTCAGATGTATGAGATCAAGAGAGAGGGAGTGAATAGATTTCTAAGAACTTACACCAAACTTATTAGACCATCAAATTATATTTTGAATGAAAGAAACAAGTAACACAAGAAAGGGTGAGATATATTTAAAAAACCACAAAGATTATGCAAGATGTAGTTTGTTTCTATCTTAAAGGACATAGATCAACTACCTATAGGGGTAAGCCTCTAGGATTTGCAAATCTTGAGTACCACCTTGTGTTCATCTCATAAAGTTTACATAAGAAAACCTCCCTTTTCCTATCAAGGTTTGTCTATATTCCTTTTATCAGGACAAGGGGTCAAAAACCCATCAACGAACTTACTTACTCTTACTAGGGTTATCCTTCCCCTTGTACCTTCCTTATCCAAGTAAGATCTTCAACCATATATATATATATATATATATATATATATAATGTATGTATATACATATATATATTATATAATATATTATATATATAGAGAGAGAGAGAGTAATGTTAGAATACACTCGAGTGTACAAATCGCACTAATACACTCAAGTGTGTTTGCATATCAAGACTATTTTTTATAAAATGTAAACCATTGATCTTCATCGTCATACTATAACTAGGCTACATACAAATTTTGAGCCCATTTGGATGAGTGTAAGTCACTCATCTAAGAGAAACAAAATCTACACGCAAAACTAATTTGAAATGCATAATTTTTGCGGTCTTTATAGCATGACCTATAAATGTCCAAATGTGCTCAAATTTTGTGTATGATCTATTCACATGTTTAAAAAGTTCAACGGATTATATTTTTGAAAAAAAATTGCATCATGAAAAACTACTTGAGTATATTCTTCTCTGAATACACTCGAGTGTATTCTAGCCTAACCATATATATATATATATATATATATATATATATATATATATATATATATATATATATATATATATATATATATATATATATAATAAAGGACACCTTCCCTTATAGTGGGTCACCTAATCTTCAACACCTCTTTTCTAATAGATTGTTGCTTCATCAAAGAGTTACTTCATTTTTCAAGGGCCTCCTTCCCTTCTTTTTCTCTTATTCATGAGAGAGAATCCATTTTTAGGAGAGAGAGAGGTATGGAAGTTGATAATGAAAGCATCACAAGATGTACAAGGTAGAGCTATCTCTCTTAGAAAAGCATTTTCACTCTAATATAAGTAAGAAATTGATTAAGCACATGAATTTGTCTAGGGGCTTTTTGAGGCAAAATCTCTCAACTATGTTGTAGGTGCATCTTGAGAAGCTATCACATAGGTCCCACTTTAAGTTTAGGTTTTCTAGCAGAAATAAGTAAGAATTCTATCCATTTTTGGGGTAGTTTCTGGAAGTACAACAATCATATTTCCATCCCCCCTATAATGGCCATATTTGCACTTGCAGAAAGCTACAAAACATTGATTCATTACCAAGGGATATTGACTGATGACCAAGAAAAATCGAAAAATGATAGTGGGGTTGGGAAATATGGACATAGAGCATAGCAAAGGAAACAAAAATTTTATCTATCTGCATTCCCATAACATCAAGATTGTGACAACTACTATGAAATAGGAAGGATTGTTTAATGAGTTATAACTGATCTTGAGCAAGTTCAGAGACAACAACTCATTTCAATGCAACTATCTTCTAGTTTCTCTTGGATGGTGGCTATGCAGATCCTGGTCCTCACCATGAACAAACCCACAGACTACAGGCTGACGTTGCTCTCCTAGCAGTAGCCAAAGGACTCCTACCTCTAGAGTAGTCCACATTGACCAACTAGAACTCTTGTCTTCCTGTGAGAATGTACAGGAAGGAGTTTCTCCTCCCATTGACATACTAGTCATTAGCTTCCTCTCCCACAATAATAATCCTCAGTTGCTCTCTCCTGTAGCTATCCCTCCTTAGTCAGGTAAGACTTTCTTGGGCTCTCTTGGTTACCATAACCAAAGAGGACCACAATTGTCAAAGAAATTGATTATCAATTGTCTCTATTATTGTTGTGCTCTGGGAATCTCCCAGTACCCCTCTATTTATAGGTGGGGTTAGGGCTAGGGTTCCCAGCATATTTGGATCTGCATGGGAGTGAAAGGAACTGGAAGATCTTGAATTTTTGCAACATGTGAGATAGGAAACGGTTGTATGGTAGTCCATACGGTTGACTGGCACTGCAAGACGATCATATCATACTACAAGACAGTCATTTCACAGTTTTCTAGTCTCATACAAAATTTGTAATTTGTTTCCCATTAATGTGAAACATTAATTCCTTGCACCACAAGTATTGTGCAATCAAAATAATCTTGGAAAGTATCTAGAACCTTCCTCTGGCCTAACTGAGCGATCTTACCCTATGTGAGATGGTCGTCTGGTGAGACAAGTCAAATCAATTGGTTCATTAGAATGAATCGGTCAGTTCACACCTCAATTTGAGAAAAACTTAGCCAAATCAATTTTTGTTCAGTATGACGACCCAAACGTGTGTCTCAACACAGGAGACGATCATTTGGTGCACCAAATAGTCATCTCACCATGTGAGATGATCAAATGGGATGCAATCAGTTGATTTGTTGTGTGAATTGATTACCTAAACACTTTAGTAATCAATCCAGTCATCATTCAAGATTAAACTCCTCTTCTAGATGAGTTCCTTTGTGTGTGATTTTGGGTCCTAGGGGAGGCAGAGAAGGTAGTAGAAACAAAAAATTTTCTTCTCCCCGAACCCAGAATAAAGGAATCACCTCAACATCTATACAATAGGAAGTATGGTTTGTACAGACATACCTCGTCGCTAGGCTTGCTCGACGACATTACCTCGTGGCTTACGCGGTCTTCACCTCTGATCTTGGACGGTGTATGTGCAGCTCCTGGTCTCACCGGGACTGTCGGGATTGAAAGCCATCCTCCGAGTGGCAGAAATCTCTCACCTTTGTAGTAGTCCACACGGACCACCTGGAACTCTGATCGCCTTGTCACACAAGGCACCAGAAGGAATTGTACCCTCCTGTTGGCGTACTAGTCACTGACACACACTCCTGCCACCAGTCTCCTTTCTGTAGTTGTCTTTCCCTTATTGTGCCTCCCTTGTCAGGTAGCACTTGCTTGGGCTCTCCTGGTTACCACAACCAGAGAGAACGACAACTTTACAGAGCAATTGGTGTTATGAGTTGTACTTGAGAAGCCCCCAGTACCCCTATATATAGGGGGGTCATGGGATAGGGTTCTCTACCCCGGGCAATGTGGGACTAAAGAAGGAGTAGAAGAGTTCGAGATTTTCCACAAAATCTGACAAATTACGCCAGTTGAACCGATCGGTTCAGCCCTGAACCGATCGTTGGGGTCGTTGAGCCAATCGCTTCAAGCATGAGCCGATCGGTTCGTGGCCCTGGTCCAACTCAAATTGACTTTCCATGTTTGTTTCCAACTAATCAAAAATTAGTCCTTGTCCAAATCAAATTTGTACCAGTGAAACAAATATGTATTTGCAAATAGAGTCTTCTGACTTTCCAAACGATCTCAGTTGGTCACACGAATTGACCGGTTCAACAATTGTGTTGATCATTTCATTCACACATGAGCCGATCGACTCACCACTTTGAGTCGATCGGTTCACCAACCTGAGCTGATCGGTTCAACCCTATGAGCTGATCGGTTGGGGAAGTAGATTGTGCAAATTAGTCAATTGTAATTCCAATCAATCTGATACTCTTACTCATCTGGTCCAACTCCTTGAACACTATGATTTTGAGCTATCAATCAACTGAGTGTTTAATTGAACTACTAAACTCCTTTAGTAATCAATCTAAACATCGTTTGTGGATAAACTCCTCTTCTAGGTTAAATCCTATGTGTGTGACCCTATAGGCCCATTTCACGTTGTTAGTGAAAGTCCATAACACTTATGACCTTACAAGAAAAGAGTGGTTCCTAGTCACACATCAGTGCTACCCAAGTGAAATAGAAAGTATAATTCCTTTGTCTCTGATATCCTGAATGAACTCAAGGCATGGAACAGTCATCCTGTCAACATTCATTCACTTTCTTGATCTCAGAGTAGATTAGAGGAGATACATATGACATCAATATCACATACTGATTCACATATGTGTGTGCACGCCTATCTCAATCCTACTCATCAAGTGGCCATGGATATCAAACTCCCTCAGGAGGGACAAATCCCATATCTATCACTCACCCCTCAAAAGCCCCATGTGTCAAAGCCACCTAATCATCACCTTTATAACAACCCATGTTTCAGGACTGTGTTTGATGATGTCAAAGTGTACCCAACGACATGTGTTGAGTGTAGTGATTTCAGGTCAAAGAATCACACCCACGACCATCACTGTGAGAACTGACTGTGACTGCCATGTCATGGTTCCATGTGTTAAACTCACAGTGGATCTGTCAGGTGCACTTGTTCTCTAACAAGTACCTATGTGTTTGGTTTGATATCTCCATATCATGACTAATGAGATTCTGTCATCAACCAACACTACAATCTAGTCTTGTGTGTCATTGTTGTCTATCTACCTTTCACAATGACATCTGACTAGGGACATAATAAGAATTTACAAACTCTTAGCATATGTATGATCTCATCGTTTAGGTCCTCAACCTAAAAGCATATGTCATTGAGTATTGTCATTCTCTAGACATTCAATTTGTTCTATCATTATCTCATATCACTTAACTAGACAGAATTGGAAGCTTTCCTTTGATGTTTATCAAATCAATCTTAATGTATCCCACCAATCATCACATGATTGGCTCTCAGGGCATACATACCAACAAACTCCCACTTGCACTGTGAGCCAATCACTGTTGAATCATATTCTTAGTGATCTTCAAACATGTCCCACATGTTATTGTGCTCTAGTGCTAACATAGTGAGTTATGGCAACACCTTGCCAAAGTCAGTATTAACTGCATGTTTCTCATCTCTTTGTTGTACATCACACGTATGAGATAGAGTTCCCATAATATGCAATCTAGTATTCCTTTGCTAACCTTTAGCCACATTGCATGAACAAGCACTCCTAACTTGTCATCAATGATCAGAATATCTATAAGTTCATCTCTATGAACTTCCAGATCCATAAAGTATCCACTAATGTTCTCTAACACACGGATACTCGGCTTTTCCATTTAAACGGCTTTATTGGAATGTTTCCATTTATCAACAAACATTCACTTTTATATATCCCATATATATTTTGTGATTAATTTTCTGTCCTTTTTGGAAGTTTGCATCAGTGTAACTCTTTATAGTGAATCCTTCCTTATTTCCATAGAACTAGTACTTCTCAAGTACTTATCAAGTTCTTATGGTATTCTAGTAACCCTTACTGGAACTAGACGAACATCCACTCATCATGTTCTACATACAAGTTATCAGGATGAGCATATCATATTTTCATGTCCTACATACAAGATGATAAATGCATTTTGTTCTTGCCATGTCCATACATGCAAGATGATGGGATGATTACATACATGATAGATCCTTATCTATTCTTAGTGTTTCCATTCTTCATAAGAATTGGACACTTGGCCTTGGGATACTAACTCCATCTAACATGGATAAGTTTTCTCCCACTGAATCTGTGCACACTGAACCCTTCAGTATAGATTGCCAATGTATGCTTTCTCTTTACAGGTCAAGAGGTTTTTGAGAACTATCTCTATAGATCTCTATTCCTATCACATAGGTAATGTCTCTATCTTCCCTAAAGATAATTTCCACAAAGGATTCCATTTTAGAACATCTCATTCCTCATCAACATGTGGAATACAAATACGCTCCCACTAAATCACAAATCCCTTCTTTATCTTTGTCACATCAATCAAACCCTTTAACTATATTATCAAAGTAAAGATCCAGCTCTGAGTTGCTTGTACTCAATCAATCACATTGATTAGTCCATTGTAACTTATAGACTTCATTTGCATTAATGGATTCATAAACCTTATAGGTTGTGTCACGTACACATCCTTGTTTTATTCCTCATAGGAATGCAATTTTAGTATCTGTATGCAAATCTCTTAGTCATTAAGTTGCAATCAACAAGCATCATCCTTCTCAAAATGTTATCCATGTGTCTTAATGCTTAAGACTCATTCACACTTATGGATTTCATCCCAATGGGTGATACCATCAAGGTCATACCTTATGGTTCACATGGAAGTCATTTAGGATGTAGTGGTCATAAACCATAACTCAAAATTCGGTTCCTCATATTCATCTAGATAGTTGATTCATCACATGACCAACTGATCACATAAATAATCAAGGTGTATCTGTCAAGGATATAAGAACTCATAACTCCTTGTGATTCTTAATGTCCTTTATTAGTGTGGGGTATTCTTTATTTAAGAAGAAATTAGTTATTTGATAATCATCCTCTAACTCCTTAGAGTATGACTCCTTGTTGATTTAGACATCACCAAGCCTTAATCACGAGCTCACTATGATACACTATCATAATCACTCATAAGGATCTCAAACATTTGTTCCAAGTATTTCATTCATTGATCTCATCAAGAATTAACACTTTACCAAATTCGTACTTCATCTATGATATTCTTGAACACTTCAAGAAATTCATATTGGTATTTCTCTAAACACTGTTTGAAGTACTAGCATTAACTCTAATAGGTATGTAAATGCATCACATGTATTATACCTAATAGGATAATCATTCTCCCCCTACCACTAGTGAAGATTGATTAATCATGTCTAAGAGATTCATGTCTCTTACTGGTTCTCTAACCAAAAGAGTCTAGATTTATCCATCATATGTAAACTAGAGATGAATTTCTCATGATAATGATAATTTGTTGTTTGAGTTATCAGTAACTTTTAGGTATCATTTTATCTTATGCATACCAAGTACCACAAGATAAACAAGGCATTTCCACAAGGAAACATGAGCTTTATTAATTGCCATTATTGTCATACAATATGCAAAAATAAGGTGTTTCTATCCATTGGAAAATATGAAATAGAAGTTTATAACTCTATTACATGCCTTCAAGGATGAAAATAAACTAAAGTACTCCTATCTATGGCGGAAACACTTGCCCCATTTATTGGGTGCTTTACACTTTATATCTTGGTATCATATATCTCAAAAGTGTTATAAGTTTATTTCATGACACCTTCAGGTGGAGACGCCTATCACCTCCTTCTTCTTTAGTTCTTCCAGATAGAGTGGACAATTCCTTTTCCAACGTCCTAGCTTTTGACAATGGTGGCAATTGCCTCTCTTGGTCACACCTCCCTTGGCCTTGAGAGTTGAAGACGACTTGGGCTATTGGCTAGCATCAGAACCTTTCTTAGCCTTGCCCTTGCCCTTGTGTTTGGACTTGCCTTTCTTGTTGCTGATCATCATCATAGATTTAGTCTTGTCCTTCTTCATCTGTTCCTTGGTTGTCCTCAACATGCCCAATAACTCTGTCAATGGCCTGTCAAAGTTGTTCATGTTGTAGTTCATCACAAACTGACTGTAGGATTCTGGAAATGATTGCAGTATCACATCAGTAGCCAACTCTTGGCTTAGGGGAAATCCCAGTCTTGTCAGGTTCTCCACATACCCAATCATTTTGAGCGTGTGTGGACCAACTAGATCTCCTTCTGTCATGACACACTTGAACAGTGCCCTGGAGACATCATAGTTCTCTTGTCGTGCTTGATCTTCATACATGTTCTTGAGATGTTGAATCATCTCAATGACACCCATGTTCTCATGTTGTCTCTGCAGCTCATGGTTCATGGAGCACAACATCAAGCACATTGCATCAATGGCATCTTCAGAATGCTTCTTATAAGCATCCCTTTCTGCCTTTGGTGCTGTAGGAGTAGGTTCCTCTAGAGCTGGAGTACCCAGGACATAGAGCTTTCACTCTTGAGTGAGAACAATTCTCAAGGTCCTAAACTAGTCGTGGAAGTTAGTCCCATTCAGCTTGTCCTTTTCAAGGACCGATCGCAACGAAAAGTGATTGTTGTTTGTTTTCATTTGTACTAAAAAAGGAAATATATGCAATATAGTCCAAAACTCAATTTTGACTTATTTGATTGATTTGAAAGGTTGACAATATAATTAGGACTTTAATTAATTATCACTCCCACTATTTTTGTTCAAATTGTTAGCCCTCACCATCAATTCATAAGATTGCAGTGTACAATCTTCTAGTGGGTCAAGATCCTGAAATCCTTTGAGTCATGGACCAGCTAGGGTTGTCACCCACAACTTAGATCTTCCAGGTAGGCAACTTTTGCCAATTGCATCATATGTAACTCTTGAAAGATGTCATATGCAACTCCTTGACATGATCACCTCCATGCCTCAAGGTGATATATCCTATCTAGGTCAGCTTGTTAAGTCTGACCCAAAGCCAACACAATGAATATGCACCCTGCTAGGGCAGACCCACATATCCATCCTTCACGCTTCCACGAGATAGACGGTGCACCATGCTAGGGTGTGTCCACACTTGGTCGATCAAGCTTTTCACGTGTGTCGCATTTGGAAGGCATCTAAAACTTTAATATTTAATTAGGGATTTGGTTTTATAGGTACATATACATATCCAATCACCACAATATATAGTATGTATCATATACATGTTATATCCCACAGAAAACATGTAAAATGGTAAAAGTGATGATTATGGTCATCCTAATGTGATTCCTCGAGCCAAGAGGAATCGTTGTCATCTAGGTCTACATCACATGCAACATGTACAAGATGAACTCTGCACTTTGTCATTCTAGGTTTGATCAACTCATCTCCATGATTTATCAGCTCGCCATCAGGCCAGTTGTTTGGGTGCCACCAGTCGATCGATTGTCTCCTCCAACTGATCGGTTCACTGGTCATCGTACATCTCCTCAGGTTGTCTCCCACTCATCTCTCTCCTCAAATTGGTCATCTAGAATGCCAACCGATTGATTCACGCCTTGAACCGATCGTCTCATTCATCGTTAGGTTGTCTGCCATTCTTTGACATAACAGAAAATAAAAGTTATATCATATTTACATTTGAATTGAGAAAACCCGAGTTACATTCGGGGGGGAGCAAAGGTAGGAAAGAAATCTTGAGTTATGTCGAGTTACATCAGGAATAAGAGATAGGGAATCGGTTTGCAGACTGAGATGCAAGCAACCACATTCAACCAAGCACACATAAATAGGGTTTATTGGCCATAACCACGCTATACATCCACCACAAAACTCATTTAAGGGCGACGTGTATCAAGTGCATTTATATTACATATCATATATGTATATTGGGATTTGTGGATTCGGGATTGGACATGCATAAAGCCAATTTTATTTGCATTGTATGCAATAAATAAAGGCAACAAACCAAAATCGATCACATCAATAATCCTAAAGTATAGAGCAGTTGATGTGGCTCGGATACCACTGTTGGGTCCTAGAGGAAGTGGAGAAGGAAGTGGAAGAAAAATAAATTCTTCTCCCGAACCCAGAATAAAGGAATCGTGTCAATGTCTATAAATAAGAAGGATGGTTTGTAGAGACATACCTTGTCCCGAGGCTTGCTCGGTGACGTCACCTCATGGATTGTGCGGTCTTCACCTCTAGTCTTGGACGGTGTCTATGCAGCTCCTGGTCTCACCGGGACTGTCAGGATTGATAGCTATCCTCCGAGTGGTAGAAATCTCCCGCCTCTGTAGTAGTCCACACAGACCACTTGAACTCTGATCGCCTTGTCGCACAAGGCACCAGAAGGAATCGTACACTCCTGTCAGTGTACTAGTCACCGACACACTCTCCTGCCACCAGTCACCTTTCTGCAGTTGTCTTTCCCTTATTGTGCCTCCTTTGTCGGGTAGCACTTGCTTGGGCTCTCCTGGTTACCACAACGAGATAAAATGACAACTTTGCAGAGCAACTGGTGTTCTGAGTTGTACTTGAGAAGCCCCCAGTACCCCTATATATATGAGGGTCATGGGATAGGGTTCTCTACCCCGGGCAATGCGGGATTAAAGCAGGAGTAGAAGGGTTCAAGATTTTCCACAAAATCTGACAAACTACGCCAGTTGAACCGATCGGTTCAGCCCTGAACCGATCGTATGGGCCCTTGAGCTGATCGGTTCAAGCATGATTCGATCGGTTCGTGGTCCTGGTCCAACTCAAATTGAATTTCCATGTTTGTTTCCAACTAATCAAATATTAGTCCTTGTCCAAATCAAATTTGTACAAGTGAAACAAACATGTATTTGCAGAAAGAGTCTTCTGACTTTCCAAACGATCTCGGTTGGTCACACAAATCGACCGGTTCAATAATTGAGTCGATCGTTTCATTGACACATGAGTCGATCGACTCACCACTTTGAGCCGATCGGTTCACCAACCTGAGCCGATCAGTTCAACCCTATGAGTTGATCGATTGGGGAAGTAGAATGTGCAAATCAGTCAATTGCAGTTCTAATCAATCTCATACTCTTAATCATCTAGTCCAACACCTTGAACACTAGGATTTTTAGCTATCAATCAACTGAGTGTTTAATTGAACTACTAAACTCCTTTAGTAATCAATCTAAACATCATTTGTGGATAAACTCCTCTTCCAGGTTAAATCCTATGTGTGTGACCCTACAGGCCCATTTCATGTTGGTAGTGAAAGTCCATAACACTTATGACTTCACAGGCAAAGAGTGGTGCCTAGACGCACATCAGTGCTACCCAAGTGAAATAGAAAGTTGGAGAACAACTTTCAATCCTAAAATCTATGAATGGTGTTATAGAGAATGTATAATTCCTTTATCTCTGATATCCCGAATGAACTCAAGGCATGGAACACTCATCCTGTCAACATTCATTCACTTTCTTGATCTCAGAGTAGATTGGAGGAGATATGTATGACATCAATATCACATACTGATTCACATATGTGTGCACACGCCTATCTCAATGCTACTCATCAAGTGGCCATGGATATCAAAACTCCCTCAGGAGGGACAAATCCCATATCTATCACTCACCCCTCAAAAGCCCCATGTGTCAAAGCCACCCAATCATCACCTTTATAACAACCCATGCTTTAGGACTGCATTTGATGATGTCAAAGTGTACCCAACGACATGTGTTGAGTGTAGTGATTTTAGGTCAAAGAATCATACTCACCACCATCACTTTGAGAACTAACTATGACTACCATGTCATGGTTCCATGTGTCAAACTCATGGTGGGTCTGTCTGGTACACTTGTTCTCTAACAAGTACCTATGTGTTTGGTTTGATATCTGCATATCATGACTAATGAGATTCTGTCATCAACCAACACCACAATCTAGTCTTTTATGTCATTGTTATCTATCTACCTTCCACAATGACATCATACTAGGGACATAATAAGAATGTACAAACTCTTAGCATCTGTATGATCTCATCATTCAGGTCCTCAACCTAAAAGCATATGTCATTGTGTACTATCATTCTCTAGACATTCAATCTGTTCTATCATTATCTCATATGACTGAACCAGAAAGAATTGGAAGCTTTTCTTTGATGTTTATCAAATCAATCTTAATGTATCCCACAAATCATCCCATGATTGGCTCTCAGGGCATACATACCAACATGTGACCCTATAGGTCCCATATCACGTTCGCAATGAATCTCCATAACTAACTTATGACATAACAAGAAAAGAGTGGTGCCTAGTCGCACACCAGTGCTACCCAAGTGAATGGAAAGTTGGAGAACAACTTCAATATACAATCTGTGCAAGGTGTTGCAGTGATTGTATAATTCCTTTGTCTCTGATATCTGAAGTGAACTTGAGGCATTGAGTCATCATCCTCTCAATGTTCATCTCATGTTTCTTGAACCAAAAGCAGACTGTCTGAGATAAGGTGACCTCAATATCATATATTTATTCACACACCCATCCGCATGCATTTCTCAGTCTCACTTATCAAGTGCCAAGATATCATAATCCAGTTGGAGGGACAAATCCCATCTCTATCACTCACAGTCTATCCTCATGTGTCAAAGTCACCCAATCATCACCATTATAACAACCCATGTTTTAGGACTGTGTTTGATGATGTCAAAGCATACCCAACGACAAGTGATGAGTGTAGTGATTTTAGGTCTAAGAACCACAATCACCACGTTCATTATGAGAGATGACTATCACTACCATATGATGGTTTTCATGTGTCACCTCTCAAGGTGGGTCTGTCTGATACACTAAGCCCTAAAATGTATTTGTGTGCTTGGTTTTATATGGCAAATGACTAATGAGTCATCAATCAACTCACACTCCAGTCTTATGTGTTATTGGTGTCTATCTACCTTCCACAATAACAACTGACTAGGGACATAACAAGAATGTACATACTCTTAGCATTTGTATGATCTCATTCTCCAAATCATGTATTTGAATACATACGTCATTGAGTATTAATCAAATCCTTGCCTAACAAGTAGCTCCATTAAATTAGAATGAATTAGAAGCTTGTCTTTATGAGTATTAATCAAATCCTTTATGATTTATTCCATGTCAATCATCACATGATTGAATCTATGTGCATACCTTACCAATAGACTCCCACTTGCACTTAAAGCCAATCATCCATGAATCATATTCTTAGTGATCTAAACATGTCCACCATGTTTCTGGTGTGCAAGTGCTAATCCAGCGGGTTAGAAACATTTTGCTATAAGTCTATATATTGCATGTTTCCTTATCTCTTCACTATATGATTTCTCGTATGAGACAGAATTGTCGTAATATGGTATCTAATATTCCTTGCCTAACAAGTAGCTCCATTGTTTTTCACAGTAGTACTACTAAGACATCAATGGTTGGAACATCTATGAGTTCATCTTATGAACTTCTAGATCCATATAGTATCACTTTGTGTTCACTACACAAGTATACCCATCTCCTATTATAGAATAGAATTAATGTCTATTAGTTCAAAACCCTTCCAACTAATAACATTTCTCCTTTTAAATCAAGCATATCTTATTGCAATCAGTTTTGTCATTATGGAAACGTGCATCGATGTAACCTCTTACATCTAACTCTTACTTTATTTCCACCTTTAATTACTAGCAATATATCCTTAGGCACTTCTCAAGTACTAATGGTTATTTTAATGACTTTCCAATAACCCTTATAGGAATTTACTATCATCTTGTCATGTATAATACATACCATGATTATATGGAATAAGTACATTTGTAGCATTCATGATAGATCCATTGTGACAGCCTATGGAATCACAATCATGTCATTTCCATTCTTCATAAGAACTGGAACATACGGTTCATGAGAGACTAATCTGGATTCTCCCATTGAATCCTTCCTATGTTGCACTCCTACAACATATTGCTATTTTATGTACTTAAACTTCCATTATAAAACATTCAAGAACTTGTTGGGTTTTGTAGAGAAAACATGCGCGGCGGAAGCAATAAAATCCATGCAACCCGAAACAGGATCTCGTCGACAACAATGTATTTGGAAGGAGTGTTTGCGGGATATACCTTATCGCCGAGCAAGTCTGGCAATATCCCGCTGCACAACGGTGCAACACTACTGACCTACACAGATATAACTTCTCTCCTATTTGCTGTCACAGGAAGATCCAGCGGTGCTCCTGTGTGATGATGTGTGCCACTCATAAGGTGCACGGATGGTCGTCGTGTCCACCGAATGCAGGCGTCTCAACGTCTGCATCTCTACTTCATCCACGTGGATGGACTGGAACTCCACGTCACACTTCCTAAGCTGGTGGGAAGGAGTCATGTCTGTGCGGTGGCGTGCTAGCAGCGCGTTGCTCTCCTTCCTCTCCTAAGGACGGTGACAGCTAGGGTTTACGTGTGTGAGCGTAAACTAAAAGCGTCTCTCGATATCTTATATAGATATCGGTCGTCAATCCTCCTTTAAATAGGATATGAAGGGAAGTAGGGTTTCCTAAACCCATTGGTAAATAGAAACGTTGCGTTAATTAAAATGTTCGTGGATTAATTAGAATATTCTGGAATTCATTAATTAACCAAATAATCACATTAATTGATTAATTAATATTCGACTCCATGCAATCGCTTGGGATGGCTCTATGGGCATACATATACCAACAGACTCCCACTTGCACTTAGAGCCAGTCACTCCAATATTATTCTAATCCATTACATAAACATTTTAGTAATCAATGTGATTCGGAGCAATTCCAATCAAATCCACAATTATACTCCTATTCCAAACATCCTATGTGTGTGACCCGGTAGGCTCCAAATTATGTTGGCAGTGATATCCATAATCATATTATGATTTCACAAGCAATGATTGGTATCTAGCAAGACTTCATTGCCACCCAAGTAATTGGAGAAGTTGGAGAACAACTTGACCTATCATTCATGACTGGTGTTACAGTAATTGTATAGTTCTTTTGTCGCTGATATCCGGATTGAACTTGAGTCATGGAATTGTTATCCTTTTCAACATTCAATCCATGTTCCTTGAACTAGAGCAGACTGTCTGAGATATATGTAAGCTCAATATCACATATTGACTTGCATCAGCATGGCCATGCATTTCTCAGTCTCGCTTATCAAGTGGTCAGAATATCAAACTCCTGTTGGAAGGACAAATTCCATCTACATCACTCACAGTCATCCCCATGTGTCACAGTGCACCCAAGAACCATCTTAATGGCAATCCTTATTTAGGACCATAGTGGATGATGTCAAAGTACACCGAACAACATGTGATAAGTGTAGTGACTTCAGGTCTAAGAACCACAATCACCAACATCATTATGAGATGTGACTCTAACTACCAATCATGGTATCCATGTGTCACTCTCAAGGTGGGTCTATCTGATACACTTTTCTCTAACAAGTATCTATGTATTTGGTTTGATATCTCCATATCATGGATAATGAGATTCTTCCATCAACCAACATGCATTCTAATCTTATGTGTTATTGATGTCTATGGATATTTCCACAATAACAACTGATTAGGGACAAAACAAGAATACATACTCTTAGCATACATATGATCTCATTGTTCAGGTCATCAACCCGAAGACATATGTCATTGAGTATATTATTCTATAGACATCTATAAGTTTTATGGTCATCTCACAATATAAATCACAAAAATATAGATTGGAAACTTGCCTTTATTGATATGATCAGTGTAGTATTACAAATCATTTACATAGTATCCCATTACAGTCATCGAATGATAGTCTCTATGGGCATACATACCAACAGATTCCCACTTGCACTTATACCAAATCACTCATGAATATCAATCCAAGTGATCGAACATGTCCGTCATGTTTCTGCTGTGAAAGTGCTTTTGTGAGAGGATCATCCACATTGCTTTCTGTAGGTACTCTACAAATCTTCACATCTCCTCATTGTACGATCTCTCGTATGAGATGGAACCACTGTAGAATATGCTTGGAACGTTGGTGCGATCTTAGTTCTTTAGCATGTGCAATTGCTCCATTTTTGTCGCAAAACAACTCAATTGCATCACTAGTGCTTGGAACCACTCCAAGTTCAGAAATGAACTTCTTGATCCACACAGCTTCCTTCGCAGCATTAGATGTGGCAATATATTCGGCCTCTGTTGTAGAATCCACAACCGTCTCTTTCTTAGAACTCTTCCAGCTCACAGCTCTATTGTTCAGGCAAAACACAAATCCAGATTGTGATATGTAGTCGTCTTTGTTAGTTAGGAAGCTAGCATCGGTGTAACCCTTTACCACGAGCTCTTTCTCACCGCCGTATACCAAGAATTGATCCTTAGTCCTTCTCAAGTACTTTAGGATGTTCTTTACGGCTGTCCAGTGACATTCACCTAGATCTGACTGATACCGGCTCGTCATGCTCAAAGCATACGACACAACAGGACGAGTACATAACATTGCGCACATGATAGATCCAATTGTTGATGCATATGGAATTTTACACATGTGTGCCCATTCATCACATGAACTAGGACACTGGGCTTTAGAGATTGTAACCCCATGGGACATGGGCAAGTTACCTCTCTTAGAACCCTCCATTCTAAACCTCTTTAGCACCTTGTCAATGTATGTGCTCTGGCTTAGGCCTAGAAGCCTTCTAGATCTATCTCTATAAATCTTGATCCCTAGTATATAGGATGCTTCGCCTAAATCCTTCATAGAGAAGGTCTTCCCTAGCCAACATTTTACTATCTGAAGAGTAGGGATGTCATTTCCCATCAATAGTATGTCATCCACATACAATATGAGAAATATGATTGTGCTCCCACTAACCCTTTTGTAAATACAAGGTTCATCTTCATTTTGACTAAAGTCAAACTTTTTGACTACTTCATCAAAACGTAGATTGCAGCTCTGAGATGCTTGCTTCAATCCATAGATTGACCTTTGTAGCTTACAAACTTTATTGGCTTTCTTTGGATCGATAAAACCCTCAGGTTGTGTCATGTACACATCCTCGAGTAAATTCCCATTAACGAATGTTGTTTTAACATCCATCTACCAAATCTCATAGTCATGATAAGCTGCAAAGGCAAGCATGATCCTGATGGATTTAACCATGGAAATTGGTGATAAGGTCTCGTCATAATCAACACCTTGAATTTAACAGAATCCTTTCGCAACCAATCTACCTTTATAGGTTTGAACATTTCCATCCATGTCAGTCTTCTTCTTAAAGACCCACTTGCACCCTATGGGTCTTACCCCTTCGGGTGGATCCACCAAGGTCCATACCTTGTTGGTGTACATGGATTCCATCTCAGATCTCATGGCTTCGAGCCATTTCTCAGATTCTGGTCCCTTAGTAGCTTCTAGATAGGAAGTTGGCTCATCTTCTATGCCCAATTCTTCACTATCTTGAGTCACGAGAAATCCAAATCCCTCAGGATCAAGTCGTATCCTACTAGACCTACGAGGTTCATGTGTTACATTTGGATCTTGGAATTCCACAACAACTTGTGAGTCTTCATGTTCCTTATGTACCTCCTCAGGTTCTCTGCTTTCTTGTTGGTCTCAAACTTCTTCAAGCTCTACATTCCTCCCACTAGTTCCTTTGGAAATAAGTTCCTTTTCAAGAAATACAGCAGTCCTAGCAACAAACACTTTGTTTTCAGTTGGTGTGTAGAAGTAGTATCCCTGAGTTTCCTTGGGGTATCCAACAAAATAGCATTTTTCCGATTTGGGTCCAAGCTTTTCAGGAAATTGTTTCCTAACATAAGCTTCACATCCCCAAATCTTTAACATAGACAAATTGGGACGATTCCCATTCCATTTCTCATATGGTATCTTTTGAACCGATTTGGAAGGTACACGGTTAAGTGTAAACGTTGCAGTTTCAAGAGCATATCCCCAAAATGATATTGGAAGTTTGGCTGAACTCATCATTGATCGTACCATGTCTAATAATGTACAATTCCTTCTTTCTGACACACCATTATGTTGTGGTGTACCAGGTGGAGTCCATTGTGATACAATACCACGGTCTCTCAGAAGGTCCTCAAACTCTTGGCTTAAGTATTCGCCACCTCGATCTGAACGGAGTGCTTTAATACTCTTACCAAGTTGCTTCTCTACTTCATTCATGAAAGTCTTGAACATTTCAAGAGTTTCTGACTTGTGTTTCATAAGATATACATAGACATACCTACTGAGGTCATCAGTGAAGGTAATGAAGTATTGATAGCCTCATCTAGCATTTGATCTAAAAGGTCCACATACATCAGTATGTATGAGCCCTAGAAGATCATTGTCTCTCTCATTGTGTCTAGTGAAAGGAGTTTTGGTCATCTTCCCTAATAAACATGCCTCACATGTCTCTAATGATTCAAAATCAAAAGAGTCTAGATAACCATCCTTATGGAGTCTAGATATGCGCTTCTCATTTATGTGACCAAGATGACAATGTCATAAGAATGTTTTGTTTGAGTTGTCAAGTTTTAACCTTTTAGTATTTATGTTATATATGCTAGTCTCAAGTTCTAACAAGTAGATACCATAAGACATAGGGGCATTTCCATAAAAGATCTCATCTTTAGATATAGAAATAATTCCATTCATAATGTGAAATTCAAATCCACTCTTATCCATAAAAGATATAGAAATAATATTTCTATTCATGGCAGGTACATAATAGCAATTCTCTAATTCTATTACAAGGCCCGTAGGCAAAGATAAACTAATAACTCCAACTGCGGTGGTAGCAACTCTTGCTCCATTAGCAACCCACAGCTTGACTTGGCCCTTTCGTAAAGGCTTACTTCTTATCAGATCTTGTATATTAGAACATATGTGAGATCCACATATGGTATCCAGTACCCATGATGAAGAAGTATTTAAGTTTATCTCAATAACGTATATACCTGAAGTGGAGATCTCTATCCCCTGCTTCTTCTTCCTCAGTTCCTCCAGGTAGAGAGGGCAATTTCTTTTCCAGTGTTCAGGCTGGTGACAATGATGACAACTGCCTTCTTTGGAGATCCCACCTTTAGCTTTGAGCGCGGATGACTTTGGCTTATGTCCGACTTTAGAAACTTTCTTAGCCTTGCCTTTGCCTTTTGACTTTCCCTTTCTCTTGTTGATCATCATCACAGACTTGGGCTTGTCTTTCTTCATCTTTGCTTCAGCTGTCCTCAACATGCCCAACAATTCTGACAATGGCTTGTCAAAATTGTTCATGTTATAGTTCATGACAAAATGACTATATGATTCAGGCAATGATTGTAGAATCACATCAGTGGCCAACTCTTGACCTAGGGGAAATCCCAGCTTGGATAGGCTTTCCACGTACCCAATCAAGGTGAGTATATGGGTGCCAACTGAGTCTCCCTCTTTCATCTTGCTTTTGAACAAAGCCTTTGAGACATCATATCACTCCTGTCTTGCTTGATGTTGATACATGTTCTTGAGATGTGTTACCATCTCCATGACATTCATGTTCTCATGCTGCTCATGCAACTCATAGTTCATTGAGCACAACATCAGGCACTTGATATCCATGGCATCATCAAGGTGCTTCTTGTAAGCATCCTTTTCAGCCTTGGGCGCATTTACGGAAGGCTCCACTGGCTCTGGTGTTTCAAGGACATAGAGCTTACGCTCATGTGTGAGAACAATTCTCAGCATCCTAAACCAGTTTTGAAAGTTGGTTCCGGTAAGTTTGTCCTTCTCAAGGATCGATTGCAACGAGAACATGTGAGTGTTGTTTGCCATTTGATTGCTACAAAAGAACAATTTGCATTTAGTCCAAAACATTTTGACTTGTAAAGATTTGATAAATGAGATCAATTAGGCCTTTAATTAATTACACTCACACTATTTTTATTCAAATTGATAGCCCTCGCTATCAACTCAGAAGATTGCAACACACAACCTTCTAGTGAGCCAAGATCCAAAATAATTGGATCAATGCCCAGCCAACGCCGACGTCAAAGACCAAATACTAAGGTAGGAAACTTTTGCCAATTGCATCATATGCAACTCTTGGATAGATGATCATGCACAACTGCTTGCCATGATGCATCTGTGTGCCTCTAGGTACTTGATCCTATCAAGGTTCCCTAGTTAAGTCCAACCCATAAGCCAACAAGATGAGTGTGCACCCTACGGAGGCAGACCCACACACCCACCATCACACTTCCACGAGATAGACAGTGTACCACGCGGAGGCATGCCCACACATAGTCGATCAAGCTTTTCATGTGTGTTGCTTTATGGAAGGCAACTAAAACTTAATATTATTAATTGAGGGGTTTTATTAATACATATACATATCCAAACACCACATACTTATAGTACATATCATATACTACTATATCCACAACCACAAATGATAGACATGCAATCATAATACAAATACATCAGTTATGGCCATACTATTGTAATCCTTTGGAGCAACAAAGGATTATGGTCCACCTATGGTCTTATGCATCTCATGAAACACCTGTGAATCAACCTATAAGCATGGAATGATCAACATTACAATGAACAACTTCATGGATGCTTTGTGAGGTTGGAACTTCAAGTTGCTTCTTAGAATTGGATCTTCTTGTTGCTTCTCCATGGACGCTCCTTGGAGTTGGATCTTCAGGTTTCTTCTTGGAATTAGATCTTCATGGTGCTTCTCCATGGACACTCCTTGGAGTTGGATCTTCAAGTGGTCTCCTTACATCAAGTTTACAAAACTAAAACTAATCCTATCTCTATTACATCATATGAGTACAAATATAAAAGGAAAGAATTAATTACACTTTGAAATAAGAGATGAGGCTCGGCATGCAAGTTGAATACTTTATACAAATGATCCATATGCAACTATTATACATCCATAAAATTCACAAACAAACATATCCACAAGATTGACATCCACATTCATTCACAACATACACAAAAGGGGATATTAGGCCATAACCGTGTATGCATTCACCACATAAAACAGATTTTAAAGGCGATGTGTATGCTATCATAGGTATATCTACATATACGTATATACATATTAAAATTGTAGTACTTGTAATGCGGGACATTCCCCATTAAATACATTTTTGACTCCTACGCATACTATGCGGGGTACACAGGGGCAGCGCCCCTGTGCGGGTACACAGGGAAAATCAATATTTTCCATAGTCGACCCCGTCCAAAATGTCAAAAATAGAAGCCTGTGACGTATGTGGAATTAGGTTTAGATTTGCACATTAGAAGGTTTAATTTGCATCGTATGCAACAAAAAAATAATATACAGCGATTCGATCATATCGAAACAAATCCAAATATGTCGTAGATCGACGCTACTATGATACCATTGTTGGGTTTTGTAGAAAAAACATGTGCGGCGGAAGCAATAAAATCCACGCAACCTGAAATAGGATCTCGTCGACAACAACGTATTTGGAAGGATTGTTTGTGGGATATACCAGATCGCGGAGCAAGTCCGACGATATCTCGCTGCACGACAGTGCAACGCTGCTGACCTACACAGACGGAACTTCTCTCCCGTTCGCTGTCGCAGGAAGATTTGGTGGCGCACATGTACGATGATGTGTGCCGCTCGTAACGCGCATAGATGGTCATCGTGTCCACCAAACACAGGCATCTCAGTGTCTGCATCTCTACTTCGTCCATGAGGATGGACTGGAACTCCACGTCACGCTTCCTAAGTTGGCAGGAAGGAGTCGTGTCTGTACAGCGGTGTGCTAGTGGCGCGTTGCTCTCCTTCCTCTCCTAAGGACAGTGACGGCTAGGGTTTACGTGCGTGAGTGTAAACTAAAAGCATATCTCGATATCTTATATAGATATCGTCCGTCAATCCTCCTTTAAATAGGATACGAAGGGAAGTAGGGTTTCCTAAACCCATCGGTAAATAGAAATGTTGCGTTAATTAAAACGCTCGTGGATTAATTAGAATATTCTGGAATTCATTAATTAACCAAATAATCGCATTAATTGATTAATTAATATCTGAATCCATGCAATCACTTGGTATGGCTCTATGGGAATACATATACCAACAGAACTATCTCATAGATCTTGATCCTTATCTCATAAGATATTTCACCTTATCCTTCATTGTTGAAGGCATTTTCCATGCCAACTCTTAATATTCACAATTTTGGGATGTTATTCCTCATCATATGTGGAATATTCATATATGCTCCCACTAAATTTGTTGTAATCATAGATTTTATCTTTTATCTTGATTCAAGTCAAACCCTTTGAATATTTTGTTAAGTCAAAAGATCCCATCTCTGAGATGCTTGTTTCAATACCAAATTGAACTTTGTAGTTAATAGACTTTATTTGGATTCATGAAGTTATAAAACTTTTTAGGTTGTGTCATGTACACATCCTCTGATGTATTCCCTTTAAGTAATCCAATTTTATCTTCATATTCTAAGTCTTTTAGTCTATTTTAACTTCAACGACAAGGTTGATAATTAGTAAAGAAATTTCTATCATGTTCAACAACTTGAACTGATTTGAAAAACTTATTCAACCAATTTGTCCTTTTATGTTTCCATGTAGGTATTTGCAACAAGACCCTATCTTCTCCTTTTGGGTTTTACCCCTCAGGTAGTACTATCAAAGTTATACCTTGTTAGTTTACATGGACTCCATAATTACTCAGATTATGATACTTCTATAGTTTCTAGTTGATTAGTTGGATCCTCCTATTATGACCAACCTATCTGAGACGTTGGATTCACAATCCTCAATTTTAGATGTGTTCTACAAGAACTATTTTATTCTATGTTACATGATGAACTTGAGATTTCCACAATAACTTGTGATCCACTTAGTTCTTATTGTACCCCTTTTGTTTGTCTCAAACATTTCAAGTTCTACTTTTACTCCCACTGATTCATTAGGAACTCTGTTATCCTATCAAAAAAACAATTATGTTTATTGGATTGGGAATAATAGTAATATTCAACAATTATGGTTTGTGGATAAACCTTTCAAGAAACTACTTTCTCAATGTATGTTTCAATCCCTTAGACATATTGGGATAGTCCCATATCACATCATATATGATGTCTTATAAACTATTCATATGGTACATTATTTAGTTATAGGTATATATTTATGAGGACATAAGAATATTATATTAACTAATAATCATACCATGGCTCATCATGGTATAATTCCTTCATTCTGACACATTATCATGCTCAAATGGATTTGACTTGTGATACATTATCACTGATCTTTCTTTGAAGGTTCTCAAGGTATTGATGCAGAAGTATCTCAACATTTGATCTCATCAAAGTTTATTAATACTTTTATCAAAGTCATACTTCATTTATAATCTCCTTCAATACTTAAAGAGAATTATGTTTCTATTTCACTAAGTACATATCATTATATTACCAGTTAATGAAACAAAGTATGAGTAATTATCTATAGCATTCATTCCATAAGATCTTCATACATCATATGCATGAGGTCTGATGGAAGGCTTATCCTCCCACTACATCTAGTGAAGGATGTTATGTCACATTATGTATAAGAAAGAATTTCATATTTACTTAGGTTCAACAACCAAGGGAGTTTAGATTAGCACCAATATGTGTTTGAGATATACATTTCTTATATATATATCCAAGGTGACTATTTCTAATGACACTCTTGAGTTATCAATTACAATCCTTTGGTATTAATGTTGAAAAACTTATCGAATATTATTTCAAAGAAAAGATCATTAGATATTTGGGCATTGACATGAAAGATCATATCTTTAGAAATAGAAACACTAATATATCACTTTATTGATTCATCAATCTAGTCATAGAAGATGCTTAAAGTAAATGTTTCTAATTTCTTGACATAATAAAATAGCAGTTCTATTAGCTCTATTACATGCCCATTGGGCTAAGATAAATTTAAATGTAGACTAAAGATTCCACAACTCTTGCTCCACCTTGTCCATCTTTGTCCTCCATGAGGGCTTTTATTTCTTGTCAGATCTTGCATATAAAGTACGTCATATCTCTTTTTGGTATCACATAACAAAAAGAGGAAGTAATCAAATTTATCTTATAACATTTATACATGAAGTGGAGGCCTCAATGCCTTCCTTCTTCTTCTTTAGTTCCTCTAACCGGAGTGGGCAATTTCTTTTCCAATGTCCAGGCTATTGACAATGGTGACATTTGCCTCCTTTTTTCACTCCTTTTTCTTTGATATCTGAAGACTTGGGCTTCTGGCTAGCTTTAGAACCCTTCTTAGCTTTGTCATTGCCTTTATACTTCCCCTTTGTATTGTTGATCACCAGCACAAATGTGGGCTTTCCTTTCTTCATTTTTCCATCATCTGTTCTCAACATGCCCAACAACTCTATCAATGTTTTATCAAAGTCGCTCATGTTGTAGTTCATGATAAACTGACTATATGACTCTGGCAGGGATTGTAGAATCACATCAGTGGCCAACTCTTGACCCAAGGGAATCCTAGTCTAGAAAGTTTCTCCACATACCCAATGAGCTTGAGTACATGAGGACCTGATCTCCTTCAACCATGTTAGATTTGAACAGTGCCTTGGAGATATCATATCTCTCTTGTCTTTATTGATCTTGGAACATGTTCTTGAGATATTTGACCATATCAATCACATCCATGTTCTCATGCTGCCTCTATAACTCATAGTTCATGGAGCATAGAATCAGACACTTGGCATCTATGGCATTTTCAATATGCCTCTTATAAGCATCCTTGTTATCCCTATGTGCATTTTGAGGAGATTCTTTTGGTTTTAGCATCTCCAGGACATGGAGCTTACACTCCTATGTGAGAATGATTCTCAACGTCCTGAACCAATCATGGAAGTTGGTCCCATTAAGTTTGTCCTTCTCAAGGACCAATCACATAGAAAATTGATTGTTGTTTGTTTCTATTTGATTCTACAAAAGAATTTGCAATTTGTCAAAAACTCGTTTTTTATTTGATTTGATTAAAATTGGTTGATAATAGTTAGATCTTTGATTAATTATCGTTCTCTTTATTTTGTTCAAATTTATAACCCTCAAGTATCAATTCATAAAATTGTAGCGAACAATTTTCTAATGAGCTAAGATCCAAGATAATTCAACTATGACCTGACCAACATCAGCATACATAGTCAACTATCAAGGTAGGAAACATTTTCCAATTGTATCATATGCAACTCTGGATAGATGAAATGCACAACTCCTTGCCATCATCATATGTATGCTTCTGGTCTTAGACACTCTAATAATCACCAGTTAAGCCTGACCCTAAAGCCAACATAGTAATAATGCACCCAGCAAAGGGAGAACCTACATTACTATCATCACACTTCCACAAGGTAGAAGGTGCACCATGCAAAGTCATAACCTATGTTTGGTCAAACAAGGTTTTCATGTGGGTTGCTATTAGAAAGAATCTAAGACATAATATGTTTGATTGAGGGATTTATAATATATATATATATATATATATATATATATATATATATATATATATGTATGTATTTATATATATATATAGTATCCAATCCCCACATATGGCACGTATCATATACATGTTATATCGCACAACATAAACATGCAATATAAAACAAAAAGCAATGGTTATGGCCATGTCAGCTGTAATTTGTTTGAGCCACAAGGAATTACTACCACCTAGGTCAATCATCATATCACATGGATGAACCTATTCTTGGTGTAGATCTATTCTTGCCAATCTGGTTAGATCGGTTCAACCCTTGAACTGGTCATCTCGCCTCTTGGCTGGTCAGTTGGTCCGCCTGTTTAACTGTTTCTTGGACACCTTCCAGATGGCCAGTAGGGCCTTCTAGGATGGTCATCTGGTCTCCTATCTAAACGTTGTTTGGACTCCTTCCAAACGATCAGTAGGGGCCCACTAGGAGGTTTTCTGGCTCCTTCATTCTATCTTCCATGGTCCTCCAAATGGTCATCTCGTCTCACAAACTGCTCGTTTCGTCTAGCGATGGTCATCTTCATCGTCATTGAAAGAAAGGAAACAATCTTATTGCTACTTTATTACATTGATTAGAGAAACCACAATTTACATTCGAGGGGAGCAAAGGTAGGAAAAAATTAATTTTACATTGGGATTAAGGAGGTAGAGGATCAATGTGTAGACCAAGATAAAACATGAATAAAACCATACCATCCAACCACACACAAATATTGGGTTTAGGCCAAAATTACGCTACACATACACCATCAAAATCACTTTTAGGGTGACACGTGTAAATTGCATATATATATATATATATATATATATATATATATATATATATATATATATATATATATATATATATATATATATATATATATATATATATATATATATATAGACATATATATACATATATATATAGACATATATATATACATACATATATATATACAAACATATATATATACATATATATACATATATATACACATACATATATATGTATATATATACATATATATATACCTATATATATGTATATATACATATATATACATACCTATATATATGTATATATATACATACATATATATATATATATATACCTACATATATGTATATATATATATGTATATATATACATATATATGTATATATATACATATATATATATGTATATATATACATATATATACATATATATATATGTATATATACATATATATATATATGTATATATATGTATATATATATGTATATATATATATATATATGTTTATATATATATGTATATATATGTATATATATATATATATATATATAGGGAGACATGTGTAAATTGCATATATATATATATATATATATATTAGTTAGGGATCATGTGTTTTTTTATCATATACGCATATGAGACCATTTACATATTCACCGTATGCAATAAATAAATGATAAAATAAAAAATATGATCATATCGGTTATCCTAAATCATAGTAAGTTGATGTGGTTCTGATACCACTATTTGGAAATACAAGCACAGAGTATAGCAGCGGAACAAAATTTTTATCTATCTATACTCTCATAACAGCATGATCTTGTCAACTACTATGAAATAGGATTGATGGTTTAATGATTTATACCTGGTCCTAGAGCAAGTCCAGCGACAACAACTCGTCGCAATGCAACTATCTTCTAGTTTCTCTTGGATGGTGGTTGTATAACTTGTCATATTTACTAGGAATAATGAACATGTCTATAGTGCAATCGGTTTTAATTAACTCGTATTTTTGGTAATTAGTGGTTTATTGTGCTTTCCGCACATTTTTGTGTAACACCTCGTTGTTTGTGTGATAGTGGGATGTGTTGCCACATCAACCAACTCACACTCCAATCTTATGTGTTGCGGGTATCTATCTACCTTCCACAGTAACAATCGACTAGGGGCATAATAAGAATGTACATACTCTTAGCATTCATATGATCTCATTGTCCAAGTCACGTACTTGAAGACATATGCCATTGAGTATTGTCATTCTTTAGAAATTCATAATATTTCCTCATTATCTCATAATTGAATGAAACAGAATGAATTGGAAGCTTTACTTTATGAGTATTAATCCAAACCCTTTATGGTATATGCAATGTCAATCATCACATGATTGGCTCTATGGGCATACTTTACCAACAAGTGGAAACTCATCTGACAACTTTGGAAACTCAAGTGATGAAACTTCCTAACCTTAGATTTTGATTTGTCAACTGAGTTTCATGAAGGAAAACTTGTCCTACATAGGGGTCTATTTTGGGTAAAATCAAAAACCCCAAAGTGCGTCAAAATATGTTACAGTCAATACAATAACCATTACAAGATTAAATATAAGTCATAAAGTCATTACATGTGATTTACATCAAAGATCTAAGTAGAAATTATGTCTATTATTCATTTTTAATCTATGTAAATGTATGACTTGAATTTCCCAGATTAGGGTTTACCAGTTTGGGCATTTGGAGTGAACATGTCTTTTCTAAAATTACCCATGTAGAAGAATTAGGCACAAACAAGTACGACAATTTAGTCATCATCAGAACATGGTATTAGGTCATAACATACGAGACATTGTTTGGGTGACACCTCGGCATTTACTCATGTGTTAGTAACTCATGAAGAAATTTAAATCCTTTAGTTCACCAACAAGAGTGGTTTGAAGCCCCCAATCCCTAGTATTTTTATTCTTATGAGGGGTATCAGGATGTGAACACCTCTCCTTTCAAATACCCTATGCAACACATTAGAACATCATCATGTTGGAAAACTCTAATCTATATTCTCTTCCTATCTACACTTACGATGTCACTGGCACATGAAAGGTGACATCAACCATTGTAGTCAACACCAATACTTAACACGTCAATAATGTATACCCTCCATGGTATCCATTATCGAGTTCCTTGTTTATGATATTAAAACCCTCACTATGTTGAAAACTAGGCCTAATCCACTTGAGGATAATAATGAAAAAGTCACAAGATCAATAATTATTTCACTCATGACACATACCTCATGAGTATTAAAAATGTGACAGAAATCCTTGGTAGATTTTTTTAAACAAATAGAGGAAAACAAATGTCACCCACCACTGCTAGTAGCATGCCATCATTCTCCACCTAAACATGATTCCACATAAAGTAACTATGCCCCACTACCATGACATTGAAGATACCTATATTTTGTAATATTGGTTTAACAACACAAAGGTGTTCTTCATGCGAAACCAACTTACAGATGATATAACCAATGTTAAGACACACAACTGTACCATTTTGGATGAGGTGAATTTACATGATCTTATGTATCCATGGTCAGGATGACATGAGAGAAAACACATAGGCATTAATCATCTTCTTTGCCTGAAGTTGTATCATATGGAGGAAGAGTATGGTTGAATATAGGAGTACACATAAAAAGTTTATGACATGTTTCAGGGCACAATTTAACCTTTATTATGATTTTCAATTACAACTTAACATTAGATAATATAAAAGGAACTAGCTACTTCATGCATCTACAACATGGATAACACTATCCATGTCACAACACAAAAAAAATTATGCTTCAGGGAAAAACACTTAACCTAGAGATGCCAACCTACTTCCACTTAGCTAGATGTTTGTCTCTCTAGCTCCATCACTGAATATAATGAAAATGTCTAAAACATTATATGTAGTGTCAAGGTATCATCACCCCTTGTAATGCCTAGTCATGTGATGATATTGACTTATGATGCCAAGATGTAGGATGATCAAATCATTCTTTCTCTTATTATGCCTACAAATGATGGAGACAAGTTTTAAGACCACAAACATTGTGCCCTAGTTCTAAGGACACTAGCACTTTATTATCATGTTACTTTTTGTGATAAATACTCATGCTCCAAGATTGAAAATACTAAAATAATGTTCATGGTGATCTCTGATTGTGGTGGGCGTGCCGATGTCACCTTTGCATTGCAATTCAAAGCTTTGGGATAGTGGTTAGAATCTTATTGATGTCTTATAGATTAATCTATATCAACAAAGCTTATCCACGTGTGAAATATGTCTATCTCAAATAATGTTACTAGTTCACTTAAATGGAACATATTCTTTTCAATGTAATTCCCTGAAACATTGGTCATAGATTTCATGGGCTATCATGGCAGTATGAGTGTCACCGCCAACAACAGTTTTCCAGTAAATACTCCTTCCAAAATTTTAGTAGCCTCTCTCAATGTCATCCTCACCCTCTTGCACCAACTCAACACACATTATGCCATATGCCACAAACATCAACATGGACATGCATATGCAAGCCACCTCCTAACTTCTAGTGACTAATAGTTTTAAGCTGGGGAGGGCTATTATAGGACAAAATGCACCATATGGGTTACTTTTAGGCTCACAAACCCAAAATAACCTTTTAGACCCCAATAGATATATGTAGCCATCTATTGACATGATATTTAATTATTTAGATCTATTTGCCTTATTTCTCTTTGTAGAATCTAAATTGGAATTTTTATTAAATTATGCAATTCTTGTCAATCGTTGAAAGTGTCATACATAATAATTGAAAAGTTATCTACATTTTGCTTTGAATTTTAGGCTAGCTTTTGATGTTAAATGTGTAGATTATATAGGAGGACATGAGTTACACTCAAGTAGTTTTTCATGATGCAATATTTTTTTAATCTAATCTATTGATCTTCTAAATCATCTTGTGAATAACTCATATAAAAAAGTTGAGCACATTTAGACATTTATAGGTCATGTTACAAAGACTGCAAAAATTATGCATTTCAAATTAATTTTGTGCGTCGATTTTGTTGCCCTCGGATGAGTGACTTATACTCATCCAAATGGGCTCAAAATTTGTATGTAGCCTAATTCGAGTATGACAATGAAGATCAATTGTTTACATCTTGCAAAAAATAGTTTTGACATGAAAACATACTTGAGTTTATCTGTACAATCTGTACCCTCAAGTGTATTCTCTCTCTCTCTCTCTCTCTCTCTCTCTCTCTCTCTCTCTCTCTCTCTCTCTCTATATATATATATATATATATATATATATATATATATATATATATATATATATATATATGTGTGTGTGTGTGTGTGTGTGTGTGTGTGTGTGTGTGTGTGTGTGTGTGTGTGTGTACGCGCGCGTGTGTGTGTGTATGAAAGACTCATGTTATTATTGTAATAGGATTCTCATTGCACACAACAGATACAATCAAGTACATACTTACTGTGGTGGGTCTAACGCGATTCTGCCTGAAAGGGATTCCTCATTACAAAAAAAGTATCCATTAGCATACTTGATATAATAGATATACTTGTATGTAGTTATCAACAAACACATGCATGTGACCGGTTCTAAAAGGTCTATGTTTGTGGTTGTACCTGTATCCAAATTCCACGCAAATCTCTTGTTGCTCATTTATAATTGCCATACACTTAGATTTGCTAACACGATGGTCTACCAAAACAAGTGTGCACACCAGCTTTTCGGAAGATAACATCATTGGGTGACACACTGCTGCTCATCCTGGGTGTCGACGCTACTTTAACATATCAGCAGACTTTAAATAATTTGATTTGGGTAGTGAGCTGCTCGTGTAGTTGTTACTTTGAAAGTAGCAGCACCAGTGCTAATTAATAACGCCTGTGTACTAATGACTGGCATATTTGATTACGTAAAAGCCGATGACTTACAAAACAAAGGTCACGATGAACCCTGTTTAGTGGTTGGATTCCAACGACCAATAAAGCAAAGGTCACGGTTTAGACGTGTTGATAGA
This sequence comes from Alisma plantago-aquatica, assembly GCA_963693085.1. Lineage (NCBI taxonomy): Eukaryota > Viridiplantae > Streptophyta > Magnoliopsida > Alismatales > Alismataceae > Alisma > Alisma plantago-aquatica. The sequence continues at coordinate 525,983,067 of OY856412.1, forward strand.
TTGGATGATGATGAATTAGTAAGCAAAAGGGTGACCTTATAATAATGCAGTGGTGGAGGTGTAGCACGTACATTACTCCCATAAAAGTTAATGCATTGGTTGTAAGTAACAACGAACTCCGATGAAAAAATATCAAAATAATAGAATCAACTATTTTCTAGAAGTAACTATAATGGAATGAACAACAATATAGCATATATTTAGTACTTGACCTGATATAGGCGTTTAACTCCTCCCCTCCCCTCCCCCGCCACCCCCACCCGCCCCCGAAAAAAAGTGGCATTATCTGTAACATCATTGTTCTTCTATCGTTTCAAAAGATTTTTTAAGCTGTAAGCATGCACATACTATAGGTACTAAGATATTAATATTATATGTGCAACAAAAGAAGATCATGCAAGGTGGAAGAGTAAGTGCTCTCCGTTAATGCACCCCGAAGCTTGCATTACTCAGGCAATTTTCCAATTTTTTTCCTATTCCTCCCTCGTTATAATCACTTCTGCTGCCCCTAATAACTTTTCACCTCTCCTACACCACTCACCTTTCACTTCAGCTTCGGGAGTCCCTCCACACGTACTCTGTACTCACATAGGGTTCTGTACTGTACTTTTACAAGCCTGGTAGTGGCATTTAAAGTAGTAATTAACCCATACTTATTCATTACACCCACCCGATTAACCAAAGGGACAATGAAAGCACCAGCTCCAGGTCAACTGGAAATAAGAATAGGATATTACTACAGTCTGAAGTGGGCTGGCTATAGCCCATGGTGAAACACTAATCCCCGGCGCGTGCAGCAGGCAATTAAATTCCTGGCCTCGAAATAAAATCGTGGAGAGTTATGGGAACTGCTGAAACGTGATTAAGTAATGGGGCAGGAGTAGAGGGAGATGAGAAGATTAATGGTTTTATGTCCATCCAGCTCAAACATTGATTCCGGTTTGATAGTCACCTACCTTTCAGCCATAGTAGGACTTACCTAAAGGAACTCTTTATTATGGGCCTTGCGGTTGTGGCACTCCAAGAATCTTAAACCCTTCTTGAGGACGGTCAAGGTTGTATCCGAACCTAATAATCTAACCTGTCCGTCTCCCAACAAAATTAATTCTAAGTCTGATTTTTTGTTGATTACTTCAGTTTCAAGTTTGAAAATCTGTCAGAATTCAATCTTGGTAAAAAAAATTATCGATGAATTCAGAGAATCCGAGTGACATTAAATGTACTATTAATATCTATTATAAGTTAAATATAGTTTGATAAAAATTTTAACATCAAAGTAATTATAGTTTGATACACTAACATCAAAGCAACAACTGCTATTTCAGTTGATATCGAAAAAACCAACATCGGTGTGAAGGACAATGCGGTTGGATGAGGGAGAAAAGCTAAGGAAAAGAAGATTTCACAAGGCGCTAACAGCCCCCAGAAATCCCTGGCATATGTCACGAGAAGTAAGATCAAGTACAGAGGTGATGGGCAAGAGGGGTCTGCGACCCCTCCTCTCAACTAAGCCTGTCCTTTATGTCTAATTCCCTAGCGTGGAACATAAGAGGAGCCAGCAAGAAGAATGCTAGGCTCTCTTTGAAGCATCTTGTCGTTCAGCATAAAATTAAGACTGTCTGTATTTCTGAACCAAGGATCTCAAGCGATCAAGCCCGGGTTGTGATACGGGACCTTAATTTCTCTAGCTCTCATCGCGTGGAGGCGCGTGGCTTCTCAGGAGGTATCTGGCTTTTATGGAATGAAGCTGAGTGCAACGTCAGGATTATATCGAGCCATAAATACTACATTCAATGTTGCATCAATGAGGAAGCATACTATACGTTCATCTACGCCTCACCTAGTCCTGGAAGCAGACTAGTTCTTTGGGATCATCACATACGGCTCAACCATACCATTAACAAACCATGGATCACCATGGGAGATTTTAACTGTATGCTCAAACCCTCTGAAAAAAATTAGAAGCAAGAGATTCAACTTAGCCGAAGCAGTACGGTTCAACAATGCCTTGGTACAAGCAGGCCTCACGGACATCAGCTGTTTTGGTTTCAAATTCACATACAGAAAGAAGTTTCTCCACAAATGCTTAGATAGGGTTGTAGCTAATTTGGAATGGCTGAGACTTCCCTAACTTTTACCGCATCACACTCCCAAGAATTGGATCAGATCATCACCCTATCGCTGTCATCAACAAGAGTGCAGGGACCCATAGTTACCGCTTTAAAACTAAGGCATCTTGGCAAACACAACCCGAATTTGTCGGGCTGCTGGGAACGATCTGGAACGATGCTACAAGCTTTCTCTCTGCTTTGGATGATATCAAGCCGCCCATCACTAAGTGGGACGCCGGCTGTAGGAAGAAAGCTAGCAGGGAAACAGACTGTTGTCTCCGAACCATTACTAATCTACAAAAGGAACTGGAAATCGGCTTTGACAGTGATAAAAATCAATTATACAGCCAAAAGGAGCTTGAACTGGAATCCATCTTAGCCAAAGAAGAATGCGATTGGAAGCAACGTAGTCACGTCCACTAGCTACGAGAAGGTGACAACAATACAAAGTTCTACCACGCCTTCGTCAGCAATAGAAGAAGAATCAATAAGATACCTACTCTACAAGATGAGAGGGGAACATGGATGTCTGACCCTTTGATTCTTAAGACCCATGTCTCGAATCACTTCCAAAACCTCTTCACAGCTAGCTCTTTTCCTGACCAATCTGCTATGACCACGGTCCCAGTGCACTTCAAATCTCTGAACACACAGCAGCTGAGGGAGTTAGCCGTGTCACCTACGGAGTACGAAATCTGGAAACTCATCAAACATTCTGTGTCATTTAAAGCTGCGGGTCCGGATGGTACAGACATGCATTTCTTCAAAAGTAACTGGAAGACCATTCGTGGATCAGTCCTAAAATCTATCAGGAGCATGATAAATGGTGACCTTATACCCGACCGTATGGGGGAATCTAGAATTGTGCTTATTCCTAAAATGAAACATCCTGTTAACTACAACCAGCTAAGGTCCATTACTCTCAATAACACCTGCATAAAACTTGCCTCCAAGGTGGTAGTTGAGCGTGTGAAAAAATCCATCCCACAATGGATATCTCCTGTCCAAACAAGATTTGTACCTGGTAGATCTATTTTTGATAACATTATCATTGTTCAGGAAGTGATCCATAATATGAGAATGAAATCCTGTGCCCCACAAATGGCTATCAAAGTGGACCTTTCTAAACCTTAAGACCGCATGTCTTGGTCCTTTATTGAAGATACACTGAACAATATGTCCTGGCCTATCAATATCAAGCGGTATATTATGAATTCCATACAAACAGGCATTACTAGCATCATCTTCAATAGAGAAGCTTTACCACCGTTTAAAGATACTCAAGGCTTAAGACAAGGTGACCCGATGTCCCCTTATTTATTTGTCTTGTGCATGGAATGCCTCACTCAACTAATTAACCAATGCGTGGAGGAGAACAAGTGGAGACCTATAAAAGTTGCCCATCAAGGTCCACACATATCTCATATATCTTTTACTGACGACATTGTTATCTTTGCCAAAGCATCCTTAAACCAAATCAAGGTCATCCATGAATGCTTTAAGCTTTTTGAAAAGGCATACAGTCAGAGAATTTCAGTGGAAAAATCTAGAATTTTCTTTTCCAAGTCTGTTCCCCGTCACATTAGAGAGGTAATTTGCTCTACTAGCATGATTCCTGAGACCGATGATTTTGGAAGGTACCTAGGTGTACCCATTCTACATAAAAAGGTGTCCAAGGACACTTATTCCTTCATTGTCAACAATATGGAATCAAGGATCAACGGCTGGGCTGCCAAAACTTTATCCTTTGTAGGTCGTCTCTGTTTAGTTAAATCTGTCATTACGACTCTTCCCACTTATGTGATGCAGACGGAAAAAGTACCTAATGGTGTGTGTTCAAAGCTAGAAAAAAATGTACATAACTTCATTTGGGGAGGAGGACATAAAGACAAACGTGTCTTGTTAGTCTCTTGGAAAAACATATGCACTGGCATGAACGAAGGGGGGCTAGGAGTTCGCTCTATGGCGGATTGGAACAAAGCACTCTTATGGAAGAATTCCTGGAAATTTCTTAATAGTGATTCTGAGATATGGAAAGAATGTGTGAAAATGAAGTATAAAAACTTTGATGGCTCGCGGTCTACTAATGCTACACCATTCTGGCGACAACTCGTCTCAAGTCTATCCTTTGTCAAAAGTAACTATATTAAAGCTATCATCGATGGTATGGCATAACCCCTGTATACTAGGGTTCGAAAATTTGGAAGAACATATGATTCATACAGTCGAAGAGGAGTTATCGGACCTCAAGGTTGCTAGCTTAATAAATCTAGATGGCAAGTGGGACAAGAGGTTTTTCAGTTCTTATGTGCAACAAGAGGTGGTGGATAAAATTTTACTCCTTCCTGATCCGTGCCCGTCCAAAGGTGCAGATCACTGGTGCTGGATGCATGACGTGAAAGGTTACTACAATACTAATTCTTCATACAACATCACCCATGAAGATGTTGAAACACAGCCAGACGAAGTGTGGCATACGATCTGGTCCCTCTCCTTACCAAGCAAGATCAAAAGCTTCTTATGGTTAGCTTCTCATGATGCAAATATGACAAACGTGTGTAGGAAACAACATATGTTTACTGACAATGCAGTGTGCCCTCAGTGTGATACGGAGGAAGAGACAACCATGCATGCTCTCCTGATTTGTTCCTATGCTATGGAGATCTGGCAACACACTTCTTACGGCGCAAAAATCATTGAGAACTCCAATAACAACACAAGATGTTGGATTCTGAAGAATTTGAAATGCTCGCCGAAAGACCAAACTTCCTTCGCCATTACTTGCTGGACCATATGGAATATGAGGAATACTTGGGTGTTCACTAATATCCCCCCCCTGAGTCCGAGCAGCAATTGAATTACATTACCATGCTACAACAACACGTCGAAGAGGGTAGGCTTCTGAAGAGAATAGCTACCACCAAGTCAATAGAAGACCCACTCAACGTGATCGACATGCCTTTTGATGGTAAAATCATAATGGTTGATATAGCTACGAGGAGAAATATGACCTCCATCGCCGCTATCCATGTTAATGGAAATGTTAGTTGAATGTTTGGAAAGGCTGACACGATCTGGGCGAGATCGTCAGTGGAGGCAGAAGTAAGAGCTATTTCCCTAGGCTTATTGTGCTCTAGTAATGACCATAATAAACTTATCATCATTCTTACTGATTGCTTGACTACAGTGAAGGCCATTGAAGATACTACAGGGAAATTCCCCATCCTTCATAGCTGGGCCAAACCTATTCAAGACCACCTTGAGAGAGTGGGGAATGTGAAGATCATGAAGACACCTAGAGAGTATATAGGTCATGTGGACGCTTTGGCCAACCAACACCTAAAATCCTTCAAGGACACTCGTATTTATACAGATTGTCCCCTCGGCCCCATGGGTCATCTTCTACCCCTTCTCCATTGTAATGGTGGGACACCCACCAAGTTTATTTTCACAGTAGAACATAATTGTAATTTAGTTTCTTTACCTGCAAGAGAAGGGTGGGATGAATAAAATGGCATTCTGACTTCCCTAAAAAAACAATATATAATTTTTTATCCGATGAGTGTAGCCCAAGTGGTTGTCTTCTCTCGAGGACCCATTATTCAAATTCCTGGTTGGACACTTTAATTACTACCATTGTGGTCATCCGGGTAAGAAGAGGCTAATGCCTCCCTAACTAAAAAATATATATAATTTTTATTAATTTAAACTTATATGAATAATATTTACCAAAACATAATTTTTGATTCAGATTCAATTTCTGTCAGAGGTCACATAATCGGTTGCAATTTTATCTTAATACTTTGTCAAAACCCATATCTCTGTCATTTCTAACTTGAACGTTGACCCAAAATTGACTCAAAAGCAGATAAGCATCCAGTATTAGGTACTACACTAAGGCCGTTACGCAGTTAGTAACAAAGCCCCCTGCGTGTCGTTCACTGTCTCCAGACGTGTAGAGGGCATCCTAGATCAACAATGGTCCACGACCATCCATGTTCTTGCAGCATCGTCGATATTACTAGATTATCTTGAAATATTCGAAAAATCGATTACTCCCCACATTGTAACCTCCTCCTCCTCATCCCCCCCTCCATCTCCTTAATCATCTTCTTCTTCTTCGTCGTCGTTTCTTCTTCTCTCTATTTTGAGCTTTATTGTCGTATGTCGTTGAGCACCAGAGCACCATGCCGCATAGTTACAGCTCTGCACTTGTCTGGAGTAACGGCTTAGCATACATCAACTAACCAACACATCAAATTTCACATCAAGCATTTATTTTGCTAAGCTAAACCACAATCCCCACTCGTTAGATGCTTATATATTGGAATCCGATCATTGAATAACCTAAATTGCTGACACGATAATAAAATCACATGTCATTCAATAAGCCATATAGTAATGGTTATTTATTTCACTGGAACTAATAGAAGTAATGGTTATTCATGGCTCTCGAAGTAAAAGCAGCGTAACCGACGGGTTCTTCAATCTTCATTTATTCATCTTCAATCTTCATGAATTCGTCGTTCCCTGTGTGGCAGGCATGCATCAAATCACATTGAGGTCAGACCTGTTAATTGCATATTTTCTGACTCCCAAATTAAGACTGAAATATATTGGTGGACATTAAAAAAGTTTCATCATGAAAAGTTCATTATCTGACCACTAGTCACTCATGAAGGTCTTCAGAACATATCATTAAGGATTACCCTAAGAAAACCACAATAAAACCAAGTCCCCCAACCTGTTGTTTCCATATAAATTAATATGCAGATGCCAAAGGGCAAAGAAAAAGAATCTTGGAACATTAACTACTGATATGCAATTACGATTCTTCAACCATATACTTATATTGTATCTTTCAATTCCATTAAGACCACCCCGTCGCCCCTCTTCTTCCCATGCCATTATAATAGTGGCAGCAAGATTTAAAACCACCCAACGGATTTGAAAAGTTTAATGCAGATATAAGAGATGACCGGCAATTGGAATTAAATTACTGGCCCATTACTCCTCCTCCACCATGTTTCAAGCCACGTTCTATATAAATAGGCAGAGGCTGTGCTGCATCCACCTGCATTCGACATAATCTAGCAAGAACAGAGGCGATTAGGGTATCTCGTCTGATTCCATCCACGCAACCCCAGAGCTGCAACATCCTTGTTCAGACCCACAGCAACTTCTGCATCCCGAAGCTATCCCCACGTCAAGATTCCACTTTGAGGCAAGGTAACTCCAAGCACAGGGCCCGTATTATCCCTTCGTACCCCTCCACCTCCACAAACTCGCAAACCTCCACTGCCGCCCCAACTCCACAACTGGACCCACCTTGGGCTCCCTCTGTTTCCTCAGCTGTCTCGATTTTCTCTGTTCTTTCTCTGTTCTGATTTGAGGTTGGTCCACTTGCAGGACACAGAGATAGCCGACGATGAGTCGCCGCAGCACTGGAAAGGGCCCAAGGCTGGAGCTGAAGCTCAACCTGTCGCCGCCACGTGCGGACATTAGGGGCATGATCGACGTGAACTCTCCACACACTTCCTCCACCTCTTCAAGCCCAACCTCGCCGCCAACCTCCTGCCTGTCATCGGAGGAAGCCTTGCTCGGAGGGCTGAGGTACTCCAGCAGCCCGGAGGCCACCTCGATGGTGCTCTCCGGATGCCCACGCTGCCTAATGTACGTGATGCTATGCGAGGACGACCCCAAGTGCCCGAGGTGCAAGAGCACCGTGCCTCTCGACCTGCTCAGTGTGGCGCACGCAGCAAATGTCAGCAACTCCGGCAAGAAGACCAGGAAGCGCAGCTGAATGGGTTTTGGCCGGTGTCTCTAGGGTAGAGTCGTTTTGGGGATTTTGGATGACTTGGGGGCTTCAGGTCACATTTTGTGGTATGGTAGATAGAGTGTTAAGTCTTGCTAATGCTTCTCCATTGCCTAGGCACGTCACTTCCCCGGTCTTAGCATCTCTGATCAATTGTCTCAGTACGATGGGATGTAAACGGGCAAAGCTCCATTATGCCCATATTTCAACTGTTATATTCACTTTGCAAGTATAGCAAGTTTCCATCATTTCCAATCTACTTAAATTTTGCAAAACGGAAAATTTTATTCCTTTTGCTCTGCAAATATGCTAACTTTGGCCAATTCGGTAGGATTGCTATACAATTTCCAAGCGTCTACAATAGTACTACTTCGGGTCTGCCTCTCTGATTGCCGATTTTCCCAGAGAAAACACTGCGCCGAACGCAAAGTATCAATCAGCAGCACTGACAAAGAACAGTTGGGAATCTGTCATCAAAGAGGACGCCCTGTGTTTTCTGATTTGAGATGAAAGGAAGCTCCAAGTGACTTAAAGCCGGACAGCCAGGGCGTTAATAAATTATGTATCCAACATTGGAGATTGCAGAGAGAAGCAGATGCATGGACATTGACCAACGTATTGAATGGTTGTCAACCCATGGGAGGTAAACGAGCAAAGCTCCTTATGCCCAAATTTCCACGGTTATATTAAGATAGCAAGTATAGCAAGTTTCCCATCATATCCAATCAACTCAAATTTTGCGACTAGAACTGTGATCAGTTTTGGCTGGATTGGCATGCAATTTCAACGCATGTATTATAGTACTACTTGGGGTCTGCTTGAAGATTTTCCTAGAAATCCTGCTCTAAAACGCAATTTAACAACAAACTTAATTGGAAGATGACAGTTCAGAATTTGTCACCATCACGTATTCTCGACTAGGAGGAAAGCCCTCTGTTTTCTAATATGAGATGAATGAAGCTTCAAGTGAATTAATACCGGGCGTTGATCATTTATGTTAGCAGGATTGGAGAGTGCAGAAAGAAGCAGAAGCATTGAAAATGATCAACAATATTGTATTGAAATCCCCAGTTGTCATCTACAGAAAAACATAATTGAAGAAGTTGGGAGTAATGATTTTGAAAAAGAGATGACACGGATTTATTCTCACTTGATGCACTTGTCCCTCCATATAGCATTTCATATCTCTTAACCAGCACATACTTCATTCAATTCCCCTCCCCTCTCTCGTCATTCCTAATATCAGTTCTAAATTGAATATGTGCTGTTCATCCACGATTTGAATATCTACATCGGCAAAGTTGCTTCCCGACGCCTATTTATTCTTTCATGTGAGGAGAGGTGATGGGTGTTGTCAGCGGGTTTGGATCCAATTCATTGCAAACAGGTGAGCTGCTAGCGGAAGCATAGCCTGCTGCTTCTATCACCTTCAAGTCTTCGTCGGTTGTTTCAATGCATGATAACTAACCGATATAAAGGCTCTACTTGAATGGTTATGGAGTAGTTGCCAAGCCATACCAGTTCATTTAAACAGCAATACAGGATACAGTCTTCTCTTACCGGGTGAATCTGTTGGCTCATCTTAGCAAGACTCGGAAGATCCAAGATGTCGTAACAAAATCTTTCGCAACAACAAGAGATTAATCGCTTTCAGATTTACAATAGGTTCTAAGAAAGATTCAGTTCAAAGATTTGAGGTTTTCTTGAAAATGGACTACCGTGGTTACTTATTCCAAAATCAATATTGTGGAGTAGATGGAGAGTGATTTACATCCAATAAAATGAAGCACGAATCAAAGTATTTCTTTTATTTATGTGTTAAGAACTAGATTTTGGCTTCGTTTTTAATACAGGAAAAACAGTAAATAAAAACTTTGCACACGAAAATGTGATAGGTTTTAGACTCAACTTTCAAATGTTTCTCCAACCCAATTGTCTGGAAAGTTTCTTAAACCCATTTCTGGAATTCTCATTCTTAAACATAGTTACAATGAACCAACCAAATCATAAGCAGCAACGCATAGATCAATTGGGGTTAATACTCAAGATCGCATCCGGTTTTAAAACCATATTTCATGTGGCTGCATTTCAGTATGAAAAAGGAGAGATGAACAAGAGGGCATGCTTGTTCATGCCAAATTGGGTAGCGATGAGGGATCTATGTCGATTGTCAACGGCAGTGGGGACAACCGTGGACCGACCGGGCAACCACCTTTTTCAAAGATCTTGTTCAAAGCCATAATAAATTGGACAAGTAAATCAAGCCCAGTGCATTGAATATTCGGACAGTAGTGGTTGGACAGCACTTATCACATATTTTAAGGAAAATCATACAAAAGCATGCGATTCAATGAAAGGAACAACTTACTAGAATTTGATACCTATTTAAATGGGCTGTACAAGAACTTTAGTCGTATTCCTTCAAAAGAAAAGCTTGGTTTGGTTTATATGAGTTGTACCTTTTCATTCCTAACAAGCTCCATTTGTTAGGATTTGAACGATAGAATACAAAGTTCGCAATGGAATAATAAGACGAGAACGAAGAGAACGATTACGCAACTAAAGAACAAATTATTTACGTGATTTGTTCGTGATGACCTACTCTACGGGAGGGGGCGAGAATTCCACTATATCAGATAAGATATTACAAAGAGGGGCGTTCTCGAAGGAGGCAGATTACACATTGGAGTACGGCGGTTGTCGTCTCATAAACAGAATACAGGATGATCCTAAAACCCTAAGTAGGGTGGATATATTTATACATGTAGAACTGTAATCAGATTTCTATTCGGATCCGATATTTAGATCATACCTTACCGCGATGGGCTAAGCCCCCCCACCCCCACCCAATTAAATATGTCGGCAAAGATCCATTTAATTTTGGACCGGATCCACAATCGGATTAGCATAAATCTTTGAGGCACACAACACCATCGACCACCACCTTTCTTTATTTTCCATCTCCCAACTCCACCACCCTCTCCTGAAAAGAAGAAAAACACTAAAGTGTGAGATTTCATGTTTCAACTTTGCACCATATGTGTAAGTCATTTCAAATCTATTGCATGGATTTTATCCTCTAATCCCCTTGCCATGCACATCGACAACCACCACTTTCTGCCCGTAGTTCCTTCCCTTGTTGGCTTTACTATCACAAAAAATTGACTTCTTCCTGTTAGAATAACATATAATCATCATATTGTTTGTAACATTTTGTTCAACATTTTACCTTGAAGAAGCATGTGTGCTTTCCCCTTTCTTCCTCTCCCTCTATGTTTAAAAGGATGCATTGACAATCCTTGTTATGACCCGTTTCAAAGCTTATTGGTAAGCATTATGATTTGAGCCTAATTAAAGTTATTTGAGCTAACTTATGTGCTCATGTGATGGTTAGTGCATCATTAACTTGATTTAGTTGAATTAAGCACATAAGATCAATTAGTGCATAATTAAGATGATTAATTTGAGTAAAGTAATAATTGGATGCAATTAGAATGTTGAATCAGTAAAACAGTGTAATTAGCTTGTTTTCATGCCTTGGGTTTGTAGTGGGCCTCATTCTTGAAAATATGCAAAAGAAATCACCTGATTTGGACTTTTGAGTCAAAAGTTCTAATCTTTTCCGATTCCAGGGTCGAAATTGCAAAATTTCCAAAACTTTTCCTTATAAACTTTCCTTTATTTTCTCTGTTGGTTATCCGTTTCATTTTCATCCTGTGGAGGCGGCGCACAGGAGCAGCTCCGCACGGGCGATCGCAGGGGCGATCAGTAGGTCGTCTTCCAGCAAGTCAATTCTGTTACTCTTCTTCTTTTCTTCTTTCTTCTTCCTACCTCTTCCTTCCCTTCTTACTACCTTCCTTAGCTAGCTGCCGCATAGCAGCTTGGTTGCGGCAAGCTACAGCTGAAAGCAGCTGCCGTGCGTGGCTGGAAGGGATAGTTTTGACGAGGCCAAAGCTTCCAATCTTAGCCTTGGACTTCGATTAGGAGGTCTATTATGGAAATTGCAATCAACAATTCAGCGCATAGTAGCCGATTTCAGTTGGAACGTGAAGTTCCTGTTCCGTGAACAGGAACAGTGAAGAAATAATACCAAGGTTGAAGACGATCCAAAATCGCCCAGAATCCGGCCTTGGATGCAGTTCCGGACGAATCCGGATAGACCAAATCACTCTGAGTATGAGTTTATTTAGTTATCATCATTTAACTCCTTCGTTGGAATTTTTCGATAAACTGTGCATTTTTGCACTGATATCAGTGGTTATCAGGCGTTTTATCAGTATTTGATGAAGCTTGAATTTTATTTTATAAATTGCTTCTGTATGATTATACATGATCTAGAACAGCTTCTGATCAGTGTAGAACAGTTCAATGATTTTATTTGGTGCAATGGAAACCAAAAGTGCTTAATACAATTACTGGAATAGAAATACTGTTTGTATATGTTTTGGATAATTTAGATATTTGACTAGCTCTTAGAATGCTTTTGTACCTATTGAGTAGTTTGTTGAATGTTGTACAGTTTATATTCAAGAGTATAATAAAAATGTTAGATTTAGGTGCCCTAACACCGTAGAATCCCCTTTGTGCGGTCTGCGATCTTAAGGGGATGAAACGACCTAACTAGAGGACAGTCCAGATGGTCGGCAACCTATTGGAGGACAGTCCAGATGGTTGGAGAGAGAGACCTACTGGAGGACAGTCCAGATGGTCTAGTAGTTTTGTGAGGCCTACTGGAGGACAGTCCAGATGGCCGAGTAGTCGTGTTACCTACTGGAGGACAGTCCAGATGGGCACGGCTCGACACTCCGTCTGTGTGCTCAGGTAGGAGGAGTCCAGTTTACACTCTTTGAGAGTGTCGTGAGGCCAGAGAGCCTATGGTCCTGTAGCAGACCAGGACGAGAGCAGTCAGACTTAGCATTTCCCGGGTGTGTCGCTAAGTCTTGTACGGTGGGATCGTAGTTCGCTACAGATCTTTATATGCAGAGTGCACTGCATATGATTGGGGCATAATAAAATATGTAATCATGTAGAACCACAGTAATTTAAAATATTAAGAGTCTAGAATCACTGTGCAAAAATCTCGATAGTTGTTTTTATGTTTAAGGTATGCAAATCCTGATATTAAATGCTTCATAGTTATGTACTATCTGCTAGTTTCACTATGTCGTTAGAACTACTCTGTATAGTATTGTTCTTATGCTTTATTTCAATTTAATAATATTGACGAGTTGTTTAGTGATAGTTAAATGAAAAACTATTCACTGAGCGAGTAGGCTCACTCCTCTACTCAAACATTTTCAGGTCAGCGACAGTTCCAGGAATCTAAAGGATCTTACCACCCTAGTCAGTAGAAGGTATATGTAGTTAGTTAGATAGTGGTCTCTTAGTCCTTTCCCCTCGGTCCTTGGGACATGGTGTGGAGAGAGAGTGTGTTTAATATGTAAATTAGTTTTGTAATTAACTGTCAACTTTATATTCACATGTAAATGTAATATGACAATTACTCTGTTTATGTTTCTAGAAAGTAAAATTTGAAATGCCTCCGCAAGTTGTGTAAGTTTCAGTCTTTAAGTAATTTGTAAGATTTTCCTGTTGGTATGTTTAATGTGACTAAGAAAAGAAAAAGTTAAGTGTGGTTTTTTTTTGTGACGTGTTAATCCTTCTTACGCCCTAATCTCATGATTAGTGGGTAATGTGAGATCGGGGTGTAACAATTTTGGTATCACAACATAGGTTGAATACATAGATACTCAGAGTCCAGGTCAGGGGACGATAAGAGACTAATAGGACTAGGATTTAGGTGTCTTTTTCTATCTGTAATTTTCTAACAGGAAATGTTCTGTTATAATATTGTAGATGGCAGGAAAGGGACTTGGTCATGATGACCAGGCTGAGAGCCATGTTGGGCCAGATCCGCAAGATATGGGTCCAGGTGGAGGTGATCATGTGGAAGAAGCATCCCGGATGTATAGGATGTTTCTGGAGACCAAAGAGAAGTATAAGACTGACAGACGAGCCTCTACTTCCAGCAGTAGGGACCTGATGCGATCATATGAGCTTGTGAAGAAACTTGGTAGCACAGAGTTTAGTGGCACCACAGATCCTGCAGAGGCTGATGAGTGGCTGAGGCAGATAGAGAAGGTCTTCCGTCTGATGGAGCTGCCAGAGGAGAAAAAGATTAATCATGTTGTTTACCTTCTGAAAAGCGATGCAGAGTTATGGTGGCGCAGTGTGGAGGATAAAAGAAGAGGCACAGAGCTTACTTGGCATGATTTCACTGAGGAATTCCATCTCAAGTATTATCCTCCTACTTTCTTGAATGAGAAAATAAGGCAGTTGGAAAATATTAAGCAGGGAAACATGACAGTCACTGAGTATGAGGCGCTTTTCACCAGGTTGGCGAATTTTTGTCCTCACCTTGTACCTAATAACTTAGAAAGGTGCAGAAGGTTCCAAGAAGGGCTGAGGTCAGAGATTCGACATACTATTTCTACTACTAGTAGGAGAAACAGAGAGAACTTTGGTGAGTTTGTAGAGGTAGGCAGACAGGTAGAGGAATCTGTGGATGCTGATAAGCCAACTGAGACCAAGAAGAGATATGGGGACTTTGCTAGAGGACAACCTAGCAGTGGTTACCGAGGAGGTAGCAGTCATTTCTTTTCCAAGCTTGGACGTGGTTTTGGCTGTTTCAGCAGGCCAAGATCTAGTGACGTGACATCTTCTCGCAGTAGAGGAAGTTTTAGTCCAGGGAGATGGAGCCATGCACCAAGTGGACGGTCTTCTGGGTCATCAGTGTCAGTGACAGGTCCATAGAGGCAGGAGGCACCAATATGTGACAACTGTGGGAGATCACACTATGGTCAGTGTTGGGGTTTGAGTTCTCGAGGTTGCTATCATTGTGGTCAGATAGGACACATAAGGAGCAACTGCCCCCAGTTACTGCATGTAGCATCACAAGCTTCTCAACCTCAGCATCAAGATGTTCTGAGACAACCTCCTGTTGATAGACCGAGTTCTTCTGTAGCTTCTGGCTCTCAGGGTGGTGGAATACCCAGTGGTAGAGGTGGTCAGTGAGGACGCTGTGGAACTGGTAGAGCTTCAACATGTTTCTTCTCGTTAACACCACAAGAAGGTATAATTTCTTCTCAGGTTGTTACTGGAGAAATGCTTTTATTTAATAGTATACCAGTTACAGTTTTGATAGATCCGGGTGCTACTCATTCGTTCATACGACTTTCTTTAGTCAGTGAGCTTAATCTGTTAACTCAGGAGTTAATGGATGAGTTGGTGTTGAGGGTTCCACTAGGTGAACCAACAGTTTTATCTGAGTTTTGTCCCGGATGTTTGCTATCTTTTAGTGGTTATACCTTCACTGTTAATCTTATACCCTTGGATGTTAATACCTTTCAAGTTATACTGGGTATGGATTGCCTTGAAACGTATCGAGTTCAACTCGACTGTTGGAAGACGGAAGCTGTCTTTCAACAGGGTGAATTTTCTTGTGTCTTTTCTGGAGACAGGAAAGTTCTACCTACGTGTATCGTGTCAGCTGCCGTAGCTGATAAGATGCTGCAGAAAGGATGTGAAGCTTTCTTATCCCATGTGGTCGATACAAGAGCAGAGAAGAGCACAGTTAGTGTTTATGATGTACCTGTGGTTTGTGAGTTTCCAGATGTCTTTCCAGAGGAACTACCAGGTTTACCTCCTGTAAGAGATATAGATTTTGAGATCCAGGTGTATCCAGGCAGTCACCCTGTAGCATTGTCAGCCTATAGAATGGCACCTGCAGAGTTGAAGGAACTCAAGGTACAGTTGCAGGAGTTGTTGGATAAGGGTTTCATTCAACCCAGTTCTTCACCATGGGGTGCACCGGTTTTGTTTGTGAAGAAGAAGGATGGTACCATGCGTCTCTGTATAGACTACAGGCAGATGAATTAGATCACTATTAAGAATAAGTACCCTTTGCCAAGAATAGATGATATGTTTGATCAGTTGCGTGGAGCGACAATCTTCTCTAAGATAGATTTGAGGTCGGGGTATCATCAGTTGAGAATAAAGGCTTCCGATGTTCCTAAGACAGCCTTCAGAACCAGATATGGGCATTATGAGTTTCTGGTCATGTCGTTTGGACTGACCAATGCCCCAACAACTTTTATGGATATGATGAATCGGATTTTCAAACCATTCTTGGATCAGTTTATTGTGGTTTTCATTGATGATATTCTGATTTACTCCAGAGATGATGAGCAGCATGAGCAACACCTAAGGATGACGTTGCAGTTGTTGAGGCAACACCAGTTGTATGCTAAGTTCAGTAAGTGTGAGTTCTGGTTAGCTGAGGTGGCATTTCTTAGACATGTCATCTCGAGGGATGGAGTAAGTGTTGACCCTAAGAAAGTCAATTCTGTACTTCGGTGGGAACAGCCTAAGACTCCTACTGAGATCAGAAGTTTCTTAGGATTGGCATGTTACTATAGAAGATTTATTCAGAAGTTCAGTGTGTTAGCATCGCCTCTGACACGTCTAACGAGGAAGAATGCACCGTTCGTCTGGTCTGATAACTGTGAGAAGAGCTTTCAGATTCTAAAGAAGAAGTTGACCACAACACCAGTGTTGATTTTACCTGAGGCAGATAAAGGTTATACAGTGTTTTGCGACGCTTCTAGAAGAGGTTTAGGCTATGTGCTGATGCAAGAAGGCAAGGTAGTGGCTTATGCATCTAGACAGCTTAAGAAGAATGAAGAGAACTACCCGACTCATGATCTGGAGTTAGCTGCTATAGTTCATGCTCTTAAGACATGGCGTCACTACCTTTATGGTGAGACATGTCAGGTGTTTACAGATCATAAGAGTTTAAAGTATATCTTTACCTAGAAAGATCTGAATCTGAGACAGCGTAGATGGCTTGAGCTGATCAAGGATTATGAGGTGAAAATTGATTATCATCCTGGGAAGGCGAATGTGGTAGCAGATGCTTTGAGGAGGAAGTCAAGTTCAACAGCTGACGTATATTCTATGGCATGTTTCAAGAGAAACTTGCTTGTAGATATGCAAAGGTTGAACTTAGACTTGGGAGTGACAGGACAAAGTGGTTTGATTGCGCAGATGCAAGTCAAACCTACCTTTTATGATCAGATCAAGGAACTTCAGCAGAATGATAGTGAGTTACAACAGATTATGCAGGATATGACAAAGGGAACAAAACCAGAATTCAGGTTTTCAGATGACGGATTGATATATCTGCATGACAGGTTGTGTGTACCTAGAGATGGTGATTTGAAAGAATAGATTCTTGAGGAGGCACATGCATCGATGTATGCCATGCATCCAGGTAACACTAGGATGTACAGGAACCTCAAAGAGTTGTACTGGTGGACTGGTATGAAGAAAGATGTGGCTGAGTACGTGGCTAGATGTGGAGTGTGTCAGCAGGTTAAAGCTGAGCATCAGAAACCTACTGGTACTCTGCAATCACTTCCTATACCTGAGTGGAAATGGGAACATATCACAATGGACTTTGTGGTAGGGTTGCCCAGGACACCTAGAGGTTCTGACTCGATATGGGTGATTGTGGATAGATTAACTAAGTCTGCTCACTTTCTTCCTGTTAAGTCAACCTTTGATGTCCCGAAGCTAGCTAAGATATATGTGGATGAGGTAATCAGATTGCATGGAATTCCAGTTTCTATTATATCTGATAGAGATCCTAAGTTCACATCCAGGTTCTGGAATCAGTTACATCGTGCTTTGGGCACTAAGTTGAGGTTCAGTACAACTTTTCACCCACAGACGGATGGTCAGTCTGAGAGAACCATTCAGACTCTCGAGGACATGCTGAGAGCATGTGTTCTGCAGTTCAGAGGAAGTTGGGAAGAACACTTGAGCCTTATGGAGTTTGCATACAACAATAGCTACCATTCTAGTCTTGGTATGGCACCGTATGAAGCTCTGTATGGCAGAAAGTGTAGATCACCTGTATGTTGGTACGAGGTAGGTGAGAAAGAGATTCTTGGGCCAGAGATAGTGGATATGACTACAGAGAAGATATATGTGATCAGATAGAAGTTGAAAGCTACACAAGATAGGCAGAAGAGTTATGCTGAGAGACGACGTAGACCTCTTGAGTTTGAGGTTGGTGACGAGGTATATCTGAAGGTTTCACCGTGGAAAGGAGTGTTGAGGTTTGGTAAGAGAGGCAAACTGACTCCTAGGTTCATGGGCCCATATCCTATCATTGAGAGGATTGGACGTGTAGCCTATAAGTTGGATTTTCCATCTGAGTTAGATAATCTTCATGATGTGTTTCATGTGTCTATGCTTAAGAAATGTTACCCTGGTACAGAGAAGATAGTAGACCCAGAACCAACACAGCTCAGAACAGACGTGTCCTATGTTGAAGGACCGGTTCAGATGGTTGATCAGAGGATCAAGAAACTCAAGAATCGTGAGATACCATTAGTGAAAGTTCTGTGGAGGAATCATAACCTAGAGGAAGCTACGTGGGAGATTGAATCTGAGATGCGTAACAAGTTTCCTTTTCTCTTTTAGGAATTTCGGGACAAAATTCTTTTAAGGGAGGGAGATTGTTATGACCCGTTTCAAAGCTTATTGGTAAGCATTATGAATTGAGCCTAATTAAAGTTATTTGAGCTAACTTATGTGCTCATGTGATGGTTAGTGCATCATTAACTTGATTTAGTTGAATTAAGCACATAAGATCAATTAGTGCATAATTAAGATGATTAATTTGAGTAAAGTAATAATTGGATGCAATTGGAATGTTGAATCAGTAAAACAGTGTAATTAGCTTGTTTTCATGCCTTGGGTTTGTAGTGGGCCTCATTCTTGAAAATATGCAAAAGAAATCACCTGATTTGGACTTTCGAGTCAAAAGTTCTGATCTTTTCCGATTCCAGGGTCGAAATTGCAAAATTTCCAAAACTTTTCCTTATAAACTTTCCTTTATTTTCTCTGTTGGTTATCCGTTTCATTTTCATCATGTGGAGGCGGCACACAGGAGCAGCTCCGCACGGGCGATCAAGGGGCGATCAGTAGGTCGCCTTCCAGCAAGTCAATTCTATTACTCTTCTTCTCTTCTTCTTTTCTTCTTTCTTCTTCCTACCTCTTCCTTCCCTTCTTACTACCTTCCTTAGCTAGCTGCCGCATAGCAGCTTGGCTGCGGCAAGCTACAACTGAAAGCAGCTGTGGGCTCTGATCTCCAAACCATGATATAAACACGATTAAAACTTAGCGGAAGCGAATCGGTAATCAGCGGAAGGCAAAAATCACGGGAAATTAAAACTTTTCGTGACAAGAGCTTGAATCCATAAAAGCTTCTTTCATAAAGTGAGGTAAACTGTTTACATCTCAGGATAATTACTTCTTGAGTAATTATATACATCAAGATACAAAATCTCAAGATCACTATACAAAAGACTCCAAGACCTGAGAGTACAGAGGACACATAGGACTGACTCTAACTACACCATATGGCTGGACAATCTCCACCTGAGATTACTGCTGCCCCTGATGCTACTGCTGAGACTGATCACCTGTAGGCTGGTTCCTTCGTCTACGACGTCCACCTAAAAAGTTGAAGCCTACGGGGTGAGACAATTATACATAATTGTCCCAGCGAGAGTTATAACTCTTCGCCAGAAGCTTTATTATAACATCAAAGAATATTTTAAGCAGTAAAGCCTTCAAAGTATTCTATAACAGTTGCAGGTATAACAAGATCTCTATAATTTAGGAGATGTGGAGAATATAAACATTATTTTAAGGTAACATCAATCAACTAACTTGGAGTCATCTCTAACAAGTTGTACTACATGGTTGATTATGTTTTACAAACAACATTATGCCATGTGGAGATGAGGCTTACCACTCATACTCCAACTGATCGCTGAGAAGCCGCATCAGTATCATACATAGGTCATTAAGAGAGCTGGATTCTCATGACCTTCACCTTCCTCAGTCAGTAAGAGGATCACTTGTAGGACATCTCGTGTCTCTACTTAATATAGCTCACCAGGGTAAACTGGTCCTTCGCTATTCTATAGTCAAAGTGGCGTTCTGTACTCTCTTCGTCATCAGGATGTTTCATATTTACCTACCACTGATACGGATATATGTGCTTTCTTCGTCATCAGGAGGTTTCATGTTTACCTACCACTGATACGGTATGAAAATATAGTGAAGGATGGATGGATTCCACATCTACATCACTTTCCTACACTAGGATGTAAGGTTCTACACATCCATGTACCCCACATACTCAAAAGTATGTGCTCCAGGAGTTCCCTGAGGAATACCTGTTTCACCATCACTTAATCTCTGACAATGATGGATCTATGATCAGGGCTCTACATTATACTTGATTAGTTAGGTACATTCAGTATTCTTTAACAGCATACATTGTTCTTCAAACAATAACAGTAGCATAGCAGTTATAAAAGAAGAATACTAAATGTAACAGGCCTAACTCATATCAGTCATCATTTCTCATTATCCTCATCTCAAGTCATCTCTAAGGCATGACTTTGATGGTATTCATGGCTCTCACAGCCTATTATCAGTATAGGATGCCACTGACAAGACATCAAATTACTTTACTTATTGATAAGGCTAATAACATGCCTTCAATGAATATAACATCATCATCCATACCTGAATATGATTACCTTCATATCAGAACCTGCATGGTTAATACAACTGATAAAGGTAATACAAAAATGAGGAATACCCTTCCTACTCTTGTCATAAGAGTTTAAATATCTAATTCTTATCAAATAGAGTTTAATATTCAGAAGCATGCCATTACCCTTGAATTAGGGTTTACTATTCTCATTACATGTCATCACCCTTGAATTAGGGTTTACTATTCACATTAAGGTGAATTGAACTCATAACATCATCATGTATGAGTAACATCTTCATTGATGATCTTAGTTTAGTTAAAAGTTCATCATTTATCATAATTAGGGTTTCTATGATCTCACACAGGTGGATCATACCCTAATTATGCTCATTTCTGTGTATAGGGGATGCTTCAATTGAGTTTCCACTTAAAAAGGGTACTTTCTCTCTCTAGAAGTACTTTCTCTCTCTAGAAGTACTTTCTCTCTCTAGAAGTACTTTCTCTCTCATCATAAGGTTAGGTGATGTCAACATCACCCTAGATCAGGTCGGATTAAGTCATCATAGGCTAACATGGCTAAAACATCATCATCATGTGATTAGGGTTTGAATTGAGCAAGATATAACTCAATTGGCCCTTCAGGGGTATTTTGGTAATTCACTCCATTGATCATCATCATGGTCCAAACCTTAGTCAATTAACCCCCTAATATCCTAGGTTGTCATTAGGGTTTGATTAGGGCAACATTGGACCATTTATATCATCATTTGATTGAATGAAGTCAACCCTAAATCACATTGATTGATTCTGATTATCAACCTTCAATCGAATTGAGATCGTTTGAAAGTGTTGACCGTTTGCCCACTTTGACTTTCCAAGACCGCGAGCCCTCTTCTATCTTCAAGACCGCGAGCCTCCTTAGGCTTCAAGACCGTGAGCCTCTTCAAGTGGTTCAAGACCGCGAAGCCCATCAAGTGGTTCAAGACCGCGAAGCCCATCAAGTGGTTCAAGACCGCGAAGAGATGTTGACCGTTTGCCCATCTTGACCTCAGGACCGTGAGGCCCTTCGCGGTCTTGAGACCGTGATCCCCCTAACGGTCTTGAGACCATGAGCCCTCTCATGACCTTGAGACCGCGAGCCTCCTCACGTCCTTGAGACCGCGAGCCTCCTCACGACCTTGAGACCGCGAGCTCACATGGTCTCAACCGCTTGGACCATCAACAAGATTCAAAGATACAACCAATAATGTCAACTCATGTTGAAGCCCTCAAAAGGTCAGAGCCATGTTGACCACTTATGGATTGGGTTAACTTAGATTATGCTTGACCACTTGGTCAATCAATTGACCCTTAATGGTTGACCAATTAGGGTTGAAGTCGATTCAATTAGGGTCTATCAATGTTCACCCATCAACACTCAACAATGTGCATCAACACAAGGTTGAACCCTTCAATTGAGCTCCAATTGGGCCCAAACTTGGCCCAAACGGTCTTGAGGTCATGTGGGTGGACCCCACATGGTCTTGAGACCGTTTTCCCAAGATTTCATTAAAATCTAAGGTGATTTGATAGAGATTGAACCATGATTGGGTCACCAAATCAGTATTTTATTCAATTGATAACTTATTTGCAATTGGGTCCTCAATTGGTCAAAATACTTAACCCTAGACCTTCAAACGGTCTTGGGTGATTGTCCTCTCGGTCTTGAGACCGTTTAGATGAGTTCCAAACGGTCTTAAGAGCGTTTTCCCATCCAATTTTGGATTCTATTGCAAATTCATCAAGTTCTGACCCATTGAGTTGATGATCATGTCAATATTTTATTGCAATGTAATTTGGTATAATTGTACCTTCAATTGGTCAACTAATCTTGACCCCAGACCTCCAAACGGTCATGGTTGATTGCCCTCGCGGTCTTGAGACCGTTTGGGTGACCCCTAAACGGTCTTGAGACCGTTTAGGTCAATCAACCCTAAAAACCCTAATTAGGTCACCATAATTTCAGTACTGATTTCATCTAGGGTTAGCCCTAGTATTCACCCTTCAACTCTTAGCCCGTTTGGAATTAGACCATTAAACTTGGTGAGTTGTTAACTAACATTATTTTGAACAGTAATCTCATACGGTCAACGCTTAGTCAACGACCTTACACGGTCTTGAGACCGTTTGCCCAAAAAGGCAATTTCAGACCGTTTGAAAATCAGGAATAAATTCAAATTAAGTTGTTACTTACAAAGGTCATATCTCCCGATTCCCTTGGAGTTAGCCTCCCAAATTTTGAGGGTAATTAGCCTATATAATTAGGAACAAATTCCTTATACGGTCCACGCTCGGTCAACGGGGCCAAACGGTCTTGGAGACCGTTTTCCCTGTCGCGGGCTCGAGACCGTTTGCTCACCTCGCGGTCTTGAGACCGAGAGAGCAAACTGGTGGGACCGTTTAAGGAAGTGAAAAGCGGTGGATTTTTCTTGGAAATCACGCCTTCATCTCCTAGCTCAAGAACAGTACGAATATCCCATGGATTTATTTGCAAAATAGCAGGGAAAAGTAGGGAAACACTAAGAGCTATCATCCAACCGCATATAAAGATGCACATAGTAAAACATGGGTTTAGAGTTATAAAACCCGCCTAAAGCTTGCTTCTTGAGCTCCAAGCTTTCAAGATCCAAGCTCTAATGGCGTCCTTGAGTTCCCACAGGTTGGCCAAGGTGAAAACTCCAAGGAAGGATGAAAAGAGACGGCTAGAAAGGTAGGGTTTCAAGAGTTAGCCATGAAGATGACCTTGAATTCGAGTTCTAACCATGGAATTAGGCAAGAAGAGGGGTTTAAACCTACCTTGCACCCCTTGGTCGTCCTCCTTAGCTCCAAGGCAGTCCTTGGTCGTCTTTGGTGAAATTAAACAGTAAGGGAACGAAGGGTAAGTTCCCTTGCAACTAAGGGAAGGAGGGCTTATACACATGGGGTAGGATTTTCAACATTAGTTCATAAGTTGTCCATAATTCCAACTAGGTCCTTCCTTCTTTACTTGATCGTCCCTTCCTCTTTATTCTAAGGACAACCTTCTCTTAAGGTATTAGAAAAAGAAGGTAAAGGAGAGCAAGCTAAGAATGAGGTACATACATAAAGAGATATTACACATATACCCTGATTATTCAATCACAAGGCATATCTCATAACTTGATAATTCAATTGAGGTGACCTCCTCATCATTTCTTCTTTTAATGATGGCAAGAGTCTAAAAAGATACATTAGATGACATATTTCACAATTTGTATCCCTTAATTTGGGTAAATTGCATTTTACCCCAAACTAGGGTTTCAAGCACCGGGATTGCTTCCACAGCTGCACCTTGGTGCCCTAGCTTGGGAAATCCCTCAAACTTTACCAAAAAGATTCTCATGATGTCTCAACATCAGAGGAACATCTCAACATGTGCAAATTGCAAGCTAACCCTTTTAACTGGGTAAATTTCACATAGGTCCCTGTATATCAAAACAATGCTACTACTTTAAATAAAAAGGAGCAAATACTGAAATATACGTTTCTGAGAAACTTAATTACATGCTCAGAGTTAATCACAAAGATTTAATTAAATATTTAGGAAAAACACCTAGGGTTGACTCATAACCCAGGTCAGGGATGTTACAAATTATCCACCCCTTACAAGGATTTCGTCCCCGAAATCGATAAAACATACTACGAGAAAAGGGAAGAATACTTCCTTCTCATCTCATCCTCTAACTCCCAAGTGGCTTCTTCAATACCACGATGGTTCCAGAGGACTTTCACAAGACTTATATCTTTCTTCTTTAACTTTTTAATTCGTTTATCAAGGATTGACACTGGTCCCTCCTCATAGGATATGTCATCATTCAATTCTACCTCCATAGGTTGTAGAACTGACTCGGTGTCTGGGTGACATTTCTTCAGCATAGAAATGTGAAACACAGGATGTAACCTTTGTAATTCTGGGGGAAGCTCTAGTTTATATGCTACCTTTCCAATCCGTTCAATGATTGGATAAGGCCCCATATATCTAGGAGCTAACTTCCCTTTCCTTCCAAAACGAAGGACCCCTTTCCAAGGTGAGACCTTAAGATACACTCTGTCTCCAACCTGGAACTCTAAGGGTCTACGACGTTTGTCAGCATAAGATTTCTGCCTATCCTGAGAAGTCTTAATCTTATGTTGTATAACTTTAATCTTTTCCGTGGTTTGCTACACCAGGTCAGGACCTAACAACTGGTGCTCACCAGTCTCAAACCAACACAAGGGTGATCTACAACGTCTACCATATAAGGCTTCATAAGGTGCCATATCAATACTATGCTGATAGCTATTGTTATAGACAAACTCTATCAAGCTTAGGTGTAGATCCCAACTTCCGGTGAACTGGAGAACACATGCTCGCAACAGGTCTTCTAAGGTTTGTATGGTCCTTTCCGACTGTCCATCAGTCTGTGGATGAAAGGCCGTACTAAACCTTAGCTTGGTGCCTAAGGCTCTGTGCAACTGTTCCCAAAAACGACTGGTAAACTGAGGACCTCTGTCAGAAACTATTGTGATAGGAACTCCGTGCAAACGCACTATCTCTTGAACATATAACTCTGATAACCTTTCAGCATAATAGGTTGTTTTGATAGGTAAGAAATGTGCTGTCTTAGTCAACCTATCAACAATTACCCAAATGGAATCATGTCCTTTGCTTGTCCTGGGTAGGCCAACAACAAAGTCCATGGTCACATGGTCCCACTTCCACTGTGATATGGGTAAAGGTTGCATTGTTCCTGCAGGCTTCTAGTGTTCAACTTTAACTTGCTGACACACAGGACACCTCAGAACAAACTCTGCAACGCCCTTCTTCATCCCAGGCCACCAATACAGATCCTTCAAATTCCGATACATCTTGGTGCTCCCTGGATGCATAGCATACATGGAAGAATGGGCTTCTTCCAGGACTAACTTTCTCAAGTTGTCCATATCTGGCACTATCATTCTTCCATTATAACAAGCTACTTGATCTTCTGAGTCATGAAAACCATCTTGCTTCCCATTTCCATACTCAGATCTTATATGTTGAACTGCAGCATCACCTAGCTGTGCCTCTTTAATCTGCTCCCTTAGGGTAGGTTTAACATGCATTTCAGCTAACAAACCGGTTAACAATGACACCTTCAACTGTACATTGTCTTGCCTTAAAGAGATAAGCATATCTCTTCTAGAGCATACTAAAGAGTTTAGTTGTGCTCTATTCATGGTTGATGTTGCTGATTTCCTACTCAAGGCATCTGCAACAACATTGGCCTTGCCTGGATGGTAATCAATTGTACAGTCGTAGTCCTTGATTAATTCCATCCAGCGACGTTGCCTCATGTTGAGCTCATGCTGAGAGAAGATATACTTAAGGTTTTTGTGGTCTGTGAAAATCTGGAATGTTTCTCCGTAGAGATAATGCCTCCAGATCTTCAAAGCATGAACCACAACAGCTAACTCCAGATCGTGTGTTGGATAATTCTCCTCGTGTTTCTTAAGCTATCGGGAAGCAAAAGAAATCACTTGTTTATCCTGCATCAACACACATCCTAGTCCGCTCTTGGAAGCATCACAGAAAACTACATATCCTTTTCCTTGTTCAGGTAGCACTAGCACAGGTGATCTTGTCAACCTCTCCTTCAGCAACTGGAAAGATTGTTGACACTTATCACTCCAAGAAAAAGGAACATCTTTCCGGGTTAACTTGGTCAAAGGTAAAGCTATAGAACTAAAGTTCTTAATGAACATTCGATAATAGCCAGCTAACCCCAAGAAACTTCAAATCTCTGTCGGTGTCTTCGGTTGCTCCCATTGTAGAACAGATTCTACCTTTGTAGGGTCAACACGAATTCCCGAGGCAGATATTACATGTCCAAGAAAAGATACCTCCGACAGCCAGAACTCACATTTGCTAAACTTAGCGTACATCTTATTTTCTCTTAGCAAGGTCAAAGCTTGGCGAAGATGCTGCTCATGCTGTTGAGCATCCTTACTATAAATCAGAATGTCATCTATGAAGACGACAACACACTGATCAAGGAAAGGTCGAAAAACTCTATTCATGAGTTCCATAAATGCAGCTGGTGCATTGGTTAGTCCAAACGACATAACCGTGAACTCATAGTGACCATATCTTGTCCTAAAGGCAGACTTGGATATGTCACTATCCTTAATACGGAGTTGGTGATATCCAGACCTCAAGTCTATCTTTGAAAAGACAGTTGCACCACGCAACTGGTCAAAGAGATCATCAATCCTCGGCAGAGGATACTTATTCTTTATTGTTACTTTATTGAGTTGTCTGTAATCAATGCACAACCGCATTGACCCATCTTTCTTTTTAACAAACAAGACCGGAGCACCCCAAGGTGAAGTACTCGGTCAGATAAAACCTCACTCAAGTAGCTCTTGAAGCTGTTTCTTGAGTTCTGCCATCTCGGCAGGCGCCATTCTATACGGAGTTTGAGCTATGGGTTTCGTATCTGGGATCAGATTAATTTCAAAATCAATCTCCCGAGGTGGTGGTATACCAGGAAGTTCTTCAGGAAACACATCCTCGAATTCCCTGACTATGGGAACTTCAGCAGGATTGGTCCTTTCCTTGGTAACATCTACTACATGGGCTAAGAATGCATAACATCCTTGCCTCAACAGCTTATCAGCAACCATAGCTGACATAAGACAGGTGGGCAGAATCTTTCTTTCACCTTGAAAGATCCATGTGTTGCTTTCATCAGCAAACACAGCCAACTTGGAGTCACAATCCAAGACAACTCTATACCTTTCTAAGGTATCCATCCCAAGGATTATATCAAATCCCTGCATATCAAGTGGTATAAGATCCACTTGAATGCGATGGTCAGAAAAGAAAAGGATGCAGGAAGAACATACCTCCTGCAAAACGGCAGACCCACTCAACGGAGTCTTTAACAACAAACTATCTGCTCTATGACTAACAGTCACATTGCAGTTACGAATCATTTCATGAGTGATGAAAGAGTGCGTAGCACCCGGATCAATCAGAACGGATACAATACAGGATGTAGACATATCAGAATATAAAAATTTCATCTGACCTGCCACTACCCGTGGATTGACCACTGCCTCAGGTGGGTTCATAGCATAGAATCTCGCAGTCGCCTGGTGTTGAGGTGGTGCTGATGATCCAACTTGAGACGCTTGTCCACGTCCTCGAGCTGCTTCTTGATGTTGTCTATTCTGAGATCCCTGTTGATTCTGTCTCGGGGTTTGTTGTGTCACACCGACAGGCCTAGAACGGCAATCCTTCATCAAGTGTCCCACCTTACCACAGTTGTAGCAACTCCTCCCCTGTTGTTGTGGTCTGGGTGGTCCAGTGACTGACTCAGATGCAGAACTGTGCATCCCTTGAAGCGGTTGACTCCGTCCTCTACCTCTGCTTGGTGTCCATTGAGTTTGAAAACTCGATCTGGGTGGTGGGGGGTTAGGTGCAGAGAATCTAGGTTTCTTGGAATCCCTAGATGAAGAACCCTGGAACTGTGGATATCTTTTATGGGTTTGTCTTTTCTCAATCCTTCAGACTGTGGATCTCTCTATCCTTCAGACTGACTCAACGAAGGTAGAGAATCTCTCTCTGTTTTCTAAGGCAGACACAGGGGTTGACATATCAGAATTCAAACCCTTTTCGAATCTTCTGATTCTTTCCTCGTCCGTAGCAGCCATGTGCGGACAGAACCGCAACAACTCCATGAACTTATCTTCATACTCACTAATGTTCATCATACCCTGCCTTAGTTTCTCAAACTGAGAGATCTTCTCATCTAGGAAGGTCTTTGGAAAATATCTATTGATAAATTCCCGACGAAACTCTTCCCATGATAACTCTACTCCAGGTCTCTTCTGCTCTTCCATGTTCCACCAATGACCAGCACTGCCTTTGAGAAGATAGACAACATGTCTAACCTTCTCAGCTTCCGGAATCATAAGAATCCTGAAAGCCTTCTCCAACTCTGTCAACCATAAGTCAGCATCTGCAGGGTCGGCAGTTCCGAAGTACTCGGTAGCTCCGACACGACGAAGTCGTTCGAATGTCTTACCAATACCTTGTGCTTCAGGCTGGACAGGTGCCCTGGGTGTAGGAATGGGCATCCTATCGGTTATATGTGTCATGCCAGTCATGAACTGCCCGAACATCGTCTGTACAGCTGGATCACTCATGTCAGCTGGGTCGAACTGGGGTGGCTCTCTTGGCGACTTAGGTGCAGGTTGTTCTATTCTCGGAACTCTTGTACCGCCTCGAGGTGCACTAGCACTACTCTCTGCCACATGCTCATCATGATGTTCTAACATTCTTATGTATCTTCTTCTCCTGAGGAGCAGAAGATTCTATTAGATGAGGAAGGAGTACTAAAGGTAGACTCGACATCCTAAGTCCTATGCCTCTGTAGACTCAACTGAACCTGGAGCTCTGATACCACTAGTTGTGGGCTCTGATCTCCAAACCATGATATAAACACGATTAAAACTTAGCGTAAGCGAATCGGTAATCAGCGGAAGGCAAAAATCACGGGAAATTAAAACTTTTCGTGACAAGAGCTTGAATCCATAAAAGCTTCTTTCATAAAGTGAGGTAAACTGTTTACATCTCAGGATAATTACTTCTTGAGTAATTATATACATCAAGATACAAAATCTCAAGATCACTATACAAAAGACTCCAAGACCTGAGAGTACAGAGGACACATAGGACTGACTCTAACTACACCATATGGCAGGACAATCTCCACCTGAGATTACTGCTGCCCCTGATGCTACTGCTGAGACTGATCACCTGTAGGCTGGTTCCTTCGTCTCCGACGTCCATCTAAAAAGTTGAAGCCTACGGGGTGAGACAATTATACATAATTGTCCCAGCGAGAGTTATAACTCTTCGCCAGAAGCTTTATTATAACATCAAAGAATATTTTAAGCAGTAAAGCCTTCAAAGTATTCTATAACAGTTGCAGGTATAACAAGATCTCTATAATTTAGGAGATGTGGAGAATATAAACATTATTGTAAGGTAACATCAATCAACTAACTTGGAGTCATCTCTAACAAGTTGTACTACATGGTTGATTATGTTTTACAAACAACATTATGCCCTGTGGAGATGAGGCTTACCACTCATACTCCAACTAATCGCTGAGAAGCCGCATCAGTATCATACATAGGTCATTAAGTGAGCCGGATTCTCATGACCTTCACCTTCCTCAGTCAGTAAGAGGATCACTTGTAGGACATCTCGTGTCTCTACTTAATATAGCTCACCAGGGTAAACTGGTCCTTCGCTATTCTAGAGTCATAGTGGCGTTTTGTACTCTCTTCGTCATCAGGAGGTTTCATATTTACCTACCACTGATACGGATATCTGTGCTTTCTTCATCATCAGGAGGTTTCATGTTTACCTACCACTGATACGGTATGAAAATATAGTGAAGGATGGATGGATTCCACATCTACATCACTTTCCTACACTAGGATGTAAGGTTCTACACATCCATGTACCCCACATACTCAAAAGTATGTGCTCCAGGAGTTCCCTGAGGAATACCTGTTTCACCATCACTTAATCTCTGACAATGATGGATCTATGATCAGGGCTCTACATTATACTTGATTAGTTAGGTACATTCAGTATTCTTTAACAGCATACATTGTTCTTCAAACAATAACAGTAGCATAGCAGTTATAAAAGAAGAATACTAAATGTAACAGGCCTAACTCATATCAGTCATCATTTCTCATTATCCTCATCTCAAGTCATCTCTAAGGCATGACTTTGATGGTATTCATGGCTCTCACAACCTATTATCAGTATAGGATGCCACTGACAAGACATCAGATTACTTTACTTATTCATAAGGCTAATAACATGCCTTCAATGAATATAACATCATCATCCATACCTGAATATGATTACCTTCATATCAGAACCTGCATGGTTAATACAACTGATAAAGGTAATACAAAAATGAGGAATATCCTTCCTACTCTTGTCATAAGAGTTTAAATCTCTAATTCTTATCAAATAGAATTTAATATTCAGAAGCATGCCATTACCCTTGAATTAGGGTTTGCTATTCTCATTACATGTCATCACCCTTGAATTAGGGTTTACTATTCACATTAAGGTGAATTGAACTCATAACATCATCATGTATGAGTAACATCTTCATTGATGATCTTAGTTTAGTTAAAAGTTCATCATTTATCATAATTAGGGTTTCTATGATCTCACACAGGTGGATCATACCCTAATTATGCTCATTTCTGTGTATAGGGGATGCTTCAATTGAGTTTCCACTTAAAAAGGGTACTTTCTCTCTCTAGAAGTACTTTCTCTCTCATCATAAGGTTAGGTGATGTCAACATCACCCTAGATCCAATTGGGCCCAAACTTGGCCCAAACGGTCTTGAGGTCATGTCGGTGGACCCCACATGGTCTTGAGACCGTTTTCCCAAGATTTCATTAAAATCTAAGGTGATTTGATAGAGATTGAACCATGATTGGGTCACCAAATCAGTATTTTATTCAATTGATAACTTATTTGCAATTGGGTCCTCAATTGGTCAAAATACTTAACCCTAGACCTTCAAACGGTCTTGGGTGATTGTCCTCTCGGTCTTGAGACCGTTTGGATGAGTTCCAAATGGTCTTAAGAGCGTTTGCCCATCCAATTTTGGATTCTAGTGCAAATTCATCAAGTTCTGACCCATTGAGTTGATGATCATGTCAATATTTTATTGCAATGTAATTTGGTGTAATTGTACCTTCAATTGGTCAACTAATCTTGACCCCAGACCTCCAAACAGTCATGGTTGATTGCCCTCGCGGTCTTGAGACCGTTTGGGTGACCCCTAAACGGTCTTGAGACCGTTTAGGTCAATCAACCCTAAAAACCCTAATTAGGTCACCATAATTTCAGTACTGATTTCATCTAGAGTTAGCCCTAGTATTCACCCTTCAACTCTTAGCCCGTTTGGAATTAGACCATCAAACTTGGTGAGTTGTTAATTAACATTATTTTGAACAGTAATATCATACGTTCAACACTTAGTCAACGACCTTACACGGTCTTGAGACCGTTTGCCCAAAAAGTCAATTTCAGACCGTTTGAAAATCAGGAATAAATGCAAATAAAGTTGTTACTTAAAAAGGTCATATCTCCCGATTCCCTTGGAGTTAGCCTCCCAAATTTTTAGGGTAATTATCCTATATAATTAGGAACAAATGTATTATACGGTCCACGCTCGGTCAACGGGGCCAAATGGTCTTGGAGACCGTTTTCCCTGTCGCGGTCTCGAGACCGTTTGCTCACCTCACGGTCTTGAGACCGAGAGAGCAAACTAGTGGGACCGTTTAAGGAAGTGAAAAGCGGTGGATTTTTCTTGGAAATCACGCCTTCATCTCCTAACTCAATAACAGTACGAATATCCCATGGATTTGTTTGCAAAATAGCAGGTAAAAGTAGGGAAACACTAAGAGCTATCATCCAACCGCATATAAAGATGCACATAGTAAAGCATGGGTTTAGAGTTATAAAACCCGCCTAAAGCTTGCTTCTTGAGCTCCAAGCTTTCAAGCTCCAAGCTCTAATGGCGTCCTTGAGTTCCCACAGGTTGGCCAAGGTGAAAACTCCAAGGAAGGATGAAAAGAGTCGGCTAGAAAGGTAGGGTTTCAAGAGTTAGCCATGAAGATGACCTTGAATTCGAGTTCTAACCATGGAATTAGGCAAGAAGAGGGGTTTAAACCTACCTTGCACCCCTTGGTCGTCCTCCTTAGCTCCAAGGCAGTCCTTGGTCGTCTTTGGTGAAATGAAACAGTAAGGGAACGAAGGGTAAGTTCCCTTGCAACTAAGGGAAGGAGGGCTTATATACATGTGGTAGGATTTTCAACATTAGTTCATAAGTTGTCCATAATTCCAACTAGGTCCTTCCTTCTTTACTTGATCGTCCCTTCCTCTTTATTCTAAGGACAACCTTCTCTTAAGGTATTAGTAAAAGAAGGTAAAGGAGAGCAAGCTAAGAATGAGGTACATACATAAAGAGATATTACACATATACCCTGATTATTCAATCACAAGGCATATCTCATAACTTGATAATTCAATTGAGGTGACTTCCTCATCATTTCTTCTCTTAATGATGGCAAGAGTCTAAAAAGATACATTAGATGACATATTTCACAATTTGTATCCCGTAATTTGGGTAAATTGCATTTTACCCCAAACTAGGGTTTCAAGCACCGGGATTGCTTCCACAGCTGCACCTTAGTGCCCTAGCTTGGGAAATCCCTCAAACTTTACCAAAAAGATTCTCATGATGTCTCAACATCAGAGGAACATCTCAACATGTGCAAATTTCAAGCTAACCCTTTTAACTGGGTAATTTGCACATAGGTCCCTGTATATCAAAACAATGCTACTACTTTAAATAAAAAGGAGCAAATACTGAAATATACGTTTCTGAGAAACTTAATTACATGCTCAGAGTTAATCACAAAGATTTAATTACATATTTAGGCAAAACACCTAGGGTTGACTCATAACCCAGGTCAGGGATGTTACAGCAGCTGTCGTGCGTGGCTGGAAGGGATAGTTTTGACGCGACCAAAGCTTCCAATCTTAGCGTTAGACTTCGATTAGGAGGTCTATTCTGGAAATTGCAATCAATTCAGCCCAAATCAGCGCATAGTAGCCGATTTCAGTTGGAACGTGAAGTTCCTATTCCGTGAACAGGAACATTGAAGAAATAATACCAAGGTTGAAGACGATCCGAAATCGCCC
Organism: Alisma plantago-aquatica; assembly: GCA_963693085.1. Lineage (NCBI taxonomy): Eukaryota > Viridiplantae > Streptophyta > Magnoliopsida > Alismatales > Alismataceae > Alisma > Alisma plantago-aquatica. The sequence continues at coordinate 526,016,472 of OY856412.1, forward strand.
AGAATCCGGCCTTGGACGCAGTTCCGGACGAATCCGGATAGACCAAATCACTGTGAGTAGGAGTTCATTTAGTTATCATCATTTAACTCCTTCGTTGGAATTTTTTGGTAAACTGTGCATTTTTGCACTGATATCAGTGGTTATCAGGCGTTTTATCAGTATTTGATGAAACTTGAATTTTATTTTATAAATTGCTTCTGTATGATTATACATGATCTAGAACAGCTTCTGATTAGTGTAGAACAGTTCAATGATTTTATTTAGTGCAATGGAAACCAAAAGTACTTAATACAATTACTGGAATAGAAATACTTCTGTGTATGTTTTGGATAATTTAGATATTTGACTAGCTCTGAGAATGCTTTTGTACCTGTTGAGTAGTTTGTTGAATGTTGTATAATTTATATTCAAGAGTATAATAAAAATGTTAGATTTAGGTGCCCTAACACCGTAGAATCCCCTTTGTGCGGTCTGCGATCTTAAGGGGATGAAACGACCTAACTGGAGGACAGTCCAGACGGTCGACAACCTATTGGAGGACAGTCCAGATGGTTGGAGAGAGAGACCTACTGGAGGACAGTCCAGATGGTCTAGTAGTTTTGTGAGGCCTACTGGAGGACAGTCCAGATGGCCGAGTAGTCGTGTTACCTACTAGAGGACAGTCCAGATGGGCACGGCTCGACACTCCGCCTGTGTGCTCAGGTAGGAGGAGTCCAGTTTACACTCTTTGAGAGTGTCGTGAGGCCAGAGAGCCTGTGGTCCTGTAGCAGACCAGGACGAGAGCAGTCAGACTTAGCATTTCCCAGGTGTGTCGCTAAGTCTTGTACGGTGGGATCGTAGTTCGCTACAGATCTTTATATGCAGAGTGCACTGCATATGATTGGGGCATAATAAAATATGTAATCATGTAGAACCACAGTAATTTAAAATATTAAGAGTCTAGAATCACTGTGCAAAAATCTCGATAGTTTTTTTTATGTTTAAGGTATGAAAATCCTGATATTAAATGCTTCATAGTTATGTACTATCTGCTAGTTTCACTATGTCGTTAGAACTGCTCTGTATAGTATTGTTCTTATGCTTTATTTCAATTTAATAATCTTGACGAGTTGTTTAGTGATAGTTAAATGAAAAACTATTCACTGAGCGAGTAGGCTCACTCCTCTACTCAAACATTTTCAGGTCAGTGACAGTTCCAGGAATCTGAAGGATCTTACCACCCTAGTCAGTAGATGGTATATGTAGTTAGTTAGATAGTGGTCTCTTAGTCCTTTCCCCTCGGTCCTTGGGACATGGTGTGGAGAGAGAGTGTGTTTAATATGTAAATCAGTTTTGTAATTAACTGTCAACTTTATATTCCGCATGTAAATGTAATATGACAATTACTCTGTTTATGTTTCTAGCAAGTAAAATTTGAAATGCCTCCGCAAGTTGTATAAGTTTCAGTCTTTAAGTAATTTGTAAGATTTTCCTGTTGGTATGTTTAATGTGACTAAGAAAAGAAAAAGTTAAGTGTGGTTTTTTTGTGACGTGTTAATCCTTCTTACGCCCTAATCTCATGATTAGTGGGTAATGTGAGATCGGGGTGTAACAATCCTATCCTCTATCCTTTTCTATTTTTATTGTCACTATCCTGAGTGATGGATACACTATAAAATATTTTTGACACTATAAATAATATTGGTGCTCCTATAAGATTTAGTGAGTGACACCCTTCCCCTTTCCCACTCAATTAATTTGTAAGATGGTATCAAAGCTTGAGAGATCTGCCTCTCACTGATCCATGGCATTGGGAAATTAGGGTTTCTCCTCATCCACCACTCAATTTGCGCAAACACTCTTCCTCCTCTGTCATTTCTCAACCTCTCTCTCTTCATGTCTCAAGCATTCCTCCATCATGGAGAGATCAACTTGGTTGTCGTGCTTTTCCATCATAGAGATTTGCAATCCAAACTTCTTCTTCATTCTGCACCGACGAGATTCGAGAAGATCAACTTTTCTCGTGTCTTCACCTTCATCTTCACTCTCTGCCTTCTAAATCTTTATCTTGAAGCCTTCACCGCATAGAAAACTAGTACCTGCCAACAATCTACAGTTGATTCTGATAAATGATATGTCATCTTCTAATGTGGTAATCGTCCTTGAGTCTGATATGTCATTTTTCTATTGAACCAGATTTCTTCTATTCCATCGCCTTATCTGCTCTGATCGTCTTCTAGACATGTAAGAATTTGGATAAGCTATGTCTTCTACATCTAATTCTACTTCTATGTACCCCTACCCGATAGGATTAAATGTGTCGAACTGTCTGACTATAAGGCTCAATCTAAATAACTATCTTCTTTGGGAGTAGAAAGTAAGGACTCCAGCTGAATCTTGTTATCTCGAGGGTTTCCTAGATGGCATTGAGGTACAACCTCCCTTAATAAGTAAAGATGACAGTGGAGTTCCTGATGTGAATCTAAGATACAAGGCTTGGTTAAAGACTGATCTTCTCTTGAAAGAGTGGATATCTAGCTCGATCATTGAGGAGGTAATGGGTGAAGTCATAGACTATAAAACATTTGCAAAGGTCTTGTCTACTTTGAGAAAAAGGTTTTTTGAATTTTCACACTTGAGAGAATTTGAGCTAAAGTCTCAACTGAGGTCCTGACATGTTTGATATTGCACCGGAAAATTTAGCAGGGATGAAGTCCCTAGAGTTTACCTTTACTAACGTACAATATTCACCACCCAAAAGAGGACGGGTCTTATCACAGTATAGTTAAGGATCAAACCCAAAGGTCAACATTTTTAAGAATTGATTGATTGATTTAGCTCAGACTAGGAATGATATTTAACACAAAAGGGATTTGGTTGATTACAACTAATGTGCAGGAATAAAAGTCTGAAATAAAATCTAAGGTTATTAGATGGATGGATGGATGGATACACTAGGGGTGAGTGGGGTTCACCACTACTTCCTATGTTTATTCTCTAACTGTATCACAACCATACATACACAATATCATGGAGGCCAGGTAAATCCCCCTTTTATTGTTAGGATTAAACCTGGACAGATATCACCTTATGCTCGTTGTTGCGTTACATAGAGGTCATGTTTCCATCACCCCAGAAAACACCTTTCGAAGTCCCCATCAAGGGTTTGATAATAACCAATTGATATCCTAGATCTCTTTTTGAATTTCTTTACACCCACAATCATGTCAAACATGTTAACATGCTGGTTGAGCAAGCATACAAGTATACAATGATTGATCCAATATGAAATAAGGTTCATACACGCATGGATGTTGTATAAGAATAAAAGAAAATAGTGGGTCAACTACCCATACCCTAGTTTAAGGAGCTACTCATAGCTCATAGTGATGTCAGAGGAAACAATAAGGAAAAAGAAGGAGATTGACAATATCTCAACCGATGGAAGAGATGTAGCAGTAAATTCACCTAGGACTTTTGTCGGGTGACCCTTCTTTATCTTCCTCCTTGCATGGTCTGGTCCGCGGATGAGAATCCAATGGGTGGATGGATGGTCTGGAGGCACTACCGGCCTTCCCCCTTCAAGGAGAGGAGGCTAAGCCTAGGAAGACTGGTGTTTGACAGGTGTTAAATGATGGAAACCACCAGTGGGGATTGTCTTTTAGTATGCAGAGAGTAGATTTCAGTAGTTTGGTGGCTAGAGAAGAGATGCCTTCCAATGGAGGTTGATGGCTTGTATTTATAGGTGCTTGGTAGGGTTCGGACCTCCCAACGATCTTTCCTTTGAATAGTCAGCCACCATAAAGATTAAGGGGTGGCACAATGTGAAATTGGTGGATCACACAGTCATTTAGAAGTTCCACTGATAGGTGAGAAGTCAGTATAACCATCAGAAGTAGAGCCAGCTTGAGCATCAGAAAGCAAAGCCTATCTTCAAAAGGTGGAAGCAGTACACCCATTAGAAGACAGGCATGTTGGAGATCTATCGTTGGGTGGGGTTAGGCTGGCCATCAAAAGGGGATGCCAGGCCAACCATCAAAAGGTAAAGGCATCGGTAGTTGCATGCAGGAGAGCCATCAGAAGAGGACCATCAGAAGGAGGGTCAAGATGGACATTAAAAGATGAGTTTTTATAGCCACCAGTTGTCAACCGATGACTGAACAGAGAAGCCAAACCGATGGTTGGATTGAGAGGCCAAACTGATGGTTGGGCAGACAGATGCAAGCCCACCCCGTGGGGGGATATTGGTGTGAGTCAATGATCTGCACTGATAGAGCTTCAATTGAAGGATTGGAAACTAATAGAAAGGAAGATTAATGGAAATCAATGGCATGAAAACATTTGATGAAGGAATGGGTCACTACAAATATGGTCAATTTCATCAAATATTATAGGATCACTAGTTGGTTAGTAGGACCACATTCTCCTTTACTGGGGCATGAGATATGAGGTTCAAATGTGGCATGGGAAATGGGAAATTAATCAAAGTCTTACAAATTAGCATGCAATCAAGGAAACCTAAATGTAGGCTAGTTCTAGAGTAAAATGATGGAAGCAATGGAAAAATTGAACAAATAATGTAACTAAAACTAGGTTGAATATGCACTCACCAGGTTCGTTCTTAAGGGAGAAGATTTGTTAGATGATTATCTTAGAAAGTTTAAGAGCATTTGTGATCAAATGAATGCTATAGGAAGTGTTTTTACTAATCAAGACAAGGTATTTACCTTATTGAATGGCTTAGACAACCCTAATTATGAAGGTTTTGTGATCTCAATATTGAAACAACCAATAACACATTACAATGGATAGATTTCTTTGTTGCAAGATTTTGATGGAAGGAAGTATCGACGTCCCAAGATAACTCCATCCTTAGTGTTCTATTCAAACAAATCTAAACCAACATTCTAACAATCAATCTAACAACTACTACAATTACACCAATTGAGGACGTGGTGGATATCATGGAAGAGGAAAAAAATCGTCTTCTTACTACTCTCAAGGAATAATAGGAAGTTAATAGTACAAAATGTGTCACAATTCTTCTTCTAGGGTTGAGGTTTGTCTTAGAACACAACAAATGGGTGTAGTCATCAATAACAATCAGGATAACATGATAATAACTCATTTGTGTTTCCAAATTTGTGATAAACACGATAATGATGCTCTAAAGTGTTGGCACAAATATGACAATGCATATTAGAATATGCATGTTGCAAAAACTCTAGTTGACAACATTGCAACTGCTCTAGCCACTCTAAGAGTCAATGAAGGAGATGTTGATGAATTGTAAGTTGATTCTGGTGCTACTGACCATATAGACCATAACATAGTTATTCTTTATAACTTTGAAATCTAACAAGCTAGATATTCTATTATGGTAGGAGATGGAAAGTTCATACCTATTATACACACTACTGATTGTTACCTAAAAAGTGCCACACCTGTACCACTTAAAGACATTTTGTTTGTGCATGTTATCAAAAGGAAACTTCTGTCTCAAAACTAACCTATACTTTTATATGCTATGCTATATTTACTACTGACATGGTTTGTGTTAAGGACTCAAGGATGCACAAGATCCTAGCCTTGGGACCCTATAAGAGTGGAATTGTAACGACCCCGCCTCCCGGTAACCCCCAATTAAGGGAGACCCAAAGGTCAGAGCCGTTATTCAATTAACATGATCAAAGGTTCGACAAATAATCAGTAATAATTAATAAACTTTACCAACTAAACTGAAAACGAGTATAAAATAAAACTTTACTTCCCTTTGAAAACCTTGGGAATCTATCTATCCAAGCTTGTATCCACTCTAACTAATCCTCCTTGCACTTTATGTTTTACTTTCACAATGTGTCACTTTAGTGTTTGTTCTTTCAATTGTTGTTCCTAAAACGCCGACAAACAAAATGTCGGTCAGTATATCGAAATATACTGGTATGTGGGAACAACCAAAATATTGCAAATATGGCTAACAATTTAATAATCACAATCAAATTAATTAACAAGCCAATTTACACTTTTCAGTATAGCATTCTCCACCGCTTTTGCCCTAACCCTGGCCTATCCACCTTAGGGTGCCCTTTTCCAATGACTTATGGCCACCTTCTCAATCCCAAGCTTGGTGCCTGGGGGTCACAACTCATGGTGCCCACTAGTCATGCAATATCTTAGGCCACCTTCTTGGTGCCTGGGGTCACCACTCAAGGTGTCCATTGGTCTACCCATCTGGGTCTGACATTTGGCATCATCCATCAGGGTGGCATGTAGGTGCGAGAATCCATACTTCTATTATTAATGTGATAATCATAGTGACTTTATAATTTGCAAGTATGAACATCCAACAGATAATTTGCATTCAATGCGATTAACCATTCGGAAAATCATCGGGAAACTAAGGTGGTTATTCATAATTAACCACATACCTTTGATTGAAGATTTGAGACAGAATTAACCAGAACATAGAAATCCCAATCAAGCAACCAATCATGCACAACATCCTGAAATAAATATACCAATTTCCTTTTATTAATATTTATCCAATATCCTCATATTCCTTAGGATTTCTATTCCACTTTTAGGGGTTCCTTGGAAATTAGGGTTTCACTTCCTCTTTCACTATTTTAAACCTTAATTTAACGCAATCGATTACAAACCCTAATTATCTCAACGTCTAATCCTCAGTTTCGAATTAAAGGCATAATTATCCATTAATTAAGCTCATTAAGCCTCTATTATATTAAAGCTACTATTTTTATCCTTTTAATCCATGACAAGATCATTATACGCATTTATCATCAATTCAAAGTTCATTATGGTCCAAATCACATATGAACTCGATTTGTCATTAATTCCACTTTTTATTCATGAGAAAACCCTAATTACTACATTTAGGGTATTTATCCACAAATTAGGAGCTTTAATGCTCGAAATATATTAGATTCAACATATTCCAACTTTAATCATGAAATTAATCAATTAAAGACATTAATAGTCGAATTAATCAACATTAGCGTTTCAAGGCCCATTAAAGTACATTCATGCATATGAAACTCTAAATCAACTAATTATATGCAAAGTTCGTCCTTTTTCTTCCTAATGTTCCTTTTAATTATTAACAGGCTATTATCACCTTTAATCATCTATTAAACCCTACTAATCACTTTAATCACACCAAAATAGGGTTCTTTAAACACTAATACATTAAAGTTGATATCTTCCATTACTTTTCGAATTACATAAGAAATCAGGCTTCAATTATATTTTTATTAGATTCCCCTCATTTTTCTGAGCAATTTTCATATTTTATGCATAATCATCCGAGCTACGAATAATTAAATACGAATTTTACAAAATCCACTTACTTCGGCCAATTAGAGCGCGCCACATCACTCATCTCCATGCAGCGTTGCTCGGGTCCTTTGGAAATATGAAGAAAAGACACAATTGCCCTTGGCTTATCCAACCGGCCTAGCACAGCGCGGAGGGAATATTGGTCCAATCGACCTTAGGTCGTCTTCCTCCCAGGAAGACCTTGCGCGGCCGCCGACCAGCAGCCTTGTGTGGGTTCTTCCTCTGCCCCCAGACCTGGGTTGTGACCTAGAACCACTCTGTGCCCTTGTACGGCCTCCGTCGCAGCCCTCCATGCCCTAACCCATGGCCAGGGTGGCCGGGGCTGCGGTTGGATTTTCCTCGACATGCAGCCGCACTGTATTCCCCCCGCTGGTGCTGCGCGAAGGTGAGGGCAAGGGGGTGATGATCGATCTCCCTTCGGTCGCCGTGAGAGCACACTCTCACCATCAAGATTGTTCAACGGCTTCCCATCGTACTAGGATCGCGCTTTCCTTCATGGTTAGAATTTTGACGTGCAAAAAGCAAGGAGAGCTGTGTGGGATTCTTTCCAGAACTCGATCTCAGATCCTACCCCTTTTATAGGGGAGAGAAACGAAGTCATATGGTTGCTTGCCCACCAAGAAACGAAATCTCTTAACAAAAGGAATCATACTCCTTCAAGGAGAAGAAACCTTCCCTCTCCTATGTACTTCCTTGATGTTTCCTATTTCTTGGGCAATTAGGAATACGAAAAACCTTTTATTCTCTCTTATGCTTTACTTTAACTTCATAAGCACGAAATATTACTTTCTTTTAGTAGGAAAGTATTTTCCTTTTATCAATATCACAAAACCATTAATAATGTATTACATTATATTCTTATTTTCTTTTATAGGTATTTTCTCTTTCCTCTTTCTTGATTGGGACTCCTTGGATCCCAAGAAACTCAAAGAATTCAAAATTCTTTTTTATTGGATACACATTATCCTTCTAGATGCATCTAAGTGCATTATTTCACATTATCTTGGTTATTTCTTATTAAAATAATTCTTTTTGAGGATTCCTCTTTATTTCTCTTTTATTTTACTCATTGGTATTCCTTTTATCATAAGGAATCCTTGGGATACGAAATTCTACCAAGGTTAACTCAATTATACCTCTTTTACTTATTTTCCACATATTACCATTATTTTCAATTTATTTCTCGATAAAGAAATATTTAATTGATCTTTTCTTTTATTATTATATTCTCTATGCCACCTTGGACTCCTTGGAACCCAAGGAACCCAAGAGACACGAAATCCCTCTTTGGATTTTCCTTCTAGATGTTTCCACACTTTTCCTTTTTCTCTATTTTCTTATTTACTCGATAATAGTGGAATTTCTTTTATCCTTTCCTTGTTATTGGGCCCAATAGCCAATAAAGCCCACAAATAAATCAACAAGGCTATTTTAAACGAAAATCATGCATTCATTCATTATTTGTTCATTTATCTTTAACATGCGAAATTACATTTCTCAGCAAATGAACCCAAAATTGGGGGTTGTAACAGGAATGTATCTACTACTAGCTCTAGGATTACAACATGTGGTCTCCAATACAAGCTTCCATTAAACTTTCTTCTCAAATAGGTTTAATAAATCCACATGCAAGATCTAGCATAGAAGTCTTGGGCATCCAAGTAAAGATGTTAAATCTTGAGATCATTCAATACAATAGTATAAAGTGTCTCAACCATTTCAATGATTTTTGTGACAACTATGAACTGAGTAAAAGTAGAAGACTACCAACATGTCATAGTCATATAAAATCAGATATACCATTTCATAAAGTACATTGTGACTATGGGGCAAGGCTGCTACTATTTCCTTTAAAAAAACATTCCTACTATGCTCTCTTAACTGATTATTGTACTCAATTTAGAAGGATAATGGCTATAGAATACAAGAATGAGTTTTCTTCTATATTTATCTCCTTTTATAACATGATAATGACAAAATGCAAAGTAAATGTGCACATATTTCAAATTGATGGTGGTGGTGAATTTGTTAATAAAAAATTGACACAATTCTTTTTAAACAAGAGAATTCTACATCCAAAGTCTTATCCTTATGAGCCTTTATAATATGGTATTATTGAAACAAAACAATGACATTGTTGAACAGGGATAAGCTATGATGTGCAAGACTGGAATGCCAGAATCTCTCTAGGATGAAGCCTTTTTTATTGCAAACTATATTATCAATCAACTGCCTTCTCTATTCTTGATAATAACTGACCAGTTGAGATTCTATATCAAGAAAAGCTAGTCTATCATCATCTCAGAGTCTTTGGAACTCTTTATTACCCATACTTACGTGACTACACCAGAGACAAGCTTGATCCTAGGTCTCTACCATGTGTCTTAATTTTATTCAACACCTAACATAAAGGTTACAAGTGCCTACACATTCAAAGTTAGTGCATCTATCTATCTAAACATGTAGTCTTCAACGAACAAGTATTTCCCTATAAGCATACCAAAAGTGTTTCAAATTTACATATCTTAAGTATAAGAAGTTTTGATTATAAAGATTGGATAGTCAATCATAATTTTAGTATTACACACATCAACTGTATACCTTACAATATGTTACCAATGATCAAAATATACATTTTCCTATTGACATTCCTTACATTAACAATATATCTTGTGATATGGTTGGTGCTACAAAACTTCTAGCGAGAAAGAAAGAGATGATATAATAACTGAAAACACTATAGCCGAAGCCCATATATCTACTTATAAATATCCTTTAGACAATCGCTTCAACCTCAATTCAAAGAATTGATTTATAGGTTGATCAAAATCCTCAAGCTGATAATATCAATGATATAGATAAAACTAATATTGTTCTATGGGGAACTATTGAGACTCAAAATAATGACATCTTACCAAATCATCATATAGTCACCAGAAGCAAGTGTGGTATTGTGAAGCCTAATCCTAGATATGTTTTAACTGTCCTAAGTGTTCCCTTTACACAAAAGAATGTACTAGCTTCTCTAAAAACTGTGGCTCAAAAGAAGCAATGAAAGTTGAACTTTCTACCTTATGAAAAATAAAACATGGAGTCTTATTGAAAATAGTCCCATTACAACATAGGTGGATGCAAGTGGGTGTTCAAGACTAAACTTAAAGTTGAGGGGTCTTTAGAAAAACTAAAATCTTGCCCATTGGCCAAAGGATTTCATCAAGAACAAGGTTTAGACTATACGAAAACTTACAATCCTGTAAACAAGTCGCCAATGATTAAACTATTTTGATAGTGGCAATATCCAAAAATGGGTGTGTCAAGCAATTAGACATTTGTATTGCATTTCGGAATGGGATACTGGATATTGAAGTATATACATCCCATCCGCTAGGTTTCTATGACCCACAAAGACCTTATCATGTCTGTAAATTACACAAAGGATTCTATTGGCTTAAGAAGGCACCAAGATCTTGGTACAATAGAATACGTCACTTCTTACGTGAGCAAGGTTTTCTGATCAATTATGTTGACTCATCTTTTTTTTGTATATTAAACATGACACTATCATTTACCTACTCTTATATGTTGATGACATTATAATCTCTGGAAATAATACTACTATAGTTGATTGTGTGATTCATGAAGTTGTGTTTGAATTCTCATTAAGGAATCTAGGATCTATACGCTACGTCCTGGGTATCCAAGTTGAAGAAAATCAAAATGGCATTCTCTTACACCTGGAAAAATATTCCTACGACCTTCTTCATAGAGAAGATATGTAAGGAGTGGGACCCAATAATGGGCCCACTCAATGGTACAAACAAGAGCCATGAAATATTTATGCATCAGAAAACAGAACTATTTACAAAAATACAAAATGTTTCCATGTACATAACTTTCTCACCCTAAGGGTGGTACATAAAATGAAAAGGTTACATCTATATGCACATAAGCCATATGAAGAGGGTAACAAGGCTATCTCAAGTTGTCCTTATGTTCACCAATAATCTCACGATCATCTTGAGTCTCTATCCTATAAAGCACATGCACCTAGGTTGAGGGAACACCCAAAAATATAGGAAACAAAAGAGTATGCGTCAGCAAAAGCTGAATATGTACATTTAACAATATTTTGGGCATTTAAATGGGTTTAAAGGTCAAAAGAGATGTTCCCTTAAAAAGGAGGGTCATTAAAAGATAGGTAAGTTACAACAAGAGATATATCAAGAAAATGAATTCCAAAAGAATGAGACATATAAATAAATAAATGAGATAACACATCTTGCCATTTACCATTCACAATATCACAACAATCATAATCATTTGCATGCAGATATATTGGACTAAACTAACTATAGTAGGGCCAAGAAACCAGTAAGTCATTGGCTTGTATATATATGGGTAGAAGTAGCACACCCTTATGGTTACGCAAGAGTCTATGATAGTTAGCTAGTCAAATTATCTAACATGCATAAATAGAGTGGCAAGAAGAATCATTCATCATAAACATGTAGCAAGATTAAATCACAATAGAAGGTGGGGTCATTGACCCAATACATCATAGTAACCAAAATCTTAAAAGAGAACAATAAGTTTCAAATGATAGAAGGTGATATTTCAACAAGTGGAGGAAAAAAAAGGTAAATTCCCAAGAGATGCCTCATTGTAAGAAAATTTAAGTCAAATCATGCCCAAAATTAAATAGGTAGGAGTACATACCTAGTCTTCATGACTAAAGGTCAACTCTATTGATACATTAGATAATTTTGTTTCTTGAATTCATTCTTTCATCCTATAGACACATTACATATGTTGGTAAACCAAAGACGAACATGTGAATGCATTCCTAGAAAAACTATACATTTTGTAGTTAACCTAGTTATGATCACTTAAAGGCATATTAAGGGTTTTTATATTATTACGTGAAAATATCATCCATTTGATATTTACATTAATTATAAAAATTTACATGTAGTCACATTGGTAGGGGTATGTCTATGGTACATGTGTGCTTTACTAATAATATGTATTTCTCCAATATTGGTCTTGAAATGGTATTTTATCTGTAATATCATAGGTAACATATTAGTCCTCGCATCATATTTATCATGCAAACTAATCTCTATATACATTCTATTATCTAGTTCTAGATTTCCTTAAATAGAAGGATATACTATATGGATACATGGGAACTAGTATTGTCCAAGGTAACATGTCATGTAGACTTTATTTCAAGTATATAGTGCCATGCCTTCTCATATTTATGAAACCATTTTTCTTATACATTTTCTACTTCTCTAACCACAATTATATGAAAAAAAAATCTAATTTTATATTCAAATATTGCAATCATTATAATGGAATTTTGAGAATATTTTTGTGTAGTATGAGTCTAGGGATTTACTTAGCAACATGGCTATTTAGTGGTGCGACCTTACTAACTTCCTTGGACTGAAATTATATCTTAACTCCAGGTGTTAATACACCAACTTGGATATACTAATACGATAGTTATCCAAATAACTAAATACATATCATCATCATAATAAGATGCCATGACATAGATACCATGAATACAACTAAGGGATTATCAAATATAACACTATAGGATTACAAAAATATAGATCACTTTTTTACAAATGTATATAGATATGATTGCATGTATGATACAATTAGGTATAGATAAATCTTGTAGTAGTCTACTTAGTATAACTATGCTTCATGTGTTAAATTGTCCATCTAACCAACTGTTATGGATTATACAACTATATAAATATCTTCAAATTAGTAATTAAGAAACATGAATGACTCACCTAGATATATCTGGCCTCCATCATTTGCATGTTCAAAAGACTATCAGTCATGTCTACCTCAATGTCTACCAGAGGCTAAGGAAGGCACTCATCATTCCACTAGTTCCATGGGATTTGCAGACCTATTCAAAGATCAAAGAAACATCGAGGTGGCTGTAGGAGACTTAATAAGTTCTTCATAGGCTGACACATATGTTGGAAGTGATCTCGGGTGATCATGGAGTCAAGTCTATAGCACCCAATCTCTAGAGATGGTCTACTTTCAAAGTTTAGGTTCAACAAGGTAGGGATACTACCAATCTATGGAGTCCGTGTTTCACTTTGTTTCTCTATAGTCATGTGAAGATTCTTGTGTGGGGTGAGGAGATGATGGAGTTGTAGATGAATAGGATGGATGGACAACATGTATTAATTCTCGAAATGGGGAAGATGTTGTGGAGATCTAACTACCATGATCAATGTCAATGCAGTAGTGTCTGCGGTCATTGAGACATGGTTCTGATGAGATGACCATATATTGTGGTTAAAGAAACTTCAAGGGAGAGGGAACTCACATGATCATAGCACCGTGATGTTGGAGGAGGTGAATAGATCCCTATAAGAATGGGTTTGGTCCATCATTTACAAGTGATCGATGAATGGTTGTAGGTCGCCAATGTTGCAGAGGGTGCTGATGGAGAATATGATTGAGAAGGTGGTGGATGCAAGTGGTGTTTGCAATGATGAGTCAGGGTATAGGTTTTCATTGATCAACCAACAAAGGGGACATGAATTGGCATTGGATATGCTAGGACATTTGAGGTAGGTGGTGGTTCTAGGGTGCATAGGAATATGCGGTCTTGCAAGTAGTTGTTGGAGAGTAAGTGGAGGATCAAACAAAGGAGGTATGAGGGAGAAGAGGAGGAGGAAGAAGAAGAAATAAGACGAGTGAATTACCACAAGGGTTTTGAACACTATGTAGCGAGAGGGAAGAGGAGAAGAGGAGGCATTGAAGAAGGGAGGCTAACGTTCCGTAGTCAATGATGGTATTTGCAGAGAGGGGAAGACAGGTGTGAGGAATAAGGAAGAACAGTCATCAGGTGACTTGCGTTCCGCAGCATCGAAGTCATACAAAACATATAGAGGGGGAAAGGCACGAACGTTATAGGAAAAAGTAATGAATACCCAATGACAGCTAATGTATATTATAGGAGGTTATAGATACATTCATATTAGAGTTTCTATTAATTAATTGAATGGTCAAACAGACTCTAGTTGGTACAAAAATTGAAGTGTGTGCTACTTAAGGTGTGACGAGGTAAATTTTAATTCAATTTCTCCTTTTACAAAGGTTTTATGCTTTATTTTTTCTATTTGTATATCAAACATTCATTTAATGCATTTCTTAATAATTTTAATGCAATATTCACATTTATTGAATTCCTTGCATCTATGAGACTTAGGATGAGTCTAGATCACCAATTAATTGATTAATATAATTAACTCCTAATGGAAGACTCAATTGATTAATTATTTTTAACTCAAATAAAAGGTGATATGTTGAAATATTGTATTTTTTTGGTTCCAAATATTTTGAATTAATCCATTTTAATGAAAAAATATCTAATTTCAAAAAATAAAATAAAAAAGGACCTAGAAGAAGGGAGGATGAGGTTGTGCCCCTAGATTTGGGTATGTTATAACACTCCACCCCTTAAAAAGGATTTCATTCCCAAAATCCACCTTGTTATAGTCTGGTATACTAAGTTACATCTCCTAATCCAAGCCAAGATTTACATCTCACTAAATTAAGTGAACTATGTTACTCCATAAGTCAAGCCTCTATTATACTAATCCAATCAGAGGCTTAGCTAGGAAAGTAACACTTATGAAGGAATAAATAGAAATTCTTAATCACCACCCCAATTTGGTGGTGCCTATAATGATTTGACATTATTATCAGAAGTTACCCAAGAGTTTCTTATTCAGATAATTATGGATTCCATCTATTCATTAAATTAAGTTACATACCCTAGTGTATAAGGATCCACCCTTTAACATGACCTATCTAACCATAAAGAGAGTTGAGAGGGGTGTCTGACTAGACTATAGCTTTAATATTTTTTCTTCTTCCTCTTAAATACTATATCACACTTATGCCTAGGGTTAGAGGATTGAACATGCAAGTCAAAGATTTCTTCACTAAAGGGCCTACACACTACTAAAACTTCCTTGTGGCGATGACTTGGTTCCAAAACCATCGATGAAATTTGAAAAAGTTTTTTTTAATATTATTTAATATTCAAAATAATTTTGATGATGGAAACCTTATGACGGGAATCCAAAATGGCGCCAAAATCAAATAAAAAATTACGTCGACCACTTTCTACCACATATAACATATACTCTCACCCTAACATCACTTCATTTTTGCAAAAGAGGCTTCTCTACACACATCATCAAGGAATACAACAAGCATATCCAAATTCTAAATGAGGAGGGGATACATGTGTCTTCTAGGATGCATTTTACTTCTAGTAAGTCCTATTAGGCATGACCTCCATTATTCCACCATTATCTTAATCACAACATAGTCCATCACGCCCAAAAACATCATTTGTTTTTATAAGATCGTGTAACCATAATAATAAGATATTAGGATCTCTATTTCCCTAGTTGGTTTACATCCATGGTGTCATTACAAGGCCAGGTGGATTAGATAGCCAATCTACTACACATATCACACATTAGGTAAACTAATTACATGGGCGATGAAAGAGTGGTCAACTCTGTAAGGATCAATCCTAGATGTACCTACCTCACATAACCTCAGTGTCAGTGTATATCAAAAGTTTCAAGAAAAAGAGTATCCACTATAGGTTCCTAACATAACTATGCCTTGATATGTCCTCTGAAAAAATAACATGGCACAAAGTTTTATTATGTTATCCAACTACCTGATCATTCATTTATAAGACAAGGGAGAAAGCATCATTCCTACCGTAAGGGTATGCAAGGGATGAAATCCCAAGGATCATTACTTGAAACCTATATCTTCCTTCAACAAACCCTCTTAATCAGTATCACAAATTCAACTAGGATAGCATCCAACCCTTGGATGGCGAGTCTCAAGCAAAACTATGTGAAGATAACTCCATGTTACTAGCAAGACAAATCTAAATTGAAGGATCTAGTTCATATCATCATGTACTACCTTAGAAAATCTCAAAATTTTAAAATCATGTCTATATTCTAAGTTCGTATCCATACATGATTAGTCCACATAATGCACCTATCATAGACATGCTAGGAAACAACTAAAGCAAAAGGTTTAAATACTTGTAATAGGGTTACACACAAAAATGTGGGTTTAAGTCAACCTACTCTCTATAGTAGATCAATTGTCGTCCCCTAAGGCGGGAGGTAGAGGCTACTTCCTAGGAGAGTCAACCTTTTTTTTTGGTCAGCAAAAAAACGTGTTACTAGATAACCAAAACTTTGGGTACAAAGGTGCCCCATGGGGAAACAAACTGATCCTTATATATCCCCACGTAGGGGGACAATAGGATCAAACCACAAAATAAAACTCCATACTGGAAAAGCCAGGAGAAGGGAGATCTAACAAATAGGGCAGAATCAGAAGAGGAGAAGAAGGAACACACATGACCAATAATAACACCCACAAATACGCATGTGAGGGCCTGCACTCAAACTTCCAAAACTGAGACACAGAGTCATCACCTGATCCTCCTCCAAGCACAAGACCAGCAGGGAAAAAACTAGGATAATCTATATGAAGAAGTAAAAGTCTGCCACTCTTTAGCTTCTTCCTGAAGGTTAGAACGTCTGCCATATGTTCTATCCTTCATCCTTGAAGCAGTCGACCATCTGCACCTGGTCCATTGCCTCACCCAAGAACGGAACCAACCAAGCCTGTAGTTCGAGCTCAACAGGGGCACCATTAGCAAAAATCCCAAGACTTCTACAACTACAATCAGGCAAACATGGAGCCTCTAGCATTCACTTCAACCATAAAGGGAGGGCATGATCAACTGAACACCTGCATACATCTATAGACCTAGATTCTGATAACTACATAGATCGGGAATTTAACCAGCAATGGGTTCTTGTTCATCGCTAGCTGCTGTTTACACAGTAGCAAAACAGCAAACACAACGTAGGCCTGTGGAGGGCAGCACTGCTAGGTGGAGGACCACCGACACCTTCATCCTTCATATGGTCGAGACCAAATCTAGACAGAGGTAAAAAACGTCGAACACCCCGAGGGAATTCCTCACAGCACCAGGGACATCAGGGGACCCTGTCACCCTTTCCACAGATGAGCATCCCGTGGAGGGACCAGCAGTAGGCCAACATACCCGCCGTCAAAGACCCGAGCTCCAGGGTATGAAACCCTCCATCAGCCACCTCAACCTCAAAGACAATCTCGGAGCTGGGAGCTTCGTCGAAGCAGGACAGGTCAGACAAAGAGGCGGAATAGCCTTGGGAAACCCGATCTCAGCAAAGAAGGATCAGGTGCAAAGTGAAGGATGTCCAGCGAGCCACTGATCCAGGCCACCCTACGAGCCACCGGATATGAGGGACACCACCGGAAACCTAGCAGAGCTCTGCCTTTACCACTACCGCCAGGAACTTCCAGACTGGATTCGTTGTTCACTAGCTCCAGGAGAAGTCTCAGGGAAGGAGGAATCGTAGGTATGTCAAAGAACTCCTCAACTTTGCCCGGACGGAGCAGCAACATGGAAAGTCAGACCTAGGGCGAGGCTCCTCTCCACCCGTCACTCTTGAACGGGTTGGAGTTGACTAGGTCGAAAATGCCATTACGCGTCCTGGTTCTAACTTTGTCGCAGCGCATTCCAACTCCTCTATAACCCAACCATGAGGCGAACCAAAACTCCTACTGAGAGTGCCACTCGTTCACTCCATCTCCAGGAACCCTACAGAATAGACTAGAGCCAACACTGATGGAGCCAGGGGGAGGAGAGTCAACCTATAGATATATAAAGTTATAACTATAAAGAGAGGGTAGGATTGATAAGCATTTACCCAAAACTAGGTCATCCACATCTTTGTTTAGGATACATATATACCATCAAACTGGAAAGGGGGTGAAACCCTAATTAGTAAGAACAATTTAGGTTCATGTATGACCACAAGCCTTATAGGCTCACCTACCTATTCACGAAACAATTGGGGAAACTTGAAATAGTCAAGTTACCCACTACTTAGGCTCTGATACCATTCTGTAAGGAGTGGGACCCAATAATGGGACCACTCAATGGTACAAACAAGAACCATGAAATATTTAAGCATCGAAAAACATAACTATTAGAAAGTTACAAAATGTTTTCATGTACATACCTTTTTCACCCTAAGGTGATACATAAAATGAAAAGGTTACATCTATATACACATAAACCCATATGCCGAGGGTAACAAGGCTATCTCAAGTTGTCCTTATGTTCACCAATGAGATCACAATCATACTGAGTCTCTATCCTATAAAACACCTACACTTGCATGGAGGGAACACCCATAAAAATAGGAAACAAAAGAGTATGCGTCAGAAAAAGATGAGTATGTACATTTAACAATATTTTGGGCATTTAAATGGGTTAAAAGGTCAAAAGAGATGTTCCCTTAAAAACGAGGTTCATTAAAAGATAGGTAAATTCCAACAAGAGATATATCAAGAAAATAAATTCCAAAAGAATGAGGCATATAAATTGTAACATCCCTGACCTGGGTTATGAGTCAACCCTAGGTGTTTTGCCTAAATATGTATTTAAATCTTTGTGATTAACTCTGAGCATGTAATTAAGTTTCTCAGAAATGTATATTTCAGTATTTGCTCCTTTTTATTTAAAGTTGTAGCATTGTTTTTATATACATGGACCTATGTGCAATTTACCCAGTTGAAAGGGTTAGCTTGCAATTTGCACATGATGAGATGTTCCTCTGATGTTGAGACATCATGAGAATCTCTTTGGCAAAGTTTGAGGGATTTCCCAAGCTAGAGCACCAAGGTGCAGCTGTGGAAGCAATCCCAGGGCTTGAAACCCTAATTTGGGGTAAAATGCAATTTACCGAAATAAAGGGATGCAATTTGTAAAGAATGTCATCTAAAGTATCTTTTTAGACTCTTGCCATCATTTAGAGAAGAAATGATGAGGAATTCACCTCAATTGAGTTATCAAGTTAAGAAATAGGCTTTGTGATTGAATAATCAGGGTATATGTGCAATATCCCTTTAAGTATGAACTTTATTATTAGATTGTTCTTCCTTGCCTTCTTTTCTATAACTTAAGATAAGGTTTGTCCTTAGAATAAAGAGGAAGGGACGAGCAAGTAATAAAGGAAGGACTTAGTTGGAATTAAGGGAAACTTATGAACTAATGTTGAGAATCATACCCCTAGTATATATACACTCTACCTCTCAAGCACATAAATCTTTCCTTCGTGCATATCACTGTTTCCTCTTTGCTTGGCCGACTAAGGACTGTCTTGGAGCTAAGGAGGACGACCAAGGGGTGCAAGGTAGGTTTAAACCCCTCTTCTTGCCTAATTCCATGGTTAGAACTTAAATTCAAGGTCATCTTCATGGCTAATTCTCAAAACCCTATCTTTCTAGCCGTCTCTTTTCATCCTTCCTTGGAGTTTTCACCTTGGCCAACCTGTAAGAACTCAAGGACGCCATTAGAGCTTGGAACTTGAAAGCTTGGAGCTCAAGCAGCAAGCTTTAGGCGGGTTTTATAACTCTAAACCTATGCTTTATTATGTACATCTCTATATGCGGTTTGATGATAGCTCTTAGTATTTCCCTACTTTTCCCTGCTATTTTGCAAGCAAATCCATGGGATATTCGTACTGTTCTTGAGCTAGGAGATGAAGGCGTGAATTCCAAGAAAAACCCACCGCTTTTCACTTCCTTAAACGGTCTCAAAAGTTTGCTCTCTCGGACTCAAGACCGCGAGGTGAGCAAACGGTCTCGAGACCGCGACAGGGAAAACGGTCTCAAGACCGTTTGGCCCCGTTGACCGAGCGTGGACCGTATAAGAAATCTGTTCCTAATTATATAGGAGAATTACCCTCAAAATTTGGGAGACTAACTCCAAAGGAATCGGGAGATATGACCTTTTTAAGTCACAACTTTAAATGAATTAATTGCTGATTTTTAAACGGTCTGAAATTGCCTTTTTGGGCAAACGGTCTCAAGACCGTGTAAGGTCGTTGACTAAGCTTTGACCGTATGAGATTACTGTTCAAAATTATGTTAATGAACAACTCACCAAGTTTGATGGTCTAATTCCAAACGGGCTAAGCGTTGAAGGGTGATTACTAGGGATAACCCTAGGTGAAATCAGTACTGAAATTATGGTGACCTAATTAGGGTTTTTAGGGTTGATTGACCTAAACGGTCTCAAGACCGTTTGGGGGTCACCAAACAGTCTCAAGACCGCGAGGGAAATCAACCAAGACCGTTTGGAGGTCTGGGGTCAAGATTTGTTGACCAATTGAAGGTACTTTTACACCAATTTACATTGCAATTAAATATTGATATAATCATCAACTCAATTTGTTCAACCTTGATGAATTTCCACTAGAATCCAAAAATTTGATGGGCAAACGGTCTCAAGACCGTTTGGAACTCATCCAAACGGTCTCAAGACCGAGAGGACAATCACCCAAGACCGTTTGAAGGTCTAGGGTTGAGTATTTTGACCAATTGAGGACCCAATTGCAAATACGTTATCAATTTAATCAAAATTCTGTTTTGTGGTTCAATCATGGTTCAACCCCTATCAAATCACCTTAGACTTTGATGAAATCTTGGGCAAACGGTCTTAAGACCATGTGGGGTCCACCCACATGACCTCAAGACCGTTTGGGCCAAGTTTGGGCCCAATTGGAGCTCAATTGAAGAGTTCAACCTTGTGTTGATGCACATTGTTGAGTGTTGATGGGTGAACATTGATAGACCCTAATTGAATCGACCTCAACCCTAATTGGTCAACCATTGAGGGTCAATTGAATGACCAAGTGGTCAAGAATAACCTTAGTTGACCCAATCCATAGGTGGTCAACATAGATTTGACCTTTTGAGGGCTTCAACATCGGATGACATCATCGATTGCTTTGTTGATCTTGTTGATGGACCAAGCGGCTGAGACCATGAGAGCCTCGCGGTCTCAAGACCGTGAGAGGGCTCGCGGTCTCAAGACCGTGAGAGGGCTCGCGGTCTCAAGACCGTGAGAGGGCTCGCGGTCTCAAGACCGAGAGGAGGCTCGCGGTCTCAAGACCGCGAAGGGCCTCGCGGTCCTGAGGTCAAACTAGCTAAACGGTCAACACCTCTTCGCGGACTCAACATCAAATTGATCTTCGCGGTCTCAACATTAACTTGAACCAATGGAAGGCTTCGCGGTCTTGAACCCTTGAAGAGGCTCGCGGTCTTGAAGCCTAAGGGGGCTCGCGGTCTTGGAGTTAGAAGGAGGCTCGCAGTCTTGGAAGGTCAAAGTGGGCAAACGGTCAACACTTTCAACTGGTCTCAATTCAATTGATGATTAATGATTGAAATCAATCAATGTGATTCAAGGTTGACTTCATTAAATCAAATGATGATATAAATGGTTCAATGTTGCCCTAATCAAACCCTAATGACAACCTAGGATTTTAAGGGGTTATTTGACTAAGGTTTTGACCATAATGATGATCAATGGGATGAATTACCAAAATACCCCTGAAGGGTCAATTAAGTTATACCTTGCTCAATTCAAACCCTAATTACATGAGAATGATGTTTTTAGTCATAATGACTCTATCCAACTTGATCTAGTCTAATGTTAGCATCAACCATTAGTATGATGAAAGAGAGAGTACTTCTAGAGAGAGAAAGTACCCTAGAGAGAGAAAGTAACTCTAAATCACATAATGGTGATGTTTTTGGCTATGTTAGCCTATGATGACTCAACCCAACCTGTTTTAGAGTGATGTTGACATCACCCAGCATTATGATGAGAGAGAAAGTACTTCTAGAGAGAGAAAGTACTTCTAGAGAGAGAAAGTACCCTTTTTAAGTGGAAACTCAAGTAAAGCATCTCCAATGCACATAAGTGAGCATAATTAGGGTATGGTCCACCTGTGTGAGGTCATAGAAACCCTAATTATAATAAATGATGAACCTTTACCTAATCTAAGGGCATCAGTGAAGATGTTACTCATACATGATGATGTTATGAGTTCAATTCACCTTAATGTGAATAGTAAACCCTAATTCAAGGGTGATGACATGTAATGTGAATAGTAAACCCTAATTCAAGGGTAATGGCATGCTTTTGAATATTAAACTCTTATGACAAGAGTAGGAAGGATATTCCTCATTTTTGTATTACCTTTATCAGTTGTACTAACCATTCAGGTTCTGATATGAAGGTAATCATATCCAGGTATGGATGATGATGTTATATTCATTAAAGGCATGTTGTTAGCCTTATGAATAATTAAAGTAACAGGATGTCTTGTCAGTGGCATCCTATACTGATAATGGGCTGTGAGAGCCATGAATACCATCAAAGTCATACCTTAGAGATGACTTGTGATGAGGATAATGAGAAATGATGATTGATATGAGTTAGGCCTGTTACATTTAGTATTCTTCTTTTATAGCTGCTATGCTATTGTTATTGTTTGCAGAACAATGTATGTTGTTAAAGAATACTGAATGTACCTAACTAATCAAGTATAATGTAGAGCCCTGATCATAGATCCATCATTGTCAGAGATTAAGTGATGGTGAAACAGGTTTTCCTTAGGGAACTCCTGGAGCACATACTTTTGAGTATGTGGGGTACATGGATGTGTAGAACCTTACATCCTAGTGTAGGAAAGTAATGTAGATGTGGAATCCATCCATCCTTCACTATAGTTCCATACCGTATCAGTGGTAGGTAAACATGAAACCTCCTGATGACGAAGAAAGCACAGATATCCGTATCAGTGGTAGGTAAATATGAAACCTCCTGATGACGAAGAGAGTACAGAACGCCACTGTGACTCTAGAATAGCGAAGGACCAGTTTACCCTGGTGAGCTATAGTAGTAGAGACACGAGATGTCCTACAAGTGATCCTCTTACTGACTGAGGAAGGTGAAGGTCATGAGAATCCGGCTCTCTTAATGACCTATGTATGATACTGATGTGACTTCTCAGTGATCAGTTGGAGTATGAGTGGTAAGCCTCATCTCCACAGGGCATAATGTTGTTTGTAAAACATAATCAACCATATAGTATAACTTGTTAGAGATAACTCTGAGTTAGTTGATTGATGTTACATGGCAATAGTGTTTATATTCTCCATATCTCCTAAATGGTTGAGATCTTGTTATACCTGCAACTGTTACAGAATGCTTTGAAGGCTTTACTGCTTAAGATATTCTTTGATGTTATAATAAAGCTTCTGGCGAAGAGTTATAACTCTCGCTGGGACAATTATGTATAATTGTCTCACCCCGTAGACTTCAACTTTTTAGGTGGACGTCAGAGACGAAGGAACCGGCCTACAGGTGATCAGTCTCAGCAGTAGTAGCACCAGGGGCAGCAGTAATCTCAGGTGGAGATTTGTCCTGCCATGTGGTGTAGTTAGAGTCAGTCCTATGTGTCCTCTGTACTCTTAGGTCTTGGAGTCTTTTGTATAGTGATCTTGAGATTTTGTATCTTGGTGTATATAATTACTCGAGAAGTAATTATCCTGAGATGTAAACAGTTTATCTCTCTTTATGAAAGAAGCTTTTATGGATTCAAGCTCTTGTCACGAAAAGTTTTAATTTCCCGTGATTTTTGTCTTCCGCTGATTACCGATTCGCTTCCGCTAAGTTTTAATTGTGTTTATGTTATGGTTTGGAGATCAGAGACCACAACTAGTGGTATCAGAGCTCCAGGTTCAGTTGAGTCTACAGAGGCATAGGACTTAGGATGTCGAGTCTACCTTTAGTACTCCTTCCTCATCTAATAGAATCTTCTGCTCCTCAGGAGAAGAAGATACATAAGAATGTCAGAACATCGTGATGAGCACGTGGCAGAGAGTAGTGCTAGTGCACCTCGAGGCGGTGCAAGAGTTCCAAGAATAGAACAACCTGCACCTGAGTCGCCAAGAGAGCCACCCCAGTTCGACCCAGCTGACATGAGTGATCCAGCTGTACAGACGATGTTCGGGCAGTTCATGACTGCCATGACACATATAACCGATAGGATGCCCATTCCTGCACCTAGGGCACCTATCCAGCCTGAAGTACAAGGTATTGGTAATACATTCGAACGACTTCGTCGTGTCGGAGCTACCGAGTACTTCGGAACTGCCGACCCTGCAGATGCTGACTTATGGTTGACAGAGTTGGAGAAGGCTTTCAGGATTCTTATGATTCCGGAAGCTGAGAAGGTTAGACATGCTGTCTATCTTCTCAAAGGCAGTGCTGGTCACTGGTGGAACATGGAAGAGCAGAAGAGACCTGGAGTAGAGTTCTCATGGGAAGTGTTTCGTCAGGAAATTATCAATAGATATTTTCCAAAGACCTTCCTAGATGAGAAGATCTCTCAGTTTGAGAAACTAAGGCAGGGTATGATGAACATTAGTGAGTATGAAGCTAAGTTCATGGAGTTACTGCGGTTCTGTCCGCACATGGCCGCTACGGATGAGGAAAGAATCAGAAGATTCGAGAAGGGTTTGAATTCTGATATGTCAACCCTTGTGTCTGCCTTAGAAAATAGAGAGAGATTATCTACCTTCGTTGAGTCAGTCCGAAGGATAGAGAGATCTGTGGTTGAGAAAAGACAAACCCATAAAAGATATCCACAGTTCCAGGGTTCTTCATCTAGGGATTCCAAGAAACCTAGATTCTCTGCACCTAACCCTCCACCACCCAGATTGAGTTTTCAAACTCAATGGACACCAAGCAGAGGTAGAGGGCGGAGTCAACCGCTTCAAGGGACGCATAGTTCTGCATCAGTGTCAGTTACTGGACCACCCAGACCACAACAACAGGAGAGGAGTTGTTACAACTGTGGTAAGGTGGGACACTTGATGAAGGATTGCTGTTCTAGGCCTGTCAGTGTGACACAACAACCCCCGAGACAGAATCAACAGGGATCTCTGAATAGACAACATCAAGGAGCAGCTCGAGGACGTGGACAAGCGTCTCAAGCTGGATCATCAGCACCACCTCAACACCAGGCGACTGCGAGGTTCTATGCTATGAACCCACCTGAGGCAGTGGTCAATCCACGGGTAGTGGCAGGTCAGATGAAACTTTTATATTCTGATATGTCTATATCCTGTGATGTATCTGTTCTGATTGATCCGGGTGCTACGCACTCTTTCATCACTCATGAAATGATTCGTAACTGCAATGTGACTGTTAGTCATAGGACAGATAGTTTGTTGTTAGAGACTCCGATAAGTGGGTCTGCCGTTTTGTAGGAGATATGTTCTCCCTGCATCCTCTTCTTTTCTGACCATCGCATTCAAGTGGATCTTATACCACTTGATATGCAGGGATTTGATATAATCCTCGGGATGGATACCTTAGAAAGGTATAGAGTTGTCTTGGATTGTGAGTCCAAGTTGGCTGTGTTTGCTGATGAAAGCAACACATGGATCTTTCAAGGTGAAAGAAAGATTCTGCCTACCTGTCTTGTATCAGCTATGGTTGCTGATAAGATGTTGAGGCAAGGATGTTATGCATTCTTAGCCCATGTGGTAGATGTTACCAAGGAAAGTTCTAATCCTGCTGAAGTTCCTATAGTCAGGGAATTCGAAGATGTGTTTCCTGAAGAACTTCCTGGTATACCACCACCTCGGGAGATTGATTTTGAAATCAATCTGATCCCAGATACGAAACCCATAGCTCAAACTCCGTATAGGATGGCACCTGCCGAGATGGCAGAACTCAAGAAACAACTTCAAGAGTTACTTGAGAGAGGTTTTATCTGACCGAGTACTTCACCTTGGGGTGCTCCGGTCTTGTTTGTTAAAAAGAAAGATGGGTCAATGCGGTTATGCATCGACTACAGACAACTCAATAAAGTGACAATAAAGAATAAGTATCCTCTGCCGAGGATTGATGATCTCTTTGACCAGTTGCGTGGTGCAACCGTCTTTTCAAAGATAGACTTGAGGTCTGGATATCATCAACTCCGTATTAAGGATAGTGACATATCCAAGTCTGCCTTTAGGACAAGATATGGTCACTATGAGTTCACAGTTATGTCGTTTGGACTAACCAATGCACCAGCTGCATTCATGGAACTCATGAATAGAGTTTTTCGACCTTTCTATGATCAGTGTGTTGTCGTCTTCATAGATGACATACTGATTTATAGTAAGGATGCCCAGCAGCATGAGCAACATCTTTGCCAAGTTTTGACCTTGCTAAGAGAACATAAGCTGTACGCCAAGTTTAGCAAGTGTGAGTTCTGGCTGCCGGAGGTATCTTTTCTTGGACATGTAATATCCGCCTCGGGAATTCATGTTGACCCTACAAAGGTAGAATCTATTCTACGATGGGAACAACCGAAAACACCGACGGAGATTCGAAGTTCCTTGGGGTTAGCTGGCTATTATCGAAGGTTCATTAAGAACTTTAGTTCTATAGCTTTACCTTTGACCAAGTTAACCCAGAAAGAGGTTCCTTTTTCTTGGAGTGATAAGTGTCAACAATCTTTCCAGCTGCTGAAAGAGAGGTTGATAAGTGCACCTGTGCTAGTGCATCCTGAACAAGGAAAAGGATATATAGTTTTCTGTGATGCTTCCAAGAACGGATTAGGATGTGTGTTGATGCAGGATAAACAAGTGATTTCTTTTGCTTCCTGACAACTTAAGAAACACGAGGAGAATTATCCAACACACGATCTGGAGTTAGCTGTTGTGGTTCATGCTTTGAAGATCTGGAGGCACTATCTCTACGGAGAAACATTCCAGATCTTCACAGACCAAAAAAACCTTAAGTATATCTTCTCTCAGCATGAGCTCAACATGAGGCAACGTCGCTGGATGGAATTAATCAAGGACTACGACTGTACAATTGATTACCATCCAGGAAAGGCCAATGTTGTTGCAGATGCCTTGAGTTGGAAATCAGCAACATCAACCATGAATAGAGCACAACGAAACTCTTTAGTATGCTCTAGAAGAGATATGCTTATCTCTTTAAGGCAAGACAATGTACAGTTGAAGGTGTCATTGTTAACCGGTTTGTTAGCTGAGATGCATATTAAACCTACTCTAAAGGAGAAGATTAAAGAAGCACAGCTAGGTGATGCTGCAGTTCAACATATAAGATCTGAGTATGGAAATGAGAAGCAAGATGGTTTTCATGACTCAGAAGATCAAGTAGCTTGTTATAATGGAAGAATGATAGTGCCAGATGTGGACAACTTGAGAAAGTTAGTCCTGGAAGAAGCCCATTCTTCCATGTATGCTATGCATCCAGGGAGCACCAAGATGTATCGAAATTTGAAAGATCTATATTGGTGGCCTGGGATGAAGAAGGATGTTGCAGAGTTTGTTCTGAGGTGCCCTGTGTGTCAGCAAGTTAAAGCTGAACACCAGAAGCCTGCAGGAACAATGCAACCTTTACCCATATCACAGTGGAAGTGGGACCATGTGACCATGGACTTTGTTGTTGGCCTACCCAGGACAAGCAAAGGACATGATTCTATTTGGGTAATTGTTGATAGGTTGACTAAGACAACACATTTCTTACCTGTCAAAACAACCTATTCTGCTGAAAGGTTATCAGAGTTGTATGTTCAAGAGATAGTGCGTTTGCACGGAGTTCCTGTCACAATAGTTTCTGACAGAGGTCCTCAGTTTACGAGTCGTTTTTGGGAACAGTTACACAGAGCCTTAGGCACCAAGCTAAGGTTTAGTACGGCCTTTCATCCGCAGACTGATGGACAGTCGGAAAGGACCATACAAGCCTTAGAAGACCTGTTGCGAGCATGTGTTCTCCAGTTCACCGGAAGTTGGGATCTACACCTAAGCTTGATAGAGTTTGCCTATAACAATAGCTATCAGCATAGTATTGATATGGCACCTTATGAAGCCTTATATGGTAGACGTTGTAGATCACCCTTGTTTTGGTTTGAGACTGGTGAGCACCAGTTGTTAGGTCCTGACTTGGTGCAGCAAACCACGGAAAAGATTAAAGTTATACAACATAAGATTAAGACTGCTCAGGATAGGCAGAAATCTTATGTTAACAAACGTCGTAGACCCTTAGAGTTCCAGGTTGGAGACAGAGTGTATCTCAAGGTCTCACCTTGGAAAGGAGTCCTTCGTTTTGGAAGGAAAGGAAAGTTAGCTCCTAGATATATGGGGCCTTATCCAATCATTGAACGGATTGGAAAGGTAGCATATAAACTAGAACTTCCCCCAGAATTGTAGAGGTTACATCCTGTGTTTCACATTTCTATGTTGAAGAAATGTCACCCAGACACCGAGTCAGTTCTACAACCTATGGAGGTAGAATTGAATGATGACATATCCTATGAGGAGGGACCGGTGTCAATCCTTGATAAACGAATTAAAAAGTTAAAGAAGAAAGATATAAGTCTTATGAAAGTCCTCTGGAACCATCGTGGTGTTGAAGAAGCCACTTGGGAGTTAGAGGATGAGATGAGAAGGAAGTATCCTGCCCTTTTCTCGTAGTATGTTTTATCGATTTCGGGGACGAAATCCTTGTAAGGGGTGGATAATTTGTAACATCCCTGACCTGGGTTATGAGGCAACCCTAGGTGTTTTGCCTAAATATGTAATTAAATCTTTGTGATTAACTCTGAGCATGTAATTAAGTTTCTCAGAAACGTATATTTCAGTATTTGCTCCTTTTTATTTAAATTTGTAGCATTGTTTTGATATACAGGGACCTATGTGCAATTTACCCAATTTTAAAAAAAAAAATTAAAATAGAGGTCTATCTTATTCATCTTGCCCCTCAAGCAAGCCAAATCAAATCATCCGCATTACAAATGATCATCCGCGATCGACCCTTAAAGACAAAGAAAAAGAAATCATCCCATATGTCTTCTCCACATAAAAAATCCCGCTCAATCATCATAATGCCCCTCCCTCCAAGCCAGGTATCTACGCAGCCACTCCTCATCGCCAACCTTTATGCTATCTACCTCCCTTGTAGCATCTTCATCCTCAGTCTAGCTTGAATAGCCGACTCCACATGATTCGCTAACGGTCACCCTCACAGATGACATGTCCGAGCATATATCGTCGTTGTGTGCCCACGGTCTTGTAAGGACACCATCCCAAACTGGCTGTAAAAAATCACCGAAGTAGGGAGAGCGCAGGCGCCGACAGTCACCAGCTGCATCTTCCACCCATCTCGCTATGGTCTCATTCTGGTCGCCACCGGGTGTTCCGCCATCGATAGGGCTCGGTAGCGAGCGAGACGCCGACCTACGCAAGGGGCAGTCCTTCGCGACGTGTCCAACGGCCTTGCAACGGAAGCATCGAATCTGCGAGGAGCAGCTATCCCTCCAGTGGCCCTTCTGAAAGCATCGGAAGCATCTACACCTGGGTGAGGGGATTCTCCCTTTGGCCTTCCGGTGAAGGCTGCAGTCCCGCGCCAGATGACCGGGGGATCGACACCGGAAGCAGACCAGTTCCTCCCTGTAGCGAAACTGTGTGTGCCCTCGTCGCAAACAGCGGAAACATTTGACTCGATGGCAGCCCCGGTTGGGAGCCACCGTCTCCACCAAAGCCAAACTCACATCAGTAGCTCCGTTCCCTGACGATGACGCCATCATCGAGGATGCACCCGAGAGAGGAATACAGAAAAACCCCACCCAAACGCAGCCCCCAATGATGCCATCATCGCCAGCGACACCAGTGGAATCTGTCTCCGGCACAACCTCGACCACCTTGCCTGCATCATCTAGCATCAGAACTTCCACCGTCGCATTTGGCAACTCCGGACTCTCGGGGACGATCTGACCCGCCGAGGGATCACCATCCAAAACTTTGGTTCCCCACCTGCAAGGGAAAGAAGGGGAGTGGGTCCTCCGACCACCAGGGCCTCCATACCTGTAGCCACCTCAGCCTCATTCCCTTCTGCTGCCGTCGCCGTACCAGGCATGGACGACCCCTTGCCCAAAGCAAAACCACCGCCATTACCAGGCGCCGTGGGGGAGGGGATCTCCGTGCCACGATCCAGTGCTTCCGCCTGAAACCACTGATCTCGTAGAGCCAGGAAATGTGCTCGGAAGGGGGAGATAGATGGGGACAAGACAAGGTCGGCGTCACCCCTAAATCCACCATCGGACCCATTTCCGCCGGCAGCCTCAGACTCAGACATCGATGGAGATTCTCCTTTCACCGCCCAAAGCTCTTTTGCTTCATGTAAACGCGCCCTGAAGTCCGAAATCGAGAGTTTCGAGACGACGTTGGTCGCCGCCCCGCACTCGATAGCCCCCATCAGAGATCGTACTCAGGGACGCCGCTTTCAGAGGGTGCGAGGGGGAGGGGCGGCCCCCCTCACCGGCCGCCGCCACCTAGGGCAGAGCCGCCCTAGAAGTCGGCTTCACAAACAGTTGAAAGGGTTAGCTTGCAATTTGCACATGATGAGATGTTCCTCTGATGTTGAGACATCATGAGAATCTCTTTGGCAAAGTTTGAGGGATTTCCCAAGCTAGAGCACCAAGGTGCAGCTGTGGAAGCAATCCCAGGGCTTGAAACCCTAATTTGGGGTAAAATGCAATTTACCCAAATAAAGGGATGCAATTTGTAAAGAATGTCATATAAAGTATCTTTTTAGACTCTTGCCATCATTTAGAGAAGAAATGATGAGGAATTCACCTCAATTGAGTTATCAAGTTAAGAAATAGGCTTTGTGATTGAATAATCAGGGTATATGTGCAATATCCCTTTAAGTATGAACTTTATTATTAGATTGTTCTTCCTTGCCTTCTTTTCTATAACTTAAGATAAGGTTTGTCCTTAGAATAAAGAGGAAGGGACGAGCAATTAATAAAGGAAGGACTTAGTTGGAATTAAGGGAAACTTATGAACTAATGTTGAGAATCATACCCCTAGTATATATACACTCTACCTCTCAAGCAAAGAAATCTTTCCTTCGTGCATATCACTGTTTCCTCTTTGATTGGCCGACTAAGGACTGTCTTGGAGCTAAGGAGGACGACCAAGGGGTGCAAGGTAGGTTTAAACCCCTCTTCTTGCCTAATTCCATGGTTAGAACTTAAATTCAAGGTCATCTTCATGGCTAATTCTCGAAACCCTATCTTTCTAGCCGTCTCTTTTCATCCTTCCTTGGCATTTTCACCTTGGACAACCTATAAGAACTCAAGGACGCCATTAGAGCTTGGAGCTGGAAAGCTTGGAGCTCAAGAAGCAAGCTTTAGGTGGGTTTTATAACTCTAAACCTATGCTTTATTATGTACATCTCTATGTGCGGTTTGATGATAGCTCTTAGTATTTCCCTACTTTTCCCTGCTATTTTGCAAGCAAATCCATGGGATATTCATACTGTTCTTGAGCTAGGAGATGAAGGCGTGAAATCCAAGAAAACCCCACCGCTTTTCACTTCCTTAAACGGTCTCAAAAGTTTGCGCTCTCGGACTCAAGACCGCGAGGTGAGCAAACGGTCTCGAGACCGCGACAGGGCAAACGGTCTCAAGACCGTTTGGCCCCGTTGACCGAGTGTGGACCGTATAAGAAATATGTTCCTAATTATATAGGCGAATTACCCTCAAAATTTGGGAGACTAACTACAAAGGAATCGGGAGATATGACCTTTTTAAGTCACAACTTTAAATGAATTAATTGCTGATTTTCAAACGGTCTGAAATTGCCTTTTTGGGAAAACGGTCTCAAGACCGTGTAAGGTCGTTGACTAAGCTTTGACCGTATGATATTACTGTTCAAAATTATGTTAATGAACAACTCACCAAGTTTGATGGTCTAATTCCAACTGGGCTAAGAGTTGAAGGGTGATTACTAGGGATAACCCTAGGTGAAATCAGTACTGAAATTATGGTGACCTAATTAGGGTTTTTAGGGTGGATTGACCTAAACGGTCTCAAGACTGTTTGGGGGTCACCAAACGGTCTCAAGACCGCGAGGGAAATCAACCAAGACCATTTGGAGGTCTGGGGTCAAGATTTGTTGACCAATTGAAGGTACTTTTACACCAATTTACATTGCAATTAAATATTGATATAATCATCAACTCAATTTGTTCAACCTTGATGAATTTCCACTAGAATCCAAAAATTTGATGGGCAAACGGTCTCAAGACCGTTTGGAACTCATCCAAACGGTCTCAAGACCGAGAGGACAATCACCCAAGACCGTTTGAAGGTCTAGGGTTGAGTAATTTGACCAATTGAGGACCCAATTGCAAATAAGTTATCAATTTAATCAAAATTCTGTTTTGTGGTTCAATCATGGTTCAACCCCTATCAAATCACCTTAGACTTTGATGAAATCTTGGGCAAACGGTCTTAAGACCATGTGGGGTCCACCCACATGACCTAAAGACCGTTTGGGCCAAGTTTGGGCCCAATTGGAGCTCAATTGAAGAGTTCAACCTTGTGTTGATGCACATTGTTGAGTGTTGATGGGTGAACATTGATAGACCCTAATTGAATCGACCTCAACCCTAATTGGTCAACCATTGAGGGTCAATTGAATGACCAAGTGGTCAAGCATAACCTTAGTTGACCCAATCCATAGGTGGTCAACATAGATTTGACCTTTTGAGGGCTTCAACATCGGATGACATCATCGATTGCTTTGTTGATCTTGTTGATCGACCAAGCGGCTGAGACCATGAGAGCCTCGCGGTGTCAAGACTGTGAGAGGGCTCGCGGTCTTAAGACCATGAGAGGGCTCGCGGTCTCAAGACCGTGAGAGGGCTCGCGGTCTCAAGACCGTGAGAGGGCTCGCGGTCTCAAGACCGAGAGGAGGCTCGCGGTCTCAAGACCGCGAAGGGGCTCGCGGTCCTGAGGTCAAACTAGCTAAACGGTCAACACCTCTTCGCGGACTCAACATCAAATTGATCTTCGCGGTCTCAACATTAACTTGAACCAATGGAAGGCTTCGCGGTCTTGAACCCTTGAAGAGGCTCGCGGTCTTGAAGCCTAAGGGGGCTCGCGGTCTTGGAGTTAGAAGGAGGCTCGCGGTCTTGGAAGGTCAAAGTGGGCAAACGGTCAACACTTTCAACCGGTCTCAATTCAATTGATGATTAATGATTGAAATCAATCAATGTGATTCAAGGTTGACTTCATTAAATCAAATGATGATATAAATGGTTCAATGTTGCCCTAATCAAACCCTAATGACAACCTAGGATTTTAAGGGGTTATTTGACTAAGGTTTTGACCATAATGATGATCAATGGGATGAATTACCAAAATACCCCTGAAGGGTCAATTAAGTTATACCTTGCTCAATTCAAACCCTAATTACATGAGAATGATGTTTTTAGTCATAATGACTCTATCCAACTTGATCTAGTCTAATGTTAGCATCAACCATTAGTATGATGAAAGAGAGAGTACTTCTAGAGAGAGAAAGTACCCTAGAGAGAGAAAGTAACTCTAAATCACATAATGGTGATGTTTTTGGCTATGTTAGCCTATGATGACTCAACCCAACCTGTTTTAGAGTGATGTTGACATCACCCAACATTATGATGAGAGAGAAAGTACTTCTAGAGAGAGAAAGTACTTCTAGAGAGAGAAAGTACCCTTTTTAAGTGGAAACTCAAGTAAAGCATCTCCAATGCACATAAGTGAGCATAATTAGGGTATGGTCCACCTGTGTGAGGTCATAGAAACCCTAATTATAATAAATGATGAACCTTTACCTAATCTAAGGGCATCAGTGAAGATGTTACTCATACATGATGATGTTATGAGTTCAATTCACCTTAATGTGAATAGTAAACCCTAATTCAAGGGTGATGACATGTAATGTGAATAGTAAACCCTAATTCAAGGGTAATGGCATGCTTTTGAATATTAAACTCTTATGACAAGAGTAGGAAGGATATTCCTCATTTTTGTATTACCTTTATAAGTTTTATTAACCATGCAGGTTCTGATATGAAGGTAATCATATCCAGGTATGGATGATGATGTTATATTCATTAAAGGCATGTTGTTAGCCTTATGAATAATTAAAGTAACAGGATGTCTTGTCAGTGGCATCCTATACTGATAATGGGCTGTGAGAGCCATGAATACCATCAAAGTCATACCTTAGAGATGACTTGTGATGAGGATAATGAGAAATGATGATTGATATGAGTTAGGCCTGTTACATTTAGTATTCTTCTTTTATAGCTGCTATGCTATTGTTATTGTTTGCAGAACAATGTATGTTGTTAAAGAATACTGAATGTACCTAACTAATCAAGTATAATGTAGAGCCCTGATCATAGATCCATCATTGTCAGAGATTAAGTGATGGTGAAACAGGTTTTCCTTAGGGAACTCCTGGAGCACATACTTTTGAGTATGTGGGGTACATGGATGTGTAGAACCTTACATCCTAGTGTAGGAAAGTAATGTAGATGTGGAATCCATCCATCCTTCACTATAGTTCCATACCGTATCAGTGGTAGGTAAACATGAAACCTCCTGATGACGAAGAAAGCACAGATATCCGTATCAGTGGTAGGTAAATATGAAACCTCCTGATGACGAAGAGAGTACAGAACGCCACTGTGACTCTAGAATAGCGAAGGACCAGTTTACCCTGGTGAGCTATAGTAGTAGAGACACGAGATGTCCTACAAGTGATCCTCTTACTGACTGAGGAAGGTGAAGGTCATGAGAATCTGGCTCTCTTAATGACCTATGTATGATACTGATGTGACTTCTCAGTGATCAGTTGGAGTATGAGTGGTAAGCCTCATCTCCACAGGGCATAATGTTGTTTGTAAAACATAATCAACCATATAGTATAACTTGTTAGAGATAACTCTGAGTTAGTTGATTGATGTTACATGGCAATAGTGTTTATATTCTCCATATCTCCTAAATGGTTGAGATCTTGTTATACCTGCAACTGTTACAGAATGCTTTGAAGGCTTTACTGCTTAAGATATTCTTTGATGTTATAATAAAGCTTCTGGCGAAGAGTTATAACTCTCGCTGGGACAATTATGTATAATTGTCTCACCCCGTAGACTTCAACTTTTTAGGTGGACGTCAGAGACGAAGGAACCGGCCTACAGGTGATCAGTCTCAACAGCAGTAGCACCAGGGGCAGCAGTAATCTCAGGTGGAGATTTGTCCTGCCATGTGGTGTAGTTAGAGTCAGTCCTATGTGTCCTCTGTACTCTCAGGTCTTGGAGTCTTTTGTATAGTGATCTTGAGATTTTGTATCTTGATGTATATAATTACTCGAGAAGTAATTATCTTGAGATGTAAACAGTTTATCTCTCTTTATGAAAGAAGCTTTTATGGATTCAAGCTCTTGTCACGAAAAGTTTTAATTTCCCGTGATTTTTGTCTTCTGCTGATTATCAATTCGCTTCCGCTAAGTTTTAATCGTGTTTATGTTATGGTTTGGAGATCAGAGCCCACATAAATAGTTAAAGGAGATAACACATCTTGCCATTTACCATGCAAAATAGCAAAACAATCATAATCATTCACACACAGATATATTGGACTAAAGTAACTATAGTAGGGCCAAGACACCACTGAGTCATTGGCCTATATATATTTTGGGTAGAAATAGCACACCCATGCCTCTTTATATATAAGGGTAGAAGTAGCACACCCTGGGCAGAAGTAGCACACCCTATTGGTTATGCATAAATGTCTATGGTAGTTAGCTATTCAAATTATCTAATATGCGTAAACTGAGTGGCAAGAAGAATCATTCATCATAAACATGTTGCAAGATTAAATCACATTAGAAGGTGGGTTCATTGACCCAATACATCATAGAAACTATAATCTCAAAAGAGAACAATAAGTTTCAAATGATAGAAGGTAATATTTCAACATATGGAGAAAAAAAAGTAAATTCCTAAGAGATGCCTCATTGTAAGAAAATTTAATCCAATTCATTCCCAATATTAAATAGGTAGGTGTACATACCTGGTCTTTACGACTAAAGGTCAACTCCATTAATACACTAGATAATTTTGTTCCGTGAATTAATTCTTTCATTCTAGAGACACATTAGATAAGTTGGTCAACCAAAGACAAACATGTGAATGCATTCCTAGTAAAAATATACATTTTGTAGTTAACCTAGTTATGATCACTTATAGACATATTAAGGGTTTGTATCTTATTAAGTGAAAATATGATCCATTTGACATCTACAGTAATTACAAAGATTTACATGTAGTCACTTAGGTAGGGATATGTATGTGGTACATGTGTGTTTTTACTAATAATCTATATTTCTGTAATATTGGTCTTGAAATGTTATTTTATCTCTAATATCATAGGTCACATATTATTCCTCACATGATATTTATCATGCATACTAATCTCTATATACATTATATTATCTAGTTCTAGATTTCCTTAAATACAAGCATATACTATATGGATACATGGGAACTAGTATTGTCCAAGGTAACATGTCATGTAGAATTTATTTCAAGGATATGGTGCCATGCCTACTCATATTTATGAAACCTTTTTTATTATACATTTTCTACCCTTATAACCACTTATATGAAAAATGATCTAATTTTATATCAAAATATTGCATTCGTTATAATGGATTTTTGAGAATATTTTTGTGTAGTATGTGTATAGGGTTTTAAATAGCAAGATGACTATTTAGTGGTGAGACCTTAGTTGCTTCCTTGGACTGATATTATATCTTAACTCTAGGTGTTAATACATCAACTTGGATATACTAATATGATAATTATCCAAAAAACTGAATACATGTCATTATCATAATAAGATGCCATGACATAGATACCATGAATATATCTAAGGGATTATCGAATATATCACTATAATATTATAGAAATATAGATCACTTGTTTACAAATATTTGTAGATATGATTGCACATATGATACAATTAGGTATAGATAAATCTTCTACTAGTCTACATAGCACATCTATGCTTCATGTGTTAAATTGTCCATCTAACTAACTGTTATGGATGATACAACTATATGAATATCTTCAAATTAGTAATTAAGAAGCATGCTTGACTCAACTAGAGGTGTCTGGACTCCATCATTTGCATGTTCAAAAGACTATCGATCATGTCTACCTCAATGTCTACCAGAGGATAAGGAAGGAAATCATCATTCCACCAGTTCCATGGGCTTTCCAGACCTATTTGGAGATCAAAGCAACTTTGAGGTTGATGGAGGAGACTTAGCAAGTTCTTCATAGGCTAACACATATGTTGGAACTGATCTCATGTGATCATGTAGTTAGATCTATAGAACCTCATCTCTGGGGATGGTCTAGTTTTAGAGTTTAGGTTCAGCAAGGCAGATATACT
Source organism: Alisma plantago-aquatica (assembly GCA_963693085.1). NCBI lineage: Eukaryota > Viridiplantae > Streptophyta > Magnoliopsida > Alismatales > Alismataceae > Alisma > Alisma plantago-aquatica. The sequence continues at coordinate 526,054,142 of OY856412.1, forward strand.
ATTAGTCTATGGAGTCTGTGTTGCACTTTGTTTCTCTATAGTCAGGTGAAGATTCTTGTGTGGGGTGAGGAGATGATGGAGTTGTAGATGAAGAGGATGGATGGACAATGTGTATTCATTCTCAAAAAGGGGAAGATGTTGTGCAGATCTAACTACCATCATCAACGGAAACACAGTATAGTCCGCGGTCATTGAGACATGGTTTTGATGAAATGACTAGATATCATGGTTAAAGAAGCATCAAGGGAGAGGGAATTCACATCATCCTAGCACCGTGATGTTGGAGGAGGTGAATGGATCCCTGTAAGCATGGGTTTGCTCCATCGTTTGCAAGTGATGAATGAAGAGTTGCATGTCGCTGATGTTGCAGAGGGTCTTGATGGGGAAGATGACTGACAAGGTGGTGGTTGCAAGTGGTGTTAGCAACAATGAGGTAGGGTACAAGTTGCCTCCTATAAACCAACAAAGGGGACATGATATGACATTGGATTTTCTGGGGCATTTGGGGTAGGTGGTGGTTCTAGGGCGCATAGGAATCTATGGTCTTGCAGGTTATTGTTGGCGAGTAAGTGGAGGAGGAGCAAACGGAGGAGGGGTGAGGGAGAAGAAGAGGAAGAAGAAGAAATAAGACAAGTGGATTGCGGATAGGGTTCTGAACACTATGTAGCAAGAGGGAAGGGGAGAAGAGGAGGCGGTGAAGAAGGGAGGCTACAATTCAGTAGTCCTTGTTGTTATTTGTAGAGAGGGTAAGATGGGTGTAAGGAATCAGGAAGAACAACCATCAGGCGACATGTGTTCCACAACGCCAAAGTCACACAGTGAAGATAGAGAAGGAAAGGCACGAGAATTATAGGAAAAAGTAATGAATGCCCAATGGCAACTAATGTATATTATAGGAGGTTATATGTACATTCATATTAGAATTTCTATTAATTAATTGAATGGTCAAACAGACTCTAGTTGGTACAAATATTGAAGGGTATGCTATTTAAAGAGGGAGGAGGTAAGTTTTTGACTTCAATTTCTCCTTTTGTAAAGGTTTTATGGTTAATTTTTTCTATTTGTATATCAAACATTCATTTAATGCATTTCTTAATAATTTTAACGCAATATTCAGATTTATTGAATTCCTTACATCCATGAGACTTAGGGTGAGTCTAGATCCCTAATTAATTGATTAATATAATTAACTCCTAATAGAAGACTCAATGGATTAATTACTTTTAACTCAAATAAAGGCGATATGTTGAAATATTGTATTTTTCTTGGCTCCAAATATTTTGAATTAATCTATTTTAATGAAAAAAAATCTAATTCTAACAAAATTAAAAAAGGACCTAAAAGAAGGGAGGATTAGGCTGTGACCCTAGATTTGGGTATGTTACAAGATAAGTTTGAAATCAAGCCAATCACCACTCTGGTGAGCCCTTCCTTTCTTTGAGATCATCTGAAAGTGCAAGTTGAAGTTCTACTTGACCCCAACACATATAAATAGATCTTTGGATCATTACAATAATTGACCATAACTAGACCATACATCACCAATGAAGTTGAACATGGCCTATCAATTTCTTCAATCTCCTACTAAACTCACAAGATTTTGGTATTGTATAATACATCAAAGGCACTACACATATGGAAGTCCAAATTCACCGTGATGTGTGTCATTCAGTTACAACTTACTTAGATGTAGATTAGGGATGGTTCCCTCTCACTCAAAGAAGAATAAGTGGATATTATGTTTTCTTAGGAAGAACATACGTGTCATAGTCATCAAAGAAGCAAACAAGTGTTGCTAAATCAAGTACAAAAGTTGAACATAGATCATTGTCCATTACTACTGCTAAGTTGACTTGGTTTTCTCAACTATTTTATTACATTCATCTTTTCAGTCTCAGCCAACAACTCTCGTATGTGACATACTCTCACCAAGCATATTGAACTTGACTATCATTATGTTTGTGAGAAAGTTGTATTAGGACATATCATCACCAAGTTTGTGTGTTCAAAGGAACAGATCGATGATATCCTTACAAAATCTATCTAGAGGCACATCATCAACTATTTGATTAACAAACTAGAACTTCGATTATCTCATCACCAGATTGGGGGGGGGTGTTAGAATAACATATAATCATCATAATATATGTAATATTCTATTTGATGTTTACCAATGAGAATCATGTGCCCTCTCCCCTTTGAGAATCATGTGCCCTCTCCCCTTTCTTCATCTCCCTCTATGTTTAAGGGGATGCCAAGAAAATCTTTTCCTCCATCATTTTATTCTTTTCCTGTCACTACCCTAAGTGAAAAATACACTATAAAATGTTATTGACACTATAAATAACATTGGTGTCCACATGAGATGTGGTGAGCGACACCCTTCCCCGTTCCTCTCAGTTAGTTTCAAGAATTCCATAGTGCCTTCTCTCCCTCTTCCTCTAAAATAGATATTTAAACTCAAAATTGGTGGTTAATTTTCATGTCAAGTCTAGACCCTTATTCAATAAATGCCAAGCATAACTTATGACTAATAAAAGCAGACAAAGTTACTAGGCCAAGATAAAACATAATCATGAAAATATCATATTTAAATAATGCATGGTGAAAGTTTTTTAAAGATTTTTTTCATAGTAAATTCTTGACTATTTTCCCATTGTATGATCGCTTCATATAAGTTTTTTTGAAAATTTTCTCACAAAAATTGAAAAATATAAATACTCAATATCTCTCACATAAGGAGTTACATATAGATAGATAGAGTGTGAGAGAATGATGGATATATAGATAAATAGATTTATAAACAGAAAGATTGTTATAACCTCAAATTTCTGAAAATATAATGTAAAAGGCTTTTCTCTTTTAATGACTAAATGAGATCTTTTTCTTTGAATGGTGATGACTTTCGTGTGAGATGGCTTTGATTTTTTGATTGTGGGCCTTAGAGGCCATAAAGCCCAATTGAAAAGAAAAAGGAATTAACAAGGAAAAGAAATTGAATAATAAAAGGGAAATATGAGAAACTGATAATTAAAAGAAGATAATGCTAAACTAATATTCCCCAACATGGGAATTCGTGCCTTTGGGTTTCCTTGAGGTCCAAGGGACCCAAATTAATAAGATAAAGGCAAAAGGAATAAGGATATGAATTAATTGGGAGTATTTAATAAGAAATCTTGGGAGAGAAGAAATCCTATTCATATATTGCTTTTTGATTCCCAATTTTCGTTCAGGGATAGAAAATATTAAAAGGAACTTTCCTTTAAATTTTGAGACCAATCAGAGTTATATATTGAGAGATATTAATTTTACAAGATATAGCCTTTTTGGGAATTTTCCTGAATTAAAAATATAAATGGGTTTTTGTTTCCTTAGAACGCGAGCAATCCAGCCCGTTGGATCTTGATCCAACGGCGGATGCTCATCGTCTAAGTCCCGCTGGGACTAGGACTCTGTGTGGATACAGGGGGAGTTTCCCCTTTGATTTTCTCGGAATCCAGGGAACCTCATCACCTAATAATAATCCCTTTAGGTTCGGGAGATAGAATCGCGAAAGATCGACCCATTTTTTTCTCTGAGTTTCGTCGCCGTTTGAGAAAATGCCCAACTGGGCAGGTATAGGCCTCGACCCTATAAATAGGGGAGGGTGATGGAGGGCACCAACATCACATCTTGATAGCCAAAACTCTGCGGCGGAGCTCCAGGAACTCGTTCGTGGGTTCAATTGCACCTAATCCCTTGATCCTGACCCTCGTCGGCATCACGAGCCCTGCCGGAGTCCGACGACTTGGAGGCGGCGTCGACGTGCGTTCGACAAGGAATTGAGCCCCGGAGCAACTTTGGTTGAAAGAGGCGAAGCTCCCTGTGCCCTCATCCCGCTCGCAGGAAGGCTAGAACTCGAAGTCAACTCAAACGGTTGACTGTCGAAGGAGCTGACATCGCGCGAGATCAAGGAAGGAGACGAAGAGCAGAATTACTAATCTGCCCTCCGCGTTCCCGTGAACTGGTAAGGACATTTCAGTCGTTTTCTCGCTTACAGTGCTGTTAAGGGCGCGCGCGATCATGGCCGATGGATCCTGAGTGGACCACCGGACCATTGATCGTGCGGTCCGCGTTTTTCTTAAATCAATTATTAATTCGATAAAAAGGATTTATCTTAGAAAATTTATATCTAGAGCTAGGAGGCTCGTATGGAAAAACTCAATACATGAAAAATGATCAGAAAAATATGAGGGATTTAATAAAAATAGTTTGAGACCCTGAATCTGACTCGTTTTGTAAAAGTATATATCTAGAATAAGAAAAAGAGTTAATTTGGGGATAAAAACCCTAATTGTTGATAAAAAGGGTAATTAGTCTTGCAATTAAGATAATTCGAAGATGGTTAACTTATTTTCTATTTTAGATATTTATTAACCTGTTTTGATGATAGAATTACAAGTTTAGGGTTTTATGACTCCATATGTGGATTAAAGGTTGGAAACCCTGATTTAGAAAAAGAAATGATGAAGTAATTCGAAATTAGGAATTATTGGAATAAGTCTGATCCTAGGAATCCTAATAGTTGATAAAGCAAGAAAATTAGGGTTTGAGGTATAATTTAATAAAAGGAATGTAAAAGCAATGAAAAAGAGATGAAACCCTAATTATGGTTGAAACCCTAAAAAGGACAATTAACCTAGGGAAACCTTAGTATTATTGAATTATCATGACATGATTAATAATAGAGGAATTAAATGTATTTTTCAGGAAATTGTGTGTGTGCTTGCTTGATTTCCTGGTTGATTAAATTAGTTCTGCATTCAAGTCCTCATTAACAGGTATGTGGTTAAATATGAGTAACCGCTTTAGTTTCCCGAAAGATTCCCGAATGTTTAATCGCATTGAATGCAACTAACTGTTTGGATGTTCATATTGCAATTATAAAGTGACTGTGATTATCACCATTTAATATAAATGTGTAAATCCCGCACCTACATGCCACCCTGATGGAAGATGTCATAAAGGTCAGGCCCAGGAGGGTAGACCAATGGGCACCTTGAGAGGTGACCCTATACACCAAGCTCGGGAATGAGAAGGTGATTGATGAGGCAAGACTAAGGAGCACTATGAGAGGTGACTCCCAGGCACCAAGCTCGGGATTGAGAAGGTGGCCTTAAGTCAAATCCAGGGTTAGGGCAAAAGCGGTGGGATTGTCACTTGGAAAATGTAAATTGACTTGTTAATTACCTTGATTGCAATAGTTACATTGTTAAACTTATTTGTGAGATTTTGATTGCCCCCACATACCAGCAATTGCTGATCGATGTTTTGTTTGTCGGCGTTTTAGGTATAACCCTGAAAGTACAAACAGTAAAGTGACACATCTGGAAAGTAAGAATAAAGTACAAGGAGGATTAGATAGAGGATTTACATTCTGGGATAGATAGTTTCCCAAAGTTTCAAAAAGGTAAATAAAGTTTAAATTTTTACTGCCAATACTCAGTTTAGTAGTAGAATTTACTAATTATAAATGATTATTTGCTGAACCTTTGATCCTGTAAATTGATTAACGATTCCGACCTTTGGGTCTCCCTTAATTGGGGGTTACCGGGAGGCGGGGTCGTTACAATTGGTATCAGAGCATAGGTTCTCCATCTAATCATTAATAATTATTAAATTTTACAAATTCCATAGAACCGAGGGTGTTATTAGAGGATTTTCCGAAAGACTGAGGTGTCTAGAAAAGGATCACATCCGGGGGCTGGCAAAGTTTTCCTGCGCACCGCTAGTCGGAATACGAGGACTCCCGGATCGTGTGACTGCCTGGCCGATGTCTTAGGTTAAAACTCGAAATAAGATACCTTTAGGACTCTCTCATCTTATTCATCCCTTCTCAACTCAAATTCTCTTAAGGACTTTAAGGATTAGGGTTTTCTCTCTCTTCCTCACCCTCATGTGGTATGGGTTAAGATTGATAAGGTCTAAGGGATCCTCCACCAAATTAATAAAAGATACGTAAGTAAGATGTCATTTGCACAAGTGTAATAGTTTAAAAGTAAACTAAAAGTCTGTTCGTGTGCAGATGGCTCGTACCAAAGTGGTGGCCATCCCTTTTTCCACCAGCGATGGTGGACCACCCCACAAGGAGAATGGATCCTCCCAGAAGAGGAAGCGAAATCATTGAGAGACCTCAAAGAAGAGAAAGAGACCAGAGGGAGTTGGGGCACCCAACCCTGAACCAATGCCCGACAGCAACCGAGAGCCAGGGGAAGGACTAGAGTACGAGGAGTACCAGATGCATGAAGAGGAAGCCCAAATGGAGGAGGACCAGCCTGGTGGTCCAGAACCAGCCATGGTGGTTCATACAACAGATGCAGTTTGGATGGAACAACAAAAGCAATTGACCGAAGCTATCCGTGCTCTGGCCCTTAGAGACATAGCTCGAGATGAGAATGGTGAGCCACTTTCAGTTCGTCCTCGATTGGGAGCCACCATTCTGGACTTCGTCAAGCTGAACGTTGAAAAGTTCTGGGGAGAAGATAAGACGGAAGTGGTCGACAAGGCGGAAGCTTGGCTGCTTGTAGTCGAGAACGGATTCCGGATGCTTGAGGTGCAGCCGAATAAGAAGGTTCTGTTTGCTACTCACCTTTTAGAAGGTGCAACCAAGATATGGTGGGAGAACCACATCACGGGAAGGGACCTAAGTGAGGAACCGATGGCGTGGACCGACTTCAAGACCATCTTCACCACCAGATTCCTCCCCATCTCAGCAAGGAAAGAGAAAGAGATGGAGTTCATGAGCATGACTCAAGGAAGTTCTTTAGTTGCAGATTTTGGTCGCAGGTTCCGCCTCCTGGAACGCTTTGGGCATATGTTGGACGAAGAGAGGAGGGTGGACCACTTCATGGAACGTCTACATCCTGCCATCAAGCCTCATGTGATGGCTAGTAAGCCAAAGACCTTTGCTGAAGCCTATAATACCGCCTTAGACATGGAAAGGACAGTGATGCCTACACAAAACCAATCCAGAGGATACTTGGGCTTCACTAAAGGAGTTCAAGGCCAGAGGAATGAACACCGAAAGGGGCAAGGACGCAACCACAACAAGAACAAGCACGGGCACAAGGGCAAGTCGCGTGGTCGCCTCCAGCAGTGTCGCACCTGTGGACGGGCACATCCTGGGAAATGTCGCTTTGAGAAGAAGGTGTGTTTCAGATGTCAGCAAGAGGGACACTTCATCGCCAACTGCCCTCAGCCTGACCCAAGGGGACCTTTGGGGTCACAACCTGTAGCAGCACAGCCAGTAGCTGCAGCACCCCCTGTAGGAGTACCAGCCAGAGTACCACCAGCTGGAGAGAGAAGACAGGGTAGAGTGTTTGCCATCGACAATGAAGAAGCTCAGGCGAATGCTAATAAGTTGATTGAGGGTAATAACCCATAGAGTTTTTTTCTTTTAGTTCAGTAGACCATGTAGTAGCTTTCTGATATGGAATAACTTTGTAGGCTTGTTGGAAGTCATGGGACAAAATGTAAAAGCACTTTTTGATTCTGGATCTACTAATACTTTTATTTCGAGAAATCTGGCAACTATGCTTGGTTTGGATATCAAGGATTTGGGTTATGTTTTGGATGTCCCAACCCCGAGTGGTCGTATTTATACCTTTCTTTTGAAAACCCCTATCTTGCCAGTAAAGTACCTGAACCATGAGCTTCCCACTGACTTCATCCTTCTTGATATGAATGATTTTGATGTAATCATCGGGATGGACTGGCTTTCCACCTATAGGGCCCAGATTGACTGTAGATGGAAGAAGATTCTCATTACAAAGACCGGCTATCCACGCTTCACCATTCGAGGAAGGAAAGATGCGATGACCAGTCTGTACATATCTACTTTGAAAGCTGAACAGATGCTATCCAAGGGTTGTCGAGCCTACCTAGCCATAGTTACCGTACCCGAGGTTAAGGGGCAATCCTTAGAGGACATAGAGGTGGTTCAGGAGTACGCGGATGTGTTTCCAGATGATCTATCAGGGATTCCCCCTGAGAGGGAGGTAGACTTCTCGATTGAGTTAGCTCCTGGGACTAACCCCATATCTAAGGCGCCCTATAGAATGGCCCCTGCTGAGTTGCTTGAGTTGAAAACCCAATTGCAAGAGTTGTTGGATAAGGGGTTTATCCGACCCAGTACCTCACCATGGGGAGCACCGGTCCTCTTTGTGAAAAAGAAGGATGGGTCGCTTCAGATGTGTATTGATTATCGGATGATCAATCAGGCAACCATTAAGAATAAGTATCCTTTACCCAGAATAGATGACCTCTTTGACCAACTCAAATCAGCTAGAGTCTGTTCCAAAATCGATTTGAGATCAGGATATCACCAGGTGAGGGTGAGGAGTGAGGATATATCCAAAACGGCTTTCAGAACCCGTTATGGCCACTATGAGTTTGTGGTCATGCCGTTTGGATTATCCAATGCACCGAGTGTCTTTATGAACCTCATGAACAGTGTGTTCCAACCCTTCCTTGACTCTTTTGTGATAGTGTTCATAGATGATATTTTGGTGTACTCAGATGACCTAGCCCAACACCGTGACCACCTGGGTAGAGTCCTTGATATCCTGAGAAAGCATAAGTTTTTCGGAAAGTTCTCGAAATGTGAGTTTTGGTTGGACCGAGTCATGTTTCTTGGACACATCATCTCAGGAGGAACGATCGCCGTAGATCCAGCCAAAGTATCGGCAGTTCGAGAATGGCCGGCACCGAAGAACCCCTCCGAGATTCACAGCTTCCTGGGGTTGGCCGGATACTACCGTCGCTTCATCAAGGATTTCTCCAAGACTGCCCTACCGCTGACCATGTTGACTCGAAAGGATGTGAAGTTCGTGTGGTCTGAAGTATGTGAAGCTCGATTCCAGGAATTGAAGGAGAAGCTGACTACCGCACCTGTGTTGACTCTGCCTTCTGGAAATGAAGGATTCATGATATTCACCAATGCATCCAAGATGGGACTTGGCTATGTGTTGGAACAAGATCGGCATGTGATTGCATATGCTTCCCGACAGCTCAAGCCAAATGAGGTGAATTACCCAACACATGACCTGGAATTAGCTGCTATCATTCATGCCTTGAAGATATGGCGACACTACCTGTACGGTGCTACCTTTGAGATCTTCACCGACCACAAAAGCTTGAAGTACATGTTGACACAGAAGGACCTGAACCTACGACAACGACGGTGGATGGAGTACATGAAGGATTACAACTTCTCCATTGCCTACCATCCTGGTAAGGCGAACGTCGTAGCTGATGCTCTAAGTCGGAAGCAGATCAAGTGTGCAGCTATCCTGTCCAGTCAATGGAAAAGTTTAGAGGAACTTGCGGAATGGACTCCACAACTGCTTGAGGACCGAGTTCGGTTGGCTAATATCCAGATTCAATCTGAGTTGTTGAGTGAGGTCATAGCAGCACAGTTGACCAGTGGAGAGCTTGATAAGATGAAAGGTTTGCTGATGAAGCCACAGACCCATCTATCTGTGGGAGTAGACGGAGGAATAAGGTTTGAGAATTGCATTTGGATTCCTGCGGATTCAACCATAAAAGAGAAAATCCTGCAAGAGGCACATGGATCCAAATACACGGTACACCCAGGAACTACTAAGATGTACAAGGACCTACAACGGTTTTTCTGGTGGCCAGGAATGAAGAAAGACATTGCGTCATGGGTGGCTAGTTGTCTTACGTGCCAGATGGTGAAGGCTGAACACCAGCGACCCGATGGACTTTTACACTCAATAGAGATTCCAGAGTGGGGAGCAGATCACCATGGATTTTGTGGTGGGTCTACCCCAGACCAAGAGGGGTCATGATGCGATATGGGTCATGGTAGATCGTCTTACCAAGTCCGCACACTTCCTTGCCTTGAAGACAACAGCTAAGGTGTCAGACCTAGCTGAGCTGTACATTAGAGAGATAGTGCGTTTGCATGGTGTACCAGGATCGATCATCTCTGATTGAGATCCCAAGTTTACTTCCAAGTTGTGGAAGCAGGTTCAAGAGGAGCTTGGTACAAGGTTAAAGTTTAGTACCGCATATCACCCCCAAACAGATGGACAGTCAGAAAGGACGATCCAGACATTAGAAGATCTTCTGAGAGCTTGTGTGCTCGATTGGGGTGGCTCATGGGAGCAATACTTACCGTTAGCAGAGTTTGCTTATAACAACAGCTACCAAGCCAGTATCGGGATGCCTCCGTATGAAGCTTTGTATGGGAGACCGTGTCGGTCACCACTTCACTGGGATGATGTGGGTGAGAGGACCTTGTTGAGGTCAGATGAGCTCCAAGTGTATGCTGATAAAGTGGCTTTGATCAAGCAAAGGCTAAAGAGAGCCCAGGATCGACAGAAGTCGTATGTTGATGCAAAGCGGACTGATGTGCATTTCACTGTGGGAGATCATGTGTTTCTGAAAATCCGACCGCTCCGAGCTATAGCTAAGAATAGAGGAAAGTTGAGTCCCTGATATGTGGGTCCGTTTGAGGTGTTAGAACGGATTGGTGAAGCTGCATACCGTTTGGCATTACCCCCTCAGTATAGCATGATGCATGATGTGTTTCACGTGTCTAACCTGAAGCGTTATGTGCAAGATCCGAGCCATGTGCTGAGCATTGAACCTATTGAGCTTCAAGGGAAGCTGACTTATCCTGAGTCACCTTTGCGGATTTTAGATACCAAGGTGAGAGAACTCAGATGCAAGAATATAGAGATGGTAAAGGTTCTTTGGAAGCACCATGGAGAGGATGAGGCCACATGGGAGCTAAAGGCAGACATGGAGAAAACATACCCTGAATTGTTTGTTTGATTGATTGTTTGAATTTTGAGGACAAAATTCCTATAAGGAGGGGAGGATGTTATAACCTCAAATTTCTAAAAATATAATGTAAAAGGATTTTCTCTTTTAATGACTAAATGAGATCTTTTTCTTTGAATGGTGATGACTTTCGTGTGAGATGGCTTTGATTGTTTGATTGTGGGCCTTAGAGGCCATAAAGCCCAATTGTAAAGAAAAAGGAATTAACAAGGAAAAGAAATTGAATAATAAAAGGGAAATATGAGAAACTGATAATTAAAAGAAGATAATGCTAAACTAATATTCCCCAATATGGGAATTCGTGCCTTTGGGTTTCCTTGAGGTCCAAGGGACCCAAATTAATAAGATAAAGGCAAAAGGAATAAGGATATGAATTAATTGGGAGTATTTAATAAGAAATCTTGGGAGAGAAGAAATCCTATTCATATATTGCTTTTTGATTCCCAATTTTCGTTCAGGGATAGAAAATATTAAAAGGAACTTTCCTTTAAATTTTGAGACCAATCAGAGTTATATATTGAGAGATATTAATTTTACAAGATATAGCCTTTTTGGGAATTTTCCTGAATTAAAAATATAAATGGGTTTTTGTTTCCTTAGAACGCGAGCAATCCAGCCCGTTGGATCTTGATCCAACGGCGGATGCTCATCGTCTAAGTCCCGCTGGGACTAGGACTCTGCGTGCATACAGGGGGAGTTTCCCCTTTGATTTTCTCGGAATCCAGGGAACCTCATCACCTAATAATAATCCCTTTAGGTTCGGGAGATAGAATCGCGCAAGATCGGCCCATTTTTTCTCTGAGTTTCGTCGCCGTTTGAGAAAACGCCCAACTGGGCAGGTATAGGCCTCGACCCTATAAATAGGGGAGGGCGATGGAGGGCACCAACATCACATCTTGATAGCCAAAACGCTGCGGCGGAGCTCCAGGAACTCGTTCGTGGGTTCAATTGCACCTAAGCCCTTGATCCTGACCCTCGTCGGCATCACGAGCCCTGCCGGAGTCCGACGACTTGGAGGCGGCGTCGACGTGCGTTCGGCAAGGAATTGAGCCCCGGAGCAACTTCGGTTGAAAGAGGCGAAGCTCCCTGTGCCCTCATCCCGCTCGCAGGAAGGCTAGAACTCGAAGTCAACTCAAACGGTTGACTGTCGAAGGAGCTGACCTCGCGCGAGATCAAGGAAGGAGACGAAGAGCAGAATTACCAATCTGCCCTTCGCGTTCCCGTGAACTGGTAAGGACATTTCAGTCCTTTTCTCGCTTACATCGCTGTTAAGGGCGCGTGCGATCATGGCCGATGGATCCTGAGTGGACCACCGGACCATTGATCGTGCGGTCCGCGTTTTTCTTAAATCAATTATTAATTGGATAAAAAGGATTTATCTTAGAAAATTTATATCTAGAGCTAGGAGGCTCGTATGGAAAAACTCAATCATGAAAAATGATCAGAAAAATATGAGGGATTTAATAAAAATAGTTTGAGACCCTGAATCTGACTCGTTTTGTAAAAGTATATATCTAGAATAAGAAAAAGAGTTAATTTGGGGATAAAAACCCTAATTGTTGATAAAAAGGGTAATTAGTCTTGCAATTAAGATAATTCGAAGATGGTTAACTTATTTTCTGTTTTAGATAGTTATTAACCTATTTTTATGATAGAATTACAAGTTTAGGGTTTTATGACTCCATATGTGGATTAAAGGTTAGAAACCCTGATTTAGAAAAAGAAATGATGAAGTAATTCGAAATTAGGAATTATTGGAATAAGTCTGATCCTAGGAATCCTAATAGTTGATAAAGCAAGAAAATTAGGGTTTGAGGTATAATTTAATAAAAGGAATGTAAAAGCAATAAAAAAGAGATGAAACCCTAATTATGGTTGAAACCCTAAAAAGGACAATTAACCTAGGGAAACCTTAGTATTATTGAATTATCATGACATGATTAATAATAGAGGAATTAAATGTATTTTTCAGGAAATTGTGTGTGTGCTTGCTTGATTTCTTGGTTGATTAAATTAGTTCTGCATTCAAGTCCTCATTAACAGGTATGTGGTTAAATATGAGTAACCGCTTTAGTTTCCCGAAAGATTCCTGAATGTTTAATCGCATTGAATGCAACTAACTGTTTGGATGTTCATATTGCAATTATAAAGTGACTATGATTATCACCATTTAATATAAATGTGTAAATCCCGCACCTACATGCCACCCTGATGGAAGATGTCATAAAGGTCAGGCCCAGGAGGGTAGACCAATGGGCACCTTGAGAGGTGACCCTATACACCAAGCTCGGGAATGAGAAGGTGATTGATGAGGCAAGACTAAGGAGAACTATGAGAGGTGACTCCCAGGCACCAAGCTCAGGATTGAGAAGGTGGCCTTAAGTCAAATCCAGGGTTAGGGCAAAAGCGGTGGGGATTGTCACTTGGAAAATGTAAATTGACTTGTTAATTACCTTGATTGCAATAGTTACATTGTTAAACTTATTTGTGAGATTTTGATTGCCCCCACATACCAGCAATTGCTGATCAATGTTTTGTTTGTCGGCATTTTAGGTATAACCCTGAAAGTACAAACAGTAAAGTGACACATCTGGAAAGTAAGAATAAAGTACAAGGAGGATTAGATAGAGGATTTACATTCTGGGATAGATAGTTTCCCAAAGTTTCAAAAAGGTAAATAAAGTTTCAATTTTTACTGCCAATACTCAGTTTAGTAGTAGAATTTACTAATTATAAATGATTATTTGCTGAACCTTTGATCCTGTAAATTGATTAACGATTCCGACCTTTGGGTCTCCCTTAATTGGGGGTTACCGGGAGGCGGGGTCGTTACAAAGATAGAGAGAGATAACCTGAAGAACAAGTTTCACATATGTTTACATATCTCTCATTCATTCTTGTACCATGAATACCAAAAAATATGCATTCATATTCCAATTCTCATCACTTATATCAAGGTCAGATTTAGGTATAACCCAATTCCACTCTTTACCATATATACATTATCCCCTTCCTTCCATTCTTAAAATTTTCATTTTTCATTCTATCTAGTTAGTTGTTGTTGAATATGAAGTAAAAGGGGATCCAATTGTTATTGTTATTGAAATCTTTTAATGATCTTACTTAGCATAATCATGTTATGTGTCACAAATTCATCTCAACCAGAAGTTCAATTTGATTCTTGTTGCATAAAATCCTCTTTATGAGATTCAAACATAGGGTTACATGCTTAGTGTAGATATATAATTAGTTAGTTAATGTTATGGTCCTATGGATATATGTGAAAATTCCCCATGCTTGGTGGCCGTTTCTATAATTTACACATAGCATGCTTTGCTCTTATGTTTTCTCTCTTGATTAAGTTTTGTTTGAAGACCTTGGTTTATTTAGAAACTTCCCTAACCATCTAGGTTGTGGAAATATATTGGTCGATCACAATGTCATCAGTGCCATATTGTTAAGTTTGCATTGGTAGTTGATTCTTCTACCTATGGATACAGGGTGTATGGGGATAGATTGATGCAAGTTGGAGATCTTTGTTGGACACTAAAGTTCTAGTGGTAGTTGAATCTAATGTCTATCAATGAGAAGTGGATTTCTACTAATCAATGTGATACTTGGTGGCTTTTGATAGATAGAAACCTTGGATCGGTGTGTATTTATGAAGACCCTACCTACCACATGTCGATGAGTTTTCTGTGATGTGTACAAATAAAGATCCATGTCTACAAACTGACGATGAGGACTATCTGGATCTTATATTGTTATTCATCAATGAATCTTATACTATTGTCTACTAGTGATATTTTGGGGGACATTCACTGATGATTTCACTAGCTGATGAAGCCAGTAGTGTAAAGACCGATGGCTCAAAATATTTAACTATTCATACTCTTTCCTCTTCTCTTCCCTTTAGGGATATAAATGCCCCCATTTCTCCTCCTCCTTTTCCTCAATTGCATGAGTTTAATGTGAAGAACTGGATCACTTGTGATTCATCATCAGTTGACGAAAATTGATGAGATTTTTACTTCCATACCATTGAAGAAACATGTTGTATGCTCTTACTTTTTCTTCTTTGAATATTGATCGATCTCCTTACATCTTTTAAACCTAGATCCATGTAAGTGATCCTCTCATCTTCCAATTATCATGATGATCCTTCATTGTCTTCTCCTTTAAACTTTGTTCATGCTGACTAGCACATGTTCAGTCAAAAAACTAGTTGACTGAGTCACTTCCGGTCGACAAATGTTTGACCTAGGAACTTTCCAGAATGGAAATTTGTTATAATCGAACTCTATCAATTGAACCCAAATTTATTTCGTCCAAACATCTAGTTGACCGCTTAGAAACCTCTAAACACTCCCCAAAGATGTCCTAGGAACTTGTAAACCAATCCTATAAATAGTAGTGGTCTAGGGACACCCCAATACACGCTTGCATACTTGAATATAATATATCTTGAGAAAATAGAGTTGTAGCATCCCACATGCAAATCATTCACAATTGTCTTTTTTGTATCCTTTCCTTAGCTTATCCTACCACCACTCAAACTTGATACATTCTTCTTGGTTTGGTCCATAAGCTTGATTCGTAAAGACAATGTGGAGATTACTTGGTTTATTCTTTTCTCCCATCTTAATTCTACTATTGTGTAACTATGATTGGACTACTTCAAGAGGAGAAGGTTATCTAGGATTCCATAATAGAAGGTGCTCTTCCTTTATATGTCAAAGAAGAGGTGGCATTTTGGTTCTCTTCCTCATCTATCAGTGCTTTGGGAGTCTGTAAAAGAAGATATGGCATCCGATTCTCTTCCTCATCCATCGATTCCTTAGAGTCCGTAAAAGAAGAGGTTTGGTTGGTGCTCTTCCATGGCCAATAAAGAAGAGGGTTTAATTACAACAACTGTTTTGTAATTTTTCCTCACAAATAAATTAATAAAATTATTTGTTGCAAATCCTAGTTGGCAACAACTAGGTAGAGGACTCACGTCATAGATGGAAGCACTCTAAATTTTGTCTCATATTTGGTTACTTTCTTATCACTTTTATTTGTTAAAATATTTTATAAATCTCTATTCACCCCTCAATATCTTTTCATTTGGTATCAAAGTAGTTCTTCAAGGAGCCCTTACAGGTCATCAAGAATGGGGGAAGGCATACTTGACAACCTCAACATTTAAGGCACACACGCTAACAAACCACCAATATTTGATGGGTAAAACTACACCTACTAGAATAGGAAGATGTTGTTTATTTTCAAGTATTAAGTTTTGATCTTTGGAAAATGATCGCCAAATCCTACAAAATTCCAACAATCAAACTGTAACAACAGGATGTGGAAACAGTAAAACAAGCAACATTAAATGAAAAGGCTATAAATAAACTTTTTTGTTCTTTATCCCCAAGATAATTTAATCGCATATCTACTTGTGATACCGCTTATGAAATATGGTATAAACTTTCAATAACTCATGAGGGTATTATACAAGTGAATAATACTAAGATTGGCATGTTAAAACAATAGTTTGAATTGTTTCTCTTGCAACCTAATGAAAGTATTACAGAAATGTATGCTAGATTTTCTGACATTATAAACAGCCTAAGTGCCTTGGGGAAGAATATAAGTGAGGAAGATTAAGTATCCAAGATACTTAGATCGTTACCTACAAGATAGAAATCAAAAGTCACCTATATTAAAGAATCCAACGATCTTACAACACTTAAGATGGAGGAACTCATTGGAAATCTAGAAACACATGAAGTTACTCTAGAAGAAGAAGAAAAGATATAAAAAAGGAAAGAAGAATGACATCACTCTTAAAGCTACCTCCAAGGTATCATCAAGAAATGTCACTCCATAAAGTAGTGACATAAGCAACAACAATGAGGAAAATACTCTAATTCTAAACGGTAAGAAATATAAATGTATTTGTTCATCCAAGTGTTTTGAATGTAAAAAGAATGGCCACTTAGCAAAATGACTGCTTAAAACTTAAGAAGAAGAATCCCTCATCCAAGAAGAAAGGGAAGGGAGAGAAATCATACAAGGCTGCTTGGGATCAATCAAGCAATGAAAATGGAAGGAGTGAAGAAGAATAGATAGAATGTTTTATGGCAAAAGAAGACAAAGAAGAAACCGATGAAGTAAATATTTTTGAATTATCAAAAGAAGAATTAGTTAGTAATGTTGAGGAAATTCATGCTAAATATATTGATTGCAAGAAATAAAATAGGAATCTTGCCAAAACCATAAATGAATTTATAATTGACCAATCTTATTTTTGAAAATGATACTCTAAAATATGAGAATAATGCTTTGAAAGAATATATTGAAAATTGTAAGACTAAAACCCCTTGATCTTGGAAATAACAATAGTCTTATATCTCAAGAAAAGATTGATATGCTTGTATAATTAAATGATTATCAAACTCAAACCTTTTTGTGCAATCATGTCGATTATGATGATTTGATAAAAGAAAGAGAAACTTTGTTTTCAAATCTTATTCAAGTAAACTTAGATGCCACTAAAAAGATTGCTAAAAATATTTACTTACAAAAACAAGTATCAAGATTATTGCAAGGAAATGAAAATCTTGATAACATCTTATTTAATGGTTCTAAACAAATAGGAAGAAGAGGTTTAGGATATGTGCCAAAGAATCAAGCCTCACATATTCATAATACCAAAAGGACATATGCTTCAAAGATTATAACTGTATATGTGCCTAAAAATAATGTTGTGGAAGAAATAAATGAAATATCTTGTATCACATGTCATTATTTTCAATGCTTTGGTAATTACTCCTTTGCATGTGAATATATAAGGTAAAGAGAATATGACATGGTTTGGGTCCCTAAAGTCCCAACTTAGAATGAAAGGAACATGTTGAGATTTGACCTATTCTTAATTTGATGAAAATATATATGTCATATCTCAACGTAACTTGTTATTCATTTACATATCTTTTAGATTCATTTGTAAATTCCTATATAATTTTTCTTGGAAAATAAATCCAAGTTATATGTGTATCTACTTTAATCTACAATAACCATCATGGACTCTACTTGGGTACCAAAAATCTTCTATTGCAGAATTTGGTGGTTGATAGTGGATGCTCCAAATTTATGACTGGAAACAAAAAAGCTTTCAATTCACTCGAAAAGAATAAGGGACGATTTGTCACATTTTGTGACAAAATAAAGGAAGCTTCACTAGAATAGTTGTTGTAAAGAGAATTTTGAGATATCTACCTATTGCAATTGAATATGGTATCTGGTATCCAAAAGATCAACATTTTGACCTTAAAGACTATACTGACGCTGATTACACTAGTTTTCGTCTTGATCGCAAAAGTACTAGTGGTGGTTGTTTCTTTCTTGGAAAATGACTTGTATCTTAGTTTAGTAAAAAACAAAACATCGTTGCTTTATCCACCACCGAGGCTGAATACATGGTAGCTGGCTCTTGTTGTGCACAAGTCTTATGAATGCCACAAGTTCTAAAAAACTATGGATTTTTTATATCGTCAACTCTCATTTTTTGCAATGATACGAGTGCCATAAATTTAGCACATAATCCTATTTTTCATAGTTGTACTAAACACATTGAAATTTAGCATCATTTTCTCTGCGATCACATTGCTAAGAACAATATGTGTCTTGTTCACATTGATATTGAAAATCAATTAGTTGATATTTTCACAAATTCTCTTAGTTTGGAACAATTTTGAGTTATATGAGATAAACTGCATATTATTCCTCTTGAGGATGTCTATTTTGATATCTTTGCAAAATGATGTTATCTTATGGTTTTCACATCTCGTAAGAATAATTTATCATGAATCTCAACTATTTATATGGTCATCTAATTGAATACATCATGTGACGTCTGATTATGGGATTTTTTCACGCTCTATGGCATCTATACTCATTTCTTGGCTTAAAATCCCCTGAAAATGATAGAGATATCATTTTAAACTAAATTTGACATTTGCTTTTCATTTTGACTACCTAATATGTAGATCATATTAAGGGGAAGTATACACTAAGGGGCATTCATCTTATCTTCATAATGTTTACATTTTTGATATGAAAAAGGGGAAAAATGTACTTCCTTCAGCTTGTCGATTGAGCTTTCACATTTATACAAATTCATACTTTAAGAGACACTCTGCCGCAGATTAATTTTTGCACTTTATTTTGAGAGATGGATGACAAGTTTCATACCTCTCAAATGTAAACATGCACAAAATTAAAGATACTGAAAAAACACTTCACTAAGGTATGGTTATTTCATTTTGAGTTTTTGCTTATAATTAGAAATGTTTGCTTATAATTATTTCAGTTGGGTTTAACATGTTGCTCTAGTGTTTTAGGACCCTCTTAGCAAAATCAAGATTGAAAGATCAAATAATTGAATAATTGTTCATATGTGCTTATTTGTATTATTAATGTATAAATTTTTAGAACGCATGTAAAATCAAGCTATGAACCAACCCCACCAATCCCAAAACCTTTCAAATGTTAATACTAAATGTCATGGAAATCTTTAGATAATATTTTCAAATGATTACACATTTATTTACATGGTTTTTAATATGTCAAAGAACTTTTAGACTGAGATCCACTCATTTGAAAATTTTGTCGATCAAAACACTACTCAGTTGAGGACTCAGGAAACCAAAATTTACACTAAGTACTGTGTCAATTATTATTTGATGTATTTGAGGACCGAAACACATTCATTCAAAGTTTCTATCGATTGAGAAAGAGTCATTGTTACACTTTTACCAAGAAGGTTGACTGACATATTGTTGTTGGAGCTTTTGCACACCAACACATGCTCATTAAAAAAACTAGTCAACTGGGTGACTTCCGGTCAACAAATTTTTGGCCTAGGAGCTTTCTGAAATGAAAATTTATTATAATCAAACTAACCATTGCACCTACATTTATTTCATCCAAACAACTATTTGACCTCTTAGAACCCTCTAGACAGTCCCCAAATATGTCCTAGACACTTGTAAACCATTCCTATAAATAGTAGTGGTCTAGTGACACCCAAACACACACTTGCATACTTAAATACATTACATCTTCAGCAAATAGAGTTCAAGCATTCCACTTACAAGTCATTTACAGTAACCCTTTTCGTGTCCTTTACTTATCTTAGCCTACCACCAGTCAAACTTGATACATCCTTCATGGTTTGGTCCATAAAATTGATTCGTAAGTGCATTATGGAACTTAATTGGTGTATTCTATTCTCCCATCTTAATTCTACTATTGTGTAGCTGGGGTTGGACTACTTCAAGAGGAGAAGGTTGTTCAAGATTTTGCAAGAGAAGGTTCTCTTCCTTTGACAATAAAAGAAGTGGTGGCATCAAGTTCTCTTCCTCTCCCGTCAGTGCTTTGAGAGTCTGTAAAAGAAGAGTTGACATACAGTTCTCTTCCTTGTCCGTCAGTGCTTTCGAGTCCGTAAAAGAAGAGTTTTGATTGGTTCTCTTCATTGGCCGATAAAGAAGAGAGTTTTGTTGCAAAAACTATTTATGTAATATTTCCTCATAGATAAATCAATACAATTGTTTGTTGGAAATCCTAGTTGAAAACAACTAGGTAGAGGGATGACATCATATATGGAACAACTCAAAATCGTGTCTCATCTTTGGTTTCTTGCTTATCACTTTTATTTGTTAAAATATTTTATAAAGCTATGTTCCCCCCTGTAGATGTTTTCACATCTCCTAAACATTGCTGAGGCTTTTAATTAGCCGTTACACTACCAAAATTTTGTGAAAGTAGAACTACTATGTTGAAATAGATCATATATATTTAGTTTGTTCTTCTTGTTCCCTAATCTTGAGGGTAACATAACTCTTCCATTATTTGGAGTTTTAATCTAAAAATTTATATGCTATCTTGTGTTTGTGAACTTCTGTGCCGAATTGTAGACTAATATGATGTTCATCAACAAACTTGTCCTTGCAATGGCTTGATATGATATCCTTAGAAGGATTGGACCTTGATATGATTTGTGATGAATAACCAGTCTTTATGGTGCCCTAAAACATGGCCTTGATGTGGCTAAGAGAAATTATAAAGAACCTTAATTGGGGTAGATGAAATTGGATGGTAAAATGTTTTTTATGTTCTATAGTCACAAATTTTTAGTTAATCATTTAAATATCTTCTTTTTTATTATGCTTAGTTTCATTAATAAAGTCATAAAAATGAATAATTGATCTAATTAATGAAGTGCAATGCTAACCGTGTAGCTCCCTAACTTCGTGGATCTATATCCCGAGGTCATTGTGAGAAATAGTTAAAAGAGTGAATCATATAACAATATGAGGTTTGTAAGAAGATGTTCTAAGTCATATATAAATGGAGTATACTAGATGATTATGATTTGTATACCCTAACATCTTTAAATCTTGTTAGGGCTCAATTACAATCATTACTCTGGTGATATGTGATATGTAATGGATAACTATCATGGTTGTGTCTCAGATTTGATGGGTTTGATACTCTATGATGTGGTGTTGTGTCGTGTTCACCCAAGATAGAACAGGATATGTGGATGCACCTTTGAGCATTCCATCGTAGATCGACGTTTGAGAACTCTACCTTTTGATTCCCTCTCTTTGACCTCAAGATTTAAGGAGAGATCTAATGGAATATGTATATCCTTATAACTTGAATGGATTGGTAGAGATTCTTCACAATATTAACTAGTAGTTTGAGTGGTACACCTCAAAACACTCATGGCATAATAAAATGTGTAACTCAGCCGTAAAATATATCTATTTAGGTTTAACTGGAAAATAACATGGATATGCTTATGATTTGTTGTTTCTTCCTATGTGAGACATATGTGACTTATATTACACACATGCATCCATGGTGATACAAGTATAATCATGGTAAAGTTATGTTTCTTGATATACATATTGCTTAATAATATGAATATTACCTATTAATTCTTAATTACTTACATTACTACTTATAAGCAATAAATGTTTTCATGTATTATATCATATAGTTTGAACATAGAGTCTCAAATTGTGGTTTTACACATCCTTTTAGGTGTCTTTCAAGCTTCCCATGTTGCAATGGTGAGGACTTGTCTTGTGGAGGAAAAACATCACCTAGAGGTTGGTGATGTTTTTGTGGCCACATGGTGGTAGGTGATGTTTATTTGTTCAAAGTAGTTAGTCCTAGAGTCATCCCTATACTAATGTTTGGGTGAGGAAGTTTTGCATATTGTATCT
The DNA here is from genome assembly GCA_963693085.1 of Alisma plantago-aquatica. Taxonomy (NCBI): domain Eukaryota; kingdom Viridiplantae; phylum Streptophyta; class Magnoliopsida; order Alismatales; family Alismataceae; genus Alisma; species Alisma plantago-aquatica. The sequence continues at coordinate 526,076,272 of OY856412.1, forward strand.
GTTGGCTTGACATTTTGACACATGTGCCTTATAAAATTGTCTTAGTTCTACATGTTTTAATATATGTGTTCCCACATAGTTTTTTATGAAGTCCAACCGAGGTTGCTAAATTCTATCATGTTTAACTAAACTTATGGAATATTAATATATTTGCAAGGATCTTATTGATATAATTTTGTGATTTATTTTAGACTTTTTATTTCATGTTGCAATATTACAAGTTTTGGTAATGATAGTTTTTTGGTTTCTATTGAGGTTGGTTTTGAGTAATATCAATCTTGTGGCAGTGGGATATCACAAGTTTTTGGTATGAGAGCCTAGGTTTGTTGAGTCTCCAAGGAGATAGGATTGGGTTGTCAAGTTTGTTCTTACATGTCTGCCACAACTAATCATTTCCTATTGTTATGTAGATATGGTTGGATAGAATGAACAACATGGGGAGAGTATTTTTGTCACACCAGGAGGTGGCTACAGACAATCAATACCTGAGGGTAGAGTACTTGAAATGGACCCAAAATATTCCCAACCAACATTGTTGGATCCAACGTCACTTTTCTATCTGTCTCTCTAGGCCATCTTTAGGCAGATGAGTCACATTTTCTTAGTTTTCTAAGAAGGTACAAGCCCCATCTTCCAATGTACTATCTCCAAATAATAAACCTTCATGTTTGGGAAAGATGTTTGAGAGATTGAAAGATGTTGGAGGCACATAGTACTCCCTTACTACAAATCTCATATATACAGATTTGTCACCAATGGGTCGAGGAAAGCTTTTCAGTTAGTAGATATCCTAGATGAGGAAAAGATTGAACATGCACTCTACCAATTACACGTAATGCTAGACATTGGTTTTCCATTGAACAGTAGAAATGGCCCTATGAGGTGATCACACAGACAAAGCTTAGGAGGGAGTTAAGAAAAGAGTTTAGGAGGAAGTTTGAGAGTTAATACTTCCCTTAGTCTTATCTTTATGAGAAGATAATATAGTTTGAGCAATTGAAATAGAGGATGAGGATAGTGAATGAGTACAAGGCATAATGTATGGTGTTTTTGAGGTTCTGTTCTCACATGGAACCAATAGAGAAGGAAATGATCATATAGTTTGAGAAGGGACTAAGTGCTAAATTGGACAATCTAGCATCAAGTCTGGAGTCATGAGAGAAGTGTACCATCTTTGTGGAGTCTATAAGGAGGGCACAGAGGAAGATGCCTAACATTCATGATCATGATGCCAAGAGGAAGTCTACATAATCATCTACACAATACTCTAGAGGTTTTTAAGAGATTGAGATTTCATGGGCCATAGAGAAAACAACAATATCAAAAGTCATAGTAGAGCACTACTACATTTGAGTCATGGGTGCAGTCATAGTCATAAAGGTCTCCATGTAGGGGCAGAGGGTGAGGTATTCCATCATATGGAGCCTATTGTTCAATATCAATGTTAGTAAAGGGCCATATAGGTTGCAATCTCTCCTAATAAGAAATGTTTCCACTGTGGCCAACTTGGACAAATAAGAATGTTTTGCTTACAATTGAATCAAGAGATGTCCCGGTAATAGAGTTAGGGGCAGTAGGGATCACAAGAGTACAATGGTGGTGGTAGAGTATGCATCCAAACTTCTAATGTAGGGTCATTAGGATTCACAATAAGAAGCCAATAACAAGTAATATCACATGCTATAGCTCGATTCTATGTTATGAGTTAGTAGTAGGGAGTCGTCAACCCACGAGTCATGATACATAAATGTAATTTTTTATTAACACTTGCATGATTCTACATATGTATCTATGTTTTTGGAACCAAGTGCAACATACTCATATTTTAGAATAGAGGTTATTGTATGTTGTAATCTATTTGTTGGTAGTAGAGCTTATCATCTTTTGCTTTATACCCTTTTGGTTGGTTCTGTAGTTTTGCTGGAGGTGTGTCCGTCTTGTGTTCTTATTTTTCTGTAAGCATAGCATTCATGTGGATCCCATGCCACTTGACATGCATGGATCCAATGTGATCATTTAGATTGATACTCTAGAGAAGTATAAGATATTACTAGATTGTGGATCCAAGGTAGTGGAGTTTAGGATGGGAAAGTTCCCTATTTGTCCACCATTGAAGGTTTTTTTTGGATGATGTGGGAACCACCCCTGAGGAAGCGCGCCGATAGTAACCCCCCTTGACAGTGTAAACCCCCATTTTCCCCCAACCACCTACACTTTAGGGTAGGAAAGGTAAACTCACACATAGGATGAGGTGCATGATAGGACCAAGGATTGTCGATGTTGTAAAACCGAGGATTCAAACCCAAGTTGACCATTGAAGGTTAGCCATGATGACATGGAGCATCATCTCATTTTTCTAAGATCTGGACTTAAGATATTAAAAACAATTATCACGAATTCCCAAATTTTTACTTTGTTTTATTGCAAAAGAAGATAAGTGCTCCTTGAAGGAGTTACATAGATTTTCAAAGGGATATAAATTCACAATATGAAAAATTGCTTCCATACATCTATCTAGTCCTACTTTGTATGTTAACTTTATTATCATTGTATGATCTTAAATAAATTCTTTTGAATCTTCATATCTTCAATATTTAATGTATGGAATCTACCTAAAAAGTTGATAAATAAAGAAGATCAATATATTGCTATATTGTGTACGTGGGTGCATAAAAAGTGTGCATATATGTGGAACAACATATCAACCATATTCAGAAAATATTAACAACACCATTTCATTTTTGGTATAATTATCTAACCCGTGTTTTCTCCATCTCTCAGGGTGTAGTAATTTCCCTTATGCTCCAACATTAGAATATTAGGATATGCCAAGTTTCCATTTGTTCTAGCATTAAACTGTTAGGGTATTGGTCCAACATTTGACTTCATGGAGACAATACACACATTTGATTTGTCCCATCATTTTTGGTTGATTTCCAATAATTTCTTCAATGAATTTACCAAAGTTCTCATAGTACCAATCCCCATGAATTTAACTTAAGAGAGATTTCACAATGGTTCATATAATTATTATATATATATGATCTACACATAGACCATTATGATGGAACATGAATGTAAGCAATCATCTAGAAACATCAGCAATCCTCTGCCATCAATATTGAGCGTTTAGCCATAAAATAAACATGTTCCTACAATGAATATATCATGCGATATTATCCATGAACTTCAAGTATATCATCCAACCAATCAAATGAAGATCCAAAAATCAATCTGAAACATGCATAATACTAAAGTGTCACTATTTTATTTATATGATTTACATCATGGTTAACTCTAGTTGTAGATCCTATGGGTCATGGTTTAAGGTTCATGAAAGGGCTAGGTTTCAAAATCATAAATCACTTGTATATGGTATAATAACTTTAGAAACCCAAAAAGTTCATCAATGTAACCCTAGACTTGTGTTTAACATTAATCTCATTATTAACAAGTTTCATAACAAGATAAACATATTTATCATGTTATTCATCAAATATAGGAATTATATATATGCATCTACCTTGTAATTATGCATTAGCTCTCATTTTTGAACAAAAATCATATTTTGGTACTATATCTATTTCATTTGGTTTCTACACATTATTATGATCAATTTGGTGTATAGTTTTAGTGTATTTCTTTCTACCAATTATTTTATACATTTATTTATAAGATAAACATATGATGGTCAATTTTATTGTGATACATAAATATATATTCCTATTCCTATGTCCATTCTTTATAGGATCATAGATCCTTGCCTGGGCCTCCTTATCTGATTGCCCAGATCCAAACACCCCCTTTCTCCTCCTTCATAGGAGTTCATCTTGCTAAATTTGATTTCTCCACAAAATACAGAGCAGTGCCACACTATCAAGACTTGGCATCTCTATACTCTAAACTAGGTCCATCATACCCTCTGGAAGTATCCATGTGTCTGTAGGATATTTAGTACCCTCAACAGATGTATTTCCCTCAATGAGGTGCTCTAGATCCTAGAGGTCTTGATGAACGATCATAACTCTCAGGACCTCTACATTCTTCGATCTGTGGCCTCTTCCTCTATTCTTTATACCTTCCATAATATATTTCCAAGTCCAATAGCTACTGGAAATATCTTCTAATACATATTATATCCTATACATCCCTCTGATCTAGAGGATGAATTAGCTACTACCACTACAACTTAGAAAACTGCTCCATCAAAATTTAAATTTTATGACATCTTGGTGCCATCATGTATGACCGAGATCGTGCATGAGTCTTGGAGGAGACAAAAGGTCCCTAACATAGGGTGCTAGTGATGTTGCAATCTGACATCAAGTAACTTCCATAGATCCCTAGTTCATCTAAGAATTTGGTATTCTTTCAAACTACAATGATAATGGTCTTATATTAACTTGTTGGGTGTGGTTGGTATTCCCAAAGTTGATGGAATACCTTCCATTGAGTCTGGTGAAGAGGGGAGAGAGCAAGGAGTGCACAAGTGATGGATTTATGCTCACTCTAAAACTTGGTTGGAGTCTTGCCATGGGAGACAAAGCTCTCTATGTATCTCTACCCAGATCCTCCAGTCCGAGTCTTGCATGAACTTCAACTATTCAAGTCTTTAATTGATTTTAGAGTAAAACCCTCATTCTAGATATATTTTCTCAAGAGCGCATCATCTCTCCAATTAATCCCAAACTTTTGGATTATTCATATTTTTATTATCGTCTATTCTATAAGAGATTAGATGTAAACTAATTCATTAGTTACTCCTAACTTGTCTTTCAAGTCAATACTAGATGATTATTTAAATAATTACATAGGCAACAGGATATCTAAGAATATTCTGAAATTTCTGCCATGATCTAATGACTTCTATTTTCCATCAATTACAATTTCCATTGGTATTTATTATGTGCACGAGTCATTGAATTCTGATTTTGTATCGCAAGACCTACTTGTATGCTAAATATTAGTCCAATTGAATTTGAAATGGATTAGAATAACCATGGGTCAAAACTAGTCCCTTCAAGGAGTCCAAGAACTTATTTATATTCTTAATTCCAAAACTGAGGCTTATACGCCACAACCTATGAAATAAATTCTTATATAATTACTATTTAACATTACTGTATTTCCTTGGATTCATAAATCAATCTAAGTCTAAATTTAGAATTCATCAATTAAGATTATATTATTTCCTTCATCACTTCACTTTTATTCTCATATTGTAGTTTTGAACTATTTCTAAAACTTCCAATGTTTGAGGTCACTATATTCACCCAACCTTAAAAGGAAAATTTCCCCAAAATTTGAACCCAATAAAGTTAAGGTGAATGATAACTCTGTATTATCCTCTTGCATTATAAGAAGAGCAACTTACTTTGGCAAACATTTTATCTTGAACATCATATTAATTTTAGTGGAGGTGAAAGTTACCTATGTAACTGAGATTGGAACCCGGATGCACTCAAAGGGTAGTTCTTCATTCTCATTCATTGCATAGAATCATCACTTGGTGATCACATTTTAACTTGATGATTATAATTTCATTTGTGATGGTATTTTGACCTAGATATCAATTTTACAACTTATAATTTATCTATATCAATGAAACGGTGAGATATTATACAAACCATAACATTAACACTAACACATAATATATATTTACATGTAACACATGCATTTTAAAAATGGATACCTAATCTGTCACACCTACATTAAGGTGAGCTGAATATTTGGCCTCCATCCATATACGATCTCATGTATGGAGATGGTGCATCATATTGTCTTATAGTCCAAAATTTTAGGTTGATTCATCCTCAAAAGTGGAGAAGTGCCTTTCTCAGAACCCTTGAGTTTACACACAACCTCCCTTAATATTTATTCAAAACATTGTTACATAATTTTTGGTGTTCTTTATCTACATCTGATGTGTCATTGCCCTCAGTCATTCCCTTAAGGTCTTTAGGGTATATGTACCTTTTGGAGTGATCCCCTTTTGACCGCAAGGGTCTTATGCACTTATGAAATGCATTATCCTGAACCCAAGGGCCTTTATTACTTTAGGCATCATCACCTTCTGACCCCTGGGGCCTTATATGCCTTTAGAAACCCTACTTTTCCCTAGGGCATCCATAGGATCTTCCTTACATATGGATAACTAAGATGTTATAATATTTATATATATTCCTTGTTTCTAGATAAGATACAATGATTGTATCTCCAAAAAATTCATCCTTACAAGTTTCTTCCATGCCTTGGATCCTATATTATACCATCCCTATTAATGCATCGAATTTTAGTATGCATTTAGCTTGAGATTTTACTACCCAAAATTTTCACATAATTCTATATATATAGAAACCATTAAGACAAGCACATGTCTTTCTTGTTCAAACTGATGGCATTAGGGATTACATGCATTAGGTCCATATCATATTAAATTCCATAATTTGAGGTCCTTTTAGGACATCCACAATTACCTTAAGGTGTTCATACCAAACACAAGGTCGTTCAAATCATCCCTTTAGGAAAGTCCATACTATGGCATACCTTGGGTTTCCAGTTAGGAGGTTAGGCTCCCTAGGAATAATCTTACCTTACAATTTTTGTATTATCCCTCCTCCATAGGTCCTTCCCTACATAGAGGATGACCCACAAGTCTGAACGTCAAACCCTAGAAGTGAGTTGAGGGCCTTGTATTTTTTCTTACCTAACAACTTCTTTTTAACTACCTTCATAGATATATGTAACCATATATGTGCACCTGATGTGCATTCATGGACATTGATATCTTGTGTACTTCCATGCATGTAAAGACTATGGGTACCTAGTTTTAGATAAATAAGATAGGATACCAAACATATTCGAGCTTTCTCCTTCTTTATTATCGCTCAAGGATTTCTTATGTAGGATTATGGTTCTCCCCAAGATTATAGTTTTAGTTAGGGTTAAGGATTAAACTTTACATTATAGGGTTGTATTTCTCATTTATCTCACTAAAGTTTTCATAACCAATTGCCTTATCCTAACCCATCCCTAGTAATATCTAGGTTTCACCCTCACAAGAAAGATACACATTGTAAGTAAGACACATCTTACATATTTGTTTCTTTATTTAACATTATATGTACTTTTGATTGGAGGAATATGACTTAATAGATGAGAGGATGCCCTAATTTTAGATGATAAGACATAAATGTATTTTATCTTAGGAATAAACCTAGGATTTGGCTAGGTGGAATTCAATTGAGCCCAAAATTCCTCATTTTCCAACTAGTTTTGTGGAAATATTTTTTTTCATTCCCCAGGTAGTGATCCTTTTTGGACACCATTGACTTTGGATAGTGCCATAATAATTACTTTATGTCTCTATGGAATAAGTAAAATTATTTAATAGTTATAGTTTATCCAGATAAGTTTTGGCTTTGATCCAATTGTGAGGTTCCCCTTTGGCACAAATTAAGTGTGTGTGAGAAACACAAGTGTACGTGTTAGATTAGTAAAAGGACTCAAAGAGTCCTCAATGCCAAATAATAGAATTGGGACTATAAGATATTATCAATACCTAAAACATACTAGACCTAAGGAAAGAGTTTATTGAGTGATTAAGCTAAGGAACAAATTTATTGTAGAAAGTAATGTGGATGGAAGATCATATACTAATACTTCAAATTGATTATCTTGATTTTGTAGAATGGTATTGACTGTGATGATAACAAATTTTTTAGCTATTAACATGCTTTTGTAGAATTTAACAATATAACACATCTACATGGTTATCAAGAATAAATAAGGCACTAAAGCTTTTCTGTTATCAAAATTCAATAAAAAATAAACTATATTCGATCAAACAAAAACATGGATAGAGTGAACGCTGGGCTAATCTCAAGTCCTAAAGAATGTAGGTTTATCCCCTCATGATTGGAAGTGAATCAAAAGTAGTGAAGAAAGTAGAAAAAAACATATAAACTATAAAGGAATAATTATGTATCCCAATGTCATTGCAGGCATTGAATACTCCTCAAAATGTGCCTTTCTCAATGTCTCCTTCTCCTTGGGCTCTAGTTCCTCCAAGGGAGGCCGACAACATGCCTCCAAATATGTTGTCCTACCCTCTAGTGGTATTCCTTATTGTGTCTACCCCCTTGTGCTTATATAGAAAGAATTAGGGCACCAATTATCAATAATACATTAGATGTGCAATGGTTTTTATCTTGGCCTTCAAATAATTATTGGTGCCATAATTGGGAAGTTAGTGCCACCAACTTGGAAGCTGGCACCTCCGAATTCTTCACTTAATTCCAAAATCAAGCTATTGATCTTGGTTCCATACACATGAGTCAATTGTATCAAGAATTATTTTGGTGTTTCTCCTTTTCCTCTTATCAATTCTTCTTATTTCTTTGTTGGTTCCCCAACATGTCATGTTGGTTCCATAAACATAGGCACAATTAATATTGACTTTAAGAGGTTTGTTCTTTGTCAAGTTCGCAATAAATTAGTAACATTTTAGGTAAATAAAAAAAATGAAATTTTAGGACAAATACAGGGAAAGTGGATAAAATTGATGAAAAAGTGTTATTTTGGTAATTTATAAAAAATGTACATAAAACACATAAATAAAGAGAAAATATCAAGAAAACATGCCTAAATTAGCCCCAATATGGATGCAATTCCCTAAATTTGATTGTGAAAAGGAAACAAATCTTTATTGGTGGCCTACCATATAGAGAAGTGGGTGGAGGGCATGGCTGGCATTAAAAGAGAAATCACACATAATCCAAATCATGTATGCAAGAACATAATTATGAACCTAAATGTTAGATGTAAATTGAATTAGATGTTTCCTAATGCCTACTATTTCTGGTGGAATGATGGATGTTGTAAATGCCTTATCCAAATGGTGAGTGAAGGTGGAAGGTGATTAACGATATAATTGCACAATTTGTTCCTTATACAAGAGAGATATTATTAATTTATTTTTCATCCTTTTTCTCCATCATTTTTTATTTCTCTTTTTTTTTTCTTTTCTTTTGTAATTTTTTTTCAAAGAAAAGCATTATTAGACGTACAATATTAATGTGTAGACTACATATGTTTACAACTTGGGGAGTAAGGATATACAATTTTCTTTCTCTATGTATTTAGAAAAAATACATCAAAACATATAGTGCACCCTTGTGAATCATGAAATGCAAAATGCAAATTTACATAATTTTTTTATGCAAACTAATCTATATGAATGAACTACATATATTCAACTATGCTTTCATTTTCTGATGTAAAGATAAACTACATGCTAGATATCATGATGGTATGTAATCAAGGAGTAAAATTATTTGAAACATGTGTGAAGTCTATCATCGTGATGGAATGGAGTGAGGGTGGATGAGATCAAGTGACTAACATACACACTCTTCCTAACCATGATGTGTCTCTCTTATAAAAACTCAATATGTATGGGTGATCCAAAATCTTATTCTTGAATTAACATAAAAGGTCACACTAATTTTTGGTTAGATTAAACTCGACCACCATCTTCATTCAAAATTCCAAGGGTCAAATGAGGTGTCTCTAGTACATTTTTGACCTTTGGTTCAATTTTCTTAATGTTAGTTTAAGGGAAAAATGACACCGCATGCCTATAGCATCAGTTGGTAAAGAACAAACGTCACCACTCGTCAAATCTTTTCGATTAAGAAAAAACAAAAGTAACACTTTTATTATAGTGTCGATTTTTTTTGTGAAGAACGATGTCACAAAACATCCAATTAAATTAAAATTTTAGGAAAAACATCTAATGTATACATTTTGCATTATCTATACAAAAACCAATGGCAAAGCCCTTCCCATGAAATAAATTTTGCCTTCAAAAACCCTCTGTCTCCGGTTGTAGTCCATAAAAACTGATGTTGTAGGTCACATCCACCTTGAATTTTTATCTCCAAAAAATAGATGGTGTTGGTTTTTTCTTAAAGAACCGACAACAAAGAGTTCCCTCCACTTGCCTTAAGATAAATATTATCCCCAAAATTGGGTTATGTCATTGATTTTGTTTTTAGAAACCGACGATAGAGGTCTTAGTGATGTTGGTATTTTTGAATAGGGATACATACACATGCCATCCATTTCTGGTTGGAAAAATGACGATAGAGAATGAAAACTTAGTTTTTTTTTCTAGAAAACTGATGACACATGTCTTAGAGATCTTGGCATTTTTAAATAGGGTTAAGTACAAATTGAGTCAGTTATTGGTGGATAACTGATGACAAAGAATGAACTATGTCATCAGTTTTTCTGGAAAATTGATAGCATAGGTCTAGTGAGGTTGGAATTTTCAATAGAGATAAGTACATATGGTGTTGATTTTTGGTGGATAACCAACAATAGAGATTGAACTATGGTGTCAATTTTTCTTAGGAAAATGATGACTAAATACTTAGTCATCAATTTTTATAACAATTGATGATAAAGTTCCACTTAACATCACCCATGAAATTTCTTTCCTCCATTTTCTATTTCATCACCCCCTAGTACCTAGCTTCTATCTAACGATAATGGCTCCTCTACCACTGATGATTGCAACCTCATCACCTTTATTTATACATTTTTTTATCTTCAATTGACCATAAATTGTTGGGTATTTGATAGTTTTATAATAAAATATCTAATTGTTTAGCACTTTTTGCTAAAATTGGAGTTTTTACTTGATTTTCATGGGTTTTGTAGGAAAATAGTCACATTACATCAAGGAATAAAAAGACCCAACAATCAGAGACTTCATATTCCAATTATAGCCTCCCAGTCAACCATTTCAACTTCCCGACCAGTCTAACTCAGTAACACAAGAAAACCCCTTCCCTAAAACTCCAATTGATCACCTCAATCCATGAGCCAATCCATTCACTCACCCTAGGTGTTGCATTTTAGGAATTGATTGGTTGTTTCCTATCACTAATCCATGAACTCAATCTTCCAAGACATCAGTTGAACCGAGCGATCCATGTTGCAATGCGATCGACTTAGATGCCGAAATAAGCGTTTCACATTCAAAACAAAAAAATCAATTCATGAATGACCCAAAACTTGGTCAAACGACACCGCCACCCCTTCTCTAGGGTTTTGACCCACTTCCACTGACTCTCTCTGACACATATTTGAACCTAGCAGTTTGGACTATGAACCATTTGGTTCACAGCCCCCGATTAGACTTCTTCAACAACCACATCCAGTTATTTTTATTCCCCATCCTTGGTTTCTACCCCTCCTTCCCCTATAAAAGGAGGGGGGACTCCAAAGAAAAAGGAAATCTCTTGTTATCTAGTGTTTGTTTCTATTCTTTACATTATGTCTAAGTATTTCCCTTCCAGGGCATGGGGAATAGCCCCATAGCCTGTTATTATTTGATGTAATCAACTCCTTATTTCAACAAAAGAATAATTTCCATCCATTTCTGCTTTGATTATTGGATGAATTGATATATTTTTGTTGGGTATTATGATTGTAAATCCCTACAAGATTGAACTCATAATCCCTTAATTGTGATTCTTATCTATTATCTTTTGCTCTCATACTTATTTTTCTAATAGAATGATTATATTATTTTGTCGGAGCCGAGAACTCAGGCCCTTACAAGAATGAACTCATGGATCTTTTGACGTGATCACTTGATTTATATCATGATCTATTCTACCCATTTGACTTGTTTGTTGACACGATCATCCGATCCATGGGTTCTAAAGAAGGACATGTATCACATACATCTTGATGAGATCACAGAAATTTATATGTTATACGGTTGAATGAGGATCCATGAATGGCAAGATCAATGAGATTATGGGAAATCCGACTCTTGTGTGATTGCGATCTGAAAGGACACAACCAACATGGCTATTGGCGGTGATAACCTAGACACCTAGTTCCTTTTATAATTTGATCTTGACTATTTTATTTTTGAGCTATTGACCTGTTCTTAGCATTAATCAAACTATCTCAACAATAGGAATTTCCTTTCTCATTTTAGTGATTGGTTTTGGATCTCAACCATTTTCTCTACGTCGTCCCTTGGAACAATACCTTAATATACTAAAGTTGACTTGGTGTGAAAAATACATATCAACTTGGTGTCATTGCTGGGGATGACACATGTTGTTTTCAGAATCAATTTCTTAATTAGGATTCTTCTTCCTTTCATAATTTAGTTTGGTTTTATAAATATTAGTTTGTTCCATAATTTTATTCCTGTTTCAAAATTTGTTAGCTTGTTCATAATTTTTAGACTTGTTCTAAAATATTGTTCTTCTTTCTACTTCAAATTATTTTGTAATTTTTAGTTCCATCAAAACTTCTTCTTCTAGCTTACTTTCATATTTTAGTCTTTTTTATAATTTCCATCTTAGATTTTTGTAATTTATTTCTTCCTACCAAGAACTATTCCGGTAGTATATGTCCTCCTTCTACTGAGTTTCCATTCTGGAAATATTACTTTCATTAGTTTATTTTTGTAATTTTCTTCTTAGAATATCTTCTCCTCTTGTTCTTATAACCCTTCTCCTTAGGCATCAAGCGGTGTATGCAACGCTCCTGCGGCGTTTCCAACAACCCTTCCCCTTATGATCCTTAGATTGAAAAGACATTCCACAATCTGAATTGATCTCATCAATTTAGGATAGATCAAGAAGAGGATATCCAGAGGCGGATAAAGCAAGCTCTAACCATGCAAACAGTGGATATAGAAGCCCAAGCCATGGCTCAATATCAAGACGAGCAATAGAAACAACTTAAGAACTTTTCAGTTCCCAGGAGTGTCGAGCAACATCCTGTTGTTCCTTCTAAAATCACGACTCCATAATTCAAGATCCATACACAATGGATCAATCTCCTTCAAGGCAACCCATTTGCAGGAAGAGTGGGAGAAAATAGTTAAGACCACCTATGAATATTCCTTGACTTATGTGCCTTGCACAAGGTACCAGGCATTATTGATGATGCCTTCAGACTTCAATTCTTCAAATACTCTCTCACTGACCAAGCCATGAGTTGGTACAATTCTCTAGAAGGAAACCACATTACCATATGGGAAGCTCTCTAGGAAAAATTTCTTAAAAAATACTACCCCCCATCCCTAATGTATACCATTAGGGGGAAAATCACCAAATTCACCATGGTTCCTGGTGAAACCTTGACATAATCTTGGTAGCAATTGAAGGAACTCCTTCATATTTATCCACACCACAATATTCCAAGGATCAATTGATTGATATTTTTTATCAAGGTGTAGATGACGACACCAAAGAATTTCTAGACACATCCTATGGTGGGAACTTTATGTTCTAAAATATTGAAAATGGTTGGGAGTTTGTGAAAAACACTAGAGGGGGGGTGAATAGAGTTTTTAAATAATTTTAACAATTTATTGAACTCAAACAACCACAATTGAAATTAGAAGAAGGAGACAGGTGTTTAGAGTGGTTCCAACTTTAGCAAATACTAAAGTTGTCAGTCCACTACCCGGTTGCTTACCCAACCGGGATTTTGAAAGTATTTATTTTATTACCTTCTCAAGGATTTATACAAAATACAATACTTTCCTTTACACCCTTTGAACAGCCTTCACTTGAAGTAGGTGCACCAACTTTGAGGTAGCCTTCTTGAAGTAACTCCAAGCTCCCCCTTGAAGTAGCCTTCCTCTCTAGAAGTAACCTCCCGTTGCACCAGCCTTCTGAAGTAGCTCAAAATCACCTTCTTCACCAAGAAGAACTCCACCCTCTCCAATCAACAACCTCCAACCTAGGAGTAGCAAGGAGAGTACAAACGGTAATAGAGAACAAGAAAGGAAAAAGGAAATTACAACTTATCCTTTGTAGCCCAAGGCTTGATTTGCCTAGATCAACCGTATAGATCTCCTAACCAAGTGTATGGACTTGTAATTGCAGTGGGTAGGAGATACTAGCCTATAGGACACGAATTATGAGCTAAGGAAGGAAGTAGCCAATTGTCACAAAGCTCAAATTGCTCACAAATAGATTGCTCAAAGTATGCTCAAGGATTTATCAAGTGTAGCAAGTGTGTTTTAGTGTCCTATGGCTTGTCCTATTTATAGGAATGGCCTAAGGATGCTTAAGGACGTTCTAGACAACTTCTAGGGGTTTCTAAGTGCTTAACTAGCCGTTAGGTACAAGTTTGTTGCTTTAACAACGGCTAATTAATTAATTCTGCAGTTGCTGTCAGAGATCATCTCGGTCGAGGAATAGTCGACCGAGACACCTACTCGGTCGAACTTTTGTCGACCGACAGGCTCTCTGGAACAAGTGATTTGCAACGTCTATCGCCAACTACCAACTACCTTGTCAGTTGTGTCTAACGGCTACTTTGGATCTTTCTCGGTCGAGAAGATTGTCGACTGAGAGTGTATCGGTCGAGGAGTTTGTCGACCGAGATTGATCCTGTTTCAATGTTTCAAATTATATGTATGAGTGTGCAAATGTGATCCTATTTGAAGGGAATGACTTATCTAAATGTGGTGTTTAGCTAGGGAGAATCTAACGCTTGATTTACATGCAATCTAAGTACTTGTACATTATATATTTGTACAAGTTTTTACAAAGCGATTACATTGCATGAAAACATAAACATGTAAGCATATGGATTTCCCTAGTTTCTTTTGTCATCCACCTTGTTCCTGCACACTCAAGTAGCTCGTTAGATCAATAAGAATGAAATGTTTGTCATAATCAAAACAAAGGGATTTATAGATGTCCATTTAGCCAACAGTTTGTTCGGAGAAGTGTCAAAACCCAAGCCAGATCTAAAGAGGGAGAGCCCTTGAGATAGCAAATGCCAAAGACAACTCCAAGCTAAATTCTATTACAGAGAGTCTAAAAAAGATAACCTTGAAAAAAGACCAATTAGAATCCTCTTTCAAGGAATATGAAAAAGGACTACCTAAAAACAATTTGAGGATGTGGATTCTATTTACAACATCCCTAATCAAGTCGGAAATCCACATGCTAGAAGCCACCTTGTCTATCAACAAAACTACATAAATCAAGGCAACTATTGGGAGCAATAATTCCAGAATCTCCATCAAGCTTCCCTTCGTTATGAAAATGGAAAGATTTCTACCATAGAAGGAATCATTTTGACTATAATGGACATCCAATAGGCAATATGCAACTATCAGAAAATGATGTTCGACACCAGCAATCTTGACAAAAATAACTCGACTCCCACCTAAATATGTTGACCGCAACTCTGTGTCCTCCCACAGGAGCTCCAATTGGGCAACCCTAACTGAACCCCAAGCAAATGGAGCATATCAAGGATGTAACCACTCGATCCAGCCTTACTAGTCTAGAAAGGGAAAGTCCTCCTTCCATAATTTTAGATCAAGGGAATGGTGACGAAGTAGTTGTTCTAGATCAACTAGTGTCATCCACCCTGCAAGATGACATTCTTGTTTATAAGCTACATATACCTTTTTATGGATGGCTAAAGAAGACCCAATTGGACTCTCAGTTCAACAAGTTTAAAGAAACTATGAGAAAGTTATGTGTCAATATTCCACGCTTAGATGCCATGACTGAAATGTCTGAGTCGAAATTCGTCAAATCTGTATTGAACAACAAGCACATCACTGAAGAATCTAAAATGCTGAAACTAGTAGGAATGACATCAAATATCATTCAAAGTAATATGTTGCAGAAAAGCAAAGACCCGTGATCTTTTGGGAACACATGCACTATTAGTGATTCTACTAGCTAGTCTAGATTAAATAATTTTAGGGAAAGCATCTTCATTATTCCCTTGAGAATGTACTAGAGATTTAATCTCACTGATCCACGACCCACCCATATGAGCATTCAACTAGTAGACTCTTCTATCACAAGCCACTTGGTATTATTTATGATGTGCCAATTAAAGTTGGAAAATTATATATCTCACACGAATTCGTGGTGTTAGATACAAAGGAAGATCGCCACTACCCACTCATCTTTAGCAGACCTTTCCTTACCACTGCTAGCGAAGTGATTGGCATTGAGGAAGGACTTCTCACCCTACCAATGGGGTCTACATTTATCAACTTCTAAGACACCAGAGGTAGCACAATACACCAGAGAAGAAGAAGCCTACTTCTTATATTCATAGACCAGTTCAACTAGATGCAACAAATCTTCCTCGACTGTGAGACTCCACCAGTGAACAAATCTCAAATCTCACTGGAGGACAACCAAGATTAAAAGCAGATCATAGATACACTAGCCAACCCCATGACAGTGGAGATCCCATTTCTCCCCATCTTCACTCCTATAACACCCAATATTACTTCTCAATAGCTACCCCTCCCACCACCTCTCCCCTTCCCTCATGCCACACCTCAATCAACCCCTATTTTTATTCTACCATCCCCTTTTGAATCTCCAATCTATGATATCGACTAGGTCCTTTATGGGTTACCAATGCCAATTGCAACTCAAGAAGTACTACTAAAAGTCAATGAAGATGTCTCCATTTATCACCCCTTTAATCTTCTCCCCATTGGCGCTAGTAATAAGCTTGGTGGGATGACCAGACATCTTTACTTGCATCTAAACTATGCACCTTCTGATAATTATTTTTATACAACTACAACACCCCACAACTATTCCTTCTCACATATCAAACCATGGGAACCCATCCATTCTAATCCCAATTGTTTTCCTTGGTACATAGATGTGCTCCAATACATCTAGGAGATTTTATAAGGAGATCATGCAAAGATGGTGGAGTGGATACAAGGGAAGCAATCTAGTTGATATAGAACTCCAAATCTTGCTCCCCCTTGGGAGATACCACTGTTGTTGGGCCTTTGAAGTTAAACAAGGTGCTTGTTGGGAGGCAACCCGACAATTTTCTTCCCTCCACATCAGATTTAAGTTTTTTACAAGATGTTAATGGTGGAGGTTGGTGGTATGTACTCATCCACCCACTCTACTTTAAATTCCTTGCGATTTCCATTATGTTATGTAGTTTATCTTTTTTTTTTTTTTCAAAAAATTTCCTTTAGCTTTGGCCTCTACCTATTTGGTCAGGTCTTTATCTAGTTGGCCATGATGATATGCATGATTATTGATATACCCCCTGACTGATGCAACTTCTTTTGTAACATAATTTATAAACCTACCATTGATAGATATTATCCTATCACCTAGGATCTTAATTAACACCATTCCTTGGAAAATATGACAAGCCATATAGGACTGATGTAATACACAAACAATGCTCCCTTATCTAGAGTTATATATTGACTTGATTTTTTTTATTTTGCATAACTCAAAAATTAATTGATCTAATTTATGATACTCCCAATGGGCTTAAATTCACAAAAACATGTTTCACAATGAACAACTTGTTTTCTACACTTCTTCCATCACCTTCTTATCTCTCCATCTGCAAAGAAAAGTAAAAGTAAAAAGAAAATGTGACAAACTCCAAGTTTGGGGTGGCACATCCCCTTCTTTCTTCCTTTCACTTCTTCCATACCCTTTTAAATTTAATACAGGCATACCATCATGAAAAGATGCCAAAAAGAGCACACAAAATCACACAGTCAATGTAACTGCAAACAAAGAAATAAAAGGCTTTAAGAGGAATAGTGAAGAGGCCTCTTCTTCCATACCTCATTCACTCCACTTTTTTTCCCATGGGAGTATACATGATCCCATCAAGTCCTCGAGACATGTTCTTATGCAATGACTCATAAGAATATATGGTAGTACCGAATGCAAAGGAATGAAGTATTTGCGAGTCTTGAAATGGAACCAAGTTGTGAAATAATCCTGAAGTAGGGGATATGAAAATTATTTTTTGTGAACATAGGAAGTTAAGGTTTCTTGTCCCTAAAAGGTTGGAAGGGATTAAATGGTGTTATGCATGTGAGGATGACATGCCAAAAGTATTATGAAACAATGTTTTAAATTCAATGTTGCTTGAGGACAACAAAAGCTTTAAGTTTAGGGTATTTTGATGAGAGCAAATTCATCAACTTTATTTATAGATTTTTTAATATTTAGTTGACAATAAATTGTTTCCTATTTGATAGTTTTAGCATAAATTAACTTTTTTTAGCTATTCTTACTTAATTGGAGTTTTTACATGAATTTCATGGGTTTTGTAGGAAAATGGTCAGATTACTTCAAGGACCCAAAATGCCCAAGAATTAGAGGCTTAATAATCCAATTCAAGTCTCCTAGAAAAATGTTTCATCTTCCCAAAAGATTGACTCAGTAGAACAACTAACTACCTCCCCCAAAAATCCAACCGACCATCTCACTCCATTAGTCAATCGATTCACTCGCCCATAGGGATATGTTCCAGGACTCTAATCGGCCGTTTAATAGCGTCAATCCACAAACTCAATCTTACAAGCCATTGGCTGAAATGAGTGATCCTTACTGCAAACAGATCGACTCAGATGCCAAAGCAGACATTTTAAAATAGCCATATCAATTCATTAATGACCCAAGAATTGGTCAAATAGACTTGCTACCCCTTATCTAGGGTTTTGACTTGCTTTCCTTGACTCCACCCATACATATTTGAATTGGGTGGTTTAGATTGTGAACCAACTGGTTTACAACCTGCAATCAAACTTCTTCAACAACTACCATTTAGTCCCTTTTATTTCCCATCCTTGGTTTTTACCCCTTTTTTCCCTATAAAAGAAGGGTGGGGGCTCCAACGCAAAAGGGCTTATCATTTTATCTAGCTTTTGCTTCTATTCTTTGCATTATATCTAAGAACTTCCCTTCTGGGGTATGGGGACCAACTGATAGCCTATTATTATTTGATGTAATCGACTCCTTGTTTCAATAAAAGAATTATTTCCTTTCATATCTGCCTTGATCATTGGATGAATTGATATCTTTTTATTTGGGTGATATGATCGTGGATCCCCACAAGAACGAACCCATAATCCCTTGATTGTGATTGCTATCTTTTTTTATTTTGATCTTATACTTTTTTTTTATAGAATTATTATATTCTTTTGGGGGTGCCGAGATCTCAAGCCCTTACAAGAACAAACACGTGATCTTCAACACAATCACCTTATTTAGATCATGATATATTCTACCTGTTTGACTTGTTTTTTATAGCCTATGGTCAAATGATCACCTGATACATGGGTTCGAACATTGCATAATAATAACATATATCTTTATGGGATCTCATACAATTATATGTTGGAACGGTTGGATGAGGATATGCAAACATCAAAATGAATGGGTTATGGAAAGTCCCACTCTTGTTCGATTGTGCTCTGAAAGGACGCAACATACATGGCTCTAATTTGATTATTGATATTTAGGAGTTTTTTTGTTGAGTAAAAACATGGATATTGGTGGTGATCCCCTGGACCCCCAGTTCCTTTTATTATTTGATCTTGACTATTTTATTTCTACACTTCTGTTCTATTCTTAGCATTATGAAACTCTCACTCAAGAACCAAAATTTCCTTTCTCATTTTAGCAATTGGTTTTGGATTTCAACCATTTTTTCTCCACCATCCCTTGGATCTATACCTTACTATAATAAAGTTGTAATGAAACCCTCCCCCTGTTATCCCCAATTAAGGTGGAGTGAGAGGGAAAGGGCCATTACCATAACACAAGGTTGACTTCTTAGAAATTAACCATGAGTAATAATTAAATTCCATTCAACAAAAAGATTTTGATACATGCACTATGAAAGATAAACTCTCCACAAATGAGTTACATGAGTAGGGAAACTATGGTTTGCAACTGGAAATAAAATCTATCTAACTAAATCCTCCAGGTAGTTTTAAATGTCTTTTCTTCTGGTGCCATTTTCTATGGAAGTCCATATTTTAGAATAACAAATGTTTAACCTAAAACACTTTAAAACAAAAACATGGTAAATATAAAAAGTTATATTAGTATGTGGGAGAACCAAAAATATTTGCATCTAGTTCTAATCACATATTCAACCATATCAACAAGTATGATTATGAAAATTCTCAACTCAATCTATGTGGTATACTCCCTCTTTGGAGTATTCCATGTGGGGTTCCCTCTCTCTAGGGTTTAGTCTGAATGAGTGACTTCTCATAACCTCCCATTCTTGGGCTTAGTTTGTTATGGCATTCCTTTCCGAGTTAGGCCTCTCACTAGCAATTCTATCCCAACTTGGCCTCATAATGACCATCCTATCCCAACTTGGTCTTATTAATGACCATCCTATCTTGGCTTGATCATTTGTCACCATTGTAACCTTTCATACATCCCACATGTGTCACTTAAATCCACCATAGGTAGTTGAACAAGTTATACTTATATAATGTGATACTCATAGAAGCTTTAAATATTGTTGGAATTAAATAATCAACCAACAATCTACTTACAATCAATGTGGGAAACCTCAAAACACCACATAAGTCATTTAAATTGAGTATTCATAGGAGTAACCACACACCTTTCTCAAAAGATATCAAAATCCCAATATATGAGACTAGTCGAGTATAAGCAAGCAATTACCCTAGAATTTGTGCATAACACCCAAGTATTACTAATTTATCTAAAATCTACCATTAATACTGCCTTGGGTCCCAAAATAGTGTTTTGGGGTCAACTTAGGGTTTCATTAGGGTTTTGGCTTTTTGAACCCTAATTATCACTTTTAATGTCCTTTTTAACTTACACACCCTAAACTTGATGTTTTATGCATTATTAATCTCAAAATAAGTCAAAGATTTATCTTTTATCTAGAAAGACCCAACTTTGTCCATTAAAGTCATTTAGGTATATTTTGATCATTAAACTTAGGATATTAGGTTTTTATACATTTAATACATCAAAGATAGAAACTTTAGGAACTTTTAGAATTTAGGACAAAATTAGGTCTTTGAACTATTTGTATTGCATTCCTCGCATTTTATCGATTAACTTCCATATATAAATTAATATCATTGGAGCTTCCTTTGTATTTCTATGATTTTAACAAAACTGTTTGATTTAGACCAATCAGATTTCACCACTTTGGTGATGAGACTGGGCCCCGACCTTGCCAACTTGGATGAAATAAGTCAATGGGCTCACACAACTCAGTGGTCCTCTCTTGTGTGGACTTTTCTTAGTTAGATGAGAAAAGTGGGAAAAGGGCCAAGGAGTCCTTACCTATTCTGAAGAAGAGACATGGGTAAAGGGGTAAAATATTTAGAGGTTATCTTCAACCTATCCTCCTTCTCTCATGAGAGAAGGTGGTCAACTCACTGATTGACTATGCGATCTAAGCCCTCTCAGCAATTAAGTAGGCTACAAAGACCTCCACCATGCCTCCACAATCTCACTGGTGGTTCCAATTTCTCTAGTGTTGGTCAGAGTTGCTGGAATGACATGAATAGATCTTTAGCAATGATCCTCAGAGGGTTAGAGGTGAAGGAGGGTGCTAGAGGAGGAATTGAGGCCAAGGAACAGAGTCTAAGATTGTGCCTTGCATGTGCAATGGTGATGTGTAATTAGATGCACACACCTTTAATAGCCCTGGGGTCGAGGGGTAAGTTATCACGTCGGTGATTTGGGAAATTCTTATTGAGTTCTCCAAGTTAGGAAAATCTATGGTCGGTGAGTTTGCATTGATCTCACAAATCCAATGGACAACTTTCCAAGATTAGTCAATCATTGATGAGAGAGAGAAGATCAATGGAAAATGTTAGTTTATTGTTCCAACTTTCCTATTTTGCATGAGATAGATGATGACTTAGTCATCATCAAATCCCCATCTAATGGATATCGTGCCACCCAAAAATAAAGGATTAATTTATTCCTAAATCAATGGTGACATTTAATGTATACTTGCCATAATTCATTCACATAAGGATTTTTAGAAAAATCTATATATCTCTCTCCATTTATCCTTCTAATCCCAAAATTTAAAGGAAAGCCTTAAATACTTTTATTTAGTTGTGTGTGAGATTTGGGACCAAAATGCACAACTTAAAGGTGTTTTTCTTAGTCTTCGTCTTTATCTAATTATTAAGGCAACAAAAAACTTTTCTCTTTCTACCTCCTCCATATTTCTTATTTTGATCACTTTTCTCATCAGGAACCATGTGAAAATGAAACCAAACCATTAGTTTCCTTCAAGCTCACTTTTCTAGAGAAATTCACATAATTCCATATGTATATTATTAATTACACATTACTTTTTGTAATATAATTAGTATTGGATTTTCTTTCTTCATTTTTCCCTATATTCATTATTGGACTATTGAAAATAGTAAAACCATGAAGACCATTGTAAAGGAAGATTTGCAAAAGAAATCCATACTTCTAAAAACAAACCACAAAAATTTTCCATCATATCCTTATTATTCTACTAGTTGCATTTGAATTATGTAAATACATATGAAAAACCATGTTATAATATCCTTTACCTCTTATAGGATTTTTCCCATCAAAATTCAACTAATCAAACAAACAAATTGGGATGAGACTTTTCTGAGTCAGTCTTTAGCTCCCATGTGCCTTCGCCTCCCATGGTGCTTGTAAATAATCTTTACCGTGTCTATGTTTTTATTCCTAAGCTCTTTCACCTTGGTAACCAATATCCACACAAGTGACTCAGGGTATGTCAACCTCCCTTGAAGTTCAATAGGCTCAATATTCAACACATGGATAGGATCCTTCACATAGCACTTCAGATTTGACACATGGAATACATCATGCATCATGATATATTGTGGAAGCAAATCTAAATGATAAGCGGACATGCAAATCCGTTCCAAAATCTCAAATGGACCCACACATTGGGTACTCATCTTTTGTCTATTTTTAATTATAGCTCAGAGGGGTCAGATTTTTAGAAACACATGGTCACTTATATAAAGTGCAAAGCTTTCCGCTTTGCATCAACATACAACTTTCTTTGATCCTAGGATCTCTTCATCCTTTGCTTGATCAAAGTGACTTTGTCAACATACAACTGTAGTTCCTCTAACCTCAACAAGGCCATCTAACCAACATCATCCCAATTAAGTGGTGTCTGACACAACCTCCCATATAGAGCTTCATATAGAGGCATCCCGATACTATCTTGGTAACTGTTATTATAGGCAAACTCAACTAACAACGGGTATTCTCCCCATGGTCCACACTAATCTAACACAATGCTCTCAATAGATGTTATAAGGTCTGGATCATTCATTCTTACTATCCATCAGTCTGGGGGTGATAAGCTATGTTGAATTTTCTACCTAATTCCAAGTTCTTCTTGAACTTGATTCCATAAGTTTGAAGTGAACATAGGGTCACGATCAGATATAATCTAACTTAGAACTCCATCTAGGAAAACTATCTCTCTAATGTAAAGCTCAGATAGGTCTAACACCTTGGCATTGACCTGTAGGGAAATGAAGTGTGCTGACTTGGTTAGGCAATCCACCACAACCCATATTGTATCATGACCTTTCATTGTCTTGGGAAGACTCACCACAAAATCGATGGTGATCTGGTCCCATTTACACTTAGGAATCTCAATAGATTGTAGTAACCCACTGGGTCGTTGGATCGCAACCTTCACTATCTGCACGTGAGACAACTGGCCACATATGAAGCTATGCCTCTCTTCATCCTTGATTACCAAAAGTATCGTTGCAAGTCATTAAACATCTTTGTGGTGTCAGGGTGAACTGTATACTTTGACCCATGTGCCTCTTCCAAGATACAAGCCTTCAAGGGCAAATCCTTAGGAACCCAAATATGATTCTTGTACCGTATTCCACCATCCACACTGACCGAGAGGTGCATTTGAGGCTTCACCATCAAAATTTTCATCTTCTCCAACTCTGGCGTAGCTAAATGGGCTACTATAAGCTCAGATAATAGGTCAGGATTGATAAAAATATTGGCAAGACAAATCCTATCTGCCAACGGTTGCGGTGCCCATCAAGCAAAGTCTTCCGATTTCTTCCATTGGCTAACCAAACCATCTAAATAACTGAGATCTTTTCTACAAATGGCATCGAGAACCACATTGGCCTTGTTGGTATGGTAAGCTATGGTGAAGTCAAAATCTTTCAGGTATTCCATCCAACGTCTTTGTCACATGTTTAGGTCCACTCAAGTTAGCAAATACTTTAGGTTCTTATGGCTAGTGAGGATGTCGAAGGTAACCCCATACAGGTAGTGTCACCAACTCTTCAGAGCATATATAATGGATGCAACTTCCAGATCATGGGTTAGATAATTCAAATCATTTGGCTTGATTTGTCTGGAAGCAAAGGTGACCACATTCTTGTTCTATTCTAACTCACATTTTAAGCCCATCTTGATGCATATGTGAAGATGATGAAGCCTTCATTACCAAAGGCTATGGTCAAGACAGGGGCAGAGGTAAGCTTTCCCTTCAACTCTTGGAATTGTAATTCACATAATTCAGACCAAACAAACTTCTCATCCTTCCATGTAAGATTGGTCAAGCGAAAAATAGTCTTTGAGAAATCCTTGATGAATCACCAGTAATACCCATCCAATCCCAGGAAGTTGCGAATCTCAGATGTGTTCTTTGGTGATGGACGTTCTCGAACAACCTCTACCTTGGTAGGGTCCACTGAAATGGTTCTTCCAGATACAATGTGCCTGAGGAACATAACTCACTCTATCCAAAACTCACACTTCAAGAATTTCCCATAGAACTTCAGCTTTCTCAGGATATCAAGGACCTTAGGTAGGTGCTTATGACGTTGTCCTAGGTCATCTAAATAAACCAAGATGTCATCTATGAACATTATGACAAAGGTATCAAGGAATTGTTTGAAGACACAATTCATGGGGTTCATGAACACGCTTGGAGCATTACACAACTTAAAAGGCATAACCAAAAAATCATAGTGGACATAATGGGTTTGAAAATTGATTTTTGGGATATCCTCATTCTTAACTCACAACTGGTGGTAACTAGATCTTAGATCGATCTTTGAAAAGATTTGAGCAGTTTTGATTTGGTTAAACATGTCATCTATTCATGGTAGAGGATACTTGTTCTTAATGGTAGCCTAATTTATCATCCTATAGTCTATTCACATGCAAAATTATCCATCCTTTTTCTTAAAAAAGAGGACTAAATCCCCCTACTAGGAAGTACTAGGTCAGATGAAGCCCTAGTCTAATAGTTCCCACAATTTCTTTTTCAAATCAAGCAACTTATTTTTTGGAAAATGGGGTCAGTATATTCCAAAAACCCCCTGGAAGGGGAACAAAGTTACAAGCCACACCAGAACATGTGGCTACACACTCCTAAGAATTTGTTACAGTAGATCCCAATTCCTAGCTATTATAGGTGAAAAATCAAGACAAGATTTAAAAGTAAAATACATTCTCTTGATCTCAAGTGCAAGACGGTTGAAGATGATGACAAAGTCAGAAGCGCCACCATTATGCAACCTTTTATTACGCTCCTCCCAAATGAAGTGGACAGCACCAATGATGGCCCAAAGTTCAATGATTTTGGATTGCTTTGATCTTTTAACAAGGTCCATAAGGCATTCATATAGAGAATATGAGGCTCTGATGTTGAGTTTAAGTTGAGCACGACCCCAAATATATTTCCAATAATTGCAACTCTCAAATAGATGATCTATGGAGTCATTGTGTTGGCCACATAGTAAGCATGCAGGAACAGGTGCCCCCGACTAGGAACTAATCTTTTCCATAGTAGGTAGGACATTTTTGAGTGCTCTTAAGGTAGTAAGAATCCATCTAGGATAGTGCTTGGAGAGCCAAAGATTTCCATAAGCCATATCAAATGGATGCTTTTGTCTTGCATTTCCCCAAAGATCCTTTCCCTCCCAAGCTGAGAAGGAAGGCCATAGAGCCACCATACGTCTATGGCAAGTAGAGACATTCCTGGAAACAGTAGACAAGGTATCACCATACCTATAAGAAAATCATGAGCTCCATATACATTGAGCTTGGGTGAACCTTTTAATGCAACGTAACGTATGGTAATCCGCAAGTTCATCAAGTCTCTTTAGCCCCAAACCACCTTCGCCAAGTGGATAAGCTAGTCGTGACCAACTAGAGGGATGCACCGAGATACCCCAAAGGAAGTTAGAAAGTAGCAGCTCCATCCTACGTAAGACAACAGGAGGAATGTCACCCATACGCAACCAATAGCTGATCAGACCCATGGCACAATTCTTAATAAGCACAAGATGACCAGACATATATATTTTAGAACCAGGCCATCTCTGTATCATATCTATGAGCTTATCTAAGCATTCATGGAAGTGGCACCTCCTGAGATTGCCACCAACCATAGGAAATCCAAGATACTTTGTGGGCCATGTACCTAGCTGAATACCCAAGAAACTGATTAAGGCATCCTTGTTGCGGAAAGAAGAGGACAAGAATATATGTGTTTTGTTCGGATTGCACTTCATACCAGATACAGAACCAAATTCAAGTAAAACATGTTTGAGTTTGGCAAGGCTGTGTAGTCGACCCTCAGAAAAAATAAGGACATCATCTGCAAAAAGAAGATGGCTAAGAGCCTTGGTCCTATTGATGGAATAGCTTCCGATGAGTCTATTATCATACGTCTCCTCAAGACATCTACTAAAGCCTTCCATAGCAATAGAGAAAAGTAGAGGAGATAAGGGATCGCCTTGCCTACGACCGTTGGAGCTTTTGAAGAAGCCAACTGGAGAACCATTTAGTATAAGAGAAAAGGATGGAGTCTCCACACATTGTTTAAGAATGGAGATAAACTTCTCATTGAAAATGATGCCATTGAGATAATCCCAAAGGTAGGACCAATGAACATAATCAAAAGCCTTGGTAATATCCAACTTGATGCAAGCAATGGGAGGAATGGATTTCCAGTTGAATCTACGAGTGAACTCAGCCGCAAGAAGAGAACAATCCTCAATACTCCTACCTTTGACAAAAGCACCTTGGTAAGGAGAGATAATATTTGGTAGAAGAGTAGCTAGTCTCTGTGATATGACTTTAGCGATGATTTTATAAAGCATAGAGCAGTAAGAGATAGGCCTGAAATCAATGTCCTTCTTGGGAATGAAACAATGTCCTTCTTGGGAATAAGAGCAAGACAAACATGGTTGACTTGCCCAACCATGCTTCCTCCTTCAAAAATCCATTGGACAGCCTTAAGGAGATCATCACAAATGACGTTCCAATTACCCCTATAGAAGTAACCATTGAAGCCATCCGGTCCTGGGCTTTTGTGAGGTCCTATGCTCCACATAGCATCATGAACCTCGTTCAAACTCGGAGTAGAGAATAGCATGGCATTATCAATTTCAGAAATAAGAGGTGACCAATCTGGAATACAAGAGCCTGAAGCAACATGAGGTTGGTTATATAGTTGTTCAAAATACTGTACAGTGTCATCAACAATGGCATCATTACCCTGCAAAAGATCACCATGTGAGTCAAAAAGTTCAGTTATAGATTTTATAACATCTCGTCTCTTGACAATGATATGGTAGACCATAGTGTTCCTATCACCATTGGAGAGCCACTCCATTCTACTGCGCTGTCATAAATAAACCTCTTCTGCCTAAGAAGTAAGTCCAATCTTTCAAGGGTTTATTTTTCAGCATGAATGAGATCTGGATCTAGAGGGCATCTACAGACCACAACTGAGATGTCATCAAGATCCATTCTTTCTCTAGCAATAAGGTTCTTGAGGTTGACATACTATTTGGACCAAGTCTTCAACTTCTCTTTGACATTATTGAGTTTATGATAGAATTGGAAGAGTGGGTTGCCATTGATTTCAGTAGCACAAGCCTCTTTAATAATATCCCGACAACCTTCCCAATCCAGACATAAATTGAGAAAACGAAAAGGCTTCTTCTTGAAAGAGATAGGTTTCATATTGATGTTTAGAGCACAGTGATTCGAGTAATTACATGTGATGGACTTCGTTTTGGAACCAGGAAATTTAGACAGCCAAGCATCATTGACAAAGGCTCTATCAAGTTTGTACGCCACCCTTTTAGCAACACCTTGCCTGTTATGCCAAGTATAAACCTCCTTACCAATGAGAGGTAGTTCGGTTAGACCAACATTATCAAGAGAAGCATTAAAAGAACTAAGGATAATAGAGGGCACCTCATGACCCCCCCTTCTCCTCTTGCTTCCTGATATTATTGAAATCACCAGTGATAAGCCAAACTTCATCTATGCTAGTAGCAATCCTCTCCAAGGTATTCCACAGAATAGAACGCTCAGACACAGAGTTCCTATCATAGACAGTAGTAGTGTAGATAGTGAGACCACCTTTATTAATGCATTTCATAGTGACCTGTTGATCATCCATGTCAATAACAGTAGTAGTCCAGCAATTAGGATTCCACCCAACATAGATATGACCATTATGGTCATGGAGATGATTAGAAACCCATAACCAACCTTTAGGGAACATACGGTCAGATGTATGGATCATGTGAGACTTGATTTTAGATTCAACAAGAATGGACATTGTCGCTTTATTACCAAGGATGGTTCTCCTCACTTCTTTCTTCTTACGTGGCTTCCCGGAGCCATGAACATTAGTCATGAGAAAGGTCATTAATGACCTCTGGCGGCCGAGCGGGTCTTACGAGACCCAACACCTTTGGACGCCCTTGAAGCCTTGGACAATGAAGAAGACGAAGCACCAGTGGATCGTCTGAATATTGAATCATCAATCTCCCCTGAACCAGCAACACAAGCACCCACCATTGAGTCAAGTGTAGTGCCCGACCCACCATTGACAGCAGCGCCCGAACCATCACCCACATCTGCTCTGTGATGCAGCATCGCCCCGCCATCTGCCCTAGAAGCAACCGGAGACACTGCCACAGAAACCAGAGACGCATCACCTGCAACATTGCCGCCGCCTTGACCCGTCGATGAGTCAACCCTTCCATCAGCCATAATAGTACTGCCTCCACCTGAGTGGGGCGTTCCACCATTAGCCTGTGAGTCAACATTGCCGCCGCCTCCACCCGTCGATGAGTCAAGCCCATGATCTGCTACTCTAACATCAACAATGCCTAAGACCCCCACACTGGAACCACTACCATCATCATGTCCTCCATCAACCTGTGTTCCAATGCCAACAACACTCGAGGAGGAAGCACCACCATCATATCCGCTTCTCGAGCTTACAACCATGACCTGATCGGAACCTTGTTCATCCGTCGTTGCATTAGCAGAATCCACAACCTTGCCTTTCTTCCCGACTACCTTCCAGACTTGCGTTGTTGGAGAAGGAACCACCACATCGAAGATCGAATTGATAGGGCAGTCAGACCCATCATGTCCAAACACCCTACACTCAACGCACCTCTTCAGGATTTGCTCATATTGGATCTTCACCGGCATAGGGTCGCGCCTAGGCATGTTGACCCACACCTCTTGAGGAGGCTCTTCATCAGCGTCGATTTCCACCAGCGCACGCACCTATCCTAGTGATTCCTGGCCTAAGGACTTGAAGTCGATTCTGAGTAGCTTCCCTACTCCACTGTCCACGATCCCAATAGCCCTAGGGGACCAGTTGAGCCCCATACTAGGTATGTTGATCCAGACCGGTAAGGTGCTAAAGAAGTCCTTTTACAAGTCGTCCCCCGTCTTGTAGTCCTTGATGACCACCAAATGGCTGTCGAACCATCGAGGTCCTCCATTGATGATGCTCTTCTTGTCGTCATCCGAGTTGAAGCGGAGAAGGAAGAACTTGTTCGGTTTGGAGAACAGGTCGAAACCTCCCTTAGGTTTCCAAACCCTACGAATCCAAGCAAGAAGATGATGGTAATATGGTCTCTTTCCCATCACATATAGGATCACTGTGTGTTCCCAGCACTTCTCCATGGCATCGTAAGTCAGCTCGTCTATTGTCACGAATCTCTTGTTGTCAATATTCTCAGGTGGGCTGAATGAGTATTTCTCGTAGTCGAGGCCGCCGCCGGCCAGGACCTGATTCTAGGCCAGTCTGAGGGTGCGACACTCGGTCACAGTAGGTACCTCATGACCAGGAGACATCGCCGCAGCCATAGCGCCAGAGAGAGAGGAGGGAGACCCCCCCTCCGGGGGGATGGGAGGAGCTTACCTCGGGATCGTCCATCCGTCGTTGAGGCGGCGCTAGCCCTAGGGAGCCCCACATGTTTCAGTATTGTCCCTAAATCAAGAAACTTAGCAGGAGCCATCCTGTAAGGTTCCCTGAAAATCAAGTTTGTCCCGCAAGCTAGATATATCAAGAAGTCCACTTGTCTCTCCAAAGTATGTCTGGAAAATTGTTTGGGAACACATCAATATAGTCCTTGACTACCTCTATTTCTTGTAAGAGACAAACCTTCATATATGGATCGTTAACTACTATTAGGAATGCTAGACAACCTTTGGATACCATTCATTCTGCTTTCACTGCTGACATAGAGGTTGGTGGTAGCATCCTTCCTACCTCCAATGGTAAAGGGTGCATGACCTAGTTTCTCTATTCTTATTTTCTTTTCCCTATAATCTATTTTTGCATTATAAATCCAATCCTATAATGACATCAAAATCATTCATATCAAGTAAGATAAAACTAGTAGGGAGTTCATTGTTCATATATTCAACACTGTATGACTGGTGTCTTTAGGAGAGATGAAAAGATTTGACTACTAGGGGTAGTGACTTCTAAGATATATACTAAGTATTTTAAGTCCAAACAAAGTCTTGTTGCAAGATTTCTCAAAATGAAAGCATTAGTAGAATCAAAGTCAAACAAATCTTTAACATTATGGTCCATTATATCTAGCATGCCTACATAATATTAATGATAGTCAAACTTTGTACTTCATAGTAAATATAGGAAAAGGTACTCTAAGGATGGTTACCTTCTATAAGCCACTTGGCATTAGCATGAGCTTCTTCATTATCAATTGCCAAGACTCAAGCCGGTATCCTCTCCTGTACAGGTGGTGCCACTCCATGGGGTGCCACAACCACTAGTTGGGCCACCACTGGGCTAGAACCTCGAGGGTGGGGGATAGAAAAATTTTCTACGAGATGTCCCTCCTATTGATAGCAAAAGCATACATGCTTCTCGAAGAGACACTTGCTAGGGTGCTTCCTCCCACAAGTGAGACAGATGCAATTGTAGTCCTCATTACAAGGTGTTCCCTTTCCTTCCCTTACTATTGTTACGACCTTGGCCTTTTTTGTTGTCATTCTTTAGGGAATAATTGTCTTCAGTAAACCCTAAATATCCTTTAGGTAGGTTCTGTGCAGTCTTCTCCATGTCTAGGGCAATGTTAAGGGCCTTGGTGAAGCTTGTGGGGTTACTTTCCATCACATGAGGCTTGATTAGAGGGTGTGGGCACTCCACAAAATGTTCCACTTGATGCGCTTTAGTCATCATCATCATATATCAAAAATCTTCAAGGAGGTGGACCATAGTGAAATTCCATACATCCCACATGCATCACATAATTCCACCAGAGATATTTGAACAAGTTATACTTATATAATGTGATACTCATAGAAGCTTTAAAGATTGTAGTAATTAAACAAAAAATCAATAATCTATTTGCAATCAATGTGGGAAACCTTAAAAAACTAGGAAGTTATTTAAGTCGAGTAGTCATAGGTGTAACCACATACCTTTCTCATAAGAGATCAAAAGTCTAAGATATGAGAAGTTGAGCATAAGCAAGTTAATCACCCTAAAATTTGTGCATAACACCCAAGTATTACTAATTTATCCAAAATCCACCATTAAGTCTGACTTGGGTCCAAAGTTAGGGTTCCGATGTAAGCTTAGGGTTGTAGTAGGGTTTTGGCTTTCCAAACCCTAATTATCATTGTGAATGTCCCTTTTAACTTACAAACCCTAAACTTGACATTTTATGCATTATTAATATCAAAGTAAGTCAAATATGTCTCTTTTATCGAAAAAGACCCAACTTTATCCATTAATGCCATTTAGGCATATATTGATCTTTACACTTAATAAATTAGGGTTTATATGCATTTAATACATTAAAGATAGCAACTTTAGGCACTTTTGGAATTTGGGATACAATTAGGTGTGCAATTATTTTTTATTGTATTCCTTGCATTTTTTGATAAATTTTTGCATATAAATTATTATCAATGGACCTTCCTATGAATTTCTATGATTTTAACAAAATTGATTGATTCTAGCCAACCATGGCTCACCACCTAGGCTATTAGCCTGGGCCTCAGACCTTCCAACTCGGTTGGGCCGAGCCAATGGGCACACACTGCTTGACAGTCCATGCTTGCATGGAATTCACTTAGTCAGGTGAGAAAAGAGCGATAAGGACCAAGGAGTCTTTACCTGTATAGAAGAGGAGAAGGGAATAAAGGGGTAAAATCCTGGAAGGTTATCTTCAACCTATACTCCTCTCATGCGAATAGGTGGTCAACTTGGTGGTTGACTCTGAGATCCAAGCCCTCTCAGAAATGAAGTAGGCTACCAAGACCTCTGCCATGCCTCCATGATCTCTCTGGTTGATCCAACTACTCTAGGTTTGGTTGGAGTTGCTGGAACGACATGAATGAATCTTCGATGATGATTTAGGGAGGGTTAGAGGTGAAAAGGGGTGCTAGAGTAGGAATTGAGGCCACAAAAGTGAGTCTAAAATTCCACAGAGCCTTGCGAGTGCAATGGTGATGTTGCATTGGATGCACATGCCTTTATATAACCCCAAGGTCTAGGGGTCAGTTCTTATCATTTCTGTGATTTGGGAAATCTTATAGATTTCTTTAAGATAGGAAAAACCTAGGGAAGGTGAGTTCGCATTGATCTCACGAATCTAATGGACAAATTTCTAGGACTCCTCGATCACTGATGAGGGAGACAAGAGAAAAGGTAAAAGTCAATTTGGTGTACCTACTTTCCTATTTTGCATGAGGTAAATGATGACTTAGTCATCACTGGATCCCGATCCAATGGCTATCATTCCATGTTAAAAGTAAAGGATTAATTGTTCTCCTATATCAATCGTGATTGTATACTTCCCGTAATCCATTCACTTTAGGATTTTAAAAAAAATCCATATCTCTATCTCCTTTAATCCTTTTATTCCCAAACTTTATAGGAAAGACTTAAATACTTTTATCTAGATGTGGGAAATATTTGGGACCAAAATACTCAAAGTAAAGGTGTTTTTTCTTAGACTCCAAGTATCCATCTTTATCTCATTATTTATGGAATCAAATCAATTCTTTTGTCTTTCTACCTCTTCCATGTTTCTTATTTTGATTACTTTTCTCATTAGGAACCATGCGAAAACAATACTAAACCATTAGTGGCCTTTAACACCACTTTTCTTTAGAATTCCACATAATTCCATATGTATATTATTAATTACCCACTACTTTTTGTAATACACTTAATATTGGACTTTATTTCTTCCTTTTTCCCTATATTCATTATTGGACTATTGAAAATAGTAAAAACCACAAAGACCATTGTAACGTAAGATTTGCAAAAGAAATCCGTACTTTAAAAAAAACACCAAATTTCCATTGTATCCTTATTATTCAACTAATTCCATTTCAATTATGTAAATACATGTGAAAAACCATGTTATAACAAAATTTGACTTGGTGCTTGCATCAGGTTGAAAACCTGGTTAGAAGGTTAAATTCTAGGACTTTTCCTAGTGATTTGTGTGAAATGACTCACATCCACCACCCCCTTCTCCTCCTCATCCACCTCCTATGCCAAGGATCTATTTCTCCTCCTCAGCCATTGACTCTACTACTATTACTCCTCTACTAATCCGCCTCCATCGATGTTCCTTTGTTTCTTGACTGCCATTGTTGCGCCGCCACTACCATTACTTCTAGGGTGCCACTACTCCTAGGCTTCCATTATTTCCCCTTCTTGGGTGTTCTTCCTCAAAATCCTCTACATGCCACTACTGATCGAATGAATCTAGTGAGGTGAGCCTCGTACCCCCCTTCTTATTGCAGGGAACCAACATTAGGGTTTAGGTTAACTAGATCTTGAACACCATGTCGAGAGAACTTAATTGCTCTAGTTGCCATGTTGAGTATGTTGAACGTGTTGTTACTGTTCCTAATGTTGAATTGTACCCTACATGAATGTTGACTATGCTACTAAGTTTAAATATGTTGATTATGTTGAGTATTTCATGAATATTTCTAGTGTTTAATAAGTTTCCTCAGATGTAGTTAACTAGCCCTAATAATTACATAAATTTCATTGCAATAGGGATTTACCTAAATACTAAACCCTAATATTTTTAAACATGTAAACACAAAATTATAAAACGTGTTGGCCTAGAAACCCATCCAAGATTTACTCATCAGGATTAAGCCTTGGATAGTCCCTAATTTGGGGTTGTTCTTTAACACTTTGTTTCACTTAGGATGTAAGTGTACAATGTGTGTTTAGTTGCAATACTTTTTGATAGCATTTCCTTGTTATTTGGGTACATATGTAGGTGCATATTTGCCCATCTACATTAGTCTACTTGGAGAACTGTGGGGAAAGGATACTCCAATTTCTTGAAATCAAGTACACATTATACACTTACCAGTGAGATTAAGTGATCAAGATGGGATAGGTGGTACACATTCATCATAATGAATACTAATTAATGATATGGAAACAAATTCGAACATACTTTGTTTTGATATTGACTTTTTAGTGAAACATTAAAATAGGTGCATGGAGATAATCTTGATAAGAATATGTATATTCAAAAGGAAGAGACAAAATACATGTTGGGAGAGCCTTAGTGGCTACTCCCAACCCAAGTTAAGGTGTTAGCCGCTCATGCTTGTAGACAACAAGACGACACTACATATAGACATATCCATAAGGTTCACAAAGAGGGGAAGGGGTACATTGGGATGAAGTGATAGATCTGGAAGGGAAGAACATGATACTACACACTACTTCTTCAGATCTGGATCTACCACGTGGATGGCCTTCTCCTGTCAAAGAAGGTATGGATAGAAGTCTTCTCTCTCCTTGGATTTTTCTCCCAGAGATCCAAGACTGCTGGATGGATGGTTGAAGATGAGCCTGAAACATAGTAGCACTTCATTCCCTCAGGATCTGATCTGTATGATCTCCCCCTTTTGACAAGAAAGGTGGGGGTGCTATTTATAGGGGCCTCCCACCGTCTTAGAACCGCGATCGCGGTATTTCTTTTAAGTGAAGGCAAGACTGCGGTCGCGGTCTCAACTTTATTCCTCCTTGGTCACAGTCCTTTTTGGTCGCGATCCTCTCAAAAAATCGGTTGCAGTCTTTGGATGATCGTGGTCGTGGTTTTAGTTGGTCGCATTTCATGTCACAGCCGCAGTCACGATCTATGGAATAACAGTAGTCGCGGCCTTGGATAACCACGGTCGCGATATTGGATAACCGCCATCGCAACTTCTGCTTACTACCTGAGGCTTTGAGACGTCTGGTATTCTAGAATCTCGGTCGCGGTTCCCAAAGACCGCATCCTGAAGTGATGTTGGTCCCTGAAATCAATGAAACAAGGCCGGAGTAAAAAAGATAGAGAAATTATGTGAAAAGCTAACTAAAGTTATACTAAAAGTGATGTAAAATATATATAGAAAGTACGTAAAGTACAGTGATTGAAGCCGTCTGGTATTCTAGATTCTCTGGAAGCCGTCG
Organism: Alisma plantago-aquatica; assembly: GCA_963693085.1. Taxonomy (NCBI): domain Eukaryota; kingdom Viridiplantae; phylum Streptophyta; class Magnoliopsida; order Alismatales; family Alismataceae; genus Alisma; species Alisma plantago-aquatica. The sequence continues at coordinate 526,111,939 of OY856412.1, forward strand.
GGCACCTCACCAAAACCAACCCTCTTCCTCAGTTCTTGCCTTACATGAGGACTGTTAGAAGACTCTCGAAGGGATCACTAGCTGATGTCCTTCACCATGTCCCTAGGGGCTTCAATGGTCCTGCGGACAGCCTCGCCAAACATGCCCTCCACTCCAACATTTCTATTAGCTTTACCTCTGTTGTACCCCACTGGTTCATTCCTATGAGCCATGTGAACATTATTGATGTTTTATCTGATGTAGAGCGCGGATTAAATAAAAGTTAGCTCTATTTCTTTGGGGTAAAAAAAAAAGTACAGTGATTTCAACTCCCCAAACTTAGAATCAAGCCTATCCTCAGGATAAGTGCAGGTTCGAGAGCTCAGAGAGAGAAAAAAAATGAACAAGCTTAAGAGACAACATAAAAGCATGACTGAAATATCCCATCCTTGCATCAAGACTATTGTAGAGTGTATTTAATCCCTTAGGTCTCAATCTTCCCCTTTAAACTTGGAGTTGCATAACCTCATCTTATCTGTCATAACCTTCTATTGTAAAAGGCTTCTCCTTCTCAACTCATCACCCCTCCCTTAGACAAAATTCATACTAATGCCACATCTTTTCGAAAGGTAGCTTTCACACCCATTCTTTAATTTCAGCGGGCCCTATGCTATTGTGTATAGGTAGGATTGAAGATTTTAGGTGTTTCCTCTTCCCCCTGAACTCCTCACCCACAACTATCGTAAGAACAATGTTGCCCTTTTTGGGATTCTGACTTTAAGTCAGGTGGTATGTGAGGTTCCATTCAGGATTGAAGGTGTGTAAACTTGGCTTCAAGTTTCCACTTACGAGCATGACATATATGCATTCATGAGTGTAGAAATATACTGACCGGGAAGAAACGTTTGGCATCTTTTAAGGCACATATCTCGTATTCTTTTCTTTATTTGATTTTTGGCTTTTACCTCTCCTTTCAGGCTTTGGTTTGATGATTTTGGTTGAATTTCTGGGCGGCCAAGCCTCTTTTTAGATATTTTCTTTGAATGGGGCAACTTTTTCCTATCTACAGAGACTAGGATTTTCTAGATGAGAGTGTTAGGTGTAGAATGTTGCTAAGGAGTATGACTAAGGTTCTCTTAGTTTGCAGGGCTTTCTTGAGTTAAGGTTGTTACATTTACAACGTCTTATTTCAAGAATGAGATATAATAGTGTTTCTATGACTGTTGTTTAACTCATGCATTCTTGTGTATGTTTCTCATATCCTTCTCTCTCAGAGGGTTGGAACATTACGTTTTGATAATTTTAGCGAGAGAAAGCAAGCTTCTAAAAGGGTAGTTGCAACAAAATTTCAAAATTTCAAAAATTTATCTGTAAAAGGGGAAAGTAAATGTATTAAAGGCAGTGAAAAAGGAAAGTGTATGTACCTCTGTAGCATGTTTATGACTCCTCCCCCAAACTTATCCTGCACCCCGTCTCGGGGTGTCAAAATTTGAGTAAGTTGTATAAACAGGCCTTTTTTATTTGTTTATTTGGCGGGGAAGGCCCACTTGGACTCCAAGAGCATGCTGGCATAGATAGCCTTAAGTGCATGATATTGCTCAGATTGCATATTCTCCACCTTGGGGCTAGTAGTTGCTATAGATACCATCCATGACAGGAAGAAGAACCCACAGTCATTTGATAGGGGTACCTACTGAGGGCTTCAGTGGCAATATTGAGTTTTCTTGAAGTCGTTGCCTTTTGTGATGACGTACCCTTTGCAGTGCTGCTTAATCATCTTGACGATGGCTTCCGCACATGTATTTGCCTTTTCTTATGTAGGAGACTTTGTTGTTGTCATGTTTGTCTTCGTGTTTAGAGTGAAGGTTGCATCAGAGCTGTTATAAAGAATCGCAATCTTCTTTAGAAGGTTGACATGCAGCAAAGTCCAATGGTTATCGTGAAGAATCAGCAGAAAGATATGCTCTGACATGGCTGCTTCAAGCCGTCATTGCAACCACTCCATCTCTCTAGTTTTCTTATCCTTTAAGATTTTGTCTACCAGTAAGAAGTATGACATGTGGGAGTTTGGCATTGAGTCCCCTAACATCGCCTGGTAGGCCGACATCGGGCTTACAAAAAGATACCCTCCTATTTTTAAAGTTTCACAAAGGTCATCTTTTAATACTTAGATGTCATCGCTTTGAAATATGACATCTCCTGGAAAGTCATCTTCTTTCATAGAACTCATAATTATTGTGAGTTCTTCAATCGACAGACTGAAGCAGCTCCAGCTATCAAAGTTCTCGAAAGAAGGCACGATTTCTCCTGTCGGCCTGTCTGGTCCATCGTTCCCCATGTCTTCTTCAACTTCGGCTTCTGTGGGCAGTATTTCTACGGGTGGAACTTCGGGAGCTTTTGTTACTGAAGGTTGTTGTTCTTCTTCTGTCTGCTTCATAGCTCCTTCAGTCTCTGCACCCCAGCCCGCCTTCCAAGCTGTTGCTCTGGCCCATTCAGGCGGATCGACCCACATGGTCTTGAGCTGTTCCCTCCAAGTTTTCTTTTTGGGAAGAGGTATTTCCATGTGAAGCCTGTGGGGTATGGTGTCTATAGGCATCGCCGGGTCATTGAAGAACCGGCGATCGTAGATGAATTCTGTGACATATGCACCCCGCAGTCCATTCATGTCCTCCACATTCAGATCTTCTAGGAGGATGCCCTTGTTGATGGCTTCCATCATGCGTAGTCCCCCGAACCAGCTTCTTCCTGGGGAACGTTCTTGTTGATGGAGAACAACTTCCAGCACCCTTGGAACTTTATACCCGCCTATTTGATAACTCATTGTAGGCGTATCGGGATCATTAAGGAGTCCCTAGCATCCTTCCTTTTGTAGACCAGAGAGGTGTTGTCCATCTTAGGTGCGTAACAGTTGAGCACCGTCATCTTACGTTCTGGTAGATTGATTACAATAAGTGCCCAATTTTTTGCATTTCGAATGGACAACACCACAATTTTGGTCTCTTTTCTCCGGACAGTAGCTTTTAGCTCAGCCACGTCTGCCGCCATGTATTCCTCTTTATATAGCAGGCTTGCCAGGCATGGGGTCCAGTTGAACATTCTCTTGTGTACTATCACCCTCTTCAAGAACCCCCCCCAAAAGTCATCTCTGGATATACGTGTACCTTTGTTGTTGTATAGGATGTCTGATCTAGGTAGATCATCATCGAGGATATCTGCCAGGACATGGACATCTCTACAGGAGATGTGCGATATGACCATCATGTCCATGTCCTTCATCTTGTAGGGTAGAGGAGGAGCTACTGTAGGTATCTCTATCCTGGATTCAGCTTGTCTCTCCTCGGTGGGCTCATTAGTGAAGAAGGCTGCTAGCTCACCAACCTCGTCCTTGGACGTCACCTCCTGTTCCCTCGGTGCTGAGGCTTCTTGTATAGTGGGCATAGCCTTTTCCACTTGTTCAACAACTTTCAGCGTTGGTTGTGCTGTGGCTACTAGTCCAGCTACCTCTGAGGAGGCTTCATCAGTAGTGTCCTTAGTGTGACTTTCCCCAAAGGTCTGTCCCAGCTTGGCTTCTGCCATCATCTTTAGAGTTGCCTCCATCTTCCCATCATAAATGTAGTCGTGATGCTCGTCATGAGGATGGAAGAGGAGAAAATCATTACTTTCTTCAAACCCAGTCCCCAACTTGGCGATCATCCTCTCTAGTTCTTTTGCTCCGGCTAAGCTGAGTTCTGCAACCACCTCCTCCTGATGAGCAGTTGCAATCCCTTCTTCTAGAGTTGGAGTGTGTGTTGGAGGGGCGAGGTGATGTTCTGTCTGATGTTTATTTGCGTTGGCGGATTCATCCATCTATTCATTTGGGTCATAGTTGAGGTCGAACCCTTTGATTGTGCCGTGTGCTTCTCATTCTAGGGGCTCGACCTTTTTGTTGGCTAGTCCCCTTCTTGTTCAGCTACGGGAGATGTTTTCTTGCTTGTGCTCCCGACTTTCATTGTACCGACTCCTATTATTTCGGCTCCCGCGTCCCCTCTCCACATTGTCGTCGTGGCTGGAGGGGCTGGCTAATGATCATGCTGGACTGGTTGGGCACTTAGTCTTCTTCTTCTCCCACCGGGCTTTGAGGTCTTCGCACTCCTGCTCAAGCTTCCAGCGGTCTTCTTGTATGCACGAGTGCTCTTCTTCAATGACAACCATCACTTCTTCGTAATCGCGACACATTTTTTCGTTGTCTACACGGATGGCCTACCCTTCCTTTCATAGGATCATTATCTCCTCCAGCATCTTCTTCAGCATCCCCATCATCATCCACTAGTTACATAAAACCTCTTGGATGAAGTCCGACAATATTGTCATCCTTTCATCCAATGCATGTACCTGCATTGTTACAGATGACAAAGATGTAGAAATTTTATCGTTTATAGTGTTGGTTTGATGCATGTGTTCCCACATTGCATCAAACCTTGTACCTAAAGCACCCTCAAAAGAGGGTGCTTGTCATTGTTGCTGATGCAGCTGCTGCTCCGCACGTGCTGTCAATGAACTTGGCACAGATGGCTGCTTTGGTGATGTTGGTGGGGGCATCTCCTCAGATTTCTCTATTGTCACCTCCGGTATGGCATGAGAGCCTTGTCTTTCTGGCTCTGCCTCCAGTATGTTTGCTGGCTATGGGGCTTCTAGCCGAGGTTCACCCTCTCCTGCCTATGGTACGGCTTGAGAGCCTTCTACTTCTGGCTTCGCCTCCGGCATGCTGGTGGGCCGTGGGACCTCTTCTGTAGCCTTGTTATTCTTTGTCTCTCCCTCCACTAGAATCATTTCCTCTTGTGTCTTGTGAGAGGTGGGCTCTACAAATTTTGCATCTAGCTGAGGATCTACGGCCGTCTCTTTCTCAGATGGCTTGATGGTGGCTTCAGTTTTCTTTTTCTCCACGGCCAATTTTTTTCTTGGCTCTTGGTTCTTCTTTTTTTTAAGCGCTGGGGCACTACTTTCCCCTATTGTGGGTTTTGGATCCATTGGTGTGCTGGTGTGAAGGGCCACATAGCTCATCTTCTTGATGTCATCAAGAGTTGGACACAATTTATGGGCATCATAAAATGCCGTTTCAGGAAGGGGGAGGGGTTTCTTCAATCCTTTGTGCTTGAAGTATATCTTCTCCACCTTCACATCCAGAATCCCCATGCTGGCGAGGGACTTGATGTCTATTCTTTGTTGTCCCTCAATTTTTGTATACTTTTGGATTTCTCCTTCTTCCAATAGGTAATCGGTGATCATTGTAATTTGACTGCCCTTATAGAAAACTAAGGTTTTCTTCAAGTAACTGCCTATCACCGCTGATAGCCTTCTGATCATAATTCTACTGATGTTTACCGGTCTCTTGTTGATCATGGACCATATTAAGAAGAGGTCTTCTTTGTTGATCGTCTCAGTTTCTGATATGGCATCTATTGTGAAGGTAATGATCTTTTATATTATCGTGATAAAGCAGGAGGTAATATGGGAGGCCTTTGAGTTCTTGGTGTTATGCTTCTCCTCCCAGTCAATTTGTTCCACATGGTGTTGTTGTTGTATTAAGTAACTTCTCTTTCTCCCAGAGCAGCTGAACATGCTCTGGCTTCTTCTTCTATTGTGGTAAAAATCCTGTTTAGGTCTAATTCTGTCAGTGCGTGGGTTTTGCCCCCTAGCCGTACTTGGAGCATGAATTCCCCACCTCTTGCTACTCGTGACTCACTACTAGAGGCGACCTTCTTTAATGAAGATAAAAATTCCAGAGTCAGCCTCATATAGGACTTCACTTTGGGTGTGCAAATAGTTTGGAGATTTGCACCTTCCAAGAACTTTGTCATTTGGTCATAGAGCCCATCTTCTTGAAGTCCTCCACGTTGAAGTAACGTGTCAGATTGCATTCCTTATTTGATGACATCCAATAGTAGGAGGACTAGTGTATTGTGTCCTAAGGTATGAATGGTGGCTCCCCTTTTCACACAAAAGTTTCTCCTACTTCTTCTTCTACCCTTGCTTTCTTGCTGAGCTTGGTCTCCTTTGGTGCAGCTTTACGCTTTCTTCCGTGCACCGGGCTTCCCGACTCTTCTTGTTGGTATTCAGAGGTCTATGTTTCCTCCGTTTGCTCTATTTCTTCGGGGGACTCCTCTTGCAGTAGCTCCCCCAGGTATCCTCTGATACTGTGCCAGACGCAGTTGCATCTCCACCCTTTTTGGCACTGGCAGATTGGTGTCTCTTTTCAGAGCTTTTGACAAGCTTTTGACGATCTTATCCACTTCCTTCAGGGAGGTGGCTTTCTGGTATAGAGGGTCGCTTGTGGTGGGGGAAGACATTCTGCAAATTTAAAACATCAAAGGAAATTAGGTCATTGGTTATTTTTATTAACAAGATAGTTATGGCTTAAACAATAAGAACCGTGGTCGCGGTTTTAATTGCAGTCACAGTTATGATTGCGGTCGCGGTTATGGGTCATAAGGAAAGATCATGGTCGCGGTCTTTCAGAACGGCATGAAAAACCTCGATTGCAGTTTTGTTTAAGCAAAGGTAACACCGCGATCGCGATTCTTTTTGACAATAATTATTTTACCCTGGTCGCGGTCTCCTGAAGAAGGATTCCGGTCGCGATTATTACCGCGGTCACGATTTTTCTTCAGGAGAGGCTAAACTTGTAAAGATTTTTTTGGGTTTCTAGGCAGACACCGCAGTCACGGTTTTGTTCGTGGGTCACGATAATTGTTCTCCAGGGAATCGCGGTCACGATTTTGATGACTGCGACCGGTTCGTCCTCTTCCAACTCTTCAACTTCTCAATTGTTCTTCGATCATTATTCTATTTTTAGGTATTTTAAGATTTTTTCTCTTTTAGAGGATAACAAAAAGACAACGAAAGGGGTAAAAAAAACTAGAACAAACGATAGGCTATAATCGCCTGCCGTGAAACAACATCGATAGGGGATTTTAAGAAAAATAGTTGGTTACCATGTCGACGATGGCGGGAAAGAAGCAAGGTGCGGCAGTGATTCACCTGCTATCTACGATGATCAATAGTCGATCAATCGTTAGGAGCAGAAGGTAGAGTTTTTTGAGATACAAGAAAACTTCGGCGACAAGAAGCTCAAAGAAAAATGAAGAATTACCCTGCTTACGGTTGTAGATGAGATGGAAGCAACGATCTCAAGCAAACCAAGTAATCCGACGCGGCATCGAACTGCGTACTTGTGATTTCAAAACGGCATGGAGGTTATAGGGCTTAAGATGAGAGTGGTGAGAATGCAAAGAACCGAATCGTTCAGGGTTTAAGGCTATTTATAGACATCAAGACTGCGACCTAACTTATCTGAGGAAAAAGACCGCGGTCATAACCACGACCAGACTAAACCCAAGTCTACATCTTGAGTAAAACTAGGAAAATTCAAAAAGAAAAAGACCAGAAAAAGGAGGAAAGGCTTAAGATGAAAGAAAAACACGAGCAAACAAAGATTAAGAAAGAGAAACTTGGGTTTCCTCCCAAGAAGCACTTGCTTTAAAGTCTCTTAGCTAGACTTCATAAATCTTCAGCTATCTGGCACTGTGGCAGGGTGTGGCAGTTCTTCATTGCTTTTCTCTAGTGTATAGCTTGGTTCCCACAAATCAATCTCAGACCTTCTCACAAAAGCCTTATCTTCATAAAATATTTTCACTATGTGTCCATTAACCTTAAAGATTCCAACTTTATCTCCTTGGATCTCCATTGCTCCGGATGGGTAGATTTTGATCACTGTGAAAGGTCCTGACCATTTGGTTCTTAGCTTTCCAGGGAAGAGACGAATACTGGAGTTGAAAATAAGTACCTTGTCTCCTTCATGGACATCCTTGTTTTTTAGGTGGGTATCGTGCCACACTTTTGTCCTTTGTTTTTTGATTCTTGCATTTTTGTAGGCATGCAATTTTAATTCTTCGAATTCTTGCAGTTGTAAGTAATGTCCTTGACTAGCTTTCTCCATATCCATATTCAAAAACTTTATGGCCCAGAGGGCTTTGTGATCGAGCTCCAGAGGTAGATGGCAGGATTTCTCATATAAGAGACGATAGGGTGTAGTTCCAATGGGGTTTTTGAAGGCGGTTGCCCAAAGGGCATCATCCAACTTCATTGCCCAATCTTCTCTCATTCTGCTAACATGCTTTTTTAGAATTTGCTTCAGTTGTCTGTTTGACACTTCCACCTTTCGTGAAGTCTGTGGGTGGTAGGGTGTAGCAACCTTGTGTCTGACTCCATACTTTTCTAGAAACTTTTTAAACTATTTTTCTCCAAAGTGGGATCCTCCATCACTTATAACAGAGCGCGGTACACCAAATCTTGGGAATTTGTCAAATAGCCTTATGACGGGTTTGGAGTCACAAGTTTGGGTGGCAACAACTTCCACCCATTTTGAAACATAATCTACAACAACGAGTATATATTTGTACCCTTGGGATGGTGGGAAAGGTCCCATGTGGTCGATTCCCCATACATCAACAATTTCAACTTCTACCCACTCTGTCATAGGCATTTCATTTCTTTTTTCCATATTCCCTGTCATCTAACATTCCTTTTAGGTTTTTACATATGTTGTGGCATCCTTGAACAAAAAAGGTCATTAGAAGCCTGATTGTAGGACCTTGGCTGCTATCTTGTCACTCCCCAAATGTCCTCCATAGGGTGAGGAATGTCATTCCCTTAGAATATCAGACACTTCTTCTTCAACAACACATCTTCTGTATAGATTATCTGAGCATCATTTGAAGAGCAAAGGATCATCCCAGTAGTAATTATTAATACCGAAGAAGAGTTTCTTTTTCTGATGGTAGGTTATTTATGGTGGTAATTCCCCACAAGCAAGGTAATTGCAAATGTCTGTGAACCATGGCAAGTTCTGTTCTTCGACTTCTATCATGAGCAAAGCCTCATCTGCGTAGTTATCATTTACATGTGTCTCATTCTTGTCTTCGACGATAATCCTTGACAAATGGTCAACAACTATGTTTTCTACCCCTTTCTTATCAATGATCTCATGATCTAACTCCTGAAGTAATAAAGCCCACCGTAGCAACCTAGGCTTAGTATCCTTTTTCGGCATTAGGTATCTTATTGTTCTATGGTCATTGTAGACCCTTACTTTTTCCCCAATTAGATAAGACCTAAATTTGTCAAAAGAAAAAACAATAGCTAGCATTTCTTTCTCCGTGGTCATGTAATTCACCTGCGCTTTGTCAAGAGTACGGCTAGTGTAGTAGATGATGTGATGTTTCTTGTCTTTCTTCTTCCCTAGGACTGCCCCCACGACATAGTCACTAGCATAGTACATTATCTCAAAGGGTAGATCCCAATCTAGAGCTTGAAGAATAGGTGGGGTTACGAGTGCTTCCTTCAAAGTCTGAAAAGCCTTCAAAAAATTGTCTGTAAAATCAAATTCTACATCTTTGATCAGTAGATTTGACAAGGGTTTTGAAATCTTCGAAAAGTCCTTTATGAATCTTCGATAATAATCGACATGACCAAGAAAAATTCACACTCCTATCATGGACCTAGGTGGTGGTAGTCTAATGATAGCTTCGACCTTGCTGACATCTACTTCAATTCCTCTTTTTGAGACCTTGTGGCCCAGTACTATGCCTTATTGTACCATGAAATGACATTTCTCCCAGTTGAGAACCAAGTTTTTCTCTTCATAGCGTTGTAGGACCAACGATAGGTTTTTCAAACAACCATCAAAGTCTCTTCCATAGATGGAAAAATCATCCATAAAGACTTCCACAATGTATTCTAGAAAGTCTGAGAACATCAAGATCATACAACGTTGGAATGTTGCAGGAGCATTGCATAATCCAAACGACATTCTTCAGAAGGCATAGGTACCATATAGACAGGTGAAGGTAGTTTTCTCCTGGTCGTCAGGTAGGATAGGAACTTGGTAAAATATGGAATAACCATCCAAGAAGCAAAAATATTTGTGATGTGCAAGTCTTTCTAGCACTTGGTCGATAAAGGGAAGAGGGTAGTGATTTTCTTTGTTGCTTGATTCAACTTTCGATAATTGATACACATTCTCCACCTGGGGACAGTACATACGACTACTTAATCTCCTTTATCACCTTTCACAACTATCATCCCCCCTTTCTTTGGTACAACATGAATCAGGCTCACCCAGTTGCTGTCGCTGATTGGGTATATAATACCTACATCTCTCATCTTGATCACTTCCTTCTTTACAACTTCTTTAAACATCTGATTCAGCTTCCTCTGGGGTTGAACAAGGGGTTTTGCGGACTCTTACAGGTTTATGCGGTGCATACATTGGACATAATTTAGCCCCTTGTTATCATCCACCGAATATCCTATAGCTTGCCTATGGAGCCTTAGCTCCTTAAGAAGTCTTTCCATTTGCTCTTCAGTCAGACTGGCATTGACTATGATAGGATCCTTTCTTCAGGATCAAGAAACTCATACTTCAGACCTTCTGGTAATTGTTTCAATTTTGGTTTGGGTTTTGGTACCTTCTCTTCTTCTGTTGTCAGCTCTAGAGAAGCATACTTTACTGTCTCGACACCTTCCTCTTCGTCGCTCAATCCTTCTTTGTCTTGACTTAGGTATTCGAGGATCTCAGCAACCTCTGGGCCATTGATTTCTGAATCTTCTTTGTTTAACACCCTCATAAGAGGGTCGACCACTGATGTGTCTTCTTTTACTTCTTCGCAATATTGGTTGTATCTATCCACAAAGTAAGCATATTTGAGTAGGGATGGTCCTTTCATGGCCTCTTTCACATTGAAATCAATGTGGTCATTTTTGTCCCTCAGAGTTATGATGCCTTCAACGACATCAATCAATGCTCTCCCGGTCGCCAAGAAAGGACGTCCGAAGATGATAGGGCAATTATGGTCTTCCATAGTGTCAATGATTACAATATCACATGGGATGAAAAATCTCCCCACTAAAAAACCACTAGAGGGGGATGAATAGGGTTTTATGAAAATTTTATAAATAATTCAACTCAAGCAACCACAATTGAGATAATAAGAAGGAGGCAAGGTGTTTAGAGTGGTTCCACCTTTAGCAAAAACTAAAGGAGTCAGTCCACTACCCAATTGTTTCCAATTGGGATTTTAAAAGTATTTAATTTTATTGCCTCACAAGGATGTTACATAAAATTATGACACTTTCACCACCCTTTGGACAACCTTCACCTTGAAGTAGTCTCACCAACCTTGAAGCAGCCTTCCTTGAAGTAACTTCAAGCTCCCCCTTGAAGTAGCCTTCCTCTTGAAGTAGCTTCCCATTGAGACAACCTTCTTGAAGTAGTCTAAAGTCCTCCTTCTCCACCGAGAACATCAAACCCTCTCCAATTTGCAGCCTTCAACCCTAGGAGTAGCAAGGAGAGTACAAGCAATAAGAAAGAACAAGAAGGGAAAATAGAAATTACAATTACCACTTGTAGCACAAGGCTTGATTTCCTATATCAAGCATTTTGATCTCCTAACCAATGTGTATGGAATTGTAAGTGCAGTGGATAGAAGATGCTAGCCTATAGGACACGAATTAAGAGAAAAGGAAATGAGTAGCAAGTGCTAGAGTTTCTCAATTGCTCAAGAACAGATTTCCAATTGCAAATGTGTAAGCTCAAGTATTGCACTAGTGTATTTTGGGTGTCCTAAGGCAGGTCTTATTTATAGGAATGGACTATGAATGCTTAAGGACGTTCTAGACACTTTGTAGGGGGTTCTTAGTGCTTAACTAGCCATTAGTTGTGCACTAATTGCTTTAGCAATGACTAGTTAATTAACTCTGAAAAGTGCAGACAGAGATGGTCTCGGTCGAGGAATTGTCGACCGAGATCCCAGTCGGTCGAAGTTTTTGTCGACCGAGGGACTGTCTGGAGCAAGTCTGTATAACGTTCGATTCCAACTCCCAACTACCTTGTCTACTGTGTCTAACAGCTACTTGGGTCATTTTCGATCGAGGATATTGTCGACCGAGAGTGTCTCGGTCGAGAAGTTTGTCGACTGAGAATGACTTTGTTTCAATGTTTTAAACTATGTACTAAGTATGTGTATCAGTTTGCAGTTGTGACAATATTGTAGGGGATGGCCTGTCTAAGTGTTGTGATTGACTAGGGAAGATCTAAATGGTTCATTTACATGATATCTAAGTACTTGTACATTATATACTTGTACAAGTTTTTACATTTGATTACAATCATGAATTAAAGCATTTTGAGCATATAGATCTTCCACGTTGTGTCATCCACCTAGTTCCTGCAACACTCAAGTAGCACGTTAGATCCACCAGGACGAAATGTTTTTCATAATAAAAAAAAGGGATTTAAATGATGTCCATTTAGCCAACAATCTCCCCTTTTTAAAGATGACAAACATTTCCAAAATATAAATCAACCATTCTTTAAAATGAGTTGAGTTTCATACCTGAGATTTACTTTGTGAATTCCCTCTCTTGTTTATGAAATGTGTGCTTATTATTTCCAAAGAAGTATGGAACATAAAATCCAATTCTCAGGGAATATAACAACTTTTAATGTAAAGCCAAGAGATTATGAAACTCATTGATTGAGTTTTAAAGAGTTACAACTATTTAAGATTTTGCATTATTTCTCCCCCTTTGTCATTTAAAAAATATATCCGTTAAAATTTAGTGTTAAAAACTCCCCCTTAATTTGTTTTTTCCTTAAAAAGATAACCATCAAATCATTTGAAAAGATGTCCATTTGAAGCTAAAATAGAAGGATTAAAAACCAGCCGGTTTAATAAGCATAAATGTCGAAGAAAACATCTTCTAAGGGAGTAATGAGTAGTTTCTTCCTTATTTTATTGAATTGATCTAATGGAAGTGGTTTTGTGAAAATATCAGCCAATTGATCTTCCGTATCAACATGATGAAGGGATACATGATTTTTAGAGATATGATCCCTTATAAAATGATGACGAATTTCAATATGTTTGGCACGGATGTGTAAAATAGGATTATGTGCTAAGTTTATAGTGCTTGTATTGACACAAAATATAGGCATGGATGAAAAAGTAAAACCATAATCATTTAAAACTTGTTGCATATAAAGCACTTGAGCACAACAAGATCTGGATGCCATATATTCAGCTTCAGTTGTAGAGAGGGCAACCGTGTTTTGTTTTTTGCTAAACCAAGATACTAAGGCTCTTCCTAACAAGAAACAACTACCGCTTGTACTCTTGCGATCGATTCGATAACCAGCGTAATCAACATCGGTATAGGCTTTAAAGTCCAAAGATTGTCCTTTAGGATACCATAGACCATAGCTTGTAGTGCCGACTAAATATCTTAAAATCTGTTTGACGACTTGAAAATGGGTTTGCATAGGTAGTGATTGAAATTGAGCACAAAGACCAACAGAAAACATGATGTCCAGTCTAGAAGCGGTTAATTAGAGAAAGCTACCAATTATAGCTCTATATAAGGAATCATCAATGGGTTCCCCATTTTCATCCTTATCAATTTTAGTAGAGGTAGCCATTGGAGTGGTAGCATGTTTGCAATGGTCGATCCCAAAATGTTTTAAAAGTTCATTGGTATACTTTTCTTGTCTTATAAAAATCCCGACGGGCATTTGCTTTATTTGAAAACCAAGAAAGAAGGTTAATTCTCCCATGAGACTCATTTCAAATTCCGTTTGTATAATATCGCTAAGTTGTTTGCATAAAGATTCTTTTGATGGACCAAAGACAATATCATCAACATAAATTTGAACTACTAGAAAGTCAGATTCATATGTTTTGAAAAATAAAGTAGAATCTGAATTTCCAATAAAAAAATTGTTATCAAATAGATAGTTCTTGAGCCTTTCATACCAAATTCTAGGTGCTTGTTTTAAACCATAAAGTGCTTTCTTAAGTTTGTATATGTAGTCACCTTTTTCCGGTATTTCGAAGCCAGGTGGTTGGGCAACATATACTTCTTCTTGTATTATTCCATTTAGAAATGCACTTTTGTCATCCATTTGGAACAGTTTGATGTTTTTGTGGGCAGCTATGGCTAGTAGCATTCTAATGGCTTCAAGTCTTGCTACTGGTGCATAGGTTTCATCAAAGTCTATTCCTTCTTGTTGATTATACCCTTGTGCTACCAACCTAGCTTTATTTCTTACTACTTCCCTGGCTTCATTTAACTTATTCCTAAAAACCCACTTAGTTCCAATAATGGTTTTATCTTGCAGTTTAGGAACTAAGTCCCATACATCATTCTTAGTGAATTGGTTTAATTATTCTTAGATTACCATTATCCATTAGTCATCTTTTTTAGCTTTAGTCACCTTCTTAGGTTCAATTATAGAAATAAATGACATATTTGCAACATCTCTAAAAGATGAACGAGTTTTGACTTTATCATTAGGATTTCCAATGATTAGTTCTTGATGATGATCCTTAATGAGTCTAGGAATGTGTTGTTGTGTCTCAACTTGTTGATCATCTTTAGCTGATATGGTTAGATTTTCTACTTGATGAGTAATATCAACTACATCATAATTTTCAATTTTTAGTTCTTCATGAAAAGTAATGTGAATGGATTCTTCAACTTTTCTAGAGATAGTGTTATAAACTTTAAATGCTTTACTAGAGGTTGAATATCCCAAGAAAAATTCTTTTTGTGATTTAGAGTCAAACTTTTCTCTATCATCTTTTGTGTTCAAGATATAGCAAGTTGAGCCGAAAGTATGAAAATAATCAACCCTTGGTTTCTTAGTATACATGATTTCATATGGTGTTTTCTTCAAATAAGAGTGTATGGTTACTCTATTTAGCACATAGCAAGCTGTGTTTACCTCTTCATCCCACAATGTTTTAGGTGTACTATGTTCAAGCATCATAGTTCAAGCCATTTGTTGTAATGATCGATTTTTCCTTTCAACTATGCCATTTTGTTGTGGAGTGCGTGGAGCAGAAAAATTGTGAGTGTAGCCTTGAGATGTGCAAAATTCTTCAAATAGATAATTCTCAAATTCTCCACCATGATCACTCCTAATTGTGCATATCTTATTTTGTAGTATATTTTCAATCTTGGAACAAAATTGTATGAAAACTTGAATAGTATCATCTTTATTTGCAAGAAAATGTACCCATGTATATCTACTGTAATAATCAATGATAACAAAGCAATATCTTTTCCCACCAATAGATTGTGTCCTCATAGGTCCGAACAAATCCATATGAATAAGTTCTAGTGTTCTACTAGTGCTAAGCATGTTTTTGGGTTTAAAATAATTTTTAGTTTGTTTACCCAAAGTACATGGTTCACAATTTTCATATTGATCAAAAGATAACTTAGGCAAACCACGAACAAGATCATATTTAACTAGATTTTTAATAACATATGAACTAGCATGACCTAATTTTCTATGCCATAGTTGTAAAGAATTTTCTTTTGCAATTTAGCATTTTCCAACTACAGATTGCATAGAGATGGGTCTAAGAATATAAAGATTTCCAACTCTTTTTCCTTCATAAACAACATTTGTAGTATTTTCTATTAGTAACTTGCAACAATTTTTGTTGAATAAAACATCATATCCACTATCACATAATTGACTAACACTTGTTAAATTATGGTGCAAACCGTCGACAAGTAAAACATTCTTTATTTCAAGGTTTGTACCAATATTACCTATTCTAACAATTTTACCTTTACCATTGTCTCCAAAAGTGACTGTTCCATTTTTCTTTTCCTCAAAAGATTGAAATGCATCCTTGTTCCCGGTCATGTGTTTGGAACATCCACTATCAACTACCCAATCCTGCAATAAAATGTAGGTTTTGGTACCCATGTGATGGTCCATTATGGTTAGGTACACTTAATAAAAAACTGAGCAAGTCTTAAAAAAGTAAGCTGAACAGAACTTTATTCTGTCGACAAATAGTTCTGCTGACAGATATCTTGGTCGACCAATTTGTCGATCGAGAAAGTTTCTGTTTTACAGGTTAAAACTGAACAAAAATAGAAATCCGCTTGGTCAACCATTTTTGACCGATGTTTGCTCCGATCGATAATTTTTCGACCAGAATAGTTGTTGTTTTTACTATAAATTATGTTGTATATTTTGATTTGTCACATGCATTCTCTCGGTCAAATTTTTTTCTCGACTGATAATGTGTCGGTCGAACTATTTGTCGACCGACAATGTTTCTATTTGTTTCAGCAATTTGTTTATATTAGCTCTGAATTTAAAACAATACATGAAGCTATAAAGACATTTAGATGTTCAAAACAAGTATTAGATCATATCCCAACTAAATTACATTCAAGTCTTCTAATTTTGAGGTTTGGGAACCGAAACTAATTCAAAATCATTCTTCTTATAAGGGCATGAAAAGGAGTAATGTCCAAGATGTAAGCACTAATGACAAGAAATAGATTCAATTTCATTTCTCTTTCTAGGATTTGGAATTGTGTTCTTGGGTACAATCATGATCTTGGTCTTGGATGCTTGAGCTCTTCTAGGTTTAGGTTGATAAGAATTTTCTTTTGGAACATATCCTAAACCTCTTCTTCCATTGTAGCTAGAAGAATATTTTAGAATATTATCAAGAACATCATTGCTCCTTAAACCATTAATTTCTCTCTATATCTTGGCAATCTCATCCATCTTCTTATTGATATCTATCCTTGCTTGATCTAGATTAGATAATAAAGAGTTTCTTTCCGTAACAATAGTATCATAATCTAAATGATTACATAGAATAGGTTGGGTCTGAAAATTATTTAGTTTTGCAAGGAAAACAACCTTTTCTTGAGAAAGAAGATCATGATTTGTTTCTAAAGTTAGTAACTTCATATTGCAGTCGTTTAAAGATGATTTCAAACTAATATTTTCAGAAGCAATGTTGTCCTTTTCAACAGAAAGATTATTCAATCTAGCATATAGTTCCTCATTAGTTATTGTAACCTTCTTTATTTCCTTTTTGCAGTCAACATATTTGTCGTGAGTATCTTTTAGACTAACAATTAGATCTTCTTTTGACAAATCAAGAAGGCTTACCTCTTGAGAATCATCACTATCATCTTCTTTTGCCATGAGACACTCCACATTCTCTTCTCCACTTTCACTATCACTTGACTCATCCCATGCAGCTTTATAAGCTCTTTCTCCCTTCTTCTTGGATGATCTTTTCTTTCCTTTATTTGCTTTAGGACATTCATTTTTGAGATGTCCTTTCTTTCCACATTCAAAACACATAGGAGGGGAAGAGGAAGAACCAACAACTTTGTTATATCTAAATCTTCTATATTTCTTACCATTAATAATTAGGGCTTGTTCTCCTTCTCCATCACTTGTTTCATCACATTCTTGCATGATGACCTTTGAAGCTTTTAGAGCCATATCTTTCTTTCTTCCTTGTTGAAGTTCACGCTCTCATCATTCCTCTTCCTCTGAGGTTGCCTCATGTGCTTCTAAGTTTCCAATGAGTTGCTCCATCCTTAGTCGGGTGAGATCATTTGCTTCTTCAATAGCAGTCACCTTAGGCTTGTATTTGGGAGAAAGAGACCTAAGAATTTTTGACACTTGATCTTCTTCACTGATCACTTTACCTAAAGCATTTAAACCATTCACAATAGAAGAACATTTTGCATACATTTCACTAATAGACACATTTTGATCCATACGAAATTGTTCAAATTTTTGCTTAAGCATTCCGATTTTAGAATTCTTAACTTGAACAGTTCCTTCATATGTTATGGAGAGTCTATGCCATATTTCATAAGCTGTTTCACAATTTGATATTCTATTGAATTCACCAATTGAAATTGAATAATAGAGTATACTTACAGATTTTGCATTCATTTGGGAAAATCTTACCATATTGGCATCCCAATTTGCATACTATGTTTGAGGGAATTCATAAGGATTTGATACCATCCTCCAGAGATCCCAACTAATTCCTTGGAAGTATAATTGCATCCTCCTCTTCCAGTAGGTGTAGTGAGTGCCATCAAAAGGTGGAGGTCTAGCCACGAGTGTCCCTTCCAGGTTGAGGTTGTTGAGTACCCCGTCACCATTTCTTCAAGACTTTGTTAGAGTTCGTTGAAGCCTGATCTGATACCAAATGAAGAACCACTAGAGGGGGGTGTATAGAGTTTTATGAAGATTTTATAAATAATTCAACTCAAGCAACCACAATTGAGATAATAAGGAGGCAAGGTGTTTAGAGTGGTTCCACCTTTAGCAAAAACTAAAGGAGTCAGTCCACTACCTAATTGTTTCCAATTGGAATTTTGAAAGTATTTAATTTTATTACCTCGCAAGGATGTTATATAAAATTACAACACTTTCACCACCCTTTGGACAGCCTTCACCTTGAAGTAGTCTCACCAACCTTGAAACAGCCTTCCTTGAAGTAACTTCAAGCTCCCCCTTGAAGTAGCCTTCCTCTTGAAGTAGCTTCCCATTGAGACAACCTTCTCAAAGTAGTCCAAAGTCCTCCTTCTCCACTGAGAAGATCAAACCCTCTCCAATCTGCAGCCTACAACCCTAGGAGTAGTAAGGATAGTACAAGCAATAAGAACGAACAAGAAGGGAAAATAGAAATTACAATTACCACTTGTAGCACAAGGCTTGATTTCCTATATCAAGCGTTTTGATCTTCTAACCAATGTGTATGGAATTGTAAGTGTAGTGGATAGAAAATGCTAGCCTATAAGACACAAATTTAGAGCAAAGGAAATGAGTAGCAAGTGCTAGAGTTGCTCAATTTCTCAAGAACAGATTGCCAATTGCAAGTGCTTAAGCTCAAGTATTGCACAAGTGTGTTTTGGGTGTCCTAAGGCATGCCCTATTTATAGGAATGGCCTATGAATGCTTAAGGACGTTCTAGACAGTTTCTAGGGGGTTCTTAGTGCTTAACTAGTCGTTAGTTGTCCACTAATTGCTTTAGAAATGACTAGTTAATTAACTCTAAAAAGTGCAGACAGAGACAGTCTCGGTCGAGGAATTGTCGACCAAGATCCCAGTCGGTCGAAGTTTTTGTCGACCGAGGGACTGTCTGGAGCAAGTGTGTATAACGTTTGATTCCAACTCCCAACTACCTTGTCATCTATGTCTAACGGCTACTTAGGTCATTCTCGGTTGAGGATATTGTCGACTAAGAGTGTCTCAGTCGAGAAGTTTGTCATCCGAGAATGACTCTGTTTCAATGTTTTAAACTATGTACTAAGTATGTGTATCAGTGTGCAGTTGTGACAATATTGTAGGGGATGACCTGTCTAGGTGTTGTGATTGACTAGGGAATATTTAAACGCTTTATTTACATGATATCTAAGTACTTGTACATTATATACTTGTACAAGTTTTTACATTTGATTACAATCATGAATTAAAGCATTTTGAGCATATAGATCTTCCAAGTTGTGTCATCCATCTAGTTCCTGCAACACTCAAGTAGTACATTAGATCCACAAGGTTGAAATGTTTGTCATAATCAAAACAAAGGGATTTAAATGATGTCCATTTAGCCAACACCCACGTGAATCAGAACATCTCCGACTACTCCCACTGGCCTCTTGAAGGTGTGATCTGCCAACTTGATTCTCATATTAGTCCTGACCATATAAGTCAGTCCTAATCATTGCGTGAGGCTTAAAGGTATTAGACTGATGATAGACCCCAAGTCAGCGAGACCTTTCCTTTCGATGTTATCCGCTACAACAAAAGGTATAGTAAAGGCTCCAGAGTCCTTCTTCTTGGTAGGTAGTTCTACTTTTATGAAGGTTGTTGACATACTGACAAGGAACACAGTTTTAATCCTTCCTGCTCTTCTTTTCTTTGTGACTAGATCTTTGAAGAACTTGTCATATGTTGGCATTTCTTCTAAAGCATCCAGAAATGACACCTCCAGATGGAGTTTTTTCACAGACTCCATAAACTTCTCATACCTCTTCTTGAGGTGCGCCTTTATAAGTTTGTACGAAAAAAGGTAATCTCGGGGAGTATTGACTTATTTTGGCGAATATTTCCTCCTCAGGTTCTAGTTCTCTAACTTGGGCGTGCTAGTTCTCTCCCTTAGTTGGTTTCTCTCTAACATTCTCTGGCTCTAGTTCTTCCAGTCTTGTTATCTCAGGGCGCTCTATTGTCTTTCCCGATCTAAGGATCTCCATCTTGGAAGATTCTGTGTTATACCTTGAAGGGTTCTTCACAATCTCGACCAACTGAGCAAGTTGCTGGTCTATCTGGCGTTGATGTGTTTGCATGTCCACCATTTGGACCTGCATAGTATTCAGAACGCCAGAGTTGGACAATGCACTTTGTGCAAGTTGATTGTTTATCGTGTCCTGTCTCCTGACGAAATCGAATAGTTGGCCCACTAAGTCAGGCTCATTATTACTCCTTGTCTGACTCTATCCTTGAGCTTGTCCTTGTCCTTGACTTGTGTTAGTATCTTGGAAGTTTTGATACTTCCCTTGACCTTGATAATTGGTTTTGTTTGTTTGGAAACTGCTTGTCTTGGTGTACTGTCCTTGTCCGCTCTTCTTCTTGAAACCTGGTGGTTGCTTGGGTGGATTATTCAACTGATGCGAATTTTCTATAGCATCTTTGTTGCCATAACTGAAACCGGGGTGATCTAGCCTCTTGAAATTGGCATAGGAGACATTTTCATCTTCCTCCTCCTCAGACTCGCTTTCACTTGATTCTCCAGGTTGGGTGTATATGCAGTTATCTATTCCGTGCCCACCTTCACCAAAGGTGACACATTTCATCACCTTCTCAATTTGCTTCTTTCCTTTCCTTCCTGATTCCTTCAGCTATTTGACATCCATGGCTATCTTTTGTATTTGAGATGTGATTGCTTCGAGAGCCTTTGATTCAATTGAAGACCCTTCATTGATGTATTTCTTAGCATACCCTATGTTGGTCCTATCATAGTCAGTCCCAGCTTGTAATTCAGCCATGTTTTCTATGATCTTTTTAGATCTACTAGGCTTTTTACTGAGAAAGTCACTTCCAGCTGCTGCATTTAGTGAGACTCTCTCTTCAGGAGTTACACCATTGCAGAATGTTGTTATCAAGAATTCCTTCTTGTAATTATGGTGAGGGAAGTCTCTCTGGTACTCCTGATACCTTTCCCAGGCTTCATGTAGATTCTCTCTTGGCTTCTGCATAAAAGACGTGATCTTTTGCCTATTACGAATAGTTTTCTCGGTCGGGTAGAACTTGTTCACGAAAGCGTCTGCCAATGTGTTCCATCCATTCAAAGCTTGATGTGGTAGTCCCAAGTACCAAGATAGTGCTTTGTCCTCTAAGGAGAAAATGAAACCATTTTAATGGATGACTTCTTCCAGAACTCCCTGCATTTTGATGGTGTCACAAATATTCTTAAAAGCATCAAGGTGATGGTAAGGGTTATCGTTCTTTGAATTCCCTCGAAAGCTTTTGTTCTGCATCATAGAGATTACGTCTATCTTCAACTTGAAGTTTGCTACATTGAACCTTGGGATGATCAGAAGACATCTTGAGTTGCTAGCTTTTGTAGCTGACAACTCTCGAAGAGTCTTTTCTTCTTCTTTGTCATCTTCACTGGCGTTATCCCTACGATTTTTCTCATGGTGGTTTCTTCTGTTCCTTTGGCGATGACGATGATCCTCGTGGTGATGATCATCTTCAGGTTGTTCTTGTTCTTCATAGAGATGATCGTCATTATAATGGTCATTTCTATCTTCATCGGTTCCTAGCAGAGGTGGGTGTTGTCCAATCCTCTCGTTTCACTCGTCTGCTAAAATGGACCTTCCATGTGAGGCAGAATGATGAACAAGAGTTAAGTCGAACCAATCACTTCTTCCTGGGTACCCGAATAGATCGTACAGTCAAGTTAGGAAACCAAACTGGTAAATCAAACTATCCTACACAAATTTAGGTTAGAAAGCCAAAAATCACTATGTTGTCAAGCTTATTTCTAAGCTTGAGGAACTGGAGTATAGTAAGTGGACTCAGATTCTTAACAGTATCATTTTTCCTTGTCCCCAACAATGACGCCAAAAAGTTGACCAGATTAAATCGCACACCCAAAAGGAGTGGATTTAAAGTAGTCAGACTTTTTAATAGATAACCTGACTCTAAAGCCCCCGTAACGATGAACGGGGTCCGATGTAGTGATCAGGGTCAAACACAGGGACAAGGGTGGTCATGTTAAGAAAGCATAGTCAAACACTCTTATACTCTAGCCGAAAAGGGTGCAAAGAGATGTTCCCTAAGGAATGGTAGCACAAGAACGAGAACAGAAAAATAAACAAGAAAAAGGAACAAATTGTAAACAAGTATATATGGGGAAAACCCAGTTTGGGGTTCACCTACTAAGGTACCTCCCCAACACGTACATCTTCTCTCTCCCTCGCATACTCGTATCAAGATTACATGCAACCATTAAGATGACTATTCCACTCTCTCTCGAGATGTGGATAGATCTAAGTCTAAAAGAAGCCTCTCTTTTGAGATGACAACTCAAAAACTTCACAACAAAATGTATGGTTAAAGCTTTAGCATTCCAACACTCTCGTGCATTCATACCACTCCATGACACGGGATAAAAGAAATACTAATCTCTCGAGATATCAACAATCAAACATCACAAGATGGTAGCTAAGCATTGACCAGCCTAAATCGCGCGTCCAAAAAGGGAGCGGATTTGAAGTAGTCAGACTTTTAAATTTATAACCCAAAACCTTCTAGGCCCCCGCAACTTTATTACGGGGTCGAAGTAGATATACGGGGTCGAACACAGGGACAAGGGTGGTAGTGTTGAGAATGCGTAATCGACACGTTACACTCCAGTAAGGGTAAGGAGATGATAAAGTTCCCCAAGGCGAACAACAAGAAAAGATCGATAAAAGAAAACTATCTCCAACTGGAGCTACGAGGAGAAATTAATGTTTTAAAGGTTTATCAGTTTTTTTAGTGTTTTTTCACAACGGAAACAGATAGGGTAATACTACTACTTTAGTAAGGAACGAAGGACAAAGCTTCGGTAAAACAAGCGGCAGCAGAAACATCTGGTACCCCTTCTCTCGAAGTGAGTACCTCTAACTAAGCATCAACACCTCTTTCGGGGTTCCAGGTCCTAAGTTAGAGTGGAAAGGTCACTAAAGCAACTCCGATCCTGGGTACTCTCGTACTCCCGTACCGGGCCAAACATTGGAGCCACAACACCTCTCTCGAGGCTGCTACAACGGGAAACATGATTCGGTAGCTAGTAGAAACATGATCCAAACGTACAAGCTAGAGTTCGGATGCTAAACAAAGTAATCATCCAACAAAAGGGACCAAACACTAAATCAGCAGATAATTAAAACTCTTCTGATTCCATCAGCATAAGTGTTATATAAAAGGGTTTGGTTACATTGCATAAGTAAAGAAAGTAAATAACTGAAACAAGTAAAGATAAATATCACCTTCTTGATTTAGAAGGGAGACAGGTAGTAGCAGATCCCCAAGATCCCTCCAGCCCAATAACAGGAGGGAGCCTTGCCCGATATGCCCGTGTCGAGTGGCACACCCTCTCAGGCAACACACTCATGATGGGCGGACGTATCGTGCAGGGCGCTCATGCCTGATACGGTCATGTCGGGCGGCACCCTCTCGGGTGACACGCCGTGATTGGTGATGCGTATCGGGCATGGTATCGTGTCGGGCTAGAGTTTTCTTAGAGTATTGGGTACTCATATCGGGTGCCCTCATTGGCCGAGGTATGAATCTGCCTGGTGTATAATTTAAGGACTCTAATGCTGCTGTTGGAGTCATTACTTCTTCCGTTCTTTCTCTCTTCTCAGTAGTGGATGGTCCAGCTACATCAGGATTCAGGCATTTTTGCCCGACTGTTGTTAATTCAGCTGCGGCCTCAGTGTCGATCCTTCTGCCGTGTTTGTCAACTCGAACGATGGTTTGCTTTGTACGGGCCTTCTCTATTATCATCAGACAAATTCATTGATCATTTAAATGTTCTGATATTAGGTATGTACAATCTTAAAGTCGATATCGGTGTTAAAATTGATTGCACGATAGGGAAAGAATTGGCCCGATACAAAAGCTACCCGACACCACTATATCGGGCTTCAAACTGAATGATATGAAGCTTTCCCGATATGCCTGTGTCAGCCGATGCGAAACTTTCAAAGAAATTACTGTAGGCTCATGCCCGACATGAGATACGGGTGTCATCTGTCGGAAGAACATGATAGTCGATACAAAACCGGACGATACAGAGAAAAGTCGCGCGTCGTATCCATTTCCCGATATGCTTTGTCGGGCAATATGGTCACGTAAAACGAAATTCCCGATAGGGTCTTCCTGATAGAAAAATGTGTCGCCTGACAATAGAAACAAGCGAGGTGACACCAAGCTGTGCGACACGGTCATTGCCCGATACAGGGTATCGAGCAAGATCGTTAAAGATGTGTTGCACGATACATGTGTCGGTCGATACAAGAAAATCAACTAAAGTCGTCAGCCCGACATGATGGTGCGTGACATGAGGTTGTGTCGGGCAAGCAAGGATGATAGGGCTGTCGAGTTATACCTTATACTATCTTAAGTTATCTTGCATGACACAAGAGCAGAAGAGGGTTTCGTGAC
Organism: Alisma plantago-aquatica; assembly: GCA_963693085.1. NCBI lineage: Eukaryota > Viridiplantae > Streptophyta > Magnoliopsida > Alismatales > Alismataceae > Alisma > Alisma plantago-aquatica. The sequence continues at coordinate 526,136,525 of OY856412.1, forward strand.
ACGGGAGAAAACGAAGGAAATTACTACCCGACACAGGAGTAGGTGAAAATTAAATTCAATAACCCGACACGGTAAAACCTCCGTACTATTTATAGCAATCCAAGTCGGGGGTAAAACGGGTAAATCTGGGGCACGTGTCGGCCGTTGAGACAAATCATTCCCGAGATGAGCAGTCCCATCCGTCTAATCAAGGGTAATTACTCATGCTTCCTGACACAGGTGCTCACCCTTGGGCATGTCAGCTGACACGGTGCATGGCTAGAATGCGATGCCTGATACGATTCGCCCGATACCGCGTGTTTCGTGCGCCAGCTATCTTTTTGCCCGATACGGTCAAGTAACAAGGTATTTCAGCCTGATACAGATCTTCAGAACGAGATTCTTGATGAAAAACCAAAATAAAGCAAAGGAAAAAGCAATTGATGGGTAAAACATCATTGGCCTTAAGTTAAGTTCCCGACCTCAGATAGTATTACTCATCAATGCTCATAAAATGAAGCGACGACCCATAAAACAACAGAGTCAGGGCATGTGACGCATGCACTGACTCGGGCCTTATTACAGTCCAAATGTTCATAGTGTTTTTCTCGTAAGAAAGTAGATAACATCCTATTCTAGAAAAAGTAAAAGCTCAGGCTGCCTCCCGAGGAGCGCTGTAGTTAGCGTCGTCAGCTCGACAGCTCCAGGTCCTTCACTTTTCACCTTCAGCTATTTCCATATCTCACAAATTGATCTTTGTCCTTCTCATGAATGTTTCATCTTCATAGAACCTTTTTACCCTGTGCCCGTTTTCTTGAAAAACATTGGATGGATCATCTTTATCATATAGCTCCATCATTCCGGACGGGTATATCTTTGCTACGGTGAAGGGTCTGGACCACCTTGTTTGCAGTTTACCTGGAAAAAGACGAATGGAAGATTTAAATAATAAAATGTTGTCACCTTCACTTACATCCTTCCTCCTCAGGTGGGCATCATGCCACACCTTCGTCCTCTATTTATAGATCTTGGCATTCTTGTAGGCATGCATTCTCAACTCTTCGAGTTCTTGTAACTGCAGATATCTTTTCTCTCCTGCCTTCTCCAAATCCATATTCAAGAACTTTATTGCCCAAAGGGCCTTGTGTTCAAGCTCTAAGGGTAGATGACATGATTTCCCATAAATCAACTTGTAAGGGGTAGTTCCAATGGGTGCTTTATATGCTGTTCTGTAGGCCCAAAGTGCGTCGTCAAGCTTCATTGACCAATCCTTCCTCGTGCGGTTGACAATTTTCTCTAAAATCTGCTTGATTTGTCTATTCGAGACCTCTACCTTCCCAGAAGTTTGTGGGTGGTAGGGTGTAGCGACCTTGTGTTTAACTCCATACTTTCGCAGGAGTGCTTCAAACTGCCTTTCTCCGAAATGCGATCCACCGTCGCTTATTACAATACGAGGTACTCTGAAATGAGGGAAAATAGTCTTTTCGAACAACTTGATCACTTCCTTAGAGTCGCACGTTTGAGTTGCAACAACTTCTACCCATTTGGATACATAATCCACTGCCACTAGAATGTACTGATATCCTTTTGATGGGGGAAACGGTCCCATATAGTCAATCCCCCATACATCAAAGATCTCCACTTCAACCCAATTTGCCATAGGCATCTCATTTCTTCGTCCACTGTTTCCCATCAATTGGCACTCTTTACAGACTCTTACATACTTTGCAGCATCCTTGAACAAAGAGGGCCAGTAAAAACCTGATTGCAGTACTTTGGCGGCGGTCCTTTTGCTACCCATGTGTCCTCCATAAGGAGAGGCGTGACACTCTTTTAGAATGTTCGGGACCTCTTCTTCGGGAATACATCTTCGGTACAGGTTATCTGCGCATCTTCTAAAAAGGAGAGGATCGTCCCAGTAGTAGTTCTTTACATCCATGAAGAGCTTCTTCTTTTGGTTATAAGTTATGTCAGGGGGCAGTTCTCCACAGGCAAGATAATTACAAATATCTGCAAACTAAGGTAAACTTTCTTCCTTGGTTTCAATCATCATCAAAGCTTCGTCAGCATAATTGTCATTAATAGGTGGCTCCTTCTGCCCTTCCACAACGATCCTGGATAAGTGGTCGGCGACCACATTCTCTACACCTTTCTTATCGACTATCTCATGGTCAAATTCTTGCAGTAATAAAGCCCACCTCAACAGCCTGGGCTTTGTATCTTTCTTCTGCATGAGGTATCTTATATCCCCATGATCTATGTAGACTTTAACCTTGGCTCCAATGAGGTAAGATCTGAACTTATCGAAAGCGAAGACTATCACAAGCATCTCTTTCTCTGTAGTTGTATAATTTACTTGAGCTTCATTCAGGGTACGACTGGCGTAGCAGATTACATGGTGCTTTTTGTCCTTTTTCTGCCCCATGACTGCTCCTATAGCATAGTCACTGGCGTCACACATAAGCTCGAAAGGTAACTCCCAGTCTGGAGCTTGGAGGATAGGTGGTGAGACAAGAGCGTCCTTTAAGGCCTGAAAAGCAATTAGACAATCTTCAGAGAAATTGAATTCAACATCTTTTACCAGAAGGTTCGACAACGGTTTTGAGATCTTCGAGAAGTCTTTTATAAATCTTCGGTAGTAGCCGGCGTGCCCGAGGAAACTCCTCACTCCCGTCACAGACTTTGGCAGAGGAAGTTTGGATATGTCTTCAACCTTGCTGACGTCTACCTCGATCCCACGCGTCGAGACTTTATGTCCTAGTACGATGCCTTCTCGTACCATAAAATGGCACTTCTCCCAGTTCAAAACCAAACTCTTTTCCTCGCATCGTTGCAAGACCAGAGAGAGGTTTTTCAGGCAGGCATCGAAGCCGCTTCCATAGACAGAAAAGTCGTCCATGAAAACTTCCACGATATCCTCTAGAAAATCTGAGAATATTGATATCATGCAATGCTGAAAAGTTGTTGGAGCATTGCACAGGCCGAAAGGCATCCTCCTGAAGGCGTAGGTGCCATAGAGACATGTAAAAGTTGTTTTCTCTTGGTCATCTGGAAGGATGGGGACTTGATAAAACCCTGAAAAACCATCCAGAAAACAGAAATAATCATGATGTGCTAATCTTTCAAGAACTTGATCAATGAAAGGAACCGGATAATGATCCTTTTTTGTGGCTTGGTTCAGCTTTCGGTAGTCAATACACATTCTCCATCCTATGACGGTCCGAACTGCCACTTCATCGCCTTTATCTCCTTTAACTACTGTTATACCACCTTTCTTGGGCACTACGTGGATCAGGCTCACCCAGTTACTGTCACTGATCAGGTAAATGATCCCAACATCCCTCAGTTTGATTACTTCTTTCTTCACAACTTCTTTTAGCATCTGGTTTAATTTTCTCTGGGGTTGAGCCAGAGGTTTGGTGGATTCCTCCAAATTGATGTGATGCATACACAATGCAGGGCTAAGGCCTTTGATATCCTCTACCAAGTATCCTATAGCCTGCCTGTGGAGTCTCAACTCCTCAAGAAGTTTGTCCAATTGATCTTTCATGAGATGGACATTGACGAAGACATGATTCCTCTCCTCTCGATCTAGAAATTCGTACTTGAATCCTTCAGGTAACTGCTTCAACTCAGGTTTAGCCTTGGGTGACTTTTCTTCTGGTGCCTCCTCAAGAGAGGAAAACTTAACTATTTGTACTACCTCTTCTTCGTCGCTCATGTCTTCATCAGACTGATAAAGATAGTTGAGAAACTCAAAAACTTCTGGATTTTCAGAATCCAAATCTGGATTGCTTATCGCTCTTACAAGAGGGTCTACCATTAAGATATCTTCTTCTACCTCTTCGCATAACTGGTTGTAGCTTTCCGCAATGCAAGCAGATTCTAACAGGGATGGTCCTTTCATCGCATCCTTTACTTTGAAATCTAAGTGGTCGTTTCCGAACCTTAGAGTGATTAATCCCTCAGCGACATCAATCAATGCCCTTCCTGTAGCCAAGAAAGGACGTCCAAAGATGATAGGACAGCCAGGGTCCTCCACAGTATCAATCACAATGATATCACAAGGAATGAAGAAACTTCCTACCCGGATAGGTACATCTTCAACAACGCCAACATGCCTTTTAAAGGTATGATCTGCTAATTCAATCATCATATTGGTCTTGACCATATCAGTCAAACCTAATCGCTGTGCGAAGCTTAAGGGCATAAGGCTGATGCTAGCCCCTAAATTGGCAAGACCTTTTCGTTCGACATTACCTCCAATGGCGAAAGGAATGGTGAAAGCTCCTGGATCTTTCTTTTTGTTGGGAAAATATGATTTGACAAAAGTAGAGGACATACTTTCTAGATGCACGGTCTTGATTCTTCCTCCTCTTCTCTTCTTGGTAATCAAATCTTTGAAAAACTTAGCATAAGTCGGCATTTCTTCTAAAGCGTCCATAAAAGGTACTTCGAGATGAAGTTTCTTTATTGATTCCATGAACTTCTCGTGATGCTTCTTAAGGTGTGCCTTTATCATCTTATAAGGAAAATGCAACTTGGGAGAGTAAGAGCTTCTCTTACCAGGTAGCTCCTCAAAGGATCTTGGTTCAGGTTCTCTGTCATGAGCTTGTTGATTGTCTTCTTCTACGGGATTATCAGCCGCAGTCCTCGGTTCAGGTCCCTCTGATATGGCTTCTTCATGACTTTCTACCGTCTTTACTGATCTCATCACTACCATTGTGGCAGATTCGGTGTTGGAGGACATCTTACCTGAGAGATTCTTTATCAACTCGGCCATCTGGGCCAACTGCTGATCTATTTGGCATTGGTGTGTCTGCATGTCTGCCATATGGACCTGCATTGTGTTCAGAACTCTGCAATTTGAAAGTGCTCTTTGTGCCAGCTGGTTATTGATAGCATCTTGTCTTTTTACAAAATCAAACAACTGGCCAACCAAGTCAGGTTGGTTCGACTTCTTGTCTTGACCTTGCTCCTTGGCCTTGACTAGTGTTTGCCACTTGGCGACCCTGGTACTTTCCTTGTCCTTGGAAATTTGCCTTATTCGACTGGAAAGAAGTAGTTCTGGTGAACTGACTTTGTCCCCCTCTTTTCTCGAAACCTTAGGGTTGCTTGGTAGGGTTATGTAGTTGATGTGAGTTTTCGGCCGCATCTTTGTTGCCATAATTAAAACTAGGATGATCTGGCCTCTTGAAATTAATAAAAGAGACATTCTCAGCTTCCTCAGTTTCAGATTCACTTTCAGTTGACTCGTCAGGTCGGGTGTAGACACAGTGATCTACCCCGTGTCCACCTTCTCCACAGGTGACACACTTCATGACTTTTTCAACCAGTTTCTTCCCTTTTCCACTTGATTCATTCAGTTGCTTGACATCGGTGGCTATCTTATGGATCTGAGAAGTGATAGTTTCCAGAGCTTTGGATTCACCTGAAGGTCCTTCATTAGCCTTCTTAGCATACCCCCTATCAGATATGTCATAGTCGGTGTCGTCTTGTAACTCGGCCATGTTTTCGATGATCTTTTTGGATCTTTTTGGATATCGTTCCCATGCATCGTGTAGATTCTCGTTCGGCTTTTACATGAAAGATGTGATCCTCTATCTATTCTGAACAGTTTTCTCTATAGGATAAAACTTATTTACAAAGGCATCTGTCAGCGCATTCCATCCGTTAAGAGCTTGGTGTGGTAGCCCGAGGTACCAGGATAGAGCCTTATCTTCTAAGGAAAAGATGAAACCCTTGTAATAAATTACCTCCAGTGGGACTCCCCGCATTTTGATGGTGTCACAAATGTTTTTAAAAGCATCTAGATGGTGATAGGAATTATCATTCTTTGAGTTCCCTCTGAAGCTCTTATTCTGGATCATAGAGATGACAGATGGTTTTAGCTCAAACTTTGTTGTGTTGAACCTCGGGATGACAACATGACATCTTGAATTGTTAGCCTTTGTTGCAGCTAACTCCCTGAGGGTCTTTTCTTCTTCATTGGAATCATCACTGTCACTGTCTCCCTGGTTCTGATCCTGATTATTTTGATTTCTTCTGCATCTCCAGTGATGACGACGTCTCTCCCGGCGATGGTCATCCTCGAATTGCTCTGTTTCAGGATCTTCATGTTGATGATTACCATCATAACGGTCATGGTCTTCAAGCGGAGGCGAGTGAGGTCTAGCCCTCTCGTGTCACTCACCATCTGAAAGAGGTAGTTCAACACGAGGCGGCATGTCTAGTGATGTCGGTGCTCAATTGAGAAGAACGCCTTCCTTCTGAGTACCTGAATAGCACGTAAAATCAAGTTAGAAAACCTACATATTTTAAAATATAAAAAGGGAAAAAGAGAGTGCTTTCAAGCTCATTTCTAAGCTTGAGGCATTGGAGTGTAGTTAGTGGATTCAGGTTCGTCAATAGTACCATTTTGCCTTGTCCCCGGCAACGGCGCCAAAAAGTTGAACGGCCTAAATCGCACGTCCAAAAAGGGAGTGGATTTGAAGTAGTCAAACTTTTAAATTTATAACCCGAAACCTTCTAGGCCCCCACAACTTTATTACGAGGTCGAAGTAGATATACGGGGTCAAACACAGGGACAAGGGTGGTAGTGTTGAGAACGCGTACACTCAAGTAAGGGTAAGGAGATGATAAAGTTCCCAAAGGGGAACAACAGGCGAAGATTGATAAAAGAAAACTATCTCCAACTGGATCTACGAGGAGAAATTAATGTTTTAAAGGTTTATCAGTTTTTTTAGGGTTTTTGCACAACAGAAACAGAGAGGGTAACACTACTGCTTTAGTAAGGAACAAAGGAGAAAGCTTCAGTAAAACAAGCGGCATCAGAAACATCCGGTACCACTTCTCTCAAAGCGGGTACCTCTAACTAAGCATCAACACCTCTCTCGGGGTTGCTGGTCCTAAGTTAGAGTGGAAAGGTCACTAAAGCAACTCCGATCCTAGGCACTCTCGTACTCCCGTACCGAGCCAAACACTAGAGACACAACACCTCTCTCGAGGCTGCTGCAATCGGAAACATGATTCGGTAGCTAGTCGAAACATGATCCAAATGTACAAGCTAGAGTTCGGATGCTAAACAAAGCAATCATCCAACAAAAGGGACCAAACACTAAAGCAGCAGATAATTAAAACTCTTCTATTTCCATCAGCATAAGTGTTATAGAAAATGGTTTGGTTACATTGCATAAGTAAAGAAAGTAAATGACTGCAACAAGTAAAGATAAATATCGCCTTCTTGATTTAGAAGGGCAACAGGCAGTTGCAGATCCCCAAGATCCCTCCAACCCAATACCAGGCGGGAGCCTTGCCCGATACGCCCGTGTCGCGTGGCACACCCTCTCAGGTGACACCCTCATGACGTACGGACGTATCGTGTGGGGCGCTCATGCATGATACGGTCGTGTCGGGCGGCATCCTCTCAGGCGACACACCATGACTGGTGATGCGTATCGGGCGTGGTATCGTGTTGGGCTAGAGTTTGCTTAGAGTATCAGGTACGCATATTAGGTGTCCTTGTTGGCCGATATCGGTCTGCTATGGTGCCCGGGGCCGATCCTAAGTGAACCATTCCCTCCCTCTCGGGTCGGGGAAGTGCTCACCTAGTGTCGCCCGACACACCTCTAAGGCACGACACGCTAGCTCCAGATGCTTTCCTAAGTTGGCTTTCGAGAGATTCTGACCTTTTTTCGACATGTCCCATCGGAGTCATGTAGCTTCTATTTATAGGCAGTGGATGGGTGAATTTGTGGTCCTCTGGGTGCCACATGTCTTCCATCAGCACCATCATCACGGATTCAGGGATGCCCGATATGTGTGTCACCCGATACAGGGATATCAGGTTGTGCGCGTGTTGGTCATCGTGACGAGTGGGCACCTGCCGGTGGGTGGCTTGTATCGCACAACACACTTCAGTTTTTGTGGTGAGTACAGCACCCTGTCGGGTAAGTGGCGTATCGCCTGTCAGATCCTCTTAGCACGGCGCCCCCGTGTCACTCGGTAGGCGTGTCGTGTTGCCCTCTTTCGGGTAGTGAGTGTGTCGGCCAGCTAATGGGAGGGCCGATGTAGGTAGAACACGTTTATGGACCGGGACAAGCCTTTTTGCTGATAAATGAGTCAAAAAGTGGGGAAAACTCTGAAAAAGATGATAAAGTTGAGTTAAGAGAGTAGCGTGGCCTGTTTATTCAAAACCATGACAACAATGAGAGGGAAATAGTTAGAAAGGGCAGAATTGATAACAAAATAAGGGCCAAAAACATCACAAAATTTGGTGTTATCAAGCATACAAGTGAAGCATTAAAATAGGAGCATGGAGATAATCTTGATAAGAATATGTATATTCAACAGGAAGAGATAATATACATGTTGCGAGAGCCTTAGTGGCTACTCCCAACCCAAGTTAAGGTGTTAGTCTCTCATGCTTGCGGACAACATGACTGCACTACATACAGACATATCCATAATGCAATACTTCACACTACTTCTTCAAATCTGGATCTGCCATGTAGATGGCCTTCTCCTGTCGAAGAAGGGGCAGACGAAAGTCTTCTCTCTCCTCAGCTTTTGCTCCCAGAGATCCAAGTCTGCTGGATGGATGGTCGGAGATGAGCCCAAAATGCAGCAGCACTTCGTGGCCTTGAGATCTGATCTGTATGATCTCCCCCTTTTGACAAGATAGGTGGGGACGCTATTTATAGGCACCTTCCACCGACTTAGAATCGTGGTCGCGGTCTTTCTTTTAAGTGAAGGCAAGACCGCGGTAGCGGTCTCCACTTTATTCCTCCTTGGTTGCGATCCTTTTTGGTTGTGATTCTCTCAAAACCTCAGTCACGGTCTTTGGATGATCACGGTCGCGGTCTTAGTTGGTCGTGGTCCATGTCACTGCTGCGGTCATGGTCTATGGAATAACCGTGTTCGTAGCCTTGGATAACCACAGTCGCGGTCTTGGATAACAGCGGTCACGACTTCTGCTTACTGCCTGAGGCTTCGAGACGTCTGGTATTCTAGAATCAAGGTCGCGGTTCCTAAAGATTGTGACCTAAAGTGATGTTGGTCCCTAAAATCAATGAAACAAGGACGGATTCAAAAAGATAGAGAAATTATGTGAAAAACTAACTAAAGTTATACTAAAAGTGACGTAAAATATATATAGAAAGTACATAAAGTACATTGTTGTCACATCATTATAAAAGGCTATATACATTGGTACCGACATGGAGAGATTCCTACTATGATATCAATAGACATTGATAGAAATACTTGTGTTGAAGAAGAAATTACTCACGTTGAAGATCTAAACAAACCAATTACAATAGACATGGTTGATGTGACACTAGATAGTTGTGAGGTAAATTTTACTAATCTACCTTCCTTATTTAGAAACAATGTGCATGATGTTGAGAGACTGTTATACTTAGGTGTAAAAAATTAGGAAGCCGGGTGATGTGTTGAGAGTGTATACTCCAAAGGATAACAATGGATGGAGTAACAAAACCTTCAAGTTTCTTTTGTATTTTTTGAAAGAAATTATTCCTAAAGGCAACGATATTCCAATCTCTACAGATACATTAATGAAAATTTTGTGCCCAATGGGAATGAAGGCTGTGATGATACATGCACACCTGAATGAATTTGTGTTTTCTTGTAGAAAAAGACTATATTTATTTGAAATATTGTCCAAAATGTGGGGTGTCAAGGTATAAAATGATGAATATGGGTAACTCCAAAGTTGGCTTTCTTTCCAAGGTAATGTGGTATCTACCTATATTACCATGGTTTCAACACTTATTTGACAATACCATGGATGAGTAGAATTTATCTTGGTATGCATAGGCAAATGGTATTATGATTCATAGGATCCTTTTGAAATATTTGATCTTGATTGAACACCACATCCTCTATCTCTCTTAGTAACATATCTGAGTCAAAGTATAGATCTAGATGAAACAAAGAACCCTAATTCATTATTTTTCCTAGTTTCCCACAAGTTTGTAACTCTATAGTCCTTGGAGGGGTTTTCACCCTATATATACCTCTCCCATCATTTTTAGTTGATCACTTCATCACCTTCCTCTTACGGTCCTAGACTAGATGATCCAGGGTTTAATGAGGATTTTGTCTTCTATCTCCCTAACCATGTCTAGATTCGTATCTCCCTATTTTCTTTCTTTCTCAGAGTTACTATAATCCACATATACTTTATTATATAAATTACCATGCCAAAACCTTTATCTACATTAAAGAGACAGAAAACAACCAACTAGATTTCCAATTTTTTCACTGAGTATCTCCTCCCAACTCGACCTAACTACATTTTCTCTAGTGGGTTTCTTGGTGTGCTTGTCAAGAACTTACACTCTGGTGACTTCCTCTATAAACAAATTTTGTTCCTATAAGGCCCCAAGAAACACAATTTGGCCAGATTCAAGGTAAATTACAATTTCCCACTTTTTCTTACTTTCATGCTATTTTCTACAAAATGAATTGGATACCTAGAATTTTAGAATCAGTTGATCTATTTTACGTTACCCCTAGATTTGTTTGGAAGTCTCTGAAGTGATTTGAGTATTTGTTTATGATGATGTTGATATCTATGAAATTTTAGGATTCCATATCTCTACGTTTTAAGGCTAAATTCCTCATGAGAGATTTTTGTCATCTCTATGCCCCTTCTCACAGATCTCAAAGACTATAAAGTACATGATGGGAGTTTCCCAAAGACTAGTATGCAGAGATGATAAGATCAACATACCAACTTTGAGATCAAGGTTCTCGATATCCTCCATGTTCTATATGACAAAATGATTCCCTCATTTTATTGATGAAATCACACCAATTTTATTCAGTTACACATATAATAGGCTAACTTATCTTTTCCCATCATCTCATGCAACTGTGAAAGTTCTATTATCACTTATATATATTTCTATCACATCATGCATTGTTGACCTAAATATGTTAGTCATTCTGTTAGGTATTTTATTATAATTTCAAGAAATACATTAATATTATAAAATTAATATAAAATTGATATTAACTTACATTAATAAAATAAAATAGGATATGGTATTAGAAAATTATCATCCATTTAATGAAGTAGGTTTTGTAACCCAACTTCAAGAAAATGAGATGTTTTTTTGATTCATTTAACGTATTGAAATGAATCTAATTTGTAATGCTATAAACATTAAGTTTGCAACTGTTGACTTTTGGTATATTGGAGATGGGGTAACATCACATTCAATATTTCATATGTTAATTAGTTTCTATTTATCCCCCAATTTTCATATATGTATATTATTCTATTAAAATTTCACATTCAAAGATATTTTGAGATTGTTTTATTGGATTTGATTATTGATTTTTCCTTTGTATTTAGATAAAAAAATGAATCCTAATGATTGAATATTTGTCATATTATCTTGATTTGTATTCTATTTGTATAATTAACCTATATTGATCCATGTCTAATAAATTGGACTAGACTACTATCCTCTGTCTAGTAGTTTCATTTTAATTATGATTGGCTAGAATGTTGTAAATAGAAGAAACATTGTAGGTAGTGATGGATGTTGTGTTTGTTATTATTTAATGATGATTAGGTAATGATGCATGATCCTAAAAAATGAGTGATGAATCCCATTACTTATGAACCCCCCCCCCCACACACACACACACATATATATATATATATATATATATATATATATATATATATATATATATATATATATATATATATATATATATATATATATATATATATATATATATATATATATATATATATATATATATATATGGGGTTGTGGTGATGATTCCTCTACTCTTTTGTATTGTGACAATTATGCCTCTTCTATTTTGTCATAGGGCTTTGTTGCCTAAGACATGATTGCTTTTTTAAAAGTTCTCCTATTAATCTACTTGCTTTTGTATAATTATCTTTTACATTTTGAAATAAGGCAATATGATTCTTTTATTTCTTTCTATATTTATTGTCATCATATTTGAAGATACCTTTGGACATTTTGAGAATTTCCCTTCTCTCACTTTGATGGGAACATGTTATGTTATTTGTGATTCCTTGTTGACTCCTATTTAAGGACCAAATTCCATCTATATTCTTATCCAACGTATTTCTTTCTTTTTGTGTAGTTCTAGTTCCAAACCCCTTATGTGAAGGGACTATGAGATTTTTTAACCTAGATCTATATCATGCACAAGAGTACTTGGTTACAAGATGTGGAATTGGAATGTACATGTTATCATTTTATTTAATTGTCATTTATGTATCCACCCTCATGGGTCAATTTTTCTATATCTTGGATTTGTGAAATTGGTAATAGTTGGATTATTTTTCTTCCACTTCAACATTTTAATACACGGTAAATTATCATAACAACATTGGTGTTTCATCCCTTTGCTAAACTTTTTGTGGTGTTTTATGTGTGATCTCCTAGATTATTCGATTGTGTAACTAGTGATGACCTCGCTAAGTCCCCCTCATTATACACCCCATTTTTATCTATTGTGGCCTAGTAATTTGTATGCATGCCAATAAAGATATAGTTATGTTGATATATTTTCATAGACTTGATGATTTTTAGTCTAATGATAATGAAGCAATGCATGATATTTGAACATGTTTACATCATCATAGATTCGATTATGAACAATGGGTGTAACCTGTGCTACCTAAATTTTGTTGTAAGGAACTAGAGTTTCTATGCATTCTATGATATAAATCCTTTGATATGTCTAGATACAACAAGAATTTTCTGTGCAATATTCAACAAATCTAGCAGGTGACAAGAATTCTTACTGAAAATTATTTATAATCACTTGATATATAAAACAATGCAATCTAATGAATGAATGCTTAAGCAACTATAAGTAGAATAATTCAAACCATGACAGTCACTAGCAGAAAAGATTTTGGTAGAGTTACGTGGTGATTATGTAATTCCTAAATTTTATTGGGAGAAAGGCATAGTACCTACATACATACTCCCATACTACTTTAAAAACTACATATGGAACAAAATATATCAACTTGACACACTTAAATTATAGATTTATCATCTCTAGAAACATGGATAAAATTATCGCCAGGTAGATACTTTGTGCTTATAACAACTAGCTAAAGTGAATTTTAGATCCTAGTGAGCAATATCACCTATACATGAAAAATCCATTTAACATTGAATCTATTAAAAATGATTTAAAATCAAATTTATGCAAGATGACATCAAATTCCAAAACAATGAAACACTTACTTGTATTGAGATTTATAGTTTCATTATATCATCCAATAATTCTTTATATATGCAACCCATAGGGGTATGCACCATTTTTAGCTACGTCATTTGTGGTGGAGCATTTTCACCAAAGAATGTCTTACCACATATTTTTCTGCAGTAAAGGAGAACTAATTATTTTTGCATAATTTGTTTTTTCTTTCCTTTACATATTTTTGGTTATGAAAGATAACAACCTTGATCCAATATTTCTAGAATTATAATCCTTTACTAGTAGGAAGAAGTTAAGCGCATAGAAGCATATTCCTTTTCTATGATATTCAAATATTTGGAGTTAAAAAAATTAAGTTTTAATTGATGCTCAATAAATCCAACTTATTATAAGAATTTTGATTGAATTTTAGTTAGTTAACCTTGATAAAATCATGCAATCTTATGAATGAATGATTAAGAAACTATAACTCGCATCATCCTAACCAAGATAGTGTCTAGTCATGAGGATTCATGGAGAATCATTATTGATATTCTTCAATCCCTAGTTTAAGTATAATGATAACCTCTCTTGAAACATGGGAAAATTATTTCCCAATAAGATATCTTATTCTAAATAGACACATAGCATGGATTTAGGTCATTGGTAATGTCACACTATAAGATTGTACTAAAGGCACTTTTGTAAAATAGTTGTAGATCTATAGGCCTCTGAGGCTAAAGCCCAAATATGGACTCGACAATCCTTATGTAAATTAACTGCATACCAATGTCACAATGTGGTTAACATAAAAGGACACTACTCTCACATTGAGATAGTTCACATAAAATTTCAAATTTCTATCACTCCTTCCCAATCATAACATGGTATTAGAGATTGTCAAGGAAAACCATGCTCGACAAACATCTGATACCTAAGGTTTCTTCTCAACTGCTTAAACAACATCCATTCTCCTTTCTCCTCCATTCTTCTTCTTGGCTCTCTATCTCCATCATTGATCTTCTCCTCACACTTCTCATCATCAAGCAACATATTCTAACACCTCATCTCTAATCTTCTTAAAGTGGCAGAAGAATTCCTTCTCACCTCATCCCTAAGAAAACGAAGAATTCACTTATATCATCTTTTTTTTATCTTTGTGATACTGAACAATGAGATATTTTCTAAATTCTTAATGCTCCCTCTCTCTCAAATTTTGCCTCCTAATGAAAATCAACTCATACAGACATATTGATCATCAATGTTTTATCTTTAATCTGGGAATGGATTTAGCTAAATCATTAGTCTCCTCTCTACCTAAAAAAATGTCAATCTATCCCTATCATGTTGACTTAAATGTCTTATACTTCATGTCCGTGAGTTAAACCTCCACAGATTTCTTTTATGAGAATAGTAAGTGAAGTCTCTACCTAAATCATGATGTCTGGAAGGATTTATTGATGGATCAAAATCTACTCCACTTCTTCTCATCCCAAAATCCTTTGGTGTTCATGATTTGAATATGCAACATTGAGCCTAGACACGCATAAATAGACTTATGAAGGGGTGGGTTTTTAATTCAGTTATTGAAGAGGTTCTTGGGGAAATCATCAGCTGTAGGACATCACATGCGGTGTGGTCCACTCTAAATAAGACATGTGTTGAATATTTGCAATCTTGGGAGTTTGAATTGAAATAATATCTTAGAACATTTTAAAAAGGAACATATTCTCTTGATGACCACCTGAGGAAATTAAAATTTATATGTGATCAGTTGAATGCTATCAGGGACACTATTGATGATCATGAAAAAATATTAACAATGCTAAATAGATTAAGCCATTTTTGAATAGGAAGGTTTTGTAATCTTGATGCTTAAACCTCGTATTCCCTTTTAAGGCAAGAAGGCCTAACACTAATTCATCTCTAGTTTTATACACTAATAAATCAAATGCTAAGATTCCTATTCCTTAAATAAATGATAACATACAACAATTTGTAACAATAATATCTACAATGGATGAGGTTGTGGATCTACTAGAGGTAGAGGTCAAAACTAGAGTAACAAGTTTGTGAAATGGATATTATGAAGTACTCCTTCTCAAAATACAAACAAGTTCAACTCTAGTGGTCATGGATTTACACAAGAATCTCAACAAGGAGCAAACAACCTCATCAACATTTTAGATAATTGGATTTGTGGACCTACTTACTATTAGATTTGTGGCAAAGGGAGGGCCTTGATGCCCTCAAGTGATGGCATAGATTTAATATTTCATATTAGATTCAAGGTGTTCCTCCTAATCGTGATGAAAACACTACTGCTACCTTTGCTTCCCTGAGGATCAATGAGGCTGATCTCAGCATATGGCATGCCAACTATGAAGTTACATACCATGCAATACAAAATGCAGGTAATCTTATTAAAGTTAAAATCTATAAAGTTCATGATACAATTATGGTTGGTATTGGATATTTTTTCCCATTACTCATATTGGAGATGATAATCTCAGTCATTTGACTTTTGTTCCTCTAAAAGATGTTCTTGTAGTACCTAAAGTTGATAGAAATTCTATATCAATATCAACATTAACCTCTATGCATCCTTTTTATGTCATTTTCACTAAAAGTGTGGTGATCATAAATGATTTAATGCGCACAACACCATGGCCAAGTGAAGGTCTGATCAGGGCATGGACTTGCATTCTATTGTGACACCACATGTTCTCTTCTCAACCAGGTGCAGTCAAGGCATCAGTGACATGGCATAAAAGATTATATCATCCAAACAAGAAAATACTTCAACAACTAATACAAGACAAAATAGTAGTTTAATATCCAAAAATAACATATTGTCTATAATAGCTTTGAGATGAGTATAATTAAATAATTTCCTATTATCCATAAACATTTGAGTTCATATAGTCCATTTCATCTAGTTCATTGTGATGTGTGGGGAAAGGCCCTTGTTCCCACACACCATGATTTTCACTTTGTGTTCTTCCAATTGATGATTTTACACTCTTTATTTGCCTGTTTTTATGAAACATAATAGTGACTTCTATTTTGTATTTGTATCTTTTAAAAATATGGTATCAACTCAATTTTCAATTTGTATTCATATTTTTCTATGTGATGGGGTGGTGAGTTTGTTAATCAACAACTACTTAATTACTTCAATGGTAAGGGAAATCTTCAACAAGTTTCATGTCCACATGACCCATATTAGAATGGCATGGTTGAACCTTAACACATTCATCTTGTTGAACTTGGAATTGTCGTGCTATTTGAAGCAAATTTACCCAAACATTTTTGAACTGAAGTTTGTACAACTATGAATTCTGATCAGTCGTCTACCTTATGTTGTCTTGAATATGAGTCACCCTTTTATTTATTATATGCCAGAACCCTATAGTCACATAAGAGTTTTTGTAACCCTATGTTATCCTTATTGAAAAATTATTCTTAAAATAAATTGGACTAAAGATCTTTTCCCTGCACCTTTCTGATGTACAACTTGCATCACAAAGGATACAAATGTTATTATATCCTGGCAAAAAGGTTGTACATTTCCAAAAATGTCATTTTTAATGAAATTGTATTTCCTTCCGAAGCAAGGGGTCAAACATGAACTATCAAGATGATTTGTTAATTCACTCTAAGTTTATTGACTTTGTTGATTTTACTTCCACCGCTGATATCAACTCTTTCAATTCAAATAATACTTATAAAATTGAGATTTCAAATTCTTATAACATACCAATGATACGATTGAAGATGTCTCTGGCGTCTCCATTGATAATGTTCAACAACAAGAGTCTGAACCTCATCAAGGCGTCTCCACAGAGTAGGTCAAATCTTTTTATATTGATACTACATTTCTCTCACAATTTGTAAGAAATATGTCTCAAGACAACACCACATATGAGATAGCTTGTCTTAATGATAAAGAAGCTAATCAGATTCATCATAGTTCTATCAACTTTACACACATCATATGCTTATTTGTGGGAAATGTGGCATAGCTAAACCCCATCCAAAGTACACACTTACATCTATTGTAATAAAAACACTCCCAAAACTATATGAACTGATTTAAAATATGAAGGATGCATAAAGGGCTATGAATGAAGAACTTACTTCCTTACATTCAAACAATACCTAAACTTCGGTAGAAACATAACCACATAAAAATGTGATTGGTTGCAATGGGACTTTAAAACCAAATAAAAAGCTAATGTTTAAGTGGAGAGACTAAAAGCAAGACTAGTTTCCAAAGGGTTTCATAAGGAAGAGGTGATTGGCTATGTGGAAACTTTTAGTCCTGTACTCAAGTCACCATCCATGAAGGTTGTATTTCCCATTGCTCTTCGAATCACTGTTGTCACATTCATGGCATATCAAATAGCTGGATATTTGTGATGCCTTTCTAAATGGTAACTTATACATTGTGGTTTATATGGAACAACCACCATGCTTTTGTTGATGATAAACATCTCAATCTTGTCCACAAACTTACCAAATCTCTATATGGATTAAAGCAAGCACCCATAACCTGATATAATTGCAAATTTTGTTCCTTCTTGGATCAGGATTTATGCCTACAACTATGATTGTTCTCTGTTCATCCTCTCTGAAAAAAGTGATATTATCTATCTTCTATTATCCATGGAATACATATTGATCATAGGAAATTTAGAAACTCTAGTATCAATGATAATTCAACAACTTGAAAGTGTATTATCACCATGAAATATTGGTGGTGTTTGCTACTTTCTTGGGATAGAAGTTGAACCAAACAAGGATGGCTTACTCCTTAAATTTGTGTATACTTGTGACATACTACACCGTGAGAATATCACCGACTGTAAAACTATCAATACATCTATTTGTTGATCCTTCTTATGAGATTACATCAAACAACAAAGGACTACTCTTCGTGATAATAGTGATTATCATCGTATTGTTGGCTCACTCCAATATCTCACCTTAACACGACCTGATATCACTTATGTTATCAAGATTGCTTTCCAACTTTTTGATTGTCATACTACTATCCACATCGCTTTAGTCAATAAAACCCTTTGCTACATCACAAGATTAGTCCACTCACCAGGTTTAGCACCAATGATTTATGCATCTTTTGGGGATACACATGCATCTCTGGGTCCTCAAAGAAACAACCCATTGTCTCAAGATCAAGCACAAAAGCTGAGTATCGATCATTGTCTATCACTACAACAGAACTAACTTGCTTCTCTCAACTTCTTAAAGAACTTTAGTTATCTCAAATGGAAGCTGCTACTCTCTACTTTGATAATCCGTGTGTCAGGTATCTCACAATCAATCTTGTTCTTCATGCCCGCACGAAGCACATTGAGTTGGATTACCACTATATTCAGGAAACGATGGTTCTTGGACATGTAGTAACCAACTTTGTATCCTTTAAAGATCAACTGGTAGACTTGTTCACTAAAGCATTAAAAAAAACGTCTTTCGTCAGTTAGTACTCATTCAAAGTGTTTGCTTCTCTCAAACCTAGTTTGTGGGGGGTGAGGGGGGTGTTAAACTATAAGATTGTATTGAGGGCACTTTTGTAAAATTTCTGTATATATGTGGGCCATTGAGGCTATAGCCCAAATAAGGACTCGATACATGCTTGTGTAAATGAACTGAATATCGGGTTAGAATGTGTCTAATATCAAAGGAAACTACTCTTGCATTGAGATAGTGCGCGGTACATTCCTGAATTTATATTCACATTCCTGAATTTATATTCCCCTTTCTTGATTCAAACAGGTCAAAAGTTTCCACTATACTTAGATGGGAATTAAAAGACGTCATTTTGAGTGGAGGCTTTAGACCAAGGTATTATTTTTATGTGTATTGGAGATGGAGAGCATTTTCTTGCAAAAGTGTTCCAATTTGCTAATTCATTCCCTTAGGGAATGTTGGTGACTAAAGATGACAACAACCCCTTGATCTAATCTATCAAGAATTGTAATACTTGGTGCTTGGAAGTTAAACACATCTACATAGAAAGCAAAATAGTTATAATGTGCCTCTTAATTTTTTTAATCATTTGAGTTGGATATATTAAGTTGTTAAAAAGAAATCAGTCTATTAGCGGAAGCAAGAACAATTTTATATCGAGTGTGGGATGAATAAATATACCACCACCCACTACCTTATAATAAAATATTTACAGTTGCATTACAAATACGTCACTTTGTGTGTCGGAGAAAGATGTCTTACAGCTGACTATATGACAAAGAGGACGACGAAGAGCTTGCAGGAGAAGCGGGGGCTGAAGAAGTGCAGGAAGACGAGGAAGCGGATCCATCCCCCTCGTCCGAGGAGACTGAGAAGTCTTGGTCTTTGAGCATGTCCACGAAGGCACGGACGATGGTGTCCGACTGGACGGTATTGTTGCTGATGAAACCATTGGCCTGCAGGTACCACTCGAGCATGTCCTGGAGCCAGTCCCAGCCCATCCAGCCGTGCGCCACGATCATCTCTTCCATGGACTTGCGGAAGTCGGCGTAAGGGTCGGCCGACGACACGGCTACCGCGACCCCTCCTCCCTTGAACGGCACCGTCGCGCCGTCCACCTCTGTGATCTCTCCTAGAAAAGCCGCGTCCTGTTTTCTATACTGTTTGCGGCTGCTTGACTCAGCGCTATTTGGCTGCGGATTTTCAACGGGAAGCAGAAGGGAGCTTGAGTCTGCACTGGGGTCGAAGAAAAGTCGTCGCTTCTGCGTTAATTTTGACGATCCCACAGTGCGCATAATTGAGTTTACCACCTGGTCTTCTTCGTCCTCCCAAGGCAGCGCTGCAGCCAAATTCTCTTCATCGAAGAACGATATGGAAACCTCGTCGTTGGCCAAGCCCTGACCGTACCTGTCATCTACCCCTGCGCGGAAGGAGAGGGTCCTCGGGTGGTTGCAGGAAGGCCAAGTCCATGAAGTGTGCCCGAACCCCATTGTGGTCTTCTGGCAAATTGAAACTATATCGATCAGAGAATCAGAATTAGACCGTATTTGAGCTTGCCTTTAAACAAGCTATGATTGCTGAAGTTCGATAAGAACAAACACAGACGGTGAGTAGTGGCTCTAGGATGTAAAGCTAAAGAGGTATTGTTGCTGAAAGCGGTCGTGCTGATTGCTTACTGACTGTTGTGTTGGGACTAATGGAGCTCCTTTATAAAGGATGCAGGGGTATGTGCGGCGAGGAAGGTGGGAGGAAGGAGAGAGGTCGGTGACAGATTGCTCTATTCATGGGAAAACAACTATTTGTCATCATTAGAGTAGAATAGGAAAGATGCAAGAATATGGTTTATGTTTGCTAACATCGAGTACTGGCTGGCAAAATCGGTAGCTTGTCCAGTTGTATCTCCGTGTTGGCTGTTGTAGGAATCTCGAGGATTAAAAATCTGTGTTTATCTAAATGATCTTAAGAGATCATGTCCACGAAGCGTTTACTACGGCCAGACATTTTTCTATAACATGCAAAGCTGTCATGTCTGAAGCTTGATCTATACCAACAAGCAAAGAGAGTATCCCAGACCATAGCTACTTTGAGCTCTGTTTCTATCCGATAACCTGCTTTGAACTCTATTCAAAAGTACATTCTCGCTTGTCCTTACACAAGCAAGATTTCCAAGAAAGCCGTTGAGGTGTCTCCTAACCAAGCTACAATTGACCAATGACTACATTTTAACGACCGCACAAAGGTAGCATCCATAAGGAGTTAAGGACCATATTCCATTTCTGGTACCGGTTTCCTGCCTACTATGATGCTTGGAGCAAGGTGTTCGCGGAAGGACAAATCGCGTGTTAACGACCGCACGAAGGTAGCATCCAAATGGACCATATCCATGTCCAAATTTCTGGTACCGTTTTCCTGTCTACTTGAGATTTCGCTTGGCCTATATTAGATATCCAACGCCCAACGGGCCAACAGACTTAGTCCTGCTTAGCAAACGAATTTCTCAAATACTACTGGTGTGGATCATATTGAATGCGTCCCTCATGAGTTGGCCCAAGGGAGTTTTTCCACAAAAACATGAGCTGGATGCTACTGTTTATAAACATATTCTGCCAGCATTACATAATGATCCAAGATTATATCAAGATCTAAAGCAACACTAGTAAAACTATTTGGAAGAAGTCTAAACATAATCTTGTAATTATAGACTGTGTGATTGAATCATGTCAGATCCAAGTCATTGGTCACCTTACCTTTATGTACTTAATCCTATATTTTTTTTTGGATAAGGTAAAATAACTTAATCCTATATTAATAACAGTACTAGTAGTGAGTTTCAAATTAAACCATTAGCAACGAGTAATTATTGTATCCGAGCCATTGTAAACGGAAAACTCACTCGTAGAAAGGCGGCTCAAAGTTAACGTACTTTTAAAAAAATGAACCTGATAATCAATATATTAGTGTGTTAGTTTAGAAGGTAAAAATTGATTAGGATTCCCGTACCCGCGCGAGGGTCCTCCCTCACACTCACACGCCAATTTTTTGTATTCCTCTCTGCCCTTCTTATCCCCAAGGTTGCGTCCGAGAGCTCCTATTTCTTACTTCATCCATCCGCCGATATCTCTTCAAAACACCTTCCATTGTGTCTCCACTCCTGTGTTCGACTTTCGTGGAGACTGGTTGCACCGTTCTTTGTTCCATTGGCTTACCATGCCAACTCCATTGCTCCACCATCGTGCTTACATCCTGGATCGCCAACCAGTTCTGCTTGGATTGCTCAGGCTCTCCCCTATTTTACGACATCACTGCTCTCGGCACTACTGCAGAAAATGTTTTTTACAACATTTCCTTTTCTCAATTTACAACAGGTGTTAACCGTTGTATTAGATCGCGTGGTCTTATGGGGGGTGCTTTACACAACATGTGATCGCATGTTGTAATAGATGTATTTTATACAACAGTTGAAACATGTTGTCTTTTAAGGAATGACCTGTTGTAATATGGGTATTTTACACAACATGTGGTGCACCTGTTGTAACATATATTATACAACAGTTGAATGACGTTGTCTTTCGCTAAACACACCCATTGTAATAGGGGTATTTTTTACAACATGCGGTTCACCCGTTGTAATATATATTATACAACAGTCGAAACATGTTGTCTTTCACTAAACACACCCGTTGTAATAGGTATGTCTATTACAACATGCCGTGCACCTGTTGTAATATACATGTTTATACAACAGTTGGAGTATGTTGTCTTTCCATACATTTAACCGTTGTAATAGTATTATTTAGACAACATGGTGTGTGTCTGTTGTAATATACACCATTTATACAACAAGTTATGCATGTTGTAGTTCACTAGAAACACCTGTTGTAATAGGTATATTTTTTCCTGACAAACCTGTTGTAATAGGTGTGGATAACACAACATGTGTTGTTTGTTGTAGAATCATACATTTTACAACATATTATTAACTGTTGTCTTTGATTAGAGTTTGACAGGTCATATATCGAACCAATTGTATTGATCAAATTAACCATATTATTAATAAATTATAATAAATATGCAATTATACTTTTTCATTTCACAAACAAACACATAGTTGAATAAAATTTCCATCAAACCTTGAAAGAAACACGTACTAAATTTAATTAATATTAAATCATCCATACAACGATTCAATAATATAAAGTATTGAGTATCCACTCTAGAATCGAACTCAAAACTAACTAAAAAAGTCTCACACATTGGTCTATTCTAAAGAACAAATGTCTCCCCCACATGTCACATAACCTTATGTGTGCTCAAGAACATATGTCGCCCACTCGTTTCGGACCTCGTCGATTTCTTCTTGGTTGAAGCAACAACCAATATACTTCGAATAATACTGTAATCATATGACAAATATATCAACATATTGTGATTTTTTCAATTTATTTAAAAATTTGAACAAACTAAAAGAATATAATGTTAAGTAGCTTACACATTCAGGAATATTTCTATTTCTCGCATCAAAGATGTCTTTCATATACTTCAGCACATAATACCCACAATCTATATTGTTCTGCTGCTTTTGACACTATACAAAATAAATATTAATTTGTTATCCAAATGATTGTGAGAACTTGTTAGCAAATAAGAGGATGGAAAGGTATGAATAGCCAGAAAACTTAGTAAAAGGTATGTGTAAACAGAATCAAAAATGCTATAAGAGTGAAAAGGCATGGTTTATTATTGAAGAAAGCGTGGTTTATATGCCATACTGGACGATGCAAAACTTGCTCTTGCAAGAAGGGAATTTTGTAAGAGTGAAGAATGCCACCCTTCCAAAAGGAACCTTTGTTAAACTGCAGCCTCACACGAAAGATTTTTTAGATATATCAAACCCCAAAGCTATTTTGGAAACAACTCTCAGGAACTACTCGTGTTTGACAACTGGCGACGTATCATGGTAGCTTATAACAATAAAAAATACTACATAGACATTATAGAAACCAAGCACATTATATAACCTGAGCGTCTTGCTGCTTCCGCTCCTGTTAGTAAGGCATCTAAAGTTGAAGAAGGTCCGAAAAACACAGGACCCAACTGCAAGATGGTTAGATGGAAAACCTATGCTTCAAAACATAGTACCTTCTACAAGCACTCACAAGGATCGTCTACCTGAAGCAGCCAATGGGGTAAATGTTTCTTCGTTACAGATGGTAACTTGTGTTATTTGATTGGTCACTCATTAGGCCGACTGCAATTTGTATTATAAATGTGTTGCATGCCGTGGAGATTGTTATCAGGTTTGCATTATAACTTTTTGAGTAGCATATCTAATAAATTATAGTGATGTTATAATTGATGTAGTGATTTGTATATATATAGTTTGGTAGGATAATACATTACTTCTTACTATTATATATACAAGACAGGCACTCTCTACAAGATAGCAAATGACAGTTTAGATAATACAGTACTTCTTACTGTTATTTTTACTTACATGGTAAATAAGTCACCATCTCTAGTTTTAATGAATAGTTGGGAGTATGCTACTATAGATTGTTGAATGTTCCATGTAGTATAATTCTATACATGTCTGAGAAAATTGTTTACTGTTTGTCAGCAACTATTTTAATGAAGGTTTATTCAGACTGTCCATGGAGCATCTTCTCCCTTGCTCTTCCATCCAGCAGCTCATGTTTCTGTCAGTATATAGTTGTATAATTTTTAATGCCACTTGAAGTTGTTTCGCTTTCACAGGACATAGAAGTGATTAGTAAAAATTGCATGATATGGTATGATTAGTAATACCTGAGCTGCCACTATGCTTAGAAAGACTATTATCCTTATAAACAACAATACAACTCCCATATATTGTTTCATTGTGTGCTTGGAATACATCTATTACCAGATCCATCATGTTAGTATGACCACTAATTATCTAGTTAAAAAAGAAAGACAGGTCAGACATGATCCTACAACCTGCATGGACTATTTTTATCAGTGAGAGATAATTTCATCATAATTTTCACTTATGAAGTGGATATTTATATGTTATAAATGCAAGCAAATAAACCAACATCTTCCAATAAAGAAGTTTGACTTGGTAAATGACTAAATCTACAGCTCAAACTAAAGAGGAATGTGCACAAAGCTAAATCTATAAAAGGGTGTCACCCTCGAGAAAATCCAGAGAATAGATACAATCAGTAGATCTCCATTTTTTATCTATGGAGTATAATGAAATCATAAGGATCTAGTAAAATAGAGGGCTAGACTAAACTAACAAAAAGTCTACTTCAAACTCCAAACATTACATCAACATGTGTTTCATGTTTGTTGTAATTCCCTGAACCTTTATCAATTGAGTTCTGTCTTTTTAAAGAACTCTCCCCTACTAATCTTCATCCTCTAGACATCCCTTCCACTGCTTTCAGGGACTAAGTTGCCCCTCGCATGGGTCCAGGTAGAAGAGTACAGAGCATAGGACATCAAACACATGCATGTGAATCACAAAAGGGTTAGGGACCTAGGATTCAAGGCATATCCAACACCCATCATTCCCCTCTCATCATTCCCCTCCCTTTAGAGATGACAATGGGTAAGTTTTCTGCCCATCCATTCCCATTCTCCAGCTATCCACATAATCAGAATTACCAACCACATCCATTAGCATTCACACTGGATATGTATCTTTGGTCAACATGCTATCCCATGGATTCCCAGAGTACTCATATTCTAATGTGTATAAAGCTGTCAGGAAGGTTAAATGTGTGCATTCTGGCTGTAAAAGACATAGGAAAATGCAGCTATTGCAGGAGAGGGACGTGTTTTGTGTTGTTCGCCACCTGCAACTTTTTCTTAGCAGCTGTGATTTTCTCATTTTACAGATGACATGCAAAAAGACAAGATCATCCATGACTATGTTGTACCTATGGACATCCAAACCACCACCCGGATTGGAAGATTTTGAGGTCAAATCTAATTGCCTAGTAACAATGATAAGAACTTAGTTTTGATGGTTTACTTAACTATGTCTTGTGCTAGCAATATCTTTAGTAGACCTTCATCTAGCGAGGAACAACCAAAATGTGTCTTGATTTAGTAGATAATTGACCTAGGTGATGGACAATGTAGGCGTTTTTTTTTGCTATTTTGCTAATTATCAACATGATCTTTTTCTTGAAAGCTTCTAGAGATTAAGAAACCTACTAACAGCAAAGTAGAATATAAATAGACTATAGTTAAAAGTGAAACATGGAAGATCTGTCTCTAATTCTCAAACAAATCAATCTAAGGCTCCATACCTTGTAGAAGAGAATAAAGCACCACTTACTAGAAACGAGAACTTTCTAAAATCTGCAAATGATTAAAATCAGAACTTGGAACCTTACTAGTTGCTTTCAAATAAATCTCAATGATCATGGAACAAAGTTATGGGTAGAAAAGAAGAGGAATGGGCAGCATGGATGAATACTTAGTATATTTGTTTGTTTGTTCCCACACCTCAATCTTTCAATAAATTAATTGCAGCAACCTTGGTGCCGCTTGACATACCCAATAATAATTCACATAATATATGTAAATTGTAGAATTCTAGAAATTATTAGTAAGGCAGTCTATCAATGTAAAATCATTTGACGAACCATAGCAACATATCCCATTGATAGAGGTAATGCATCAATGAAATATATTGTAACTCAGCCCAAACTCTTGAGGGAAATGGTACAGGCTGTAATAACCCTTGAGATGGCCAACTGTGATTGGTG
This sequence comes from Alisma plantago-aquatica, assembly GCA_963693085.1. Classification (NCBI taxonomy): domain Eukaryota; kingdom Viridiplantae; phylum Streptophyta; class Magnoliopsida; order Alismatales; family Alismataceae; genus Alisma; species Alisma plantago-aquatica. Next base: position 526,162,993 of record OY856412.1, read on the forward strand.
TTCTGTTGGAAATGGAGCATCCATGATAGTTTCTTAACCTCGCTACATGTTCCTTTCTACCAAAATGCAGCTATGATTTGTGCAGTATTCATTTATACCCGAAATGGCTTTCTCCTTCTAAATCATGCATCTCATGTACTACTTTACTAATAAAAACAGAGTTCAGATTAACCATTGGCCACTGTAACACTATATAGAAATAATGGAACCTTCTATTCAACTCTAGGACCTAAGAAATTATATAGTTTGTTGCAAGAGAGAAATTAACGATATACCTTGTATATGAGCCCTTATTCACATTGTTTGTGGAGTCTTCACAAGATAAGGGATTGTACTTCTATCAGAACCTTCCTCATGCAAGGTGGGATGTAAGATCCTATCGTAGCTCCACTAGGATGAGAAGATGAAGCTTCTCCACCCAAGGACTATCAACAATTGACTCTTACTATGTTATGAGACCTTTGTATGGGCGTTTTCATGTGTAATGGTCACCCCTACAAATGCAAGAATCATACAGACCATGAGAATTGCACCTGGTTGCTTTGTAAGCATGGACAAATTATTAGGCACCCTTTTGTATGAATTTTAGATCCAATGTTACAAACTGAGTGGAGTATCATTAACATATCCAATATTGTAACATAATTTTGATAAGAAGTACCAAATAGTTCTATATATAACTGAAAGTGGTCAAATGCAACTAAGCAAAAAGGATTGAAAGCGGACATCACTTCAACTAAATGGAAGAAAGAAAAAGATATTATAGAACATGAACAAAATATGTTGTTCTTGTATCATGTTTATCACTCCATAAACTTCAATGTAGTTATCAAATACAACCTACTAATTGAGTGCAAGTTGCCAGAATTTTTGAACTGATAATGTGAACATGCTTCTCTACTGAGGACCACTTCAACATATCTCAAAGAACAAAGAAGGGTGTGTATGTTTATTATAGTCATATATCTGGCTCTGGAGGCTGCATGGAAGAGGGGGGGTAGGCATGTCTGTGTTGAATTTAACAGTAAGCTTTTTGTCCAATCTACTAACGGGGGGATAGTAGAACACCCCACCCCTGCAAGATGCAAGGAAAAGATCCTCAATCTTATAATGAAAGATTGGGATGTGGACATAAGATATGCTACAAAAGAAGTTAATGACCTTGCTGACATCTTGGCAAACACCATTAAAAAAAGCATACTACCCTCAGTTGAATATTTCATATTGTTAATTGCAGTCACATACAACACATCCCCTCATTTTATAGTTTTGTTGGGACGTTGACTACTATCTAGATGATGAGATCATCAATAGTGATTTGGAATGAGCACAAAACATAAAATGCATACTATTTTATTTTACGCTCTCAGTGTTTGATTTCTTTAGGGATTTCAGCTCTCTAGTTAGCTATATTTGAGGTAAAGCATGGATGTATAAGTGCAAAATAGAAAAATGAAACTTGTTTGTTCTATGTGCTAGTATTATGAATGGTTGTTTTTATAAAATTTAGGAAACATGAGCTATTTACATTCGGGTTAAGAGCTACAACCTCCTGTGAAGTTTCTTGTTCACTGCGAGACTTTAATAGACATTCTATTTCAAGATACAACTAAATGAGAACTACAAAAGTATAGTATGAGAGTTATCAGGCCATCTTACAGGGTAGATGTTATTCTGGATGCTCGCTTATGAAATTGCAAAGAAGTTGCAATATGATCTCTAGAACAGAGAATAGGGGAGGATATTACCAGCAATCGGTGGTCTGGAGGCTCCTTAAATACCAATCGACATCAATCAATGACTCCCTTTCGGCATCCTGAGTCTATAAGATCCTTGTCTTCTTCATTCTCTTCCAGCTGCCACGACCCTTTCAGCAACAAGGAGCATCCTTAAATCAACAGTTGCTCAACTAGATTGTCCTTGACGGGTCTACGAAAGGCATTGGACGCGTTTAACTCCGTCACGGATGGGTTAGAGCATGCGTAATCATCACACCCCATCACCTCTACAAAGACCTTGGGTAACCACAATTCATCATCTATTGTTCGTGTCTGCGTCTGTCAGACTGTGATTTGGGGAACGAGATTAAATTTTGTGGAATAGGGAAGAGGGTATGTGGAGGTTTCAGGCGGAATGGGGAAATGAATTGGTGAGGACAGAATGTGACGAATGTGAGGCTGTTTGACAAGTCTAAGAATTTTGTGTGACGTCATGACCATGCTCAGGAGCCATGGCCAATCTATAATAATTTTGCATCCTACTACTACTGATGTGTTTTGCAACTTCTATAGGAACCTAGTGTGGTGCATCAACACCAAGGTTGACTCTCCTCACCACCAGGTACCCGTCCCTTTCTCTTCTTATTCTCCTTCCCCTCCTTTTTGTTTCTATCAGCTTTCCACTTTCTCTCCTCATTTCCCTCTATGACATTCCCATTGCAGCTTTGAGTTTTTTTCCTTCTCAAGGTTTCTTTTCTCCTATGCCATGCTTAGGGGCCAAGTCAGTAACATTAGGGATTGTATTGTGAATCTTCTAATAAATTCATACACATATTAATGCTATCTCATTAACTCTAACGTTATAAACTATATTACTATTCTTCTTGTTATGATCAAATAATTTTTTTGATTTGTTAGATAAATTTATTTACATACAAATGATGTCTCATTAATTATAATATTGCAAGCATGTAATACATTGGTTTGCATTATTATTTCACTTGTTATGTATTAATTGGTTGTGATTCAATAGCTTAAAAAAATCATATTCTATGTTAGATATGATGAATCCAACCCTATTGCTTCAAACTCTCTTTCTATATATACATATATATTTGATTACATTAGACAAATATATAGGATCTCATGCTGCCAACACTAGTTCAACCTGTCAACCTGTCGGTTGAACTAGAGACCCGAGACCCATGAGCTTTTTCGGGTCGACCCTTGGGTCGAGTATGAAAGCTTTGGTCTTATTAGATTACAACCGGTACATGGGCATGTTTAAGATAGATTCGGCAATAAGCTCAAAGACGATTTTAAGACTGAAACCCACATATTCATTCAGAGATTTCATGGTCAGAACAGAAGTAGCACTTATTCTATGGGACAGTGGATAAAAGCTATAACAACTATATATCTCAAATTCCTTTTTCCCACTATGATATGCATCTTATACACAGACTGTTTAGAAACTTACATGCTAAAAACTACTAGCAAGTAGTATCAAGCATGTTGGTTGCTTACCAGAACTGTTTAAAAACTTACACGCCAGAATATACTATGAGCAAGTAGTATTAAGAATATTAGTTGCTTCTAATCAACATGAATGTGAGTATTGAGGTTTTCCTTTTACTATACTGTCACATCGGTGATTCTCCTATGGGCAACCACCATGCTCCTGCATTGTAGATATACCATCTTAGGGAGGACTATGCTTGGAGTAGAAAATCTATTAGGAAGTATCATTAAAAAATAACAGCAGCATACATGGTTTTGAAGATGGAAACGAGAGGTAAAATATAACAATACAGAATGAAATGAAAAGGACCTATTCTTTAATCGGAAACGAAAGAATTACGAAGAAACATGAACCTCAAACCCAACATGGCCTATCAAGGAAACATATAGATATTGACTTACCAATCATTCTACGTGTTGGTGAATTGGTCGGTTGAAGTAAGCATACTTGCTCCTCATCCACCTACACACAAGAAATATAGATAGCTATTGGCTCACTCATTATTTTACTTTGTGATAATTAAACAGGCTAACATAACCACAATACTAAGTTAGTAGACAAATCAAGAGCTTACCAGTCCTTGGTTCTACGGAGAAATCATAGTGCCAAATGTCAGCAACTGCTATTGACGCTGTAGGCGGCCTAAGAAATCTTGTAGGGAGCTAGCAAATATCTACTAGTCTCTCACCTGCTACGATCAAGCTCAAAGGGTGAAAGATTCTTTAGGAAATAATTCACCAAAAGCTTTCCCAAGTTCAGAAGGCCTAACTTTTCTAAAAAAACTGAATATAAATGTAATCAAGTTACATACTCCAGAACAGAGCGCCTAATTAAAATAGAAAAGTCGAAATAGAAAGAGCTATAGTCAATCGAGGTTTCTTGATGAGCAATAAATTAAGCAGAGCATCTGAAAGCAGAGGCCCATACCACGACAGTCCTGGCAATTGGCACTGATGCTAGAAATGGCCTTCTCCGTGAACCGGTGCTCCTCATCCATTATCCGGACACAATGCGTACAGAATAGGTCGATTTCCTCCCTCAGTCACGCTCTTGATCTCCTTTGCTATCCAATTTCTTTAATTTGGACACAAGCATTGCACATGAACATCCTCTGATGGTGTTGCGTCGGACAGAGTGAAGGCACTAGAAGCCAAATAATGGATTGTGGTCGAGGTTAGTGTTCGGGAGACAACAGATAGGGATAAGATGATCAGAGAGCAAGATATTGAAAATTTACCCCTTTGTTGCAGTTGATCCTCGTCCAGACAATTGCTTTGGCGGCGGGAATGAAAATGGTCTAGGGCGTGGAGCGGAGGGAGAAGAGGAAAAGAAAAATCACGCACTGGAGAATGAGGAGAGTGAAGAGACTTACGGTAGGCGTGGGATGAGTGGTGGGTTTGGTGAGAAGTTAGGTCCGGTTCCGGTGGCAAATTTAAGACTACATCTGTATTTTCAGATTGTGGGAGTCTAACCGCATCAAAATCTAAATGCCATTTTTCAGAAACCTCCTGTTTGTATAGTCCAGAAATCGAAATGCAAATTGTTCAGTACTGAAAACACCAGGCGCTGCCACCACATGCTGGTCTTCTTCCGCATCACAGAAGTTCCTTAAACCAGACAGTCATTTAAAACCATTTCAATTGATAATATTAGATTATTTACATTGAAGAATAGGACAGGCGGGCAACAAGTTGCGCCACTAGTCCTTTTTGGATAGCAAATCCAATCTGCATCATAGGGAAAAAAAACAAGAGAAGAGAGGTGGTGACAGAGGAAGGTGACCGAAGGAAGAGTGGGTGCACGGCAGCGGAAGAAGAGAGAGTTGTGTGCTGAGAGGGAAAATAGGAGCGTCAAAATAATCATTTGTTGGCGCAAGGCCGTAGGTGCAGGAAAAATGATCTGTTCCGGAATAGTGGAGAGAGGAAAGGACGGGAAAGCAGAGGAAGAGGAGGCACCGCGGTAGAGCAGGAAGAGATGGAGGGTAAGGGGGACATTGGTGGAGGAGAGAGAGGAAGTACGAGCACAGAGGGGAAATGAGGCTCCTAGAAACGGCTGCGGTGGACTTTATAAATCACACTGATTCTGGCGTGATTTAGAAAGATGTAATTGACCACATGAGGATACCACTCTCGAAATACATGTAATCACTGACTACCACGTTAAATTATCCAAACCGCGTCCTCATAAAGACTGGGATTTAAAATACAAGATTTAATTACAATCCCATCTTCAAATATTGTTCCCAAACGACCCCTAATGTTTTTATCATAAAAAAATTATATCACATTTTTAGAAGCGTGTAAAATAGTGTGGTTTTTTACATGCTTTTTTTGCAGTGATTGAGAACGACCGGAATGAAAAAATTAGATTCGAAATAAAATATGGACCTATATTTGATCATAAATTTATAAAAAAACTATGATTTCCGGATTATATTTTGTGTTATATAATATTGGGATTGGGTCGGTTCTGGGTCAAAACATATACCCATAGTGAAAAAGTGTCATTCCCATAAATCCCAAAAGGAACTCAGACTTATATTTGATAATCATATTATACGAAAAAATCATTATCAGATTACATGTTCCTGATAAAATTGTCTGATAAGAAATTGGGTTCGGCTCGGTTCCGGCTATATAACAACAAGTCAGAGTTTGTTGTATAATCTTGGCATGTAACAACTGGTTATAGCGTGTTTTGTGACTATGGTCTATTATAACATGTAGCTATTACAACAGGTCATCACATGTTGTGTGATAATGATATATTACAATGGGTTAGTTAATATGGTGTAATGGTGGTCTATTACAACAATTTGTTATGTGTGGATATTACAACAGGTCATAGCATGTTGTGTAAATATAATATATAACAACATGTGGGAGTCTGTTGTATGATCTTGGTATATAACAACGAGTTTCAATATGTTGTATTATCAAGGTCTATTACAACATGTACCAAATACAACAAGTGAAGGCATGTTGTGTAATTAATACATATTACAACGGGTCAGCCTGTGTTGTGTAATGATGGTCTATTACAACATGTGACTATTACAACGGGTCTAATATGTTGTGTAATTAACATCTTTTACAATAGGTTTGATTATGTTATGATACTACAGCCTATTACAACACTTTAGCACTTGTTGTAGTATCCCCCTATGCTACAACGGGTTTGGCATGTTGTAAATGACTTGTGTTGTATAAAATATACAATATACAACATGAAAACAGACTTGTTGTGTTAAGTATGCTAACTACAACATAATCATCAGAACTGTTGTCTATCTCCTATTGTAAAAAGCATTTTTTGTAGTAGTGCGGTGACCTTTGCTCCTTCGTTCTGCTATATTGTTAGTTCAATGGTGCTCTCCCACATTCGATGAAGGCACTACTCTCAGTGATCCTGTCTCTGCCTTCCTGCGTCTATGCCCCATCTCTGCGCCCCCAATCTGGTACATCCTCTGTTGCCATCTCAAAATTATACTCTTTAAGTATTCACTAGTACATAAACAACATTCAATGTCACTTTTTTGGGCGTCGGTTATTTAGAAAAACTGACGCATATAACGTTCAACGTCGGTGATGTAGGTCATCCGACGTCTATAGCCAAGACACGGGTACCACTTTGCATTCAGCATCGGCTGGATAACAAACAACCGACGCCTAAAATCGTCCGCGAAATCTAATTTTCGAGCGAAAAAAAATTGGCACATACAACGTCGGTTTTTTACCAACAAAACCGACGCCTTTCTAAAATGAAAATTTGTGCGAAAAGTTCCAGATTAGGTGTCGGTTATCCTTAGATAACCGACGCCGATAATGGTTCCCGCCAAATTATTTAGGGCAAAATTTGCCTAATTGGACGTCGGTTGTTAAGGAACAACCGACGCCGAAGACTTTAGGTGTCATTTGTATCTGATAACCGATGTCTTTTACGAACTTAATAGACCCATGATCGATCGCATTTGTTCCCCTTTCCTGTTTCATTGTCTTCATCGCCCGTTAGCTAATGCTCGTTCGCCCGCTAGCTGCCTGCTGGTTCTCGCCGTCGCCGACACTGCCTCGCCTCACCGTCGCTGCCGACGCTGCTGCTCTGTGCTACCGCCGACGCTGCTGCTGCTGCTGCTTCACCCTGCGTCGCTGCCGCCGCCCTAGCTCCGTCTTGTGTCGCCTCCGCCGCCCGCTCCTTCCTCCCTGCTCATGCCCTCCGCGCCGCGCCACCTAGCTTCGGTCTGCTCTCCAGGTATTAACCGTGCGTAGCCTCTGTTCTTCTTTCTCCCTAGCTTTTTACCTACATGCAGCAAACACGACTGTGGCCGTATTGGCCTACCACGGCCGTGGTAGGCCAACACAGCCACGGGCGTGTTTGCTGTTGGTAAGGATATGAACAAATCTATATGTAATGCTTTATGTAAATTCTAGGATACGAACAAATCTTTTGCTTGCATATATTTGTGCTTCTAATCCTAATGCTTGACCTAATTCAGTAAATTTTGATGCATGTTGAAATAAGATTTAAACTTGTCCATTCTAGCATCCTAATTTGATTTGATTAAACCCTAACATTGATGAAATCCTAACATCAATTGTGATGAAACCCTAACATGTACATATATATTATTGTGTTTGTTGGCCTAGAAACCCGTCCTTGGATAGTCTCCGGTTTGGGACTGTTCTTGAACACCTAATCTCACTTAGGATGTAAGTGTATAATGTGTATTGGGTTTTTGAGAAAATTTCGGTAGAATTTCCTCGTTTGTTCTCTAAGTACATATGTACTTAGAGAACAACGGGGAAATGCTGCCGAAATTTTCTTGAAAACCCAATACACATTATACAGTTACTAGTGAGATTAGGTGTTCAAGGATGGGATAGGTGGTACACATTTATTATATATAAGAATGACATCACATGTGTTTGTTGGCCTAGAAAGTGAACAATCATTGTTCTTTATATTACTTGTACATTGGTATAAATTAGAATGAACAATCACTAAATTATATATTGTTTGTATGGAGTCTGGCTTCATTGTAGATATCTATTATTGTGTTTGTTGGCCTAGAAACTCGTCCAAGATTTACTCATTAGGAGTAAATCTTGGATAGTCCCCGGTTTGGGACTGTTCTTGAACACCTAATCTCACTTAGGATGTAAGTATATAATGTGTATTGGGTTTTCGAGAAAATTTCGGCAGCATTTTTCCATTTGTTCTCTAAGTACATATGTACTTAGAGAACAGCGGGGAAATGCTGCCGAAATTTTCTTGAAAACCCAATACACATTATACACTTACTAGTGAGATTAGGTGTTCAAGGATGGGATAGGTGGTACACATTTATTATATATAAGAATGACATCACATGTGTTTGTTGGAGTAAATCTTGGATAGGATGTATGTGTATACCCTAATCCTAATATATATTTGTTTTCTCTTTGATCATAGAATGGATAGATCATGGATGTCCATTCGCAATCGCTGCACCCCAGAGTTTATATCTGGTCTTGATCAATTTGTTAGATTTGCCGAGGAACATAGGAAAAAACCTACAGATAGGTTCTACTGTCCATGTAGGCATTGCGGTAACAACTTGAAAGTCAACACTGGTGAGGAAATCAAAAGTCATGTCATGTGCAATGAGATTGTATAAGGCTATACAGAATGGCACTGACATGAAGAGATTTCAAACTCGAAACCAGTAGATGTCGATAGCAGTGCTTGGGTGGAAGAAGAAATTGTCTCCGATGACGTAGATGTGAACGAACCAGTTCCAATAGACATCGTTGATGCGATGCTGGATAATTGTAGGGTAGAGCACACCGATCCACCTCCTATCTTTAGAAACATTGTGCATGATGCTGAGATACCGTTATAAACAGGCTGTGCTAGGTTTACGAAGCTTAGCGTTGTGTTGAGATTGTATAAGTTGAAAGCTAACAATAGATGGAGCAACAAAAGCTTCACTGAATTGTTGACTTTGTTGAAAGAAATGCTTCCTGAAGGAAACGAGCTGTCAATCTCAACATACCGGGTAAAGAAAATATTGTGCCCAATGGGAATGGAGGCCAAGAAGATACACGCATGCCCGAATGATTGTGTATTATTTCAAAAGGACTATGTAGATTTGAAAGATTGTCCAAAATGTGGTGCGTCACTGTATAAATTGACGACTTCGGGGGAGTCCAAAACTGGTTCTCCTGCCAAGCTGTTGTGGTATCTACCTATAATATCACAGTTTCAACGCTTGTTTGCAAATCTGAAAGATGCGAAGAATTTGAGGTGGCATGCAGATGTTAAGAAAAATAATGATGGGATCCTACGACATGCGTGTGATTCCCCACAGTGGAAGAAGATTGATCTATTGTACCCCAAATTTGGTGAAGAAGATAGGAATCTAAGACTTGGCCTTTGTACAGATGGGATGAATCCGTACGGGACATTGAGCAGCCAACATAGCACTTGGCCAGTCATGCTTGTTATATACAATCTTCCTCCCTGGTTGTGTATGAAAAATAAGTACGTTATGCTGTCGTTGTTGATATCGGTCCCTAAACAACCCGGAAATGATATCGATGTTTATCTTGAACCTCTGATTGATGCCTTAAAGAAACTTTGGGCTGAAGGTGTGATGACCTATGATGCTTCAATAAGAGAGACATTTCATTTGCACGCTATGTTGTTTTGCACTATTAATGACTTTCCAGCATATGGGAATTTGTCTGGATATAGTGTCAAAGGAACTAAAGTGTGTCCTTTATGTGAAGAAAACACTGATTCAATAAGACTAAAACATGGCGACAAGACTGTATATCTTGGTCATCGAAGGTTTTTTTCAAAATTCCATCTGTATCGTAGGAAGCACAAAGCATTCAATGGATGGAATGATGAACGGAGTGCACCTAAACCTATACCAGGGGATGTTGTTTACGAAAGAGTAAAAGACATTCTCAATGAATTTGGTAAGAAATCACAATGTAGTATGGCCACACGGAGTGACAATTCTTCATTCAAGAAGAAGTCATTATTGTGGGATTTTCCTTATTGGAGTTCTTTGACAGTCAGGCATTGTATCGATGTAATGCACGTTGAGAAAAATGTCTGTGATAGCGTCATTGGTACTCTGTTAAATATACCAGGTAAGACTAAAGATGGGATAAAATCCAGACTGAACCTACGTGAAATGGGAATAAGGTCAGAATTAACAGAATTACGTGAAATGGGTAATAAAAGAACATACTTACCTCCCGCTTGTTACACGTTGTCTAGAAAGGAGAAGAAAGCTTTTTGTGAATGCTTGGTAAATGTTAAGGTGCCACATGGTTACTCATCCATCATCCGTAGATTGGTATCAATGAAAGATCTGAAGTTGATAGGTCTTAAATCTCATGATTGTCACACTCTAATGCAACAAATATTGCCCGTGGCAATTCGATCTATATTGCCGAAGCATGTAAGGTTTGCAATCACCAAACTTTGTTTCTTTTTCAACAGTCTATGCAGCAAAGTTATTGACCCTGATACTCTCGATAATTTGCAAAGAGAAGTGTTTGTTACCCTATGTCAGCTTGAGATGTATTTCCCTCCTTCGTTCTTTGATATCATGGTACATCTTGTTGTCCACTTGACTAGGGAAGTGAAAATGTTGGGACCAGTTTTCTTGCATTGGATGTATCCCTTTGAACGATACATGGGCATTTTTAAAGGTTATGTTCGAAACCGTTATCGGCCTGAAGGGAGTATTATTGAAGGTTATGTGGCGAGAGAGGTTATGGATTTTTGTAATGACTTTCTGAGTGGTAATAACACTCCTATTAATGAAAAGAATATTGGGGAGGGCAAAGGAATTTTGGGATCATGGGTGAAACTAATCAGCCGTGAGCAGTTGGAACAAGCTCACTTGTATATTTTACACAACATGGATGAAGTGAGTGTTTATATCGAGGAACATACCAATTTCATCAAGAGACAACATCCTCTAGCAAGTTCAATGTGGCTTGCTAGAGAGCATAATAAGACTTTTACTAAGTGGTTTGAAGATAAAGTCTTACATCAACTATCTCAAAAACCAAATGATATTATAGAAACTATCAAATGCCTCACCTTTAAACCAAAACCGAATGGTATGTCTTATGAAGGGTTTGACATTAATGGGCTCACATATTACACAAAGCACCAAGATGATAAGAGTGTCGTCCAAAACAGTGGGGTCACTCTTCAAGCGTCGACTATGTATTTTGCAAGTGCAAAGGATAAGAGTCCATGCGAAGCTAAAATGTCACATTACAGTGTCATTGAAGACATATTGGAGTTTGACTGCATAGATTTCAGAATTCCGCTCTTTAAATGTAATTGGGTTGATAACACCAAGGAGTTATAGTGGATGAATTGGGTTTCACTTTGGTGAACTTTTAAAAGATTGGCGAGAAGGGTGAACCATTCATATTGGCATCACAGGCGAAACAAATATTCTATATCGATGATCCTGCAAATGATAAATAGTCGGTTGTTCTTCATGGTAAAAGACAGTTCATTGAAGATCCTATAGATGAAGAAGAGTACTATTATAAGTATGATGACTCCAGTCCATTCTCAGTTGGGTTGCCAACTCCACAAAATATTGAAGCTAATGATGACTTATATGTGCGCGGAGATCACAATGAAGGATTGTTAATTGATAAAAGATCACAATTTTAGAAACATGTATGTTTATATTGAAGCAAAATGTTTGCTTTTTTAATATCAATGTCATTTTTAGATTTGATTTTTCATTATCTTCTAGTTAATACAAATGCTAAATGTTAGCCTTTTTCTAGTTAATACAAATGCTAAATGTTTGCATTTTTCTAGTTAATACAAATGCTAAATGTTTGCCTTTTTCTAGTTAATACAAATGCTAAATGTTTGCCTTTTTAATGACATTTTCAGATGGCTGACCATGATGAGCATGATGTCCATGATGAGCATGATGTCCATGATGAGCATGTTGTCCATGACGAGCATGGCGAGGATACCAATGTAAGTTCTAAAAACATATCTTGTATTTCTATAAAATTCATTATCTTCTAGTTATGTCATATATCCTATATTTCTATATTGGGCTTATTCAGTGTGTTTATTTTTGTCAAATTTTAGGTTGATGATGCACATGTACCCACTGAAGCACTGGAGAAACTTGATGCGCAACACCAAACACTTAACAAGAAAAGGGGCATCACTCTGTTGAAGAAGTTAATAGCGCTGAGTGGCAGTGGATCCAAATTGGTTGTTGAGTTTGATAATGGAGGAAATTCAATTGGAGTGAACCGCAATAATTTTGTAAACTATCTTGGGTGTGTCACTCGAAGCCATTGTGGTGTTAAGTATGATAATTGGCATAAAGTTCCTCAGGGGAAGAAAGACTTGATATGGAAGGATTTATGCGTGAGTTATTATTATTTGCAATTCTATTTTGTAGATTACAAATTATATTATTTGCAATTCTATTTTTGGATACTAGTTAATAAGAATTCTATTTTACAGAATCTGTTTGCATTAGATGAGAAGCTGCATCATAAAAGCATGATGCAACGCGCTGGAAAGATGCTTAGGAACTATAGGACAAATCTGAATAGAGAATACATAAAAGATGGTGATAAGAAGAAGAAGTCAGCCCTTGAGCAGTGGAACTTCTTGGACAAAGAAGATTGGGACAATTTTGTTGCTTCAAGAAAATTTGAAGAATTCAAGGTATTAGACGTCACTCCCAATTTAATTAATATACGTTGTATTCACCTATTCAAGATTAACATTTAGTGCTACTAACCAAATCATTAATGTGCATACTAACTAGGCCCTCAGTGACACGCAAAAAGCAAGGCGTGCACTGAATGTGCATGACCACACTATGGGTACAAAGGGCTATGCAAGCGTTCGCCAAAGACTACAAGCGGAGTCTGTGGCTACTCAGGAGTCTGCTGCTACTCAGGAGTCTGCCACACCCATGCCTCGCCATGATATCTGGATAACTGGGTGGCAAAACAAGAAGGATGAAATAAAGAAGCCCGTAACTGCTGAGACGACTGCGAAAATGGTAAAATACAACTCTTAGAGCAATCGTTTGAATATTGATTATTTGTGGTGTTAACTTACCAATCTCTGTTGATGGTGATTAGCGGGAGCTGCATGAGCAAAGAAAACAAGGCACGTTCATCCCTCAGGGCACAAGGGATGAATTGACAGTTGCTCTGGGTAACCCAGAGCATCCTAGATGTGTTAGGGGTGCAGGCGCTGGTGTGGGCATCAAAGCATTCTTTGGGCCATCCCAGCGCAAACCCAGAGCGGGACTTTCATAAGAAGAGGTAACCTATTCTTTTTTTAGAATGTTACTGCAAAAGGGAATTTAATAATAAGAAGCTAATGTTTCTTTTATCCATGTATAGGAGAATAAGAGAGTAGAGGATATAGTTGCTAAGAAGGTCAATGATATAGTTGCTGAGAAGGTCAAGGAAGAAATAGTGCGGTGGCAAGCATCTCAGGCTTCCAATCAGCCTATGGCAACCCACTCTTCTCCTGATGCACAGACTGTGAGTAATCCTGGAGACCCATCACCTAGCACGTCTGCTGTAAGTATTATTTATGACATTGTAGCTAGTCTTTTCAAGATGATATGTTTTCAAGATGATATGTATATATATAACATTCTTTGCGTAAATTTGTAGGCATTGAAGCCATGCCACTTAAGAATGCAAGACTATGTTGTTGCATAGGTGCATGCTTACCAGTCCCTTCCTGGGGCAATGTTTCATGGGACTCCAATGCCGTAGGGCTACACATTTACAAATATTTTCCCTTCTTTGCCAAAAAGCAGGGATAGTATTATCTAAAAAGAAAACATAAATTTGTAAATCCAGAATAGAATTCTTAGGACTAAAGTTGGACTCAAGCGGAATAGAACTACAAGAACATATTGTAGAAAAAAATGTTATGTTTCCAGATAAAATAGAAGATAAAAAAAAAAATTACAAAGATTTTTAGGATGCTTAAATTATGCTGAACAATTCATAGAAAATTTGGCAAAAATAAGACACCCCTTACAAAAACTATTAAAGAAAAATACTATTTTTCTTATGACAGAGGAACTCATAAATCATGTTAGATTTATAAAAGAAAAATGTAAAAATCTACCAAGATTAGATCTTCCTTTAGAAAACGACGACATGATTATAGAAACTGACGCCTCAGAAGAATTTTAGGGAGCAGTCTTAAAAAAGAAAGATGAACAAAAGGAAAAAATATGCATATATACATCTGGAACATTTACAGATACAGAAAAAAGATATCACTCAAACGAAAAGGAATTATTAGCATTAAAAAAGGGAATTAAAAAGTTTTCCTATTTTTTATTACCTAAAAAATTCCTAGTAAGAGTTGATAATACTCAGTTAAAAGCTTTTATTAAAAATAATTTACCATCCACGCCATAATATAAAAGACTAAGTAGATGACAAACATTCTTTACAGAATATATTTTTGATATAGAAATTATTAAAGGAGAAACTAACGTTCTTGCAAACTTTTTATCAAGAGAATACAATGGAGCAGGTTGACAAAAAACTTACAGAATTGGAAGCTCGACTGCAACGAAATTGTAATTTGTTACAAGAAAATTATGTAGAATTAGTAGAGATGATCCAAAATCTAGATAAAATTATTGATAACATAGAAGAAAGTAAACAAGATATTACAGGAATAATTGCAGATTTAAACTGCTTTAGAAGGGAGATTCAAAAAAAAGGATCAGAAACAACAAGGATGGATAAAATGACAGGTAAAAGGCCGATAGATATATCCCTCCAAATTTCTAATTCTGTCAGAAAAAATACTAAAAATACAAGCCTGATGGCAAAAGAAAGCAGCTTTAAAACTGCTAAGACCATCTTTACAGCTGAGAATACTATCTCCTCGGAGAAAGAAAGTAGCCAAGTGGCAAGAAGTAGTTTTCAAACTGCTATTTCTTCAGAAAATAGTTCCCGCCTAACAGCGGAGAATATGATCTCTTCACAGAAAGAATCCCGCAATAAAGCGGAAAATATAAAACTGATGCCTGAAAGGATATTTAAATTTCGGGTATCTCAGAACGAGCAGGAGTATGACCTGCAATCGAGTCTTGTAGAGTTTTTAACAAAAAATGAAAATGAATATAGAATTTTATTAGAGATTGTTTACAATCTCAAAACGACGGAAACATGTGTTCCAGATCATACGTGAATATATCCCAGGATTAACTTTGACAAAGGAGCTGATCCAAGAATCATCAGAGACTGTTTCAGGATCGGAGCAGCAAATTTAAGATATTTAAGCCAAGACCTTGGGGAAATACAAGGACTGCCCCAAGATATTGCCAGAGCAGTTAGAGAATTGAAAAATAATAGTTCACTAGTAAAACCTACTAGTGACATTTATATCAAGATTTTCTCAGCATCGGAGGACTGGGAAAAACTAAAGAAATTCAGTCCTATACACTGCATTCAAATTGGGGTATCTTCCCCAGAATATGTCAAAGAAATTGATGCAGATTACAGAAAAGAATTTGAAGAGAACAAGGTTAACAAGGAATTTATTGAAACAAGAAGGGCATTAGGATTAAAAGTCCTTTGCCAAGTATTGGAAAAATTAATTAATGAAAACTGAAGTTGGCTTCATAAAGATTCAGATAACACAATTATTTTATCCAATACAAGAAGAGCTAATACATCTACAAAAATCAATTTAGAGAGGTTTCTAAAAAGAATAGAAACCGGACAAATCAGATCAAGCAACAGATATTACACTTATCTTTGGATAAATATTAAAGATTAGTTTCTGATGACTAAGATTTCCTTGTAATATTCCTAACGTAGCATCTTTTCTATCATTAATCCTATTATCCATTAATACAATATTTATAGGTGAATCTATTCCTTCTCTAAATGTTTCTTTAATCATCATTTGAATAGCTCCTATGTGAATCCATCCTATTTTACATCTGTCTTTTATGTTTTCCATTTTCCTCATCCACTTTGTCTTATATATTGAGGATATAATTGCATCGCTTTAAATCCCCATGGGTCGGGTACCTTTGTATAAAATAAGTTTAATAAACTCTTACTGGTAACATTTTCTTTATCCGTTCTATCATATATTTTATAAAAATACTCCTGAAATTTACATATATATTCATCAATTCGGCACATATCACAGAGTTTTAACTGATGGATTTAGAACATCAATTTTTGAGAAAATTACCCAAAGAAAACATATTTTTTATTACTGAATATCTAATAGAGAAATGCCTATGCAAATAGAATATACTAGAAATAGAATAAATATACCTTTACTTAGAAAAGAAGATTTAATGAGGAAAATGGAAAAAATAAAAGACAGATCTAAAATAGGATGGATTCACATAGGAGCTATTCAAATGATGATTAAAGCAACTTTTAGAGAATGAATAGATTCACCTATAAATATTGTATTAATGGATAATAGGATTAATGATAGAAAAGATGCTACGTTAGGAATATTACAAGGAAATCTTAGTCATCAGAAACTAATCTTTAATATTTATCCAAAGATAAGTGTAAATATTAGAGATAATAATATAAACAAAACCTTAAGTTTAATACAGGATTTTCAAAGAACAGAATTCATGAAAATAGGATCCATTCCTTACTCGATAACATATTTCTATTATCTGCTAAAATTCTTAAACTTGTCGTTCTTGGCAAATTTCTTAATATTGGTCATAATCTTCCATTATATCTATCCATGCTTGCTCTGGCTTCTTCTATTTTGTCTCCATTTGTTAATTTTAATTGATTTCCCTCATATCGTAATCTCCTTGGGATTTTGTTATCTGTTACTAGGGGTTTTTCTGAAACATCTATGTTTATGTTTTCTGTTATTTCTATTTCTGATATTATATCTGGCTTAGTAATTTTTCCTATATCTGTAAATATATTAGGAAGTATTATAATATCTTTATCTTCGAATTTTTCAGAGTGATGTTTATTACTAAGAGCATAACTTATTATATACGTTATCGAGTAAGGAATGGATCCTTTTTTCATGAATTCTGTTCTTTGAAAATCCTGTATTAAACTTAAGGTTCTGTTTATATTATTATCTCTAATATTTACACTTATCTTTGGATAAATATTAAAGATTAGTTTCTGATGACTAAGATTTCCTTGTAATATTCCTAACGTAGCATCTTTTCTATCATTAATCCTATTATCCATTAATACAATATTTATAGGTGAATCTATTCCTTCTCTAAAAGTTGCTTTAATCATCATTTGAATAGCTTCTATGTGAATCCATCCTATTTTAGATCTGTCTTTTATTTTTTCCATTTTCCTCATTAAATCTTCTTTTCTAAGTAAAGGTATATTTATTCTATTTCTAGTATATTCTATATGCATAGGCATTTCTCTATTAGTTATTCCGTAATAAAAAAATATGTTTTCTTTGGGTAATTTTCTCAAAAATTGATGTTCTAAATCCATCAGAATTTTCTAATCTTAATTCAGTGTTTCTTATTCTATTAAATAATTTTCTATCTATTAATACCTCTTGCAAGAAGTTTCCAGCTTCTTCCTAATATTCTTCTATTATTTCTTCTTCAGTCCGATTCTGTGTCTGAGAAATAATAGATTGATCCATCGGATTGCTCATCATCAGTTATTTGGAAAATTTCTTGAATATTTTCGATCTCAAAAAGTTCTTCTTCTATAATTTCCTCGAATTGCTTTTGATTAATCTTCTTAGATCCTCTTTTTGGACATTCATTAGCATAATGTCCTATTTCCTGACATATAAAACATTTACATTCTTTTGGTTTCTTTTTATTATAATTTTTCTTTCTTCTATAATATTTTTGTTTCGGTTTATGTTTAAATCCAAACCTTTTCCTTTTCTTGAATTTATATTTGTTTCTTCTATTGTACCTCATTGGTTCACATCCTATGGTTATTGGATGAGTTAGTTGGGAACAACAAAGTCCTTGTTTTACTACTTTATTTGTTTTTCTACTTAGTGTGGCTTCTGCACACCATTCTTCTAATTTCATTCTTAGAAATTCTATTCGTCCTCCTAATGTATCTGCTCTTTGTCCTATATATTGAGGATATAATTGCATCACTTTAAATCCCCATGGGTCGGGTACCTTTGTATAAAATAAGTTTAATAAACTCTTACTGGTAACATTTTCTTTATCCGTTCTATCATATATTTTATAAAAATACTCCTGAAATTTACATATATATTCATCAATTCGGCACATATCACAGAGTTTTAAGTTATATAATAAAAAGATAAATCTCTGTTTTTCTTTTTCTTTTTCTGTGTCTTTATTTACATTCCATGTTTCACCTAAAAATTCCCTTCTTAATTCATTCTCATAATTATTTACTACTTGGGCTATTGTAATTGATGTTCCTTTTACTGCTTCTTTATCGTTGTCAGTTAATCCTTTCCACCAATCTGCTACGATTCCTTGGAAGGTTAAATGACAAAATCTTGATGTTGTTTCTACATCATAGCTTTGTGATGTTATTGATAAATATGTGGCTTTTGCCCATCTTGTTATGGCTTCGTCTATATTTCTTACACAATTTAGATTTAAATAAATTCCGTTAGCACTAATATATTCTTGATTCATATAATCAACTGGGGTTTCTATAGCAATATTTCTTGGTCTTCTATTTGATGCCCAGTTTATTCCTTCGTATCTATTTCTATCAGTAGGTTTTCTTCTAAAGCTAGGATCTGACCAGTATCTAGTTCTTGATTGTTCTGGTATCTCATTTTGTCCTCTAGGGATTGTTGTTGGCATGGTAACCTGACTTCTAGAACTTTCTTCCTGTAGCGGTTTCATGTTTACTGTTCTAACTTTTTCTGTTAATCTTACTATTTCTTGACTTAGATTATCTAATTCTTCTACTTCGGCTTCTAAGTATCTATTTTCTAATTGTTCGATTTTAAAGTCATTTGTTTCTTCTATCTGAAGAGGACATAGACTTATTTCATTTCCACTTGTTTGGAATAAGTTTATTTTTTATAAACATTCGTTATTTTGTTTTTCATACAAATATTCCATTGTTCTTTATAATTCTACTATCATTTCTTGGATCCTCTGAAAGTTTTTCAAATGGTTTTCATGAACCTGTACTTCTAATTTCTTATACATATTATTCAATATTAACTTCAAATTCCAGATCTAAAGCTTTGTATATGTTATTATCTTCTAACTCGTTAAATTCATAACTTCACACAAAAATTCAAATTATATATACAACATCAACATTATATTCAACTATTAACACCTTGTGATCATTGGATTACATTAAAAAGAATACAAAAAGCATATAAAAGAAACAAATTTAATTTTCACAGCAAACGTGGTGATTATATTACAAATAAAAAACTATACGAATTTCGATGGACAAGAATATGAACTTACACATCAAGCCATAGTTCCAATTGAAATACAAGATAAAAATTTACACCATGCCAACAACAATCCCTAGAGGATAAAATGAGATACCAGAACAATCAAGAACTAGATACTGGTCATATTCTAGCTTTAGAAGAAAACTTACTGATAGAAATAGATATATACTCTATGATAGTACAAGGATTATGATCTTCAAGCTGGAGCTTGCTTCCTACACTTATGAGATTAACACACAAGAATCATCTCAAGAACTTGAAATGGAATCTGGAATAGAATTAGGGAATCGAGACTCTGCTCTTTTATTGCAAGACTTAATGTACATACACAGCTACCCTTGGGACTCTCTCCAACTACGAGTTTTAAATGTTGCCCACCTCGCTTCCTCTTATCTTCAACGTCAGTCGATCTTCTCTTAACGATTTCTAAGAGAAGTACTCCTTAGACTTTGATGTTCCGGATCTCAGACTCCTCATCATCATATAGCCTTATGTCGATGTGTCCTTATGCACTTCTTTGCTTGGTCGCACTTCTAAGGACTTTGTTTTTCCCAACTAACTCATCCAATAACCATAGGATGTGAACCAATGAGGTACAATAGAAGAAACAAATATAAATTCGAGAAAAGGAAAAGGTTTGGATTTAAACCTAAACCGAAACAAAAATATTACAGAAGAAAGAAAAATTATAATAAAAAGAAACCAAAAGAATGTAAATGTTTTATATGTCAGGAAATAGGACATTATGCTAATAAATGTCTAAAAAGAGGATCTAAGAAGATTAATCAAAAGCAATTCGAGGAAATTATAGAAGAAGAACTTTCTGAGATCGAAAATATTCAAGAATTTTTCCAAATAACTGATGATGAGCAATCCGATGGATCAATCTATTATTTCTCAGACACAGAATCAGACTGAAGAAGAAATAATAGAAGAATATCAGGAAGAAGCAGGAAACTTCTTGCATGAGGTATTAATAGATAGAAAAATATTTAATAGAATAAGAAACACTGAAAAATATAAACATAACCTTAAGTTTAATACAAGATTTTCAAAGAACAGAATTCATGAAAAAAGGATCCATTCCTTACTCGATAACGTATATAATAAGTTATGCTCTTAGTAATACACATCACTCTGAAAAATTCGAAGATAAAGATATTATAATGCTTCCTAATATATTTAAAGATATAGGAAAAATTACTAAGCCAGATATAATATCAGAAATAGAAATACCAGAAAACATAAACATAGATGTTTCAGAAAAACCCATAGTAACAAAATCCTGATTTACAGTCAAATTTTGAATAAATATTTTTTCCTATTGTCATATTTATTAAAGTTTCTTTATGTGGAAGAAAATATCCATCAAATTTGGTATATTGATTTAGTTGCTTATAATTTACTACCATTCTAGGTTTTCCTCTTTTTATTTCTGCATGGTTTCTTACCATGAATGTTGGACTAGAATGAGGGCTTTTTGATTTCTGTATTAACTGTGATGTTTCTAATTCTTGTAATTGGGTACGGAATTCTTCAATATCAACAGGATTATATCTCATGAGTTTTACTCTGATTATTTTATTTTCATCAATTAGTTCGATTGTAGCCCATTCTTGACTATTATCTCTAATATTTACACTTATCTTTGGATAAATATTAAAGATTAGTTTAAGATGACTAAGATTTCCTTGTAATATTCCTAATGTAGCATCTTTTCTATCATTAATCCTATTATCCATTAATACAATATTTATAGGTGAATCTATTCCTTCTCTAAAAGTTGCTTTAATCATCATTTGAATAGCTCCTATGTGAATCCATCCTATTTTAGATCTGTGTTTTATTTTTTCCATTTTCCTCATTAAATCTTCTTTTCTAAGTAAAGGTATATTTATTCTATTTCTAGTATATTCTATTTGCATAGGCATTTCTCTATTAGTTATTCTGTAATAAAAATATGTTTTCTTTGGGTAATTTTCTCAAAAATTGATGTGAAAAGAACTATAGTGATAATCCATTAGCCCTTTGGAATATCAATCAAGAATGGGCTACAATCAAACTAATTGATGAAAATAAAATAATCAGAGTAAAACCCATGAGATATAATCCTTTTGATATTGAAGAATTCCGTACGCAATTACAAGAATTAGAAACATCACAATTAATACAGAAATAAAAAAGCCCTCATTCTTGTCCATCATTCATGGTAAGAAAGTATATGTTGATGACATTTTAATAGCCAGTAAAAATGAGGAGGAACATTATAAACATTTACAAATATTTTCCCTTTGCCAAAAAGCAGGGATAGTATTATCTAAAAAGAAAACATAAATTTGTAAATCCAGAATAGAATTATTAGGACTAAAGTTGGACTCAAGCGGAATAGAACTACAAGAACATTTTGTAAAAAAAATTGTTATGTTTCCAGATAAAATAGAAGATAAAAAACAATTACAAAGATTTTTAGGATGCTTAAATTACGCTGAACAATTCATAGAAAATTTGGCAAAAATAAGAAACCCCTTACAAAAACTATTAAAGAAAAATACTATTTTTCTTATGACAGAGGAACTCATAAATCATGTTAGATTTATAAAAGAAAAATGTAAAAATATACCAAGAATAGATCTTCCTTTAGAAAACGACGACTTAATTATAGAAATTGACGCTTCAGAAGAATTTTGGGGAGCAATCTAAAAAAAGAAAGACGAACAAAAGGAAAAAATATGCAGATATACATCTGGAACATTTACAGATACAGAAAAAAGATATCACTCAAACGAAAAGGAATTATTAGCATTAAAAAAAGGGAATTAAAAAGTTTTCCTATTTTTTATTACCTAAAAAATTCCTAGTAAGAGTTGATAATACTCATGTAAAAGCTTTTATTAAAAAGGCAAACATTATTTGTAGAATATATTTTTGATATAAAAATTATTAAAGGAGAAACTAACGTTCTTGCAGATTTTTTATCAAGAGAATACAATGGAGCAGGTTGACAAAAAACTTGCAGAATTGGAAGCTCGACTGCAACGAAATTGTAATTTGTTACAAGAAAATTATGTAGAATTAGTAGAGATGATCCAAAAGCAAGATAAAATTATTGACAACATAGAAGAAAGTAAACAAGATATTGCAGGAATAATTGCAGATTTAAACTGCTTCAGAAGGGAGATTCAACAAAAAGGATCAGAAACAACAATGATGGATAAAATGACAGGTAAAAGACCGATAGATATATCCCTCCAGATTTCTGATTCTGTCAGAAAAAATACTGAAAATACAAGCCTGATGGCAAAAGAAAGCAGCATTAAAACTGCTAAGACCAGCTTTACAGCTGAGAATACTATCTCCTCGGAGAAAGAAAGTAGCCAAGTGGCAAGAAGCAGTTTTCAAACTGCTATTTCTTCAAAAAATAGTTCCCGCCTAACAACGGAGAACATGATCTCTTCGGAGAAAGAATCTCGCAATAAAGCGAAAAATATAAAACTGATGCCTGAAAGGATATTTAAATTCCGGGTATCTCAGAACGAGCAGGAGTATGACCTGTAATTGAGTCTTGCAGAGTTTTTAACAAAAAATGAAAATGAATATAGAATTTTATTAGAGATTGTTTACATTCTCAAAACGACGGAAACATGTGTTCCAGATCATACGGGAATATATCCCAGGATTAACTTTGACAAAGGAGTTGATCCAAGAATCATCAGAGACTGTTTCAGAATCAGAGCAGCAAATTTAATATATTTAAGCCAAGACCTTGGGGAAATACAAGGACTGCCCCAAGATATTGCCATAGCAGTTAGAGAATTTAAAAACAATAGTCCACTAGTAAAACCTACTAGTGACATTTATATCAAGATTTTCTCAGCATCAGAGGACTGGGAAAAACTAAAGAAATTCAGTCCAATACACTGCATTCAAATTGGGGTATCTTCCCAGAATACGTCAAAGAAATTGATGCAGATTACAAAAAAGAATTTGAAGAGAACAAGGTTAACAAGAAATTTATTGAAACAAGAAGGGCATTAGGATTGCCAAGTATTGGAAAAATTAATTAATGAAAACCGAAGTAGGCTTCATAGAGCTTCAGATAATACAATTATTTTATCCAATACAAGAAGAGCTAATACATCCACAAAAATCAATTTAGAGAGGTTTCTAAAAAGAATAGAAACTGGACAAATCAGATTAAGCAACAGATGTCAGCAGATATTTTGCCAGCTCAGAAAGCACAAAGGAAGGATATGTCCCGCGTGCCAAGACAAGATGGAAAGAGACAGCCACAGCAGCACCAGCCGCTGAAGAAGACGTAAGCAATGACGATAATACATCAGATACGTCAACAATGACGTAAGAAGGCATTTGCAAAAAAGAAGGAGAAAAGAGACACAAAACTCTCCACCGGACAAATGTGCGAAGGAGAAAGACATCAAAAAGCAAAACACTCGCCACCAGACAAGTGTGCGACAAACATGTAAAGAAGAAAGAATGTAAACATCAATGCAACAAGGGGAACATCTATATAAGCTCTCGAAGATTAGTAGGGAGACTCACTTTATTCAAAGAGTTATTGTCTTCTTTCTGGATGCTAGTTTCTTACACTATGAAGAGGAAATATTGAGTTGTGCAATGATTTTCCCTATTATGGGTTGTTTTTTATTTGTAATATAATCACAATTTATTTACATTCCACGTTTCACCTAAAAATTCCCTTCTTAATTTATTCTCATAATTATTTACTACTTGGGCTAATGTAGTTGATGTTCCTTTTACTACTTCTTTATCGTTGTCAGTTAATCCTTTCCATCAATCTGCTACGATTCCTTGGAAGGTTAAATGACAGATATTTAAATCTAAATTGTGTAAGAAATATAGACGAAGCCATAACAAGATGGGCAAAAGCCACATATTTATCATAAGAGAAGTACTCATTAGACTTCGACGTTTCGGATCTCAGACTCCCAAATAAAGTAGTAAAACATAAAGAAACTAAATCAATATACCAAATTTGATGGATATTTTCTTCCACATAAAGAAACTTTAATAAATATGACAAGAGGAAAAAATATTTATTCAAAATTTGACTGTAAATCGGGATTTTACCAAATACGATTAGATGAAAAAAGTATACCATTAACAGCATTTAGTACTCCACAAGGACATTATGAATGGACGGTAATGCCTTTTGGATTAAAAAATTCTCCGCAAATATATCAATGAAGAATGGACTAAGTATTTGAACCATATAATTCTTTTTGTCTAGTATATGTTGATGACATTTTAATAGCCAGTAAAAATGAGAAGGAACATTATAAACATTTACAAATATTTTCCCTTCTTTGCCAAAAAGCAGGGATAGTATTATTTAAAAAGAAAACAGAAATTTGTAAATCCAGAATAGAATTCTTAGGACTAAAGATATCACTCAAATGAAAAGGAATTATTAGCATTAAAAAAGGGAATTAAAAAGTTTTCCTATTTTTTATTACTTAAAAAATTCCTAGTAAGAGTTGATAATACTCAGGTAAAAGATTTTATTAAAAATAATTAACCATCTACGTCAGAATATAAAAGACTAAGTAGATGGAAAACATTCTTTAAAGAATATATTTTTAATATAGAAATTATTAAAGGAGAAACTAACGTTCTTGTAGATTTTTTATCAAGAGAATACAATTGAGCAGGTTGACAAAAAACTTGCAGAATTGGAAGCTCGACTGCAACGAAATTGTAATTTGTTACAAGAAAATTATGTAGAATTAGTAGATATGATCCAAAAGCAAGATAAAATTATTGACAACATAGAAAAAAGTAAACAAGATATTGCAAGAATAAGTGCATATTTAAACTGCTTCAGAAGGGAGATTCAACAAAAAGGATCAGAAACAACAAGGATGGATAAAATGACAGGTAAAAGGCCGATATATATATCCCTCTAGATTTCTGATTCTGTCAGAAAAAATACTGAAAATACAAGCCTGATGGCAAAAGAAAGCAGCTTTAAAACTGCTAAGACCAGCTTTATAGCTGAGAATACTATCTCCTTGGAGAAAGAAAGTAGTCAAGTGGCAAGAAGCATTTTTCGAACTACTATTTCTTCAGAAAATAGTTCCCGCATAACAACGGAGCATAAGATCTCTTCAGAGAAAGAATCCCGCAATAAAGCGGAAAATATAAAACTGATGCCTGAAAGGATATTTAAATTTCGGGTATCTCAGAACGAGCAGGAATATGACCTGCAATTGAGTCTTGCAGAGTTTTTAACAAAAAATGAAAATGAATATAGAATTTTATTAGAGATTGTTTACAATCTCAAAATGATGGAAACATGTATTCCAGATCATACGGGAATATATCCCAGGATTAACTTTGACAAAGGAGCTGATCCAAGAATCATCAGAGATTGTTTCAGAATCGGAGCAGCAAATTTAATATATTTAAGCCAAGACCTTGGGGAAATACAAGGACTGCCCCAAGATATTTCCAGAGCAGTTAGAGAATTTAAAAACAATAGTCCACTAGTAAAACCTACTAGTGACATTTATATCAAGATTTTCTCAGCATCGGAGGACTGGGAAAAACTAAAGAAATTCAGTCCAATACACTGCATTCAAATTGGGATATCTTCCCCAGAATACGTCAAAGAAATTGATGCAGAATATAGAAAAAATTTGAAGAGAACAAGGTTAACAAGGAATTTATTGAAACAAGAAGGGCATTAGGATTAAAAGTCCTTTGCCAAGTATTGGAAAAATTAATTAATGAAAACTGAAGTTGGCTTCATAAAGCTTCAGATAACACAATTATTTTATCCAATACAAGAAGAGCTAATACATCCACAAAAATCAATTTAGAGAGGTTTCTAAAAAGAATAGAAACCGGACAAATCAGATCAAGCAACAGATGTCAGCAGATATTTTGCCAGCTCAGAAAGCACGAAGGAAGGATATGTCCCGCGTGCCAAGACAAGATGGAAAGAGACAACCACAGCAACACTAGCCACTGAAGAAGACGTAAACAATGACGATAATACATCAGATACGTCAGCAATGACGTAAGAAGGCATTTGCAAAAAAGAAGGAGAAAAGAGACAAAGAACTCTCCACCGGACAGATGTGCGAAGGAGAAAGACATCAAAAAGCAAAACACTCGCCACCAAACAAGTGTGCGACAAACATGTAAAGAAGAAAGAATGTAAGCATCAATGCAACAAGGGGAGCGTCTATATAAGCTCTCGAAGACTAGTAGGGAGACTCACTCGTAGTTCGAGAGAGTCCCAAGGGTAGCTATGTATGTACATTAAGTCTTGCAATAAAAGAGCAGAGTCTCGATTCCCTAATTCTATTCCAGATTCCATTTCAAGTTCTTGAGATGATTCTTGCGTGTTAATCTCATAAGTGTAGGAAGCAAGCTCCAACTTGAAGATCATAATCCTTGTACTATCATAGAGTAGGAAAGATAGTGTGTAACCCGTTACACCCCCAATACTTTCTATCTTCAGCGGTCGAGAGTTATCTCTCCCTTATTCCATCCCGAAGGCCATCGTCCAGAAGTCCGACCAAGCAAAGAAGTGCATAAGGACACAGGGACATAAGGCTATAGGATGATGAGGAGTCTGAGATCCGGAACGTCGAAGTCTAAGGAGTACTTCTCTTAGAAATCGTTAAGAGAAGATCGAATGGCGTTGAAGATAAGAGGAAGCGAGGTGGGCTACACAGGTATACAGATTATCTTGCTATCTATGATACTCAGAGAGTTACTGTCTTCTTTCTGGATGCTAGTTTCTTACACTATGAATTTAATTATGTGAAAACCTCGTAGTATAAGGGATAAGATATTAAGAATCCAATCTAAAAAATGTAAATGTAATCATTGTAGACAAAATGAAAAAGCTAAGAAAACATACAACACCCATAAGGGCAGTTCGAGTATGTTTTCAAAGCATGATAACAGAATAAAAAATTTCTGCACAGACAAAGTGGTATCAGAGCCATGTAACGATTCAAAACACAAAGATAAAATTGTGAGAAACAAATTTAACGAGTTAGAAGATAATAACATATACAAAGCTTTAGATCTGGAATTTGAAGTTAATTTTGAATAATATGTATAAGAAATTAGAAGTACAAGTTCATGAAAACCATTCGAAAAACATTCATAGGATCCAAGAAATGATAGTAGAATTACAAAGAACAATGGAATATTTGTATGAAAAATAAAATAACGAATGTTTATCAAAAATAAACCTATTCCAAACAAGTGGAAATGAAATAAGTCTATGTCCTCTTCAGGTAGAAGAAACAGATGACTTTAAAATCGAACAATTAGAAAATAGATACTTAGAAGCCGAAGTAGAAGAATTAGATAATCTAAGTCAAGAAATAGTAAGATTAACAGAAAAAGTTAGAACAGTAAACATGAAACCGCTACAGGAAGAAAGTTCTGGAAGTCAGGTTACCATGCCAACAACAATCCCTAGAGGACAAAATGAGATACCAGAACAATCAAGAACTAGATACTGGTCAGATCCTAGCTTTAGAAAAAAACCTACTGATTGAAATAGATACGAAGGAATAAACTGGGATCAGATAGAAGACCAAGTAATATTGCTATAGAAACCCCAGTTGATTATATGAATCAAGAATATATTAGTGCTAACAGAATTTATTTAAATCTAAATTGTGTAAGAAATATAGACAAAGCCATAACAAGATGGGCAAAAGCCACATATTTATCAATAACATCACAAAGCTATTATGTAGAAACAACATCAAGATTTTGTCATTTAACCTTCCAAGGAATCGTAGCAGATTGGTGGAAAGGATTAACTGACAACGATAAAGAAGCAGTAAAAGGACCAACAACTTCATTAGTCCAAGTAGTAAATAATTATGAGAATGAATTAAGAAGGGAATTTTTAGGTGAAACGTAGAATGTAATTAAAAACACAGAAAAAGAAAAAGAAAAACAGAGATTTATCTTTTTATTATATAACTTAAAACTCTGTGATATGTGCCGAATTGATGAATATATATGTAAATTTCAGGAGTATTTTTATAAAATATATGATAGAATGGATAAAGAAAATGTTACCAGTAAGAGTTTATTAAACTTATTTTATACAAAGGTACCCGACCCATGGGGATTTAAAGCGATGCAATTATATCCTCAATAAATAGGACAAAGAGCAGATACATTAGGAGGACGAATAGAATTTCTAAGAATAAAATTAGAAGAATGGTGTGCAGAAGCCACACAGTAGAAAAACAAAATAAAATAGTAAAACAAGGACTTTGTTGTTCCCAACTAACTCATCCAATAACCATAGGATGTGAACCAATGAGGTACAATAGAAGAAACAAATATAAATCCAAGAAAAGGAAAAGGTTTGGATTTAAACCTAAACCGAAACAAAAATATTACAGAAGAAAGAAAAATTATAATAAAAAGAAACCAAAAGAATGTAAATGTTGTATATGTCAGGAAATAGGACATTATGCTGATGAATGTCCAAAAAGAGGATCTAAGAAGATTAATCAAAAGCAATTCGAGGAAATTATAGAAGAAGAACTTTCTGAGATCGAAAATATTGAAGAATTTTTCCAAATAACTGATGATGAGCAATCCGATGGATCAATCTATTATTTCTCAGACTTAGAATCAGACTGAAGAAGAAATAATAGAAGAATATCAGGAAGAAGCAGGAAAATTCTTGCAAGAGGTATTAATAGATAGAAAATTATTTAATAGAATAAGAAACACTGAATTAAGATTAGAAAATTCTGATGGATTTAGAACATCAATTTTTGAGAAAATTAACCAAAGAAAGCATATTTTTTATTACAGAATAACTAATTGAGAAATGCCTATGCAAATAGAATATACTAGAAATAGAATAAATATACCTTTACTTAGAAAAGAAGACTTAATGAGGAAAATGCAAAAAAATAAAAGACAGATCTAAAATAGGATGGATTCACATAGGAACTATTCAAATGATGATTAAAGAAACTTTTAGAGAAGGAATAGATTCACCTATAAATATTGTATTAATGGATAATAGGATTAATGATAGAAAAGATGCTACGTTAGGAATATTACAAGGAAATCTTAGTCATCAGAAACTAATCTTTAATATTTATCCAAAGATAAGTGTAAATATTAGAGATAATAATATAAACAAAACCTTAAGTTTAATACAAGATTTTCAAAAAACAGAATTCATGAAAAAAGGATCCATTCCTTACTCGATAACGTATATAATAAGTTATGCTCTTAGTAATACACATCACTCTGAAAAATTCGAAGATAAAGATATTATAATGCTTCCTAATATATTTAAAGATATAGGAAAAATTACTAAGCCATATATAATATCAGAAATAGAAATACCAGAAAACATAAACATAGATGTTTCAGAAAAACCCCTAGTAACAGATAACAAAATCCCAAGGAGATTACGATATGAGGGAAATCAATTACAATTAACAAATGGAGACAGAATAGAAGAAGCCAGAGCAAGCATGGATAGATATAATGGAAGATTACGACCAATATTAAGAAATTTGCCAAGAACGACAAGTTTAAGAATTTTAGCAGATAATAGAAATGCTATAAATTATAAATTATGTGGAAAATATTTTAATGGACAAGAATGGAATATGACTACAATATTAATAGATTCAGGGGTAGGAGCTTCATTCATTCAACAAGGAATGATACCTTATTTAGAAAAAATACCCATAGGATCACCGTATGCATATACGAATTTCGATGGACAAGAATATGAAATTACATGTCAAGCCATAGTTCCAATTGAAATACAAGATATAAAAATTGACATTACACTCTATGTACAATCAGATAGTCGTAATGACGACATAGAAATTATATTAGGAATGAGTGCATTACAACAAATGGAACCATTTTCACTACAAAGTGAAGGACTATATTTTACACATAATAACCAAGAATATTTTTGGAAAAAAAGAAAATAACTAGTATATATAGTGTATATATAGTAGCAGGAATTGTATACGAAGAATATAAAATAGAATACTTTCATGCATTCCTAGACACATGTGCAGGAACTTGTATTGCCGAAGACAATGCTTTCTGGAAAAATATATTACAACATTACCTACATTATATGGAAAAGATTTTACAGGAAAAAGACATGAATTAACTCATGGAGTTAGAAAACCTAAAATTATTTTAGGAAATTATATAGTTACATGTCCACCATTTTATACTCCCGAATATGCACAACAAGACATATTACTAGGAAATAACTTCACACAAAAATTCAAATTATATATACAAAGCAGAAGAATTAGATAATCTAAGTCAAGAAATAGTAAGATTAACAGAAAAAGTTAGAATAGTAAACATGAAACCGCTACAGGAAGAAAGTTCTGGAAGTCAGGTTGCCATGCCAACAACAATCCCTAGAGGACAAAATGAGATACCAGAACAATCAAGAACTAGATACCGGTCAGATCCTAGCTTTAGAAGAAAACCTACTGATAGAAATAGATACAAAGGAATAAACTGGGCATCAGATAGAAGACCAAGCAATATTGCTATAGAAACCCCAGTTGATTATATGAATCAAGAATATATTAGTGCTAACGGAATTTATTTAAATCTAAATTGTGTAAGAAATATAGACGAAGCCATAACAAGATGGGCAAAAGCCACATATTTATCAATAACATCACAAAGCTATGATTTAGAAACAGCATCAAGATTTTGTCATTTAACCTTCCACGGAATCGTAGAAGATTGGTGGAAAGGATTAACTGACAACGATAAAGAGGCAGTAAAAGGAACAACAACTACATTATCCCAAGTAGTAAATAATTATGAGAATGAATTAAGAAGGGAATTTTTAGGTGAAACGTGGAATGTAAATAAAGACACAGAAAAAGAAAAAGAAAAGCAGAGATTTATCTTTTTATTATATAACTTAAAACTCTGTGATATGTGCCGAATTGATGAATATATATGTAAATTTCAGGAGTATTTTTATAAAATATATGATAGAACGGATAAAGAAAATGTTACCAGTAAGAGTTTATTAAACTTATTTTATACAAAGGTACACGACCCATGGGGATTTAAAGCGATGCAATTATATCCTGAATATATAGGACAAAGAGTAGATACATTAGGAGGACGAATATAATTTCTAAGAATGAAATTAGAAGAATGGTGTGCAGAAGCCACACTAAGTAGAAAAACAAATAAAGTAGTAAAACAAGGACTTTGTTGTTCCCAACTAACTCATCCAATAACCATAGGATTTGAACCAATGAGGTACAATAGAAGAAACAAATATAAATTCAAGAAAAGGAAAAGGTTTGGATTTAAACCTAAACCGAAACAAAAATATTACAGAAGAAAGAAAAATTATAATAAAAAGAAACCAAAAGAATGTAAATGTTTTATATGTCAGGAAATAGGACATTATGCTAATGAATGTCCAAAAAGAGGATCTAAAGAACAATGGAATATTTGTAAGAAAAAAAAATAATGAATGTTTATCAAAAATAAACCTATTCCAAACAAGTGGAAATGAAATAAATCTATGTCCTCTTCAGATAGAAGAAACATATGACTTTAAAATCGAACAATTAGAAAATAGATACTTAGAAGCTGAAGCAGAAGAATTAGATAATCTAAGTCAAGAAATAGTAATATTAATAGAAAAAGTTAGAACAGTAAACATGAAACCGCTATAGGAAGAAAGTTCTAGAAGTCAGGTTACCATGCCAACAACAATCCCTAGAGGACAAAATGAGATACCAGAACAATCAAGAACTAGATACTGGTGAGATCCTAGCTTTAGAAGAAAACCTACTGATAGAAATAGATACGAAGGAATAAACTGGGCATCAGATAGAAGACCAAATAATATTGCTATAGAAACCCCAGTTGATTATATGAATCAAGAATATATTAGTGCTAACGGAATTTATTTAAATCTAAATTGTGTAAGAAATATAGACGAAGCTATAACAAGATGGGAAAAAGCCACATATATATCAATAACATCACAAAGCTATGATGTAGAAATAGCATCAAGATTTTGTCATTTAACCTTCCAAGGAATCGTAGCAGATTGGTGGAAAGGATTAACTGACAACGATAAAGAAGCAGTAAAAGGAACAACAACTACATTAGCCCAAGTAGTAAGTAATTATGAGAATGAATTAAGAAGGGAATTTTTAGGTGAAATGTGGAATGTAAATAAAGACACAGAAAAAGGAAAAGAATAGCAGAGATTTATCTTTTTATTATATAACTTAAAACTCTGTGATATGTGCTGAATTGATGAATATATATGTAAATTTTAGGAGTATTTTTATAAAATATATGATAGAACGGATAAAGAAAATGTTACCAGTAAGAGTTTATTAAACTTATTTTATATAAAGGTACCCGACCCATGGGGATTTAAAACGATGCAATTATATCCTCAATATATAGGACAAAGAGCAGATACATTAGGAGGATGAATAGAATTTCTAAGAATGAAATTAGAAGAATGGTGTGCAGAAGCCACACTAAGTAGAAAAACAAATAAAGTAGTAAAACAAGGACTTTGTTGTTCCCAACTAACTCATCCAATAACCATAGGATGTGAACCAATGAGGTACAATAGAAGAGACAAATATAAATTCAAGAAAAGGAAAAGGTTTGGATATAAACCCAAACCGAAACAAAAATATTAAGAAGAAAGAAAAATTATAATAAAAAGAAACCAAAAGAATGCAAATGTTTTATATGTCAGGAAATAGGACATTATGCTAATGAATGTCCAAAAAGAGGATCTAAGAAGATTAATCAAAAGCAATTCGAGGAAATTATAGAAGAAGAACTTACTGAGATCGAAAATATTCAAGAATTTTTCCAAATAACTGATGATGAGCAATCCGATGGATCAATCTATTATTTCTCAGACACAAAATCAGACTGAAGAAGAAATAATAGAAGAATATCAGGAAGAAGAAGGAAACTTCTTGCAAGAGGTATTAATAGATAGAAAATTATTTAATAGAATAAGAAACACTGAATTAAGATTAGAAAATTCTGATGGATTTAGAACATCAATTTTTGAGAAAATTACCCAAAGAAAACATATTTTTTATTAAGGAATAACTAATAGAGAAATGTCTATGCAAATAGAATATACTAGAAATAGAATATATATACATTTACTTAGAAAAGAAGATTTAATGAGGAAAATGGAAAAAATAAAAGACAGATCTAAAATAGGATGGATTCACATAGGAGCTATTCACATGATGATTAAAGCAACTTTTAGAGACGGAATAGATTCACCTATAAATATTGTATTAATGGATAATAGGATTAATGATAGAAAAGATGCTACGTTAGGAATATTACAAGGAAATCTTAGTCATCAGAAACTAATCTTTAATATTTATCCAAAGATAAGTGTAAATATTAGACATAATAATATAAACAGAACCTTAAGTTTAATACAGGATTTTCAAATAACAGAATTCATGAAAAAAGGATCCATTCCTTACTCGATAACGTATATAATAAGTTATGCTCTTAGTAATACACATCACTCAGAAAAATTTGAAGATAAAGATATTATAATGCCTCCTAATATATTTAAAGATATAGGAAAAATTACTAAGCCAGATATAATATCAGAAATAGAAATACCAGAAAACATAAAAATAGATGTTTCAAAAAAACCCCTAGTAACATATAACAAAATCCCAAGGAGATTACGATATGAGGGAAATCAATTACAATTAACAAATGGAGACAGAATAGAAGAATCCAAAGCAAGCATGGATAAATATAATAGAAGATTACGACTAATATTAAGAAATTTTCCAAGAACGAAAAGTTTAAGAATTTTAGTAGATAATAGAAATGCTAGAAATTATAAATTATATGGAAAATATTTTAATGGACAAGAATGGAATATGACTACAATATTAATAGATTCAGGGGCAGGAGCTTCATTCATTCAACAAGGAATGATACCTTATTTAGAAAAAATACCCATAGGATCACCGTATGCATATACAAATTTCGATGGACAAGAATTTGAAATTACACATCAAGCCATAGTTCCAATTGAAATACAAGATATAAAAATTGACATTACACTCTATGTACAATCAGATAGTCGTAATGATGACATAGAAATTATATTACGAATGAGTGCATTACAACAAATGGAACCATTTTCACTACAAAGTGAAGGACTATATTTTACACATAATAACCAAGAATATTTTTGGAAAAACGAAAATGACTAGTATATATAGTGTATATATAGTAGCAGGAATTGTATACGAAGAATATAAAATAGAATACTTTCATGCATTCCTAGACACAGGTGCAGGAACTTGTATTGCCCGAAGACTATGCTTTCCTGAAAAATATATTACAACATTACCTACATTATATGGAAAAGATTTTACAGGAAAAAGACATGAATTAACTCATGGAGTTAGAAAACCTAAAATTATTTTAGGAAATTATATAGTTACATGTCCACCATTTTATACTCCCGAATATGCACAACAAGACATATTACTAGGAAATAACTTCACACAAAAATTCAAATTATATGTACAACATCAACATTATATTCAACTATTAACACCTTGTGATCATTGGATTACAGTAAAAAGAATACAAAAAGCATATAAAAGAAACAAATTTAATTTTCACAGTAAATGTGGTGATTATATTACAAATAAAAAACAACCCATAACAGGGAAAATCATTGCACAGCTCAATATACAAGATATTGAGGCATTATTTGAAAAGAACTATAGTATTAATCCATTAGCCCTTTGGAATATCAGTCAAGAATGGGCTACATTTGAACTAATTGATGAAAATAAAATAATCAGAGTAAAACCCATGAGATATAATCCTGTTGATATTGAAGAATTCTGTACCCAATTACAAGAATTCGAAACATCACAATTAATACAGAAATCAAAAATCCCTCATTCTAGTCCAGCATTCATGGTAAGAAAACATGCAGAAATAAAAAGAGGAAAAGCTAGAATGGTCGTAAATTATAAGCAACTAAATCAATATACCAAATTTGATGGATATTTTCTTCCACATAAAGAAACTTTAATAAATATGACAAGAGGAAAAAATATTTATTCAAAATTTGAATGTAAATCGGGATTTTACCAAATACGATTAGATGAAAAAAGTATACCATTAACAACATTTAGTACTCCACAAGGACATTATGCATGGACGGTAATGCCTTTTGGATTAAAAAATACTCCGCAGATATATCAAAGAAGAATGGACAAAGTATTTGAACCATATAATTCTTTTTGTCTAGTATATGTTGATGACATTTTAATAGCCAGTAAAAATGAGGAGGAACATTATAAACATTTACAAATATTTTCCCTTCTTTGCCAAAAATCTGGGATAGTATTATCTAAAAAGAAAACAGAAATTTGTAAATCCAGAATAGAATTCTTAGGACTAAAGTTGGACTCAAGCGGAATAGAACTACAAGAACATATTGTAGAAAAAATTGTTATGTTTCCAGATAAAATAGAAGATGAAAAACAATTACAAAGATTTTTAGGATGCTTAAATTACGCTGAACAATTCATAGAAAATTTGGCAAAAATAAGAAACCCCTTACAAAAACTATTAAAGAAAAATACTATTTTTCTTATGACATAGGAACTCATAAATCATGTTAGATTTATAAAAGAAAAATGTAAAAATCTACCAAGATTAGATCTTCCTTTAGAAAACGACGACTTAATTATAGAAACTGACGCCTCAGAAGAATTTTGGGGAGCAGTCTTAAAAAAGAAAGACGAACAAAAGGAAAAAATATGTAGATATACATCTGGAACATTTACAGATACAGAAAAAAGATATCACTCAAACGAAAAGGAATTATTAGCATTAAAAAAGGGAATTAAAAAGTTTTCTAATTTTTTATTACCTAAAAAATTCCTAGTAAGAGTTGATAATACTCAGGTAAAAGCTTTTATTAAAAATAATTTACCATCCACGCCAGAATATAAAAGACTAAGTAGATGGCAAACATTCTTTGCAGAATATATTTTTGATATAGAAATTATTAAAGGAGAAACTAACGTTCTTGCAGATTTTTTATCAAGAGAATACAATTGAGCAGGTTGACAAAAAACTTGCAGAATTGGAAGCTTGACTGCAACGAAATTGTAATTTGTTACAAGAAAATTATGTAGAATTAGTAGAGATGATCCAAAAGCAAGATAAAATTATTGACAACATAGAAGAAAGTAAACAAGATATTGCAGGAATAATTGCAGATTTAAACTGCTTCAGAAGGGAGATTCAACAAAAAGGATCAGAAACAACAAGGATGGATAAAATGACAGGTAAAAGGCCGATAGATATAT
This sequence comes from Alisma plantago-aquatica, assembly GCA_963693085.1. Classification (NCBI taxonomy): domain Eukaryota; kingdom Viridiplantae; phylum Streptophyta; class Magnoliopsida; order Alismatales; family Alismataceae; genus Alisma; species Alisma plantago-aquatica. The sequence goes on from OY856412.1 coordinate 526,200,150, forward strand.
CCCTCCAGATTTCTGATTCTATTAGAAAAAATACTAAAAATACAAGTCTGATGGCAAAAGAAAGCTTCTTTAAAACTGCTAAGACCAACTTTACAGCTGAGAATACTATCTCCTCGGAGAAAGAAAGTAGCCAAGTGGCAAGAAGCAGTTTTCAAACTGCTATTTCTTCAGAAAATAGTTCCCGTCTAACTGCGGAGAATATGATCTCTTCGGAGAAAGAATCCCGCAATAAAGCGGAAAATATAAAACGGATGCCTGAAAGGATATTTAAATTCCGGGTATCTCAGAACGAGTAGGAGTAGGACCTACAATTGAGTCTTGCAGAGTTTTTAACAAAAAACGAAAATGAATATAGAATTTTATTAGAGATTGTTTACAATCTTAAAACGACGGAAACATGTGTTCCAGATCATATGGGAATATATCCCAGGATTAACTTTGACAAAGGAGTTGATCCAAGAATCATCAGAGAATGTTTCAGAACCGGAGCAGCAAATTTAATATATTTAAGCCAAGACCTTGCGGAAATACAAGGACTGACCCAAGATATTGCCAGAGCAGTTAGAGAATTTAAAAACAATAGTCCACTAGTAAAACCTACTAGTGACATTTATATCAAGATTTTCTCAGCATCGGAGGACTGGGAAAAACTAAAGAAATTCAGTCCAATACACTGCATTCAAATTGCGGTATCTTCCCCAGAATACATCAAAGAAATTGATGCAGATTACAGAAAAGAATTTGAAGAGAACAACGTTAACAAGGAATTTATTGAAACAAGAAGGGCATTAGGATTAAAAGTCCTTTGCCAAGTATTGGAAAAATTAATTAATGAAAACTGAAGTTGGCTTCATAAAGCTTCAGATAACACAATTATTTTATCCAATACAAGAAGAGCTAATACATCCACAAAAATCAATTTAGAGAGGTTTCTAAAAAGAATAGAAATCGGAAAAATCAGATCAAGCAACAGATGTCAGTAGATATTTTTCCAGCTCAAAAAGCACGAAGGAAGGATATGTCCCACGTGCCAAAATAAGATAGAAAGAGACAACCACAATAGCACTAGCCGCAGAAGAAGATGTAAGCAATGACGATAATACATCAGATACGTCAGCAATGACGTAAGAAGGCATTTGCAAAATAGAAGGAGAAAAGAGACAAAGAACTCTCCACCGGACAGATGTGCGAAGGAGAAAGACATCAAAAAGAAAAACACTCGCCACCGGACAAGTGTGCGACAAACATGTAAAGAAGAAAGAATGTAAGCATCAATGCAACAAGATGAGCGTCTATATAAGCTCTTGAAGACTAGTAGGGAGACTCACTCGTAGTTGGAGAGAGTCCCAAGGGTAGCTATGTATGTACATTAAGTCTTGCAATAAAAGAGCAGAGTCTCGATTCCCTAATTCTATTCCAGATTCCATTACAAGTTCTTGAGATGATTCTTGCGTGTTAATCTCATAAGTGTAGGAAGCAAGCTCCAGCTTGAAGATCATAATCCTTGTACTATCATAGAGTAGGAAACATAGTGTGTAACCCGTTACACCCCCAGTTCTTTCTATCTTTAGCGGTCGAGAGTTATCTCTTTTTAATCCAAAAGGCATTAGCGTCCATTCATAATGTCCTTGTGGAGTACTAAATGTTGTTAATGGTATACTTTTTTCATCTAATCGTATTTGGTAAAATCCCGATTTACAGTCAAATTTTGAATAAATATTTTTTCCTCTTGTCATATTTATTAAAGTTTCTTTATGTGGAAGAAAATATCCATCAAATTTGGTATATTGATTTAGTTGCTTATAATTTACTACCATTCTAGCTTTTCCTCTTTTTATTTCTGCATGGTTTCTTACCATGAATGCTGGACTAGAATGAGGACTTTTTGATTTCTGTATAATTTGAATTTTTGTGTGAAGTTATTTCCTAGTAATATGTCTTGTTGTGCATATTTGGGAGTATAAAATGGTGGACATGTAACTATATAATTTCCTAAAATAATTTTAGGTTTTCTAACTCCATGAGTTAATTCATGTCTTTTTCCTGTAAAATCTTTTCCATATAATGTAGGTAATGTTGTCATATATTTTTCAGGAAAGCATTGTCTTCGGGCACTACAAGTTCCTGCACCTGTGTCTAGGAATGCATGAAAGTATTCTATTTTATATTCTTCATATACAATTCCTGCTACTATATGTACAATATATATACTATTCCAGATTCCATTTCAAGTTCTTGAGATGATTCTTGCGTGTTAATCTCATAAGTGTAGGAAGCAAGCTCCAGCTTGAAGATCATAATCCTTGTACTATCATAGAGTAGGAAATATAGTGTGTAACCCGTTACACCCCCAGTTCTTTCTATCTTCAATGGTCGAGAGTTATCTCTCCCTTATTCCATCCCGGAGGCCATCGTCCAGAAGTTCGACCAAGCAAAGAAGTGCATAAGGACACAGGGACATAAGGCTATAGGATGATGAGGAGTATGAGATCCAGAACGTCGAAGTCTAAGGAGTACTTCTCTTAGAAATCATTAAGAGAAGATCGACTGGCGTTGAAGATAAGAGGAAGCGAGGTGGGCAACACATGTATACAAATTATCTTGCTATCTATGATACTCAGAGAGTTATTGTCTTCTTTCTAGATGCTAGTTTCTTACACTATGAATTTAATTATGTGAAAACCTCGTAGTATAAGGGAGAAGATATTAAGAATCCAATCTAAAAAATGTAAATGTAATCATTGTAGACAAAATGAAAAAGCTAAGAAAACATACAACACCCATAAGGGCAAAGAAGGGAAAATATTTGTAAATGTTTATAATGGTCCTCCTCATTTTTACTGGCTATTAAAATGTCATCAACATATACTAGACAAAAAAAATTATATGGTTCAAATACTTTGTCCATTCTTCTTTGTATATTGAGTTGTGCAATGATTTTCCCTATTATGGGTTGTTTTTTATTTGTAATATAATCACCACATTTGCTGCAAAAATTAAATTTGTTTCTTTTATATGCTTTTTGTATTCTTTTTACTGTAATCCAATGATCACAAGGTGTTAATAGTTGAATATAATGTTGATGTTGTATATATAATTTGAATTTTTGTGTGAAGTTATTTCCTAGTAATATGTCTTGTTGTGCATATTCAGGAGTATAAAATGGTGGACATGTAACTATATAATTTCCTAAAATAATTTTAGGTTTTCTAACTCCATGAGTTAATTCATGTCTTTTTCCTATAAAATTTTTTCCATATAATGTAGGTAATGTTGTATATATTTTTGAGGAAAGCATTGTCTTCGGGCAATACAAGTTCCTGCACCTGTGTCTAGGAATGCATGAAAGTATTCTATTTTATATTCTTCGTATACAATTCCTACTACTGTATATACACTATATATACTACTCATTTTCTTTTTTCCAAAAATATTCTTGGTTATTATGTGTAAAATATAGTCCTTCACTTTGTAGTGAAAATGGTTCCATTTGTTGTAATGCACTCATTCCTAATATAATTTCTATGTCGTCATTACGACTATCTCATTGTACATAGAGTGTAATGTCAATTTTTATATCTTCTATTTCAATTGGAACTGTGGCTTGATGTGTAATTTCATATTCTTGTCCATCGAAATTCGTATATGCATACGGTGATCCTATGGGTATTTTTTCTAAATAAGGTATCATTCCTTGTTGAATGAATGAAGCTCCTGCCCCTGAATCTATTAATATTGTAGTCGTATTTCATTCTTGTCCATTAAAATATTTTCCATATAATTTATAATTTCTAGCATTTCTATTATCTACTAAAATACTTAAACTTGTCATTCTTAGCAAATTTCTTAATATTGGTCGTAATCTTCCATTATATCTATCCATGCTTGCTCTGGCTTCTTCTATTCTGTCTCCATTTGTTAATTGTAATTGATTTCCCTCATATTGTAATCTCCTTGGGATTTTGTTATCTGTTACTAGGGGTTTTTCTGAAACATCTATGTTTATGTTTTCTCGTATTTCTATTTCTGATATTATATCTGGCTTAGTAATTTTTCCTATATCTTTAAATATATTAGGAAGCATTATAACATCTTTATCTTCGAATTTTTCAGAGTGATGCGTATTACTAAGAGCATAACTTATTATATACGTTATCGAGTAAGGAATGGATCCTTTTTTCATGAATTCTATTCTGTGAAAATCATGTATTAAACTTAAGGTTTTGTTTATATTATTATCTCTAATATTTACACTTATCTTTGGATAATTATTAAAGATTAGTTTCTGATGACTAAGATTTCCTTATAATATTCCTAACGTAGCATCTTTTCTATCATTAATCATATTATCCATTAATACAATATTTATAGGTGAATCTATTCCTTCTCTAAAAGTTGCTTTAATCATCATTTGAATAGCTCCTATGTGAATCCATCCTATTTTAGATATGTCTTTTATTTTTTCCATTTTCCTCATTAAATCTTCTTTTCTAAGTAAAGGTATATTTATTCTATTTCTAGTATATTCTATTTGCATAGGCACTTCTCTATTAGTTATTCTGTAATAAAAAATATGTTTTCTATAGGGTAATTTTCTCAAAAATTGATGTTCTAAATCCATCAGAATTTTCTAATCTTAATTCAGTGTTTCTTATTCTATTAAATAATTTTCTATCTATTAATACCTCTTACAAGAAGTTTCCTGCTTCTTCCTGATATTCTTCTATTATTTCTTCTTTAGTTTGATTTTGTGTCTGAGAAATAATAGATTGATCCATCAGATTGCTCATCATCAGTTATTTGGAAAAATTCTTGAATATTTTCGATCTCAGAAAGTTCTTCTTCTATAATTTCCTCGAATTGCTTTTGATTAATCTTCTTAGATCCTCTTTTTGGACATTCATTAGCATAATGTCCTATTTCCTGACATATAAAACATTTACATTCTTTTGGTTTCTTTTTATTATAATTTTTCTATCTTCTGTAATATTTTTGTTTCGGTTTAGGTTTAAATCAAAACCTTTTCCTTTTCTTGAATTTATATTTGTTTCTTCTATTGTACCTCATTGGTTCACATCCTATGGTTATTGGATGAGTTAGTTGGGAACAACAAAGTCCTTGTTTTACTACTTAATTTGTTTTTCTACTTAGTGTGGCTTCTGCACACCATTCTTCTAATTTCATTCTTAGAAATTCTATTCGTCCTCCTAATGTATCTGCTCTTTGTTCTATATATTGAGGATATAATTGCATCGCTTTAAATCCCCATGGGTCGGGAACCTTTGTATAAAATAAGTTTAATAAACTCTTACTGGTAACATTTTCTTTATTCGTTCTATCATATATTTTATAAAAATACTCCTGAAATTTACATATATATTCATCAATTCGGCACATATCATAGAGTTTTAAGTTATATAATAAAAAGATAAATCTTTGTTTTTCTTTTTCTTTTTCTGTGTCTTTATTTACATTCCACGTTTCACCTAAAAATTCCCTTCTTAATTCATTCTCATAATTATTTACTACTTGGGCTAATGTAGTTGCTATTCCTTTTACTGCTTCTTTATCGTTGTCAGTTAATCCTTTCCACCAATCTGCTGCGTTTCCTTGGAAGGTTAAATGACCAAATCTTGATGTTGTTTCTACATCATAGCTTTATGATGTTATTGATAAATGTGTGGCTTTTTCCCATCTTGTTATGGCTTCGTCTATATTTCTTACACAATTTAGATTTAAATAAATTCCGTTAGCACTAATATATTCTTGATTCATATAATCAACTGGGGTTTCTATAGCAATATTACTTGGTCTTCTATCTGATGTCCAATTTATTCCTTCATATCTATTTCTATCAGTAGGTTTTCTTCTAAAGCTAGGATCTGACAAATATCTAGTTCTTGATTGTTCTGGTATCTCATTTTGTCCTCTAGGGATTGATGTTGGCATGGTAACCTGACTTCCAGAACTTTCTTCCTGTAGCGGTTTCATGTTTATTGTTCTAACTTTTTCTGTTAATCTTACTATTTCTTGACTTAGATTATCTAATTCTTCTGCTTCGGCTTCTAAGTATCTATTTTCTAATTGATCAATTTTAAAGTCATATGTTTCTTCTAACTGAAGAGGACATAGACTTATTTCATTTCCACTTGTTTGGAATAGGTTTATTTCTGATAAACATTCGTTATTTTGTTTTTCATACAAATATTCCATTGTTCTTTGTAATTCTACTATCATTTCTTGGATCCTCTGAAAGTTTTTCGAATGGTTTTCATGAACTTGTACTTCTAATTTCTTATACATATTATTCAATATTAACTTCAAATTCCACATCTAAAGCTTTGTATATGTTATTATCTTCTAACTCGTTAAATTAATTTCTCACAATTTTATATTTGTGTTTTGAATCGTTACATGGCTCTGATACCACTTTGTCTGTGCAGAAATTTTATAAAGTCATGTTGTTTCTTCTAACTGCCCTTATGGGTGTTGTATGTTTTCTTAGCTTTTTCATTTTGTCTACAATGATTACATTTACATTTTTTAGATTGGATTCTTAATATCTTCTCCCTTATACTACGAGTTTTTCGCATAATTAAATTCATAGTGTAAGAAACTAGCATCCAGAAAGAAGACAATAACTCTCTGAGTATCATAGATAGCAAGAAAATCTGTATACCTATGCTGCCCACCTCGCTTCCTCTTATCTTCAACGCCAGTCGATCTTCTCTTAACGATTTCTAAGAGAAGTACTCCTTAGACTTCGACGTTCCGGATCTCAGACTCCTCATCATCCTATAGCCTTATGTCCTTGTGTCCTTATGCACTTCTTTGCTTGGTCGGACTTCTGGACGATGGCCTCCGGGATGGAATAAGGGAGAGATAACTCTCGACCGCTGAAGATAGAAAGAACTAGGGGTGTAACGGATTACACACTATCTTTCCTACTCTATGATAGTACAAGGATTATGATCTTCAAGCTGGAGCTTGCTTCCTATACTTATGAGATTAACACGCAAGAATCATCTCAAGAACTTGAAATGGAATCTGGAATAGAATTAGGGAATCGAGACTCTGCTCTTTTATTGCAAGACTTAATGTACATACATAGCTACCCTTGGGACTCTCTCCAACTACGAGTGAGTCTCCCTACTACTCTTCGGGAGCTTATATAGATGCTCCCCTTGTTGCATTGATGCTTACATTCTTTCTTCTTTACATGTTTGTCGCATACTTGTCCGGTGGCGAGTGTTTTGCTTTTTGATGTCTTTCTCCTTCGCACATCTGTCCGGTGGAGAGTTCTTTGTCTCTTTTCTCCTTTTTTTCAAATGCCTTCTTACGTCATTGCTGACGTATCTGATGTATTATTGTCATTGCTTACATCTTCTTCAGCAGCTAGTGTTGCTGTGGCTGTCTCTTTCCATCTTGTCTTGGCACGCAGGACATATCCTTCCTTCGTGCTTTCTGAGCTAGCAAAATATCTGCTGACATCTGTTGCTTGATCTGATTTGTCCGGTTTCTATTCTTTTTAGAAACCTTTCTAAATTGATTTTTGTGGATGTATTAGCTCTTCTTGTATTGGATAAAATAATTGTGTTATCTGAAGCTTTATGAAGCCAACTTCAGTTTTCATTAATTTTTCCAATACTTGGCAAAGAACTTTTAATCCTAATGCCCTTCTTGTTTCAATAAATTCCTTGTTAACCTTGTTCTCTTCAAATTCTTTTCTGTAATTTGCATCAATTTCTTTGACGTATTCTGGGGAAGATACCCCAATTTGAATGCAATGTATTGGACTGAATTTCTTTAGTTTTTTCCAGTCCTCCGATGCTGAGAAAATCATGATATAAATGTCACTAGTAGGTTTTACTAGTAGACTATTGTTTTTAAATTCTCTAACTGCTCTGGCAATATCTTGGGGCAGTCCTTGTATTTCCCCAAGGTCTTGGCTTAAATATATTAAATTTGCTGCTCCGATTCTGAAACATTCTCTGATGATTCTTGGATCAGCTCCTTTGTCAAAGTTAATCCTGGGATATATTCCCGTATGATCTGGAACACATGTTTCCGTCATTTTTAGATTGTAAACAATCTCTAATAAAATTCTATATTCATTTTCATTTTTTGTTAAAAACTCTGCAAGACTCAATTGCAGGTCATACTCCTTCTCGTTCCGAGATACCCGGAATTTAAATATTCTTTCAGGCATCAGTTTTATATTTTCCGCTTTATTGTGGGATTCTTTCTCCGAAGAGATCATATTCTCCGATGTTAGGCGGGAACTATTTTCTGAAGAAATAGCAGTTTGAAAACTGCTTCTTCCACTTGGCTACTTTTTTTCTCCGAGGAGATAGTATTCTCAGCTATAAAGCTGGTCTTAGCAGTTTTAAAGCTGCTTTGTTTTGCCATCAGGCTTGTATTTTCAGTATTTTTTCTGACAGAATCAGAAATCTGGAGGGATATATCTATCAGCCTTTTACCTGTCATTTTATCCATCCTTGTTGTTTCTGATCCTTTTTGTTGAATCTCCCTTCTGAAGCAGTTTAAATCTGCAATTATTCCTGCAATATCTTGTTTACTTTCTTCTATTTTGTCAATAATTTTATCTTGCTTTTGGATCATCTCTACTAATTCTACATAATTTTCTTATAACAAATTACAATTTCGTTGCAGTCGAGCTTCCAATTCTGTAAGTTTTTTGTCAACCTTCTCCATTGTATTCTCTTGATAAAAAATCTGCAAGAACGTTAGTTTCTTCTTTAATAATTTCTATATCAAAAATATATTCTGCAAAGAATGTTTGCCATCTACTTAGTCTTTTATATTCTGGCGTGGATGGTAAATTATTTTTAATAAAAGATTTTACCTGAGTATTATCAACTCTTACTAGGAATTTTTTAGGTAATAAAAAATAGGAAAACTGTTTAATTCCCTTTTTTAATGCTAATAATTATTTTTCGTTTGAGTGATATCTTTATTCTGTATCTGTAAATGTTCCAGATGTATATCTGCATATTTTTTCCTTTTGTTCGTCTTTCTTTTTTAAGACTGCTCCCCAAAATTCTTCTGAGGCGTCAGTTTCTATAATTAAGTCATCGTTTTCTAAAGGAAGATCTAATCTTGGTAGATTTTTACATTTTTCTTTTATAAATCTAACATGATTTATGAGTTCCTCTGTCATAAGAAAAATAGTATTTTTCTTTAATAGTTTTTGTAAGGGGTTTCTTATTTTTGCCAAATTTTCTATGAATTGTTCAGCGTAATTTAAGCATCCTAAAAATCTTTGTAATTGTTTTTTATCTTCTATTTTATCTGGAAACATAACAATATTTTCTACAATATGTTCTTGTAGTTCTATTCCGCTTGAGTCCAACTTTAGTCCTAAGAATTCTATTCTGGATTTACAAATTTCTATTTTCTTTTTAGATAATACTATCCCTACTTTTTGGCAAAGAAGGGAAAATATTTGTAAATGTTTATAATGTTCCTCCTCATTTTTAGTGGCTATTAAAATGTCATCAACATATACTAGACAAAAAGAATTATATGGTTCAAATACTTTGTCCATTCTTCTTTGATATATCTGCGAAGCATTTTTTAATCCAAAAGGCATTACCGTCCATTCATAATGTCCTTGTGGAGTACTAAATGTTGTTAATGGTATACTTTTTTCATCTAATCGTATTTGGTAAAATCCCAATTTACAGTCAAATTTTGAATAAATATGTTTTCCTCTTGTCATATTTATTAAAGTTTATTTATGTGGAAGAAAATATCCATCAAATTTGGTATATTGATTTAGTTGCTTATAATTTACTACCATTCTAGCTTTTCGTCTTTTTATTTCTGCATGGTTTCTTACCATGAATGCTGGACTAGAATGAGGGCTTTTTGATTTTTGTATTAATTGTGATGTTTCGAATTCTTGTAATTGGGTACGGAATTCTTCAATATCAACAGGATTATATCTCATGGGTTTTACTCTGATTATTTTATTTTCATCAATTAGTTCGATTGTAGCCCATTCTTGACTGATATTCCAAAGAGCTAATGGATTATCACTATAGTTCTTTTCAAATAATGCCTCAATATCTTGTATATTGAGTTGTGCAATGATTTTCCCTGTTATGGGTTGTTTTTTATTTGTAATATAATCACCATGTTTGCTGCGAAAATTAAATTTGTTTCTTTTATTTGATTTTTGTATTCTTTTTACTGTAATCCAATGATCACAATGTGTTAATAGTTGAATATAATGTTGATGTTGTATATATAATTTGAATTTTTGTGTGAAGTTATTTCCTAGTAATATGTCTTGTTGTGCATATTCGGGAGTATAAAATGGTGGACATGTAACTACATAATTTCCTAAAATAATTTTAGGTTTTCTAACTCCATGAGTTAATTCATGTCTTTTTCCTATAAATTTTTTCCATATAATGTAGGTAATGTTGTAATATATTTTTCAGGAAAGCATTGTCTTCGGGCAATACAAGTTCCTACACCTGTGTCTAGGAATGCATGAAAGTATTCTACTTTATATTCTTCGTATACAATTCCTGCTACTATATATACACTATATATACTAGTCATTTTCTTTTTTCCAAAAATATTCTTGGTTATTATGTGTAAAATATAGTCCTTCACTTTGTAGTGAAAATGGTTCCATTTGTTGTAATGCACTCATTCCTAATATAATTTCTGTGTCGTCATTACGACTATCTCATTGTACATAGAGTGTAATGTCAATTTTTATATCTTCTATTTCAATTGGAACTATGGCTAGATGTGTAATTTTATATTCTTGTCCATCGAAATTCGTATATGCATACGGTGATCCTATGGGTATTTTTTCTAAATAAGGTATCATTCCTTGTTGAATGAATGAAGCTCCTGCCCCTGAATCTATTAATATTGTAGTCGTATTCCATTCTTGTCCATTAAAATATTTTCCATATAATTTATGATTTCTAGCATTTCTATTATCTGCTAAAATACTTAAACTTGTCATTCTTAGAAAATTTCTTAATATTGGTCATAATCTTCCATTATATCTATCCATGCTTGCTCTGGCTTCTTCTATTCTGTCTCCATTTGTTAATTGTAATTGATTTCCCTCATATTGTAATCTCCTTGGGATTTTGTTATCTGTTACTAGGGGTTTTTCTGAAACATCTATGTTTATGTTTTCTCGTATTTCTATTTCTGATATTATATCTGGCTTAGTAATTTTTCCTATATCTTTAAATATATTAGGAAGCATTATAATATCTTTATCTTCGAATTTTTCAGAGTGATGTGTATTACTAAGAGCATAACTTATTATATACGTTATCGAGTAAGGAATGGATCCTTTTTTCATGAATTCTATTCTTTGAAAATCCTGTATTAAACTTAAGGTTTTGTTTATATTATTATCTCTAATATTTACACTTATCTTTGGATAAATATTAAAGATTAGTTTCTGATGACTAAGATTTCCTTGTAATATTCCTAACGTAGCATCTTTTCTATCATTAATCCTATTATCCATTAATACAATATTTATAGGTGAATCTATTCCTTCTCTAAAAGTTGCTTTAATCATCATTTGAATAGCTCCTATGTGAATCCATCCTATTTTAGATATGTCTTTTATTTTTTCCATTTTCCTCATTAAATCTTCTTTTCTAAGTAAAGGTATATTTATTCTATTTCTAGTATATTCTATTTGCATAGGCATTTCTCTATTAGTTATTCCGTAATAAAAAATATGTTTTCTATAGGGTAATTTTCTCAAAAATTGATGTTCTAAATCCATCAGAATTTTCTAATCTTAATTCAGTGTTTCTTATTCTATTAAATAATTTTCTATCTATTAATACCTCTTGTAAGAAGTTTCCTGCTTCTTCCTGATATTCTTCTATTATTTCTTCTTTAGTTTGATTCTGTGTCTGAGAAATAATAGATTGATCCATCAGATTGCTCATCATCAGTTCTTTGGAAAAATTCTTGAATATTTTCGATCTCAGAAAGTTCTTCTTCTATAATTTCCTCGAATTGCTTTTGATTAATCTTCTTAGATCCTCCTTTTGGACATTCATTAGCATAATGTCCTATTTCCTGAAATATAAAACATTTACATTCTTTTGGTTTCTTTTTATTATAATTTTTCTTTCTTCTATAATATTTTTGTTTCGGTTTAGGTTTAAATCAAAACCTTTTCCTTTTCTTGAATTTATATTTGTTTCTTCTATTGTACCTCATTGGTTCACATCCTATGGTTATTGGATGAGTTAGTTGGGAACAACAAAGTCCTTGTTTTACTACTTTATTTGTTTTTCTACTTAGTGTGGCTTCTGCACACCATTCTTCTAATTTCATTCTTAGAAATTCTATTCGTCCTCCTAATGTATCTGCTCTTTGTCCTATATATTGAGGATATAATTGCATCGCTTTAAATCCCCATGGGTCGGGAACCTTTGTATAAAATAAGTTTAATAAACTCTTACTGGTAACGTTTTCTTTATCCGTTCTATCATATATTTTATAAAAATACTCCTGAAATTTACATATATATTCATCAATTCGGCACATATCATAGAGTTTTAAGTTATATAATAAAAAGATAAATCTCTGTTTTTCTTTTTCTTTTTCTGTGTCTTTATTTACATTCCACGTTTCACCTAAAAATTCCCTTCTTAATTCATTCTCATAATTATTTACTACTTGGGCTAATGTAGTTGCTATTCCTTTTACTGCTTCTTTATCGTTGTCAGTTAATCCTTTCCACCAATTTGCTATGTTTCCTTGGAAGGTTAAATGACCAAATCTTGATGTTGTTTCTACATCATAGCTTTGTGATGTTATTGATAAATATGTGGCTTTTTCCCATCTTGTTATGGCCTCGTCTATATTTCTTACACAATTTAGATTTAAATAAATTCCGTTAGCACTAATATATTCTTGATTCATATAATCAACTGGGGTTTCTATAGCAATATTACTTGGTCTTCTATATGATGTCTAATTTATTCCTTTGTATCTATTTCTATCAGTAGGTTTTCTTCTAAAGCTAGGATCTGACCAGTATCTAGTTCTTGATTGTTCTGGTATCTCATTTTGTCCTCTAGGGATTGTTGTTGGCATGGTAACCTGACTTCCAGAACTTTCTTCCTGTAGCGGTTTCATGTTTACTGTTCTAACTTTTTCTGTTAATCTTACTATTTCTTGACTTAGATTATCTAATTCTTCTGCTTCGGATTCTAAGTATCTATTTTCTAATTGTTCAATTTTAAAGTCATATGTTTCTTCTAACTGAAGAGGACATAGACTTATTTCATTTCCACTTGTTTGGAATAGGTTTATTTCTAATAAACATTCGTTATTTTGTTTTTCATACAAATATTCCATTGTTCTTTGTAATTCTACTATCATTTCTTGGATCCTCTGAATGTTTTTCGAATGGTTTTCATGAACCTGTACTTCTAATTTCTTATACATATTATTCAATATTAACTTCAAATTCCACATCTAAAGCTTTGTATATGTTATTATCTTCTAACTCGTTAAATTAATTTCTCACAATTTTATATTTGTGTTTTGAATCGTTACATGGCTCTGATACCACTTTGTCTGTGCAGAAATTTTATAAAGTCATGTTGTTTCTTCTAACTGCCCTTATGGGTGTTGTATGTTTTCTTAGCTTTTTCATTTTGTCTACAATGATTACATTTACATTTTTTAGATTGGATTCTTAATATCTTCTCCCTTATACTACGAGTTTTTCGCATAATTAAATTCATAGTGTAAGAAACTAGCATCCAGAAAGAAGACAATAACTCTCTGAGTATCATAGATAGCAAGAAAATTTATATACCTGTGTTGCCCACCTCGCATCCTCTTATCTTCAACGCCAGTCGATCTTCTCTTAACGATTTCTAAGAGAAGTACTCCTTAGACTTCGACGTTCCGGATCTCAGACTCCTCATCATCCTATAGCCTTATGTCCCTGTGTCCTTATGCAGTTCTTTGCTTGGTCGGACTTCTGGACGATGGCCTCCGAGATGGAATAAGGGAGAGATAACTCTCGACCGCTGAAGATAGAAAGAACTAGGGGTGTAACGGGTTACACACTATCTTTCCTACTTTATGATAGTACAAGGATTATGATCTTCAAGCTGGAGCTTGCTTCCTATACTTATGAGATTAACACACAAGAATCATCTCAAGAACTTGAAATGGAATCTGGAATAGAATTAGGGAATCGAGACTCTGCTCTTTTATTGCAAGACTTAATGTACATACATAGCTACCCTTGGGACTCTCTCCAACTACGAGTGAGTCTCCCTACTACTCTTCGGGAGCTTATATAGACGCTCCCCTTGTTGCATTGATGCTTACATTCTTTCTTCTTTACATGTTTGTCGCATACTTGTCCGGTGGCGAGTGTTTTGCTTTTTGATGTCTTTCTCCTTCGCACATCTGTCCGGTGGAGAGTTCTTTGTCTCTTTTCTCCTTCTTTTTTGCAAATGCCTTCTTACGTCATTGCTGACGTATCTGATGTATTATCGTCATTGCTTACATCTTCTTCAGCAGCTAGTGCTGCTGTGGCTGTCTCTTTCCATCTTGTCTTGGCACGCAGGACATATCCTTCCTTCGTGCTTTCGGAGCTGGCAAAATATCTGCTGACATCTGTTGCTTGATCTGATTTGTCCGGTTTCTATTCTTTTTAGAAACCTCTCTAAATTGATTTTTGTGGATGTATTAGCTCTTCTTGTATTGGATAAAATAATTGTGTTATCTGAAGCTTTATGAAGCCAACTTCAGTTTTCATTAATTTTTCCAATACTTGGCAAAGGACTTTTAATCCTAATGCCCTTCTTGTTTCAATAAATTCCTTGTTAACCTTGTTCTCTTCAAATTCTTTTCTGTAATTTGCATCAATTTCTTTGACGTATTCTGGGGAAGATACCCCAATTTGAATGCAATGTATTGGACTAAATTTCTTTAGTTTTTTCCAGTCCTCTGATGCTGAGAAAATCATGATATAAATGTCACTAGTAGGTTTAACTAGTGGACTATTGTTTTTAAATTCTCTAACTGCTCTGGCAATATCTTGGGGCAGTCCTTGTATTTCCCCAAGGTCTTGGCTTAAATATATTAAATTTGCTGCTCCGATTCTGAAACAGTCTCTGATGATTCTTGGATCAGCTCCTTTATCAAAGTTAATCCTGGGATATATTCCTGTATGATCTGGAACACATGTTTCTGTCATTTTGAGATTGTAAACAATCTCTAATAAAATTCTATATTCATTTTCATTTTTTGTTAAAAACTCTGCAAGACTCAATTGCAGGTCATACTCCTTCTCGTTCCGAGATACCCGGAATTTAAATATCCTTTCAGGCATCAGTTTTATATTTTCCGCTTTATTGCGGGATTCTTTCTCCGAAGAGATCATATTCTCCGCTGTTAGGCGGGAACTATTTTCTGAAGAAATAGCAGTTTGAAAACTACTTCTTGCCACTTGGCTACTTTCTTTCTCCGAGGAGATAGCATTCTCAGCTGTAAAGCTGGTCTTAGCAGTTTTAAAGCTGCTTTGTTTTTCCATCAGGCTTGTATTTTCAGTATTTTTTCTGACAGAATCAGAAATCTGGAGGGATATATCTATCAGCCTTTTACCTGTCATTTTATCCATCCTTGTTGTTTCTGATCCTTTTTGTTGAATCTCCCTTCTGAAGCAGTTTAAATCTGCAATTATTCCTGCAATATCTTGTTTACTTTCTTCTATTTTGTCAATAATTTTATCTTGCTTTTGGATCATCTCTACTAATTCTACATAATTTTCTTGTAACAAATTACAATTTCGTTGCAGTCGAGCTTCCAATTCTGTATGTTTTTTGTCAACCTTCTCCATTGTATTCTCTTGATAAAAAATCTGCAAGAACGTTAGTTTCTTCTTTAATAATTTCTATATCAAAAATATATTCTGCAAAGAATGTTTGCCATCTACTTAGTCTTTTATATTCTGGCATGGATGGTAAATTATTTTTAATAAAAGATTTTACCTGAGTATTATCAACTCTTACTAGGAATTTTTTAGGTAATAAAAAATAGGAAAACTGTTTAATTCCCTTTTTTAATGCTAATAATTATTTTTCGTTTGAGTGATATCTTTTTTCTGTATCTGTAAATGTTCCAGATGTATATCAGCATATTTTTTCCTTTTGTTCGTCTTTCTTTTTTAAGACTGCTCCTCAAAATTCTTCTGAGGCATCAGTTTCTATAATTAAGTCGTCGTTTTCTAAAGGAAGATCTAATCTTGGTAGATTTTTACATTTTTCTTTTATAAATCTAACATGATTTATGAGTTCCTCTGTCATAAGAAAAATAGTATTTTTCTTTAATAGTTTTTGTAAGGGGTTTCTTATTTTTTCCAAATTTTCTATGAATTGTTCAGCTTAATTTAAGCATCCTAAAAATCTTTGTAATTGTTTTTTATCTTCTATTTTATCTGGAAACATAACAATTTTTTCTACAATATGTTCTTGTAGTTCTATTCCGCTTGAGTCCAACTTTAGTCCTAAGAATTCTATTCTGGATTTACAAATTTCTGTTTTCTTTTTAGATAATACTATCCCTACTTTTTGGCAAAGAAGGGAAAATATTTGTAAATGTTTATAATGTTCCTCCTCATTTTTAGTGGCTATTAAAATGTCATCAACATATACTAGACAAAAAGAATTATATGGTTCAAATACTTTGTCCATTCTTCTTTGATATATCTGCGGAGCATTTTTTAATCCAAAAGGCATTACCGTCCATTCATAATGTCCTTGTGGAGTACTAAATGTTGTTAATGGTATACTTTTTTCATCTAATCGTATTTGGTAAAATCCTAATTTACAGTCAAATTTTGAATAAATATGTTTTCCTCTTGTCATATTTATTAAAGTTTCTTTATGTGGAAGAAAATATCCATCAAATTTGGTATATTGATTTAGTTGCTTATAATTTACTACCATTCTAGCTTTTCCTCTTTTTATTTCGGCATGGTTTCTTACCATGAATGCTGGACTAGAATGAGGGCTTTTTTATTTTTGTATTAATTGTGATGTTTCGAATTCTTGTAATTGGGTATGGAATTCTTCAATATCAACAGGATTATATCTCATGGGTTTTACTCTGATTATTTTATTTTCATCAATTAGTTCGATTGTAGCCCATTCTTGACTGATATTCCAAAGGGCTAATGGATTATCACTATAGTTCTTTTCAAATAATGCCTCAATATCTTGTATATTGAGTTGTGCAATGATTTTCCCTATTATGGGTTGTTTTTTATTTGTAATATAATCACCATGTTTGCTGTGAAAATTAAATTTGTTTCTTTTATTTGCTTTTTGTATTCTTTTTACTGTAATCCAATGATCACAAGGTGTTAATAGTTGAATATAATGTTGATGTTGTATATATAATTTGAATTTTTGTGTGAAGTTATTTCCTAAGAATATGTCTTGTTGTGCATATTCGGGAGTATAAAATGGTGGACATGTAACTATATAATTTCCTAAAATAATTTTAGGTTTTCTAACTCCATGAGTTAATTCATGTCTTTTTCCTGTAAAATCTTTTCCATATAATGTAGGTAATGTTGTAATATATTTTTCAGGAAAGCATTGTCTTTGGGCAATACAAGTTCCTGCACCTGTGTCTAGGAAAGCATGAAAGTATTCTATTTTATATTCTTCGTATACAATTCCTGCTACTATATATACACTATATATACAAGTCATTTTCTTTTTTCCAAAAATATTCTTGGTTATTATGTGTAAAATATAGTCCTTCACTTTGTAGTGAAAATGGTTCCATTTGTTGTAATGAACTCATTCGTAATATAATTTCTATGTCATCATTACGACTATCTGATTGTTCATAGAGTGTAATGTCAATTTTTATATCTTGTATTTCAATTGGAACTATGGCTTGATGTGTAATTTCATATTCTTGTCCATCGAAATTCGTATATGCATACGGTGATCCTATGGGTATTTTTTCTAAATAAGGTATCATTCCTTGTTGAATGAATGAAGCTCCTGCCCCTGAATCTATTAATATTGTAGTCATATTCCATTCTTGTCCATTAAAATATTTTCCATATAATTTATAATTTCTAGCATTTCTATTATCTGCTAAAATTCTTAAACTTGTCGTTCTTGGAAAATTTCTTAATATTGGTCGTAATCTTCCATTATATCTATCCATGCTTGCTCTGGCTTCTTCCATTCTGTCTCCATTTGTTAATTGTAATTGATTTCCCTCATATCGTAATCTCCTTGGGATTTTGTTATCTGTTACTAGGGGTTTTTTTGAAACATCTATGTTTATGTTTTCTGGTATTTATATTTCTGATATTATATCTGGCTTAGTAATTTTTCCTATATCTTTAAATATATTAGGAAGCATTATAATATCTTTATCTTCGAATTTTTCAGAGTGATGTGTATTACTAAGAACATAACTTATTATATATGTTATCGAGTAAGGAATGGATCCTTTTTTCATGAATTTTGTTCTTTGAAAATCCTGTATTAAAGTTAAGGTTATGTTTATATTATTTTCTCTAATATTTACACTTATCTTTGGATAAATATTACAGATTAGTTTCTGATGAATAAGATTTCCTTCTAATATTCCTAACATAGCATCTTTTCTATCATTAATCCTATTATCCATTAATACAATATTTATAGGTGAATCTATTCCTTCTCTAAAAGTTGCTTTAATCATCATGTGAATAGCTCCTATGTGAATCCATCCTATTTTAGATCTTTCTTTTATTTTTTCCAATTTCCTCATTAAATCTTCTTTTCTAAGTAAAGGTATATTTATTCTATTTCTAGTATATTCTATTTTCATAGGCATTTCTCTATTATCTATTCCGTAATAAATAATATGTTTTCTTTGGGTAATTTTCTCAAAAATTGATGTTCTAAATCCATCAGAATTTTCTAATCTTAATTCAGTGTTTCTTATTCTATTAAATAATTTTCTATCTATTAATACCTCTTGCAAGAAGTTT
The DNA here is from genome assembly GCA_963693085.1 of Alisma plantago-aquatica. Lineage (NCBI taxonomy): Eukaryota > Viridiplantae > Streptophyta > Magnoliopsida > Alismatales > Alismataceae > Alisma > Alisma plantago-aquatica. The sequence goes on from OY856412.1 coordinate 526,219,213, forward strand.
TCTGCTTCTTCCTGATATTCTTCTATTATTTCTTCTTCAGTCTGATTCTGTGTCTGAGAAATAATAGATTGATCCATCGGATTGCTCATCATCAGTTATTTGGAAAAATTCTTGAATATTTTTTATCTCAGAAAGTTCTTCTTCTATAATTTCCTCAAATTGATTTTGATTAATCTTATTAGATCCTCTTTTTGGACATTCATTAGCATAATGTCCTATTTCCTGACATATAAAACATTTACATTCTTTTGGTTTCTTTTTATTATAATTTTTCTTTCTTCTGTAATATTTTTGTTTCGGTTTAGGTTTAAATCCAAACCTTTTCCTTTTCTTGAATTTATATTTGTTTCTTCTATTGTACCTCATTGGTTCACATCCTATGGTTATTGGATGAGTTAGTTGGGAACAACAAAGTCCTTGTTTTACTACTTTATTTGTTTTTCTACTTAGTGTGGCTTCTGCACACCATTCCTCTAATTTCATTCTTAGAAATTCTATTCGTCCTCCTAATGTATCTGCTCTTTGTCCTATATATTGAGGATATAATTGCATCACTTTAAATCCCCATGCGTCGGGTACCTTTGTATAAAATAAGTTTAATAAACTCTTACTGGTAACATTTTCTTTATCCGTTCTTAAAAGTACTCCTAAAATTTACATATATATTCATCAGTTCGGCACATATCACAGAGTTTTAAGTTATATAATAAAAAGATAAATCTCTGTTTTTCTTTTTCTTTTTCTGTGTCTTTATTTACATTCCACGTTTCACCTAAAAATTCCCTTCTTAATTCATTCTCATAATTATTTACTACTTGGGCTAATGTAGTTGTTGTTTCTTTTACTGCTTCTTTATCGTTGTCAGTTAATCCTTTCCACCAATCTGCTACGATTCCTTGGAAGGTTAAATGACAAAATGTTGATGTTGTTTCTACATCATAGCTTTGTGATGTTATTGATAAATATGTGGCTTTTGCCCATCTTGTTATGGCTTCGTCTATATTTCTTACACAATTTAGATTTAAATAAATTCCGTTAGTCAGAACCATGTAACGATTCAAAACACAAAGATAAAATTGTGAGAAACGAATTTAACGAGTTAGAAGATAATAACATATACGAAGCTTTAGATGTATAATTTGAAGTTAATATTGAATAATATGTATAAGAAATTAGAAGTACAGGTTCATGAAAACCATTCGAAAAACTTTCAGAGGATCCAAGAAATGATATTAGAATTACAAAGAACAATGGAATATTTGTATGAAAAATAAAATAACGAATGTTTATAAAAAATAAACCTATTCCAAACAAGTGGAAATGAAATAAGTCTATGTCCTCTTCAGATTGAAGAAACAAATGACTTTAAAATCGAACAATTAGAAAATAGATACTTAGAAGCCGAAGCAGAAGAATTAGATAATCTAAGTCAAGAAATAGTAAGATTAACAGAAAAAGTTAGAACAGTAAACATGAAACTGCTACAGGAAGAAAGTTCTGGAAGTCAGGTTACCATGCCAACAACAATCCCTAGAGGACAAAATGAGATACCAGAACAATCAAGAACTAGATACTGGTCAGATCCTAGCTTTAGAAGAAAACCTACTGATAGAAATAGATACGAAGGAATAAACTGGGCATCATATAGAAGACCAAGTAATATTGCTATAGAAACCACAGTTGATTATATGAATCAAGAATATATTAGTGCTAATGGAATTTATTTAAATCTAAATTGTGTAAGAAATATAGACGAAGCCATAACAAGATGGGCAAAAGCCACATATTTATCAATAACATCACAAAGCTATGATGTAGAAACAACATCAAGATTTTGTCATTTAACCTTCCAAGGAATCATAGCAGATTGGTGGAAAGGATTAACTGACAACGATAAAGAAGTAGTAAAAGGAACAACAACTACATTAGCCCAAGTAGTAAATAATTATGAGAATGAATTAAGAAGGGAATTTTTAGGTGAAACGTGGAATGTAAATAAAGACACGGAAAAAGAAAAAGAAAAATAGAGATTTATATTTTTATTATATAACTTAAAACTCTGTGATATGTGCCGAATTGATGAATATATATGTAAATTTCAGGAGTATTTTTATAAAATATATGATAGAACGGATAAAGAAAATGTTATCAATAAGAGTTTATTAAACTTATTTTATACAAAGGTACCCGACCCATGGGGATTTAAAGCGATGCAATTATATCCTGAATATATAGGACAAAGAGCAGATACATTAGGAGGACGAATAGAATTTCTAAGAATGAAATTAGAAGAATGGTGTGCAGAAGACACACTAAGTAGAAAAACAAATAAAGTAGTAAAACAAGGACTTTTTTGTTCCCAACTAACTCATCCAATAAGCATAGGATGTGAACCAATGAGGTACAATAGAAGAAACAAATATAAATTCAAGAAAAGGAAAAGGTTTGGATTTAAACCTAAACCGAAACAAAAATATTACAGAAGAAAGAAAAATTATAATAAAAAGAAACCAAAAGAATGTAATTGTTTTATATGTCAGGAAATAGGACATTATGCTAATGAATGTCCAAAAAGAGGATCTAAGAAGATTAATCAAAAGCAATTCGAGGAAATTATAGAAGAAGAACTTTCTGAGATCGAAAATATTCAAGAATTTTTCCAAATAGCTGATGATAAGCAATCTGATGGATCAATCTATTATTTCTCAGACACAGAATCAGACTGAAGAAGAAATAATAGAAGAATATCAGGAAGAAGTAGGAAACTTCTTGCAAGAGGTATTAATAGATAGAAAATTATTTAATTGAATAAGAAACACTGAATTAAGATTAGAAAATTCTGATGGATTTAGAACATCAATTTTTGAGAAAATTACCCAAAGAAAACATATTTTTTATTACGGAATAACTAATGGAGAAATGCCTATGCAAATAGAATATACAAGAAATAGAATAAATATACCTTTACTTAGAAAAGAAGATTTAATGAGGAAAATGGAAAAAATAAAAGCCAGATCTAAAATAGGATGGATTCACATAGGAGCTATTCAAATGATGATTAAAGCAACTTTTAGAGAAGGAATAGATTCACCTATAAATATTGTATTAATGGATAATAGGATTAATGATAGAAAAGATGCTACGTTAGGAATATTACAAGGAAATCTTAGTCATCAGAAACTAATCTTTAATATTTATCCAAAGATAAGTGTAAATATTAGAGAAAATAATATAAACAGAACCTTAAGTTTAATACAGGATTTTCAAAGAACAGAATGCATGAAAAAAGGATCCATTCCTTACTCAATAACATATATAATAAGTTATTCTCTTAGTAATACACATCACTCTGAAAAATTCGAAGATAAAGATATTATAATGCTTCCTAATATATTTAAAGATATAGGAAAAATTACTAAGCCAGATATAATAACAGAAATAGAAATACCAGAAAACATAAACATAGATGTTTCAAAAAAAACCCTAGTAACAGATAACAAAATCTCAAGGAGATTACGATATGAGGGAAATCAATTACAATTAACAAATGGAGATAGAATACAAGAAGCCAGAGTAAGCATGGATAGATATAATGGAAGATTACGACCAAGCCAAGAACGACAAGTTTAAGAATTTTAGCAGATAATAGAAATGCTAGAAATTATAAATTATATGGAAAATATTTTAATGGACAAGAATGGAATATGACTACAATATTAATAGATTCAGGGGCAGGAGCTTCATTCATTCAACAATGAATGATACCTTATTTAGAAAAAATACCCATAGGATCATTGTATGCATATACGAATTTCGATGGACAAGAATATGAAATTACACATCAAGCCATAGTTCCAATTGAAATACAAGATATAAAAATTGACATTACACTCTATGTACAATCAGATAGTCGTAATGACGACATAGAAATTATATTAGGAATGAGTGCATTACAACAAATGGAACCATTTTCACTACAAAGTGAAGGACTATATTTTACACATAATAACCAAGAATATTTTTGGAAAAAAGAAAATGACTAGTATATACAGTGTATATATAGTAGCAGGAATTGTATACGAAGAATATAAAATAGAATACTTTCATGCATTCCTAGACACAGGTGCAGGAACTTGTATTTCCCGAAGACAATGCTTTCCTGAAAAATATATTTCAACATTACCTACATTATAAGGAAAAGATTTTATAGGAAAAAGACATGAATTAACTCATGGAGTTAGAAAACCTAAAATTATTTTAGGAAATTATATAGTTACATGTCCACCATTTTATACTCCTGAATATGCACAACAAGACATATTACTAGGAAATAACTTCACACAAAAATTCAAATTATATATACAACATCAGCATTATATTCAACTATTAACACCTTATGATCATTGGATTACAGTAAAAAGAATACAAAAAGCATATAAAAGAAACAAATTTAATTTTCGCAGCAAACGTGGTGATTATATTACAAATAAAAAACAACCCATAACAGGGAAAATCATTGCACAACTCAATATACAAGATATTGAGGCATTATTTGAAAAGAACTATAGTGATAATCCATTAGCCCTTTGGAATATCAGTCAAGAATGGGCTACAATCGAACTAATTGATGAAAATAAAATAATCAGAGTAAAACCCATGAGATATAATCCTGTTGATATTGAAGAATTCCGTACCCAATTACAAGAATTAGAAACATCACAATTAATACAGAAATAAAAAAGCCCTCATTCCAGTCCAGCATTCATGGTAAGAAACCATGTAGAAATAAAAAGAGGAAAAGCTAGAATGGTAGTAAATTATAAGCAACTAAATCAATATACCAAATTTGATGGATATTTTCTTCCACATAAAGAAACTTTAATAAATATGACAAGAGGAAAAAATATTTATTCAAAATTTGACCGTAAATCGGGATTTTACCAAATACGATTAGATGAAAAAAGTATACCATTAACAACATTTAGTACTCCACAAGGACATTATGAATGGACGGTAATGCCTTTTGGATTAAAAAATGATCCGCAGATATGTCAAAGAAGAATGGACAAAGTATTTGAACCATATAATTTTTTTCGTCTAGTATATGTTGATGACATTTTAATAGCCAGTAAAAATGAGGAGGAACATTATAAACATTTACAAATATTTTCCCTTCTTTGCCAAAAAGCAGGGATAGGATTATCTAAAAAGAAAACAGAAATTTGTAAATCCAGAATAGAATTCTTAGGACTAAAGTTGGAAGGGAAAAATATCTTACTATAATGGGTCTTGGGGTACTCTTGGCACAAAAAGGGTTATTAGTGAGGGATTCAAGTAGTAAGTTTCAAAATTTGTAGATGGTCTTGGGGTACACTTTGCACAATTCAAAGGATTTGCGGGAAGACGAGATGAAACTATAGGAGTCTTTATGTAGGCTTGAGGTGAAGTGAACCAACAACAATTTTCAGCCCTATGTATTTGAATAATATGATGTTTTTGGATATTATTCTTTAGGATAATGGAAATTCAATGGTAGTTTTGATCCAACTTTATTTAGTAAGACAATGTCATGATAATCATGTGAGGATATGAACCGGATAGAGAAAGAGAGTCAAAAAGGTTGAGAAGTTCCCCGGATCTACGAGGAGTAATAGACTAGGTGAGACAGGAGACCTCTCTACTCACGTCTCTTCTTGGATCTAGCCTGGGTCTGGGTGGACAATGTTGATGTGATATTTTATTTTCATTTTGAGAAAACCCAATTTCAATCAAGTATTGGCCTAGGTCATGTCATCACATAGACTCAACTCATGTTTTTGGATAATGCCTATTTCACAATTCACTAGCATTAGGCAGAAGCTAAATTCAAACTAACCCTTTTTGTTATCCAAAAACTCAATTCACATCTATAAAGAGAGTTAATAAATAATTAATTATAAATTTACTAATTCATTTAGATTTTTTAGAATCTCATTTATTTTTTCAAATTATTTTATTTATAGGTAAAGATACCATTGGCATTTATTGAAGGCAATAAATGTTAATTTTGGAAAATTTTCATATTAGGGAGTCAATTGCAAAAGAAAAGTGTGCAAAATTGGTGATTATGAAGACAATACATCTATTTATATTTAATCAATTTTATTAAAGAGGTAACTACAACTTATAATTTTGATGTTATAAGCACCCTTAAATTTGGGCTAGAATATATTCATGAAAAGAAATCTTAATCAATGAAGTTGAGCAATGATTCTAGGGCATGTTTGATCAATATAGAATGTTCACTTGAAAATGATGATTAGATTTTAGAAATTAGTACTTGATTGACAAACTTATGTGCTATTTTAATAAAAATTATAGAATCAAATTTATTAATCTAAATAGGTAAAATAATTCATCATTAAAATTTGCAATTGTGATAGATCATAAAGGAGAGATTTTCACGACATCATGATTTAATTGCAAAATAATTTTGACACATGATCATTAATATAAAAAGTGATATTACAGAATATAAAAAGAATGTATTAAAATGTAAATACAAATAATTAATTTAATATTTTAGGCTAATATCATTTACATGCACAAAAGGAATGGTTAAAGGAAAACCCTGTGGAAGTTAGGAACTCACTGTCTCGTGCTCTTCTGTCATATATTTTCTTGACAGAAGGGTTTTCAGGTATTTGGCCCAAGTGGGCACTTCGGAAAGAGCATCGAGGAATGGTATATCAATGTATAGTTTCTTCATAGCTTCTTTGAATTTCTGAAACCTAGTGTCCATTTTGGTTCCTTTCAGCCTGTCCGGATAAGGAATTTTGGGTGGAACTTCTGGCATTGGTTCCTTTTCTTTTTCTCTTTCAGTGGTTTTAGTAGATTTTTCCTTTTCCTGGGTTGAGCTTTCTGTTGGGGAAAGAATAGCAAAATTGTTATCATCATCATGGATCATTCTAGTGGTATCAGGAAGGACACGACCAGACCTTGTGGTGACATCATTTAGTTACTCAGGTCTATTTTGGTCATGCCTTGGGTTTGCCTCTGGTTTCCCAGCAAAGGTACCTGCTGGTGGTTTCAACTGAGCAGCAATCTGTGCTAATTGGGCCTCTACAGCCTTTTGTTGAGCCTGTTGGTTCGCAAGCATAGTTTGCTGAGATTGAAGCATCTGTCTAATCAAAGAAATTTCATCAGATGGTTGGGAAGGGGCACTCCTCTGTTGATATTGAGTGACTTGCTGCCCTTGTGGTTGCTGTGGAGGTGGGGTTAACTGCGGTTGTTCTGGCTGCTGCAACTGAGGTTGTTGCAGCTGTGGGTGTAGTCCTGGATGGGTATATTGGTAAGAGGGATTCCTAGGATAATTGGATCTTTGGAAACCATTTCTATAATTCCCCTGATTTTGGTTGAAGTTATTCTGAAATCCTGGTGGTTTTCTATTGAAAGATCCGCCTTGTGTCTATTGTTGTGGATTGGCAGTCCCTGCAGGATTCCCATATTGAAAACTAGGGTGGTTTCTTGGTTTATCTGGATTGTAATACACCTGGCCAGGTATTGAGTGAATGGAGTTGACTTGCTCTGGCATTTGGTCCTCGGGATGTTCAATAATGGGTTCATATTGCGGCACTGGTGGTTGTAGATCCATCATAACATTGTATAACAAACCACATGATAGTGTGGGATGATCAGATGCATGACAGGCTTCGCAAGTTCCAGTAGCTGCTTTTACTTTTTGAACCTGGGAGCCTTTCTTCTTGTTTTATTCTCCGAAAGAAGTTTCGAGAGCTTGTTTCTTGCTAGCAATAGTCTTCAAGGCCTCTGCAATGACCTTGAGTTCCATAGATTCTTCAGCCTTGTAGACTTTAAGAACTCCCTTGGATTAGTTAGACGACCTTCCCCAATTGGATTGGTTCTTGGCCCCTAACGTAACTATATTCCAAGCATCTTCATAGTTCTTTCTCATGAAGTTTCCTCCAGATGAGGAATCTAAAAACTGCTTGATATCATCACTTACTCCTCTATAGAATGTTTCAATCAGTTGATTTTGGGATATGCCATGGTGAGGGCACTTTCTCAGGAGTTCCTTGAATCTTTCCCAAGCTTCTGCAAGTGTTTCTCCGGGTAGTTGGGCAAAATGGTTGATTTGCCTCCTAATCTCATAGGTTAGTGAAGGTGGAAAGAATTTCTCAAGAAACTTTTCTTCTAAGGGAGTCCAAGTAGTGATGATAGGGTGCCTATCTAAAGCATTGTACCAACTTAGTGCTCTTCCAGATAAGGTGAAGTGGAAGAGGTGTAACATTATTGCTTCCAAGGCAACTCCTGCTTGAGGTACAAGTCGGCAGAGTGACTTGAATCTCTTAAGATGATCCATGCAATCGTCTCCAGATCCTCCAGAGAAAGAGATGCCTTGCATGATCTGGATCCATTGCGTCCAGATTTCAAAGTTTGGTATGTTAATAATCGGTGGTCGGACTGGGTGATCATCTTCATAATTCTTTGGGACTGTGTAGTCCCGAAGTTGCTTGTTTCTCAATGCGAATTGAGCAGCGGCATTCTCGGCTTGGATGTGGGCTTGTTCCTCAGCTCGAATCTCGGTCTGCACTTGAGCACGAGTGTCAGCGATAAGTTGTGCTCGTTGTGAAGCTATGGCGGCGTTAACTCTTTCTGCAACGAGGCGTTGCTCTTCAGCCATCTGTCTGGCTCTTTGGCGGTTAAGTCTAATCCTTCGGTGGAAACTTCTTTCTACCTTAGAGTCGTACTCTGGTTCAGGGGAGAATCCGATGTGATGCGGGGTTTGCATACACGTTTTCTACCTGAGTAGGAAGAAATTCACTCGGTTAGATGATGAAAGGAAGCAAAGAGGTCAAGAAAATTTGGAGTAGTTATCAAGGAAAAGTGTAAAATCCTAATCAACCAAGAAGTTGTTAAGTAGAAACTAAAACGTTCCGTTGTCCCCGGCAACGGCGCCAATTTTTGATGGAGTTTTGCAACGCCACTAAAAATCCTAGAGATGATGAATCTCTAGGTTTAGCCTTGCTTGTACTATGGTAAGATCTCCACCCACATGTGCTAGGACACGCGGAAGTCTTATCGTAGTATAGTTTAAGGGTCGAATCCTCGGGACAACGGTCTTGATTAGAATTCATCAAGATGGATAACGTTTTAGTCATACCTAATTACTTAACGGTTGATATTTAGATCGAAAGTTTGATTTGGTTGTTTAAACTAAGTGTGAGGAAAGTAAAAGCAAGAAAGTAGAAATTAGGGTTATAAACAATGATTAAAAACCACTAGGATGTTATCGGGTTTCACGCCACTACACATGGATCAAAACATGCAACATAATAAAACAACCTGCAAAGAGATTCTAATCAGTTAGTATCTTATAGACTTAGTTTCTTTTCGGATAACTAACTACGAGAAGTGTGGAGTATTGCAATGCCAGCCATCCCATAATGAATGGTCACTTGCTTTGCATTACTTCTTCATGAAGTGTGTTCCTCGACCTTGCCAAGGTTGCACTTTCATACGTCAACTAATTCCATTTCATAGTATGAAAGTGCAACGATGGGAGTGAGTTTACTCCACTCATGAAAGCACTCCTAGATACTGAAACAGACGTATGGTGACTACATACATCCAGAACCAACTTTCAATCGATATTCAGATCTAAGGGTACAAACGTAGACAATTCATACTGAAAGACAATAGGTAATACAAGTTGATGATCAAGCAACAAGCATTCATTTAACGATTGATGTTAAACTGAAAAGGAGAGTATCTCTATTGCAGACAGTTGAATTACATTGCATGAAATGAAAACATGGGTAGCGGGGCTACTCCCTGCACCCTAGTGAATGAGACTACTCGCTCATATCAAGGACAAAGAAGGAGGCGAGAAGAGAGAGAAATAATGTCATCTCCACGGAGGAGGGAAGGATGAACCCTTGGTGAAGAGAGCAACGATCTTCGCACTTCGTGGATGCTTTGATGATAGATCTTCTCTTCCCACCTTATTTGTTGTTGAGAGAGAAGGTAGCTTGAAGATGGAATGTGGATCTCAAACTGGCAGCCTTGGGGCGATGGATGAAAGATGGGAGTGCTCTGGAACTGGAGAGGCAGCCTTTAGGCGTCTGAGAGTTCTCTCCCCTTGAGGACCCCTTTAGGTCTTATTTATAGGCTTAAGTGGAGCCCAAACGGTCTTGAACCCGTTTGGGCGCTGAACACGTTTGGCCGCTGAACCCGTTAGGTTCCTGAACCCGTTTGGGTGCTGAACCCGTTTGGGCGCTGAACTCGTTTGAGCGCTGGACCTGTTTGAGCGCTGGACTCGTTTGGGCGCCGAACTCGTTTGGGCGCTGGACCCGTTTGGGCGCTGAACTCATTTGGGCGCCAAACTCGTTTGGGCGCTGGACCCGTTTGGGCGCCGAACTCGTTTGGGCGCTGGACCCGTTTGGGCGCCAAACTCGTTTGGGCGCTGGACCCGTTTGGGCGTCGAACTCGTTTGGGCGTCGAACTCGTTTGGGTGCTGGACTCGTTTGAGCTTATGCAGTCTCGGGACCGTTTAGAGTTCATGCGGTCTTGAGACCGTTTAGCCTTAAATGGTCTTGGGACCGTTTGGCACCGTTTAAGGCCTTAAACGGTCTTGGGACCGTTTGGCCTTAAAAGGTCGTGAGACCGTTTGGCCTTAAACGGTCTTGGGACCGTTTGGGGTTTTTTTGTAATTTTTGTGTTTTTCTGCAAGGATAAAGAAGAGAAAAGTTAATCTATTGATGTGTCAGCAATAAGGTAAAGATTTAATGATTCTTTCTAATTTATTTAAGAAAGAGTATGGATAACAAGGGAAAACTAATAAAATAGCATCACAAAGTGAGAGGTTATCATAACCTTGGCTCCAATTAGGTAGGAGCAGAATTTCTCGAATGCATAGATGACAGCTAAGAACTCCTTTTCTGTAGTGGTGTAGTTCTTCTGCGCTTCATCGAGCGTTTTAGATGTGTAGTATATTGCATAAGGTTTCTTGTCAATTCTCTGCCCTAACCGGCCCCTATGGAATAATCACTGGCATCACACATGATTTCAAAAGGTTGTGACCAATCTGGGGCTCTTAGTATGGGTGCAGAGATTAAAGCATTTTTCAGAGTTGAGAAACTTTGGAAGCATTCTTGGTTAAAATTGAACTCGGTGTCTTTGGTCAGAAGTTGGGTCATGGGTTTTGCTATTTTTGAGAAATCTTTAATAAATCTTCTATAAAACCCAGCATGACCCAAGAATGCTCGTACTCCTTTTACGTCTTTTGGTGGCGACAACTTCGAGATAACATCAATTTTTGCCTTGTCTACCTCAATCCCTCTGTCACTCACTCTATGTCCGAGGACGACACCTTCAGTTACCATAAAATGGCATTTTCCCAATTTAGGATGAGGTTTGTTTCCTCGCATCTCTGTAAGACTTGTCCAAGGTTGAGTAGACATTTGTCGAAGGAATCTCCATAAACTGAAAAATCATCCATGAATACCTCCATTATAGATTCCTTTAATCTTGCGAAAATAGCAGACATGCACCTTTGGAAAGTAGCAGGTGCGTTGCACAGCCCGAATGACATTCTTCTGAAAGCATAGGTCCCAAAGGGACAAGTAAAAGTAGTTTTCTCTTTGTCTTCCGAGTGTATAGGGATTTGGTAGAACCCAGAATAACCATCTAGATAACAAAAGAACTTTTGATGGGCTAAGCGTTCTAGGACTTCGTCAAGAAAGGGTAGGGGGTAGTGATCTTTTCACGTTGATTTGTTTAATTTCCTGTAGTCGATACACATCCTCCACCCCGTCACAGGCCTTATAGGCACTAGCTCATTCTTGTCATTTAGCACGCCAGTGGTTCCTCCCTTTTTGGGGACCACTTGGATACGGCTGACCCATTGGGAATCTGAAATTTGGTAAATTATGTTGGCTTCCAGCAGTTTGAGGATTTCAAGGCGAACCACCTCTCTAAGATTGGGGTTCAGCTTTCTTTGGTGCTCTCTTGAAGGCTTGAATTCTTCGACCATGGGCAGTCTATGCATGCATAATGATGGGTCTATACCTGTCAGGTCAGTTATTTTGTACCCAATGGCTTTCTTGTATTTCTTTAGCTCAACAAGAAGCCTTTCTTCTCAGTTTTTCGTAAGAGTGGAACTGATGATAACTGGACATAATTTTTCTTTGTCCAAGAAGACGTGTTTAAGTCCCATTGGTAGAGTCTTCATCTCGGGAGCCTTGGGTGCTTCTGTTGCTTCTAAAATAGTGACAGATTTGAGCTCCTCAAAGGTGGTTGTCGGCGCTTCTTCAGATTTCTCTAAGTGTTGCAAGCATTGTTGAACCAATTCATTGGCTGAGAATTCAACTTCTGGATTTGTTAGAACATTCTCTAACTCATCAAATGGCTCGGATATTTCCAATTGGGACATTTGATGTATTGCATCTAAGAAAAAAACTCCTCTTGAATGTTGGGACCTTTCATGCTGTTGAGGACCTGGAATTGAATTGCTTCTTTTCCCAGTCTTAGAATGATCGTGCCAGCTTCAACATCAATGAGCACCCTGGCTGTGGCAAGGAAACGTCTGCCAAATATTATTGGGTATCTTAGAAGCTCCTTAATATCCATAATGACAAAATCGCATGGGATATAGGCATCTTTACCTATCCTGATTGGAATGTCCTCAATAATTCCTAGGGGTGCAATGATAGTGGAATCAGCTAATTGAATTGTCATCGTTGTGGGTAGCAAGTCAGTGAAACCCAATCTTTTACACATAGAGTAGGGCATAATTGATATGCTATCCCCTAAGTCAGCTAATCCCTTTCTGCTCGAAGCATTTCTAATACAGCACTGAATACCGAAGGAACTAGGGTCCTTCTTTTTCTTTGGCATCTTATTAAGAATGATATCGGAGGTGGTCTGAGCTAATTTGACGGTCTCTTGCTCTTCAGTAATGTACTTCCTTGATAGCAAAGTTTTTAGGTATTTAGCCCAAGCTGGTACTTCGGAGAGGGTGTCGAGGAGCGGGATGTCAATATAGAGTTTCTTCATCGCCTCCTTGAATTTTTGGAATCTAGTGTCCATCTTAGTTTGTTTCAATCTTCCTGGATATGGTATCCTAGGTTTATATTGTGGGGCCTCTGACTCCTTGGGGGATTGTTCCTTTTCTTTTCCTTTTTTAGTCTCTATAGAATTCTCAGTTTCTAGATTCGAGCTTGCATTTGGAACAAAGATAGGTGTATCATCATCACCATGAGTGATCCTTTTAGCTTCATGAAAGACACGACCCAATCTTGTAGTGACGGCATTCAATTGCACTGGTCTATTCTGATCGTGTCTTGGGGTCGATTCCAGTTGGCCAGTAAAAGTGCCTGCTGGTGGCTTCAGTTGGGTAGCAATTTGTGCTAGTTGGGCCTCCACCGCCTTCTACTGAGCTTGCTGATTGGCAAGCATGGTTTTTGGTGATTGCAGCATCTTCCTGATCATGGTCATCTCGCCTGTTGGCTAGGAGGGGGCATTTTTCTGAGTGAGTTGTTGTTGACCTTGATGTGGTTGTTGCGGAGGTGGTGCTAACTGAGGTTGCTGCAATTGTTGCAACTAAGGGTGCAATTGCGGGTGCAGAGGAGGATGTGTATATTGATAGTAGGTGGAGGGATTTCTAGGGTAGTTGGATCTGGGGAAGTTGTTTCTGAGGTTCCCTTGATTTTGATTAAAGTTGCTTTGGAATCCAGGTGGCAACCTATTGGAGGATCCGCCTTGTGTTTGATGTTGCGGGTTAGCAGTCCCTGCAGGGTTCCCATATTGAAAATCGAGGTGGTTTCTTGGTTGATTTGGATTATAGTAAACTTGTCCTGGTATGGTATGAATGGAATTAACTTGTCCGGGCATCTGATCTTCAGGGTGTTCGATGATTGGTTTGTACTGCTGTTGTGGTGGTTGCATATCCATCATCACATTCTAAAGCAGACCACATGATAGAGTAGGGTTATCAGATGCGTGACAGGCTTCACAAGTCCCTTTAGCAGCTTTAACCTGTAGGACTTGGGGGGGTTTTCTTCTTATCATATTCTCCAAATGAAGTTTCAAGAGCCTGCTATTTGTGAGCTATAGTCTTTAAAGCTTCAGCAATAGCCTTCATTTCCATTTATTCCTCAACTTTATAAACTTTGAGGACTCCCTTGTCGGATGATCGTCCCCAATTGGATTGGTTCTCAGCTCCAAGTGTAACAATTTTCCAAGCATCCTCGTAGTTCTTCCTCATAAAATTTCCTCCAGATGAGGAATCCAGAAATTGCTTGATGCCATCACTCACTCCCCTATAGAACGTTTCTATTAGTTGATTTTGGGAGATGTTGTAATGAGGACACTTTCTTAGAAGCTCTTTGAATCTTTCCCATGCTTCTGCGAGTGATTCTCCAAGAAGTTGGGCGAAGTGGTTGATCTGTCCCCTAATTTCGTAAGTTAATGAAGGGGGGAAAAACTTCTCTAGGAACTTTTCTTCCAAGGGAGCCCAGGTGGTGATGATTGGCTCCCTATCAAGTGAATTATAGCAACTCAGAGTCCTTCCGGACAGAGTGAAATGGAAAAGATGTAACATTATTGCGTCAAAGGCAACTCCAGCCTGTGGGACAAGTCGGCAAAGTGCCTTGAATCTCTTCAAGTGATCCATGCAGTCATCTCCAAATCCACCAGAGAATGAGATGCCCTGCATGATTTGAATCCATTGTGTCCGGATTTCGAAGTTGGGTATGTTAATGATTGGTGGTCGAACTGGATGATTGTCTTCATAGTTCTTAGGTATGGCATAGTCCCTCAATTTCTTATTTCTTAGCTCTAGTTGGGCAGCTTGGTTAGCTGCTTCATTTTTAGCTCAGATGTAGGCCTATTCTTCAGCTCGGATCTCCGCTTGAATTTGAGCACGGGTGTCAGCAATGAGTTGTGCTCTCTAAGCGGCTATGGCAGCATTGACCCTTTCCATTACTAATGCAGCTTGGCGTTGATCTTCATCCATTTGCCTGGCTCTTTGACGGTTAAGTCTGATGCAGCGGTGGAAGCTTCTCTCTACCTCAGAGTCGTACTCTGGATCAGGGGAGCATTCGAGGTTATGCGATGGTTGCATACACGTCTTCTACCTGAGTAGAGAGAGAAACACACCTTTTAGATGATGCAGGAGATATGATGAATTCAAGAAGATATGGACTAATGGTTAAAGAAAAATGTAAAACCCTAACCAACTAGCAAGATAGTAAATGAAATTAAAATGTCCCGTTGTCCCCGGCAACGGCGCCAATTTTTGATGGAGCTTCCACTCGTGTGGAATTACGCACACCACTAAAAATCCTAAAGATAGTAAATCTTTAAGTTTAGCCTTGCTTATACTAGATTGAGAACTCCACCCACGTATGCTAGGATACGTGGAAGCCTTATCATAGTACAGTTAAGGGTCGAATCCACAGGACAACGGTCTTGTCGAGATTGACAAGATAGAAAACGTTGGAATTTCACTTAACTTCTTGACAGTAGATATCTATCTCAAAAAGTTTGGTTTGGTTGTTTAAACTAAGTAAAAATAAAGTAAAGCAAGAAAGTAAACTTAAGGATTTTAACAATGATAAAGAGCCACTAGGATTTGATCGGCTTTCGCCACCACTACACATGGATCAAAACATGTAACACAAAACATAACCTGTAAAAAGAGTCTAAATAGATAGTATCTTTGTAGATTTAGTTTCCTTTTGGAGAACTAACTTGAGAAGTGTGGGAATGTTGCAATGCCATCCATCCTCAAATGAATGGTCACCTACTTTACATCATTCCCTTCGCAAAGTGTGTTCCTCGACTCACCAAGGTTGTACTTTTATACATCAACTGATTCCATTTCATAGTATGAAAGTACAACGATGGAAGTGAGTATACTCCACTTCTTGAGAAACACTCCTAGATACCGAAACATATGCATGGTGGATACATGCATCAAGAACCAAAATACAATCGAGATTCAAATCTGATAGTACAAACGTAGACAATTCATACTAAAAGATAAAAGATAACACGAGTTGGTGATCAAGCAACAAGCATTTGCTAAACGATTGATGTTGAACTGAAAAGAAAGGATATCTCTATTGCAAACTATGGATTACATTGCATGAAATGAAAACATGGGTAGTGGGGCTACTCCCCGCACCCTAGTGAATGAAACTACTCGCTCATATCTAGGACAAAGAAGGAGGCGAGAAGAGAGAGAGAGAGAATCCCATCCCCACAAAGGAGAGAGGAAAGTCAAGCCCTTTGAAGGAGAGAGAATGGCGATCTTCACACTTCACAGGTTGCTCAATGATGAGGTCTCCTCTTCCCACCTTCTTTGGCGAAGAGAGAGGGAGAAGCTTCATGATGGAGTGTGGATCTCAGACCGGCAGCCTTTGGGCGGAGGATGGAGGTTGGAATAGCTCTGGAGTAGTAGAGGCAGCCTCCGGGCGTCTGAAACTTCCCTCTTTGGAAGGACCCCTCGGGTCTTATTTATAGGCTTTAAGTGGAGTCCAAACAATTTGGGCAGTTTTGGGTCCAAACGGTCTTGACCGTTTGGGTTCTGAGACCGTTTGGGCTCTGAGACCGTTTGGACCCTGAGACCGTTTAGGCTCTGAGACTGTTTGGACTCTGAGACTATTTGGGCTCTGAGATCATTTGGCTTCATGCGGTCTTGAGACCGTGTGACTCCATGCGGTCTCGGGACCGGTTGGCTTCATGCGGTCTTGGGACCGTGTGACTCCATGCGGTCTCGAGACCGTGTGACTCCACGCGGTCTCGGGACCAGTTGGCTTCATGCGTTCTTGGGACCGTGTGACTCCATGCGGTATTGGGACCGGTTGGCTTCATGTGGTCTTGGGACTGTGTGACTCCATGCAGTCTCGGGACCGGTTGGCTTCATGCGGTCTTGGGACCGTGTGACTCCATGCGGTCTTGAGACCGTTTGGCTTCATGCGGTCTTGAGACCATGTGAGGCTTTTGTGATTTTTTTTGTGTCTTTTTCTGTAAGAAAAAGGAGAGAAAAGTTAATCTAACAGTATATTTGTAATAAGAGAGGAAAGTTAAGGATTCTATCTAATTTATCTGAGAAAGAGTGTGGAAAATTGAGGAAAATTACTAAGATATCAACACAAAATTGGAGGTTATCATCGACCTAGCTAGCCTTTTCGCCCTAATCTACCAGACCATGGACGCTACATGTTAGAACGCTCTCTGCTCTTCTCCAAAGTGTCGGCGACATTGCCAAGGGTTGGAGGGGACGCCAAGGAAGAGATTAGTCTCCCAACTTTCCGGCGAGGACTGCGGCGGTTTGCCACCCTGTTGCTTCAGCGCACGACAGGTAAGTACACCCCACGAAACAATAAACACACATGGTCTTTCCCATCCATTCTCACAGTTTCCATTCTATCAAGGTATATATGATAATCAGTTTATGAAGATAGTCTTGAAATATGATGATTCTGTCATTTTATATCCAGCAATCACTTCCTTAATCATTTATATCAAGCCATCGACCATCTTTCTTTGTTATATTTAAACTTGGATTATTATACAGTCTTGAAATATGATGATTATGTTTTTTTATTTTACAGTGTCGCATTGGTTTTGGTTATGTATACAAGTTTTCTAAATGTTAGTGTATTCATATAAAAATGTGTGTATTGTTGTATTAAATTGTAAGGAAAATGAAGCATCCACTTTTTAAAAAGTGGTCACTTAGGTGTTCATGTGATGTCTGCACATCTCATGTATCTTTGTTTGTAAATCATCAATGAATAGGCAAGTAATGTATCCTTACCTAGGCCACCACCTTTGGTGGGTTGGCGCTCTCTGATGAGAAGAGGGGTTCCCACCATTGGGCTAATGAAGGGGAGAGATACTCATCTTTATGTATGTAGGAAGAGGCTAAGGAGAGAACAAGGTTTATGAGATGGTCATTTCTTGTGTAATATTCTAGGATTCAGAAATGTCTAAGGAAGAATAAGACCTTTGTATAATTACTTATAATATACATGTTTTTTTGGGTGTGGTTTCTTCAATTTTCCTTTGATTACTGTAAACTTGAATGGTCTATATTCTTATGGACTACCAATTGACTAAAACCTTCACCATCCCTTAAAATTAGGGTCTTTAAGCAATAATGAAGCAAGATACTAAGGGCATGCAGACAAGTTGTTATTAGCACTAAGCTATGAATGCACAAAACGCAGGGGTTCCATTGTGGAACAACAATAATTTTTTCTCTGACATAGGAAGTCTGGTTTGCCCTCTTGATTTCTATATTAAACGAAATTGCATGGCTTCTATGCAGTGATGTTTACATAATGGTTGATTCATGTTTTTTTTGGAGTGTACGTCTTATCTCAGTACTGCTTTTATGTAAACGCATTGCATTATGGTTACTTCAGTTCCATATCCTAAATCAATTTTTGTCTTTTGATGGCATGTTCTGTTACTCAAGAAGTTTATAGCAAACTTTACATCTTTACTATATATGTACTCCAACCTCTCGCCTTGGGCCAGGAACCATCAGCTGGCTGGCACACCAGTTCCTCCAAGTTCTGGGTCTTCTACACTCAGATCTTATACAAGTTGTACACTTGTATGGTCCCTGACCAGGTTTCATCAAACTAGATACTGATGTTGTTTGTTCTCTAATGGGTTCATTCCTATTGATGTTGATAGAAACCATGGGGAATATGTGTATGGACTACTTTATTCACTTTAAAAAATATATTTCTCTATATTTTGCAAATTTATACTACTTTTTTTGAAAATTTATAATATTGTTATATATACTTACAATTGTTAGTACTAATATTTTTCAGTCTTTGTTCACCCACAACAGTCACTATGGCCAAGGCGTCTACCCCCCCCCCCCCGCTCCTTTTCCCTGAAGCAGAAAAGCTGGATATCACCCTAGACGAGCGTACACTTGCACAACTCACCATTCCCAGGCATTGGCATCATCTGGACGAAAGATGCTACACGGCTAGTCAAATGACCTTAAAGTTTGGGAACTCGACAGATGTAATCGAGGTTCAGTATTATGGTGATGGCAATCTAGTATCCACAACCAGTTGGCATGGATGGATTGGGAGAATGGGAATATGTCGTACATACCAGGTTTTGCTTCATCCGATTGGTGACAATACCATACAGGCTTATATACATAACTACAACAACAGTTTGCCTTCTCACCTGAGATGGTATATGCACGAGCCAGGTTTTACCGAATATGAGGAGACATCATTCTATGAATTAGGCATGCCTGAGGTGCAATCCTTGCTCGTTGGTACCGCCTTGTACCCCATGACCATCAATTCGGATTCGTCTTCCATCGACTCCATCCTCGACACATCATCATCAACAAAATGGACACGTCACAGTCATAACGGCCGTCACAACTGTTGATGATTTTTTTTAACTTTTAAATTAGAAAATAATAAAAAAATGTAATTTGTGTTGTATTACTTAATGAACATTAGTAATCAATGAACAACTGTGAATTTAAGGTACCCAATGTGATCTTGATGATGGCTTGCAAATGTTTTTCTCTGGTGTGGTTTTGAGTGATGTTTTTCTTTGAGGATTGCCTCAAAGTGATGTTCTACTTTTATCCTTATTATAACTATGTTGTTTGTATGACAGACTTACTCATAAATGTTATATTTTTTACTATTTTTAAGAATGGATAATTGTTGGATGGCAGAGGATTACCGAACGAGTAGTAAATACCTTTTATGTTGTTCAATTTTGTTTTAAGTGTCTACATTTTTGTGTGACTTGATATACTCAGGATGAGAGAACAGTTAAGTGGCATCTTCCATAATAAGACAGCTATAAGGAATGATCAGAACAACATCATTGACCCTTGTACGGGGACTCATTTACCTAGCATTACTCCACAAGGTTGTTGGAAAGCTTTGAACCTGTCATCCAGTAATCGCTACAAACAAAAATTAGCTTCCCTTCCACCTAATGTTCAAAATGATAGACTAAGGAAATTCAATATCAATGTTGCTAGCTCAGCTGTTACAAGAACACCTTGTGATGGACAAGGTAATCATATCATCCCATTTATAGTGTTGCATTTAATGATATATAATTTCTATGTATGTTGTATGCTTTATGAATGAATGCTCAGGTCAAAGACATTGACAACGGGTGCCTAATGGCAATTGTTACGACCCCACCTCCCGATAGCCCCCAATTAAAGGAGAGTGAGAGGTCGAAGCCGCACCCATAACTTCCGGATCAAAGGTTCGGCAATTAACCAAGAATAATTATCAAATTTTAACCTACTATACTGAAAAGTTGTAAGAAAATAAATTTTTTTCATACCTTTTTGAAAACTTGGATCTCTAAACTTATATCCACTTAAGGATTCTACTCTAACTAATCCTCCTTGTATTTAACTTCATGTATTTCACAATATGACGATTTACTTTTGTCCTTTTGTCTTGTACCTAAAACGTCGACAAACAAAATGTTGGTCAGCCGAAGTTGGTATGTGTGGGGGAAACAATAATTATGGAAAAACGTTAACAATGTAATCATTCAATTAATCATTTAACAACCAAGATTACTTTTTAGATATAACTCCGCGATCCAAGAGTATCCTATCCTGTATGTTGTCTCCATTAAACCCCTCATGATCCACCTATAAGTGAACCAATTTCTAGGGTTGAGTCACATGGCACTACTCGTAAGTATCCCACTCCTTAACTCATGGCAGGCTAATGAGTCTCATGGCACTACACATAGGTAGCCCAGTTTCTAACTCTCGGTAACCTAGACCTTGCTCTAGGATTACCCCTTTTTTTCTTAGACTTTTCAAAGCAATAGAGGTGGACCCAGATCTAGTCAGTTATATATGCACATTTATAGTGATAATCATAGTCACTCTATAGTTGCATGAAATAAATAAACATCCAACAGTTATTTTCAAGCAACTGATTAAAACTTCAGGAATCACCGTGAAACTAGAGCAATTATTCATAAGCGTAACCACATACCTGATTTGATGAGTCATGCAGATTATTCAACATATACTTCATGTATATACAATCAAGCTAATCAACAGATCCAAGCAAGTAATTCAATCATCACATAATTCCTGAAAAGAATATGTACTCTATTTATTACACGCTTTATCAAGAATGTACTTTATTGACTTGGATTCACTTTCTAGGGTTTCTAATCCGCATTAAGGTTTCATTAATATTCATTAGGGTTTCTTAGATCTTTCTCAAACTTTATCCCTTTTAGGTTAACAAACCCTAAAATACTTTTTTTTTCCATTTATATGAACCTTAATTTCTCAACTATCCATTTTAATAGTCTTTTATACCCAAATTGACTTAGGATCATCACATCCCTATTTATTCATGGATTTGGACACTTAAACCAATTAAAAGACATATTCTCCTGAATTAGGGTTTTCAAGCTCATTAATGCATAATCATGCACGAAACCCTAAATTAAGCCAATTATATAAAAAGATCATCTTTTTAGATCCTACTATCACTTTTATTAACAATAGGTTAATATCAGCTTGAATTATCCAAATAACGCCATTAAGTCCATCTATCATCAAATCTAAGGGTTTTTCCTTAATTAAATCATTAAAGATGATAACTTTATGCCCTTTTTAAATTTCAAGCATATTTAAGCACATAAACTCTAAATTAGACTAATCACGTGCAAAGTTCTTCCCTTTTGAACATAATGTACCTTTTTACATTTAACAGGTTAACATCAACTCTAATGATCCATTTAAACCCTATTAAACACTTTATTCATTTCAACATAGGGTTTCTTAATCTTAAATTCATTAAAGATGATAATTTACACTACATTTCGAACTATGATTAGATTCAGGCTAAAAATTATTTTTAATGGGTTCCTTGCATTTTTCTGATCAAAATACATATATAATTTGTCTTGATCGGAGTTACGAATAGCAAGATATGATTTTTGCAAGAAAATTACCTTCCGGCCAATCAGAGATTGCCACATCGCCAAGTTTCCATGCATGCGGTTCGCTTTGAAAACATAACGAAATTACCATGTTGCCCTTGCATAAGTGAAAGTTCCTTCACACCCCGGAGGGGCAAAACAGTCCAGTGCACCCTTTGCTCTTCTTCTTCCTCAAGCAACTGGTTTGTGGCTGCCCTAGCCACTGCCTTGCAGCCTTGGTGCGACTCTTGCGCCTAGCTCTGGGCCCCATCTTCACCGGAAATGCAGTGCCTACCTCCGTCGCGCCCATGCGCACCCAAGGTGCCTCTGATTCGTGGCCAAGCTGGCCGCTTATCCACGTGCAAAGGCAGCAAAGTGCGGCTGCTCTTGCAGCCGTGCTGCTACTGTTGCACACGGCCAGTGAGGAGGGACGACTACCGAGTATCTCGCTTGAGGTTGTGGAAACAGCACAGCCCCAATGTAGCTCCTCCACGGCCCTTAAGCTCCTGGGATACGGTTATACCTCCATCATTAGGGTTTCGGATAAAAGAAGGAGGAGAAGGGGTGGTATTGCATGGAACTTCTCTGGATCTCGACCAGGGCTCTACCCTCTTTTATAGTGTGAGTATCCACGCCCTAGTAGGCTTTCCCTCAAGCAACCACGCCCTCTTCTAATTAGGAAAGTGCTTCCTTCACTACTAAGCAAATTTCCTCTTTCTCTCTCCTAAACATCTCTTTGATATACCTTATTTCTTGAATATTTTAGAATACGAAAATATTCTCTCTTATTCTCTTTTGACTTGCTTTTTAATCCATTAACCACGAAATTCTATTTCCTTTAATAGAAATTACTTTCTTTTTAACAATACCTCATAATTTATTAATAATGTATCACTTTATCCTTTTATTTTGCAAATTTGATATTTTCTCTTTCTTTCCTCTTTATTGGGACTCCTTGGATCCCAAGAAACTCTATTATTTTGAAATCCTTTTTATTGGATATTCATTATCCTTCTAGATGCATCTAAATGCATTATTCTTCATTATTCCTCATTATCTTGTTTATTTCTTATTAAAATATTTCCTTTTGAGGATTTCTCTTTATTTCTCTTTTATTTTCCTCATTGGTATTCCTTTTATCATTAGGAATCCTTGGGATACGAAATTCCACTAAGAATAACTCAATTGGACCTCTTTTTACTTATTTTCCACGTTTTACCATTGTTTTCAATTTCTTTCATAATAAAGAAATATTTAATTGTTATTTTTCTTTTCTTATTACACTCTTTATGCAACATTGGACTCCTTGGAACCCAAGGAACCCAAGAGGCACGAAATCCCTCTTTGGATTTTCCTTCTAGAGGTTTCCACATATTTCTTTTCTTAGAAATTCAATTATTCATTTACTAATTGGATTTCCTTATTATTTGGGTCCAATAGCCAATAAAGCCCACAAACATCAAGGCTATTGTAAAAAAAATCCATTTATTTGAACCACATTATATCATTATTTATTCAAATATCTTTAATATGGGAAATTACATTTCCCACCAAAAGAACCCAAAGATTGGGGTTGTAACATCCTTCCCCTCTTATAGGAATTTTGTCCTCAAAATTCTATCAAGCAAACAAACAATTTAGGATAAGACTTTTCCATGTCCATCATTGGCCCCTATGTGGCTTTACCATACTCATGGTGTCTCCAAAGAACCTTTATCATCACATATTCTTTTCTCTGAGTTCTTTCATCATGGCGTCTATAAACTGCATAGGTGGGCTCAGGCCATTTCAGCCTCCCTTGGGGCTCACTAGGTTCATTGCTCAGCACATGGTCGGGGTACCTCACATAGTGCTCTAAATTGGACACATGGAACTCATCACACATTACTTTATCCTGAGAGGTAAGGTCAATCTTAACCTTCTCCACCAAACCATGTCAAAAGAACCCATGCATCGGTGACTCAACTCTCTTAGTTATAACTTAGAGGGATCAGATTTTCATGTCACATATTCTCCCACAGTGAACTGTATGTCAGTCTACTTTGCATCCACTCACGACTCTTGTCGTCTTTAGGCTCCTTTCAGCCATTGCACGATAAAAGCGACTTCATCTACACACATTGTGGTCCTTTTCTAACCATCATGTGTTCCTTTCACCAACATCACCTTACTGAAGTGGTGACCGACATAACCTCTCTTACAGAGCTTCTTTAAATCTCGATACTGGCTATGGTGGTTATCTTCACATCTTGCATAGGACAAAACTGTCTCCAGCTATCACCCTAAATGAGCACATATGCTCTCATCAGACCCTTTAGTCTGGATCATACTAACCATTAGTTAAGGGTGATAAACTGTACTAACATCGAGTCCTCCATGTACCTACTTCCACCTTTTGGAAGGGAACCTTTAGGTCAAACTCAAAAACCTTTGAACTTGCTTCATAGTTGAACCATCTCTCTCATGGGTAGTTCAACCAGATTTGTCCCTTGACAGAACTCTTTCTTTCTCATGTCATCCAGGTAAGGCGAACTACCATAACCCATATTGCATCTCGACCTTCCTTGATCTAGTGGAGACTTACAACATCCATTGTGATGAACTCCCTTTCTCTCTCGGGGACTTTTTATCCTTTATATCAATTCATTGGGTTACTGGTGTACGTCCTTTACCTCCTGGCTTGCATGGCCATAAACCACATGCAACTTCATCTTAAGCATCCAAAGTGCTATTGCCATTTCCACGGTGTATGGTGATCTTCAATCATGATTTCCTATATGTCATGATTCTTCAAGATCGATTCCTCTAAAACCCTAAACCACTCTAGTCGGGGTTTCATCACCTTCTTTTCCAAAGAAGTGCATCTGAGGTTCTACCACCATCCTTTCATTGCTTCAAGGACTAGACTGGCTAACCAAACAACCCTTAACTTTTCAATGAATCTTGTTACATCTGAGTGTTATCCAAACACCTCTCCTTTTCAAACTTAGGGTTAGCCAAACAACCTCTTCTAGCTTCTAGTCAAACAAGTCAAATGTATCTCAACCAGAGCATCCATTACCACTTCACATCCTTAGGTATTAGGTAACGTTGAAGACATACACTTCCATGTATTTCACTTATCATATCAACTTAAACTCTATGTCTATCTTCAATTAAGTACACTCTCTGATTTCATCATCATGGTGATCAAACTCAACCTGGTATAACTTGTAAGTTCTGCACAGCTCATGATAAAAACTTCCCCATAAGGTGACTGTCTCATTCCTCTTAGTGTTTGCAAACCATCCATGTATCATTCACTTTACCAGGGTAGGTTATCTTCTCTATCCCCATTTCTCATGGCAATGTTCCAACCTACATCATCTCTTATCCTTGGCATGTGGCATGCGTAATGTCCTATCTCTCACTCTCATAATATGAGGAAGTAAGCATCTAGTTGCAGTCCAAATATAGAGTTCTTCCTGTTCCAAGACTAGAGATGGTACATCCCACCTTTCCAATACACCTTTACATCTAAGTTGCAACGTGCCACATATGTCTCTACATCACAAAAATCATGATATCAAACTAGTCTTGAACCTACTAAGGTTTATATCCTTGGTCATCTCCTCTAGGTATATATGGTCCCGGCTCTTTTGGGGTCATCCCTCTTCCCTCATGCATCCAGAGAGTGCCCTAATCATCTTCCCTTTGGGTCCCATGAGTTCATGAAGGTGATCAATCTCCTAACCCATGGCCCTCAGACAATGATATTTGTTACCTCCCGACCCTATGGTCATGTGCAACTAGGGAATTAGGCAACTCGTACTTCCATCGGTCTTATCCCTACCTGACCCTAGGATAGACTTAGGATTCTCCATTTATAGTACATGTCCAACTTAGAACCTTGTCCAAGCCTTCATCATCTCTCTTTGTATACCTAGGTTGACATCCATCCTTTCATAGAGGTCATGGTGACCTGCCTACCTTGGTCAGGCCCCTTACCGGTTACCTCCATGGTAACACATCCACATGCACTTAAAGATGGATATCTATGGGTCTGCAGGTTCATTCTCATACCATGTACTTTTCACTTAGCTTCTCAAGATCCTATGATACCTCTTTAGGTTACCTTAAACCAACAAAACTAATATACACCCTACCAAAGGGGTCCCTCTCCCAGGATGGGAGGAAAACTAACTCTTGACAACAAGGTCACAAAAGCTCTTAGGTCTAGGGTTTACATCCACATGAGCCTACTTAACCCTAGCAAGCTATTAAGGCACAAGAAGATCACCTACTGAACCATGCTAGGTCATACTTGTCTTCTTTCCTCAATGCTGGATCAAGATCGTACCTTCCTTTATCATCAACCTAGCTGTGAGGCGTTCATCACACATACTTAAAACTTAAGGGACTTCCCTTTTCCTCTATACATGAGGAGTTCCATGCTCGAAACTATGGCAACTTAATTCTCATCATGAGCATTAGGTATACCATTTCCCCTCTTAGGCCTAGGAATCCCTAGGTTCACCTTTAGGTGTCCAACTGCATGCTCTGTCTCTTAACTACGAACCAAGCATGCAAAAGGCATGACATGCACTCCTTGTCATCCTTCAACTCGAGAAACACTTAGAGTTGGGTCCTTCTTAAGGACAACCAACAAGGTACAAGGCCTCATAAGCCGTTACTAAACCTTTCTAGGTCTAAGGAACTCTTCTTCCTACCTCAGAAGGTAAACACCTATACCGTAGGCACATAGGTACCAGAATCTTCATCTTCTCTCTCTAGGGTTTGGTCCCTCTAAAGGCAACCAAGATATCATCAACTTTCAAGGATCGATCATGAGGCAACCACTATCATCCATAACCCTTTATGCTCCATCATGATTCCTTATCCAGGGTTTCATCCTACTGTCAGCACTATGACGTGCCCTAGGTGCCAGCTATACCCTACTTGCACAAGCCCATAGGGTTTCTAAGGTCCTTCACTAACATCATCATCTAAGGAGCCATCCTTTATCCTAACATGCACAACCCTTCCCAGGGTTGGGTTGCCAAAGGTGCTAGGTCACCCATGGATCATATGGCATCCCAAAGGCATGTCCTTTCAAACACCTGGTCCAACTCATCTCTCTCTAACCTTCACTTAGGGTTAGGGTTAGCATCAACCTCAGAGGATGTGCCAGGTCTGTACTTGCAATGGAGATCTCTATCTCCAAGACTAACTTATCCTCCTGACAAGAAGGTCTAGCCTCAGGTCTCTTCAGAGGACATGACAACTTATGTCATACGACCTAAGCATGTATCTATTCTTTAGTTTGCGCTTAATCTATTGAGCTTATGTCCATGACATCTTATTCACATGCCTTTCATTAATTTTATGGAGGATTCCTTAGACCTTATTAATCTTACCCATACCTTAAGAGGGTGAGGAGAAGAGGGAAAACCCTAATCCTTAAGGTCCTTAACAGAATTTGTGATGAGAAGGGATGAATAAGATGAGAAAGTCATAAAGGTATCTTATTTCGATTCATACCCTAAGACTTTGGCCAGGAAGTCACACCGATCCGGGAGTCCTCGTATTCCGACTAGTGGTGCGGAGGAAAATATTGCCAGCCCCCGGTCGTGATCCTTTTCTATACACCTCTATCTTTTAGATAATCCTCTAATAACTCCCTTGGGTTCTATGGAGTTTGTAAAATTTAATAATTATTAATGGTTAAGTGAGGAACCTACGCTCTGATACCAAATGTTACGTCCCCACCTCATGATAACCCCCAATTAAGGGAGACCGAGAGGTCGAAGCCGCACCCATAACTTCCGGATCAAAGGTTCGGCAATTAACCAAGAATAATTATCAAATTTTAACCTACTATACTGAAAAGCTATAAGAAAATAAATTTTTTGCATACCTTTTTGAAAACTTGGATCTCTAAACTTCTATCCACTTAAGGATTCTACTCTAACTAATCCTCCTTGTATTTAACTTCATGTATTTCACAATATGATGATTTACTATTTATCCTTTTGGCTTGTACCTAAAACGCTGACAAACAAAACATCGGTCAGCCGAAGCTGGTATGTGGGGGAAACAATAATTATGTAAAAATGTTAACAATGTAATCATTCAATTAATCATTTAACAACCAAGATTACTTTTTAGATATAACTCCGCAATCCAAGAGTACCCTATCTTGTATGTTGTCCCCATTAAACCCCTCATGATCCACCTATAAGTGAACCAATTTCTAGGGTTGAGTCACATGGCACTACTCGTAAGTAGCCCACTCCTTAACTCATGGCAGGCTAATGAGTCTCACAGCACTACACGTAGGTAGCCCAATTTCTAACTCTCGGTAACCTAGACCTTGCTCTAGGATTACCCCTTTTTTTCTTAGCCTTTTCAAAGCAATAGAGGTGGACCCAGATCTAGTCAGTTATATACGCACATTTATAGTGATAATCATAGTCACTCTATAGTTGCATGAAATAAATAAACATCCAACAGTTATTTTCAAGCAACTGATTAAAACTTCGGGAATCGCCGTGAAACTAGAGTGATTATTCATAAGAGTAACCACATACCTGATTTGATGAGTCATGCAAATTATTCAACATATACTTCATGTATATACAATCAAGCCAATCAACAGATCCAAGCAAGTAATTCAATCATCACATAATTCCTGAAAAGAATATGTACTCTATTTATTACACGCTTTATCAAGAATCTACTTTGTTGACTTGGATTCACTTTCTAGGGTTTCTAATCCGCATTAAGGTTTCATTAATATTCATTAGGGTTTCTTATATCAATTTCTCAAACTTTTCCCTTTTAGGTTAACAAACCCAAAAATACTTTTTTTCCATTTATATGAACCTTAATTGCTCAACTATCCATTTTAATAGTCTTTTATACCCAAATTGACTTAGGATCATCACATCCCTATTTATTCATGGATTTGGACACTTAAACCAATTAAAAGACATATTCTCGTGAATTAGGGTTTTCAAGCTCATTAATGCATAATCATGCACGAAACCCTAAATTAAGCCAATTATATAAAAAGATCATTTTTTTAGATCCTACTTTCACTTTTATTAACAACATGTTAATATCAGCTTGAATTATCCAAATGACGTTATTAAGTCCATCTATCATCAAATCGAAGAGTTTTTCCTTAATTAAATCATTAAAGATGATAACTTTATGCCCTTTTTACATTTCAAGCATATTTAAGCACATAAACTCTAAATTAGACTAATCACGTGCAAAGTTCTTCCTTTTTGAACATAATGTACCTTTTACATTTAACAGGTTAACATCAACTCTAATGATCCATTTAAACCCTATTAAACACTTT
The DNA here is from genome assembly GCA_963693085.1 of Alisma plantago-aquatica. Taxonomy (NCBI): domain Eukaryota; kingdom Viridiplantae; phylum Streptophyta; class Magnoliopsida; order Alismatales; family Alismataceae; genus Alisma; species Alisma plantago-aquatica. The sequence continues at coordinate 526,248,548 of OY856412.1, forward strand.
ATTCATTTCAAATAGGGTTTCTTAATCTTTAATTCAATAAAGATGATAATTTACACTACATTTCGAGCTATAAATAGATTCAGGCTATCAAACTATTTTTAATGGGTTCCTTGCATTTTTCTGATCAAAATACATATATAATTTGTCTTGATCGGAGTTATGAATAGCAAGATATGATTTTTGCAAGCAAATTACCTTCTGGCCAATCAGAGATTGCCACGTCGCCAAGTTTCCATGCATGTGGCTCGCTTTGAAAACATAACGAAATTACCAAGTTGCCCTTGCATAAGTGAAAGTTCCTTCACACCCCAGAGGGGCAAAAAGTCCAGTGCACCCTTTTCTCTTCTTCTTCCTCGAGCAGCTGGTTTGCGGCTGCCCAAGCCACCATCTTGCAGCCTTGGCACGACTCTTGCGCCTAGCTCTGGGCCCCATCTTCACCGGAAACGCAGCGCCTACCTCCGTCGCGCCCATGCGCACCCAAGGTGCCTCTGATTCGTGGCCAAGCTGGCCGCTTATCCACGCGCAAAGGCAGCAAAGCGCGGCTGCTCTTGCCGTCGTGCTGCTACTGCTGCACATGGCCAGGGAGGAGGGACGACTACCGAGTATCTCGCTTGAGGTTGTGGAAACAGCACAGCCCCAATGTAGCTCCTCCACGGCCCTTAAACTCCTGGGATACGGTTATACCTCCATCATTAGGGTTTCGCACAAAAGAAGGAGGAGAAGGGGTGGTATTGCATGGAACTTCTCTGGATCTCGACCAGGGCTCTACCCTCTTTTATAGTGTGAGTATCCACGCCCTAGTAGGCTTGCCCTCAAGCAACCACGCCCTCTTCTAATTAGGAAAGTGCTTCCTTCACTACTAAGCAAATTTCCTCTTTCTCTCTCTCCTAAACATCTCTTTGATATACCTTATTTCTTGAATATTTTGGAATACGAAAATATTCTCTCTTATTCTCTTTTGACTTGCTTTTTAATCCATTAACCACTAAATTCTATTTCCTTTAATAGAAATTACTTTCTTTTTAACAATACCTCATAATTTATTAATAATGTATCACTTTATACTTTTATTTTGCAAATTTGATATTTTCTCTTTCTTTCCTCTTTATTGGGACTCCTTGGATCCCAAGAAACTCTATTATTTTGAAATCCTTTTTATTGGATATTCATTATCCTTCTAGATGCATCTAAATGCATTATTCTTCATTATTCCTCATTATCTTGTTTATTTCTTATTAAAATATTTCCTTTTGAGGATTTCTCTTTATTTCTCTTTTATTTTCCTCATTGGTATTCCTTTTATCATTAGGAATCCTTGGGATACGAAATTCCACTAAGAATAACTCAATTGTACCTCTTTTTACTTATTTTCCCCATTTTACCATTGTTTTCAATTTCTTTCTTAATAAAGAAATATTTAATTGTTATTTTTCTTTTCTTATTGCACTCTTTATGCAACTTTGGACTCCTTAGAACCCAAGGAACACAATAGGCACGAAATCCCTCTTTGGATTTTCCTTCTAGAGGTTTCCACATATTTCTTTTCTTAGAAATTCAATTATTCATTTACTAATTGGATTTCCTTATTATTTGGTCCCAATAGCCAATAAAGCCCACAAACATCAAGGCTATTGTAAACAAAATCCATTTATTTGAACCACATTATATCATTATTTATTCAAATATCTTTAATATGGGAAATTACATTTCCCACCAAAAGAACCCAAAGATTGGGGTTGTAACATCCTTCCCCTCTTATAGGAATTGTGTCCTCAAAATTCTATCAAGCAAACAAACAATTCAGGATAAGACTTTTCCATGTCCATCATTGGCCCCTATGTGGCTTTACCATACTCATGGCATCTTCAAAGAACCTTTATCATCACATATTCTTTTCTCTGAGTTCTTTCATCCTGGCATCTATAAACTGCATAGGTGGGCTCAGGCCATTTCAGCCTCCCTTGGGGCTCACTAGGTTCATTGCTCAGCACATGGTCAGGGTACCTCACATAGTGCTCTAAATTGGACACATGGAACTCATCACACATTACTTTATCCTGAGGGGTAAGGTCAATCTTAACCTTCTCCACCAAACCATGTCAAAAGAACCCATGCATCGGGGACTCAGCTCTCTTAGTTATAACTTAGAGGGGTCAGATTTTCAGGTCACATATTCTCCCACAGTGAACTGCATGTCAGTCTACTTTGCATCCGCTCACGACTCTTGTCGTCTTTAGGCTCCTTTCAGCCATTGCACAATCAAAGCAACTTCATCTACACACACTGTGGTCCTTTTCTAACCATCACGTGGTCCTTTCACCAGCATCACCTTACTGAAGTGGTGACCGACACAACCTCTCTTACAGAGCTTCTTTAAATCCCGATACTGGCTATGGTGGTTATCTTCACATCTTGCATAGGACAAAACTATCTCCAGCTATCACCCTGAATGAGCACATATTCTCTCATCAGACCCTTTAGTCTGGAGCATACTAACCATTAGTTAGGGGTGATAAATTGTACTAACATCGAGTCCTCCATGTACCTATTTCCACCTTTTGGAAGGGAACCTTTAGGTCAAACTCAAAAACCTTTGAACTCGCTTCATAGTTGAACCATCTCTCTCATGGGTAGTTCAACCAGATCTGTCCCTTGATAGAACTCTTTCTTTCTCATGTCATCTAAGTAAGGCGAACTACCATAACCCATATTGCATCTCGACCTTCCTTGATCCAGTGGAGACTTACAACATCCATTGTGATGAACTCCCTTTCTCTTTCGGGGACTTTTTATCCTTTATATCAATTCACTAGGTTATTGGTGTTCGTCCTTTACCTCCTGTCTTCCATGGCCATAAACCACATGCAACTTCATCTTAAGCATCCAAAGTGCTATTGCCATTTACCACGGTATATGGTGATCTTCAATCATGATTTCCTATATGTCATGATTCTTCAAGATTGATTCCTCTGAAACCCTAAACCACTCTAGTCAGGGTTTCATCACCTTCTTTTCCAAAGAAGTGCATATGAGGTTCTACCACAATCCTTTCATTGCATCAAGGACTAGACTGGCTAACCAAACAACCCTTAACTTTTCAATGAATCTTGTTACATCTGAGTGTTATCCAAACACCTCTCCTTTTCAAACTTAGGGTTAGCCAAACAACCTCTTCTAGCTTCTAGTCAAACAAGTCAGATGTATCTCAACCAGAGCATCCATTACCACTTCACATCCTTAGGTATTAGGTAACGTTGAAGACATACACTTCCATGTATTTCACTTATCATCTCACCTCAAACTCTATGTCTATCTTCAATTAAGTACACTCTCTGATTTCATCATCATGGTGATCAAACTCAACCTGGTATAACTTGTAAGTTCTGGATAGCTCATGATAAAAACTTCCTCATAAGGTGACTACTTCATTCCTCTTAGTGTTTGCAAACCATCCATGTATCATTCACTTTACCAGGGTAGGTTATCTTCTCTATCCCCATTTCTCGTGGCAACGTTCCAACCTACATCATCTCTTATCCTTGGCGTGTGGCATGCATAATGTCCTATCTCTCACTCTCATAATAAGAGGAAATAAGCATCTGGTTGCAGTCCAAATACAGAGTTCTTCCTGTTCCAAGACTAGAGATGGTACATCCCACCTTGCCAATACACCTTTACATCTAAGTTGCAATGTGCCACATATGTCTCTACATCACAGACATCATGATATCAAACTAGTCTTGAACCTACTAAGGTGTATATCCTTGGTCATCTCCTCTAGGCATATAGGGTCCCGGCTCTTTTGGGGTCATCCCTCTTCCCTAATGCATCCAGAGAGTGCCCTACTCATCTTCCCTTTGGGTCCCATGAGTTCTTGAAGGTGATCAATCTCCTAACCCATGGCCCTCAGACAATGATAGCTGTTACCTCCCGACCCTATGGTCATGTGCAACTAGGGAATTAGGCAACTCCTACTTTCATCAGTCTTATCCCTACCTGACCCTAGGATAGACTTAGGATTCTCCATTTATAGTACATGTCCAACTTAGAACATTTCCCAAGCCTTCATCATCTCTCTTTGTATACCTGGGCTGACATCCATCCTTTCATAGGGGTCATGGTGACCTACCTACCTTGGTCAGGCCCCTTACCGGTTACCTCCATGGTAACACATCCACATGCACTTAAAGATGGATATCTACAGGTCTGCAGGTTCATTCTCATACCATGTACTTTTCACTTAGCTTCTCAAGATCATATGAGACCTCTTTAGGTTACCTTAAACCAACAAAACTAATATACACCCTACCAAAGGGGTCCCTCTCCCAAACTTGGAAGGAAAACTAACTCTTGACAACAAGGTCACAAAATCTCTTAGGTCTAGGGTTTGCATCCACATGAGCCTACTTAACCCTAGAAAGCTATTAAGGCACAAGAACATCACCTACTAAACCATGCTAGGTCATACTTGTCCTCTTTCCTCAATGCTGGATCAAGATCATACCTTCCTTTATCATCAACCTAGCTGTGAGGCGTTCATCACACATACTTAAAACTTAAGGGACTTCCCTTTTCCTCTATACATGAGGAGTACCATGCTCGAAACTATGGCAACTTAATTCTCATCATGAGCATTAGGTATACCATTTCCCCTCTCAGGCCTAGGAATCCCTAGGTTCACCTTTAGGTGTCCAACTGCATGCTTTGTCTCTTAACTACGAACCAAGCATGCAAAAGGAATGACATGCACTCCTTGTCATCCTTCAACTCGAGAAACACTTAGAGTTGGGTCCTTCTTAAGGACAACCAACAAGGTACAAGGCCTCATAACCCGTTACTAAACCTTTCTAGGTCTAAGGAACTCTTCTTCCTACTTCAGAAGGTAAACACCTATATCGTAGGCACATAGGTAAGAGAATCTTCATCTTCTCTCTCTAGGGTTTGGTCCTTCTAAAGGCAACCAAGATATCATCAACTTTCAAGGATCGATCATGAGGCAACCACTATCATCCATAACCCTTTATGCTCCATCATGATTCCTTATCCAGGGTTTCATCCTACTGTCAGCACTATGACGTGCCCTAGGTGCCAGCTATACCCTACTTGCATAAGCCCATAGGGTTTCTAAGGTCCTTCACTAACATCATCATCTAAGGAGCCATCCTTTATCCTAACATGCACAACCCTTCCCAAGGTTGGGTTGCCAAAGGTGCTAGGTCACCCATGGATCATATGGCATCCCAAAGGCATGTCCTTTCAAACACCTGATCCAACTCATCTCTCTCTAACCTTCACTTAGGGTTAGGGTCAGCATCATCCTCAGAGTATGTGTCAGGTCTGTACTTGCAATGGAGATCTCTATCTCCAAGACTAACTTATCCTCCTGACAAGAAGGTCTAGCCTCAGGTCTCTTCTGAGGACATGACAACTTATGTCATACGACCTAAGCATGTATCTATTCTTTAGTTTGCGCTTAATCTATTAAGCTTATGTCCATGACATCTTATTTACATGCCTTTCATTAATTTGATGGAGGATTCCTTAGACCTTATTAATCTTACCCATACCTTAAGAGGGTGAGGAGAAGAGGGAAAACCCTAATCCTTAAGGTCCTTAACAGAATTTGTGATGAGAAGGGATGAATAAGATGAGAAAGTCATAAAGGTATCTTATTTCGATTCATACCCTAAGACTTTGTCCAGGCAGTCACATGGATCTGAGAGTCCTCGTATTCCGACTAGTGGTGCGGAGGAAAATATTGCCAGCCCCCGGTCGTGATCCTTTTCTAGACACCTCCATCTTTTAGATAATCCTCTAATAACTCCCTTGGGTTCTATGGAGTTTGTAAAATTAAATAATTATTAATGGTTAAGTGAGGAACCTACGCTCTGATACCAAATGTTATGACCCCACCTCCTGATAACCCCCAATAAAGGGAGACCGAGAGGTCGAAGCCACACCCATAACTTCCGGATCAAAGGTTCGGCAATTAACCAAGAATAATTATCAAATTTTAACCTACTATACTGAAAAGCTATAAGAAAATAAATTTTTTGCATACCTTTTTGAAAACTTGGATCTCTAAACTTCTATCCACCTAAGGATTCTACTCTAACTAATCCTCCTTGTATTTAACTTCATGTATTTCACAATATGACGATTTACTATTTGTCCTTTTGGCTTGTACCTAAAACACTGACAAACAAAACATCAGTCAGCCGAAGCTGGTATGTGGGGGAAACAATAATTATGTAAAAATGTTAACAATGTAATCATTCAATTAATCATTTAACAACCAAGATTACTTTTTAAATATAACTCCGCGATCCAAGAGTACCCTATCTTGTATGTTGTCCCCATTAAACCCCTCATGATCCACCTATAAGTGAATCAATTTCTAGGGTTGAGTCACATGGCACTACTCGTAAGTAGCCCACTCCTTAACTCATGGCAGGCTAATGAGTTACCAGGGTAGGTTATCTTCTCTATCCCCATTTCTCGTGGCAACGTTCCAACCTACATCATCTCTTATCCTTGGCGTGTGGCATGCGTAATGTCCTATCTCTCACTCTCATAATAAGAGGAAATAAGCATCTGGCTGTAGTCCAAATACAGAGTTCTTCCTATTCCAAGACTAGAGATGGTACATCCCACCTTGCAAATACACCTTTACATCTAAGTTGCAACGTGCCACATATGTCTCTACATCACAGACAGCATGATATCAAACTAGTCTTGAACCTACTAAGGTTTATATCCTTGGTCATCACCTCTAGGTATATAGGGTCCCGGCTCTTTTGGGGTCATCCCTCTTCCCTCATGCATCTAGAGAGTGCCCTACTCATCTTCCCTTTAGGTCCCATGAGTTCTTGAAGGTGATCAATCTCCTAACCCATGGCCCTCATACAATGATAGTTGTTACCTCCCGACCCTATGGTCATGTGCAACTAGGGAATTAGGCAACTCCTACTTCCATCGGTCTTATCCCTACCTGACCCTAGGATAGACTTAGGATTCTCCATTTATAGTACATGTCCAACTTAGAAACTTGCCCAAGCCTTCATAATCTCTCTTTGTATACCTGGGCTGACATCCATCCTTTCATAGGGGTCATGGTGACCTACCTACCTTGGTCAGGCCCCTTACCGGTTACCTCCATGGTAACACATCCACATGCACTTAAAGATGGATATCTACGGGTCTGCAGGTTCATTCTCATACCATGTACTTTTCACTTAGCTTCTCAAGATCCTATGAGACCTCTTTAGGTTACCTTAAACCAACAAAACTGATATACACCCTACCAAAGGGGTCCCTCTCCCAGGATGGGAGGAAAACTAACTCTTGACAACAAGGTCACAAAAGCTCTTAGGTCTAGGGTTTACATCCACATGAGCCTACTTAACCCTAGAAAGCTATTAAGGCACAAGAAGATCACCTACTAAACCATGCTAGGTCATAATTGTCCTCTTTCCTCAATGCTCGATCAAGATCATAACTTCCTTTATCATCAACCTAGCTGTGAGGCGTTCATCACACATACTTTAAACTTAAGGGACTTCCCTTTTCCTCTATACATGAGGAGTACCATGCTCGAAACTATGGCAACTTAATTCTCGTCATGAGCATTAGGTATACCATTTCCCCTCTTAGGCCTAGGAATCCCTAGGTTCACCTTTAGGTGTCCAACTGCATGCTCTGTCTCTTAACTACGAACCAAGCATGCAAAAGGCATGACATGCACTCCTTGTCATCCTTCAACTCGAGAAACACTTAGAGTTGGGTCCTTCTTAAGGACAACCAACAAGGTACAAGGCCTCATAACCCATTACTAAACCTTTCTAGGTCTAAGGAACTCTTCTTCCTACCTCATAAGGTAAACACCTATAACGTAGGCACATAGGTACCAGAATCTTCATCTTCTCTCTCTAGGGTTTGGTCCCTCTAAAGGCAACCAAGATATCATCAACTTTCAGGGATCGATCATGAGGCAACCACTATCATCCATAACCCTTTATGCTCCATCATGATTCCTTATCCAGGGTTTCATCCTACTGTCAGCACTATGACGTTCCCTAGGTGCCAGCTATACCCTACTTGCACAAGCCCATAGGGTTTCTAAGGTCCTTCACTAACATCATCATCTAAGGAGCCATCCTTTATCCTAACATGCACAACCCTTCCCAGGGTTGGGTTGCCAAAGGTGCTAGGTCACCCATGGATCATATGGCATCCCAAAGCATGTACTTTCAAACACCTGGTCCAACTCATCTCTCTCTAACCTTCACTTAGGGTTAGGGTTAGCATCATCCTCAGAGGATGTGCCAGGTCTGTACTTGCAATGGAGATCTCTATCTCCAAGACTAACTTATCCTCCTGACAAGAAGGTCTAGCCTCAGGTCTCTTTTGAGGACATGACTACTTATGTCATACGACCTAAGCATGTATCTATTCTTTAGTTTGCGCTTAATCTATTAAGCTTATGTCCATGACATCTTATATACATGCCTTTCATTAATTTGATGCAGGATTCCTTAGACCTTATTAATCTTACCCATACCTTAAGAGGGTGAGGAGAAGAGGGAAAACCCTAATCCTTAAGGTCCTTAACAGAATTTGTGATGAGAAGGGATGAATAAGATGAGAAAGTCATAAATGTATCTTATTTCGATTCATACCCTAAGGCAGTCACACAGATCCGGGAGTCCTCGTATTCCGACTAGTGGTGCGGAGGAAAATATTGCCAGCCCCCGATAGTGATCCTTTTCTAGACACCTCCGTCTTTTAGATAATCCTCTAATAACTCCCTTGGGTTCTATGGAGTTTGTAAAATTTAATAATTATTAATGGTTAAGTGAGGAACCTACGCTCTGATACCAAATGTTATGACCCCACCTCCTGATAACCCCCAATTAAGGGAGACCGAGAGGTCGAAGCCGCGCCCATAACTTCCGGATCAAAGGTTTGGAAATTAACCAAGAATAATTATCAAATTTTAACCTACTATACTGAAAAGCTATAAGAAAATAAATTTTTTTCATACCTTTTTGAAAACTTGGATCTCTAAACTTCTATCCACTTAATGATTCTACTCTAACTAATCCTCCTTGTATTTAACTTCATGTATTTCACAATATGACGATTTACTGTTTGTCCTTTTGGCTTGTACCTAAAACGCTGACAAACAAAACATCGGTCAGCCGAAGTTGGTATGTGCGGGAAACAATAATTATGTAAAAATGTTAACAATGTAATCATTCAATTAATCATTTAACAACCAAGATTACTTTTTAGATATAACTCTGTGATCCAATAGTACCCTATCTTGTGTGTTGTCCCCATTAAACCCCTCATGATCCACCTATAAGTGAACCAATTTCTAGGGTTGAGTCACATGGCACTACTCGTAAGTAGCCCACTCCTTAACTCATGGCAAGCTAATGAGTCTCATGGCACTACACGTAGGTAGCCCAGTTTCTAACTCTCGATAACCTAGACCTTGCTCTAGGATTACCCCTTTTTTCTTAGCCTTTTCAAAGCAATAGAGGTGGACCCGGATCTAGTCAGTTATATACGCACATTTATAGTGATAATCATAGTCACTCTATAGTTGCATGAAATAAATAAACATCCAACACTTATTTTCAAGCAACTGATTAAAACTTCAGGAATCGTCGTGAAACTAGAGCGATTATTCATAAGAGTAACCACATACCTAATTTGATGAGTCATGCAAATTATTCAACATATACTTCATGTATATACAATCAAGCCAATCAACAGATCCAAGCAAGTAATTCAATCATCACATAATTCTTAAAAAGAATATGTACTCTATTTATTACACGCTTTATCAAGAATCTACTTTATTGACTTGGATTCACTTTCTAGGGTTTCTTATCCGCATTAAGGTTTCATTAATATTCATTAGGGTTTCTTAGATCAATTTCTCAAACTTTATCCCTTTTAGGTTAACAAACCATAAAATACTTTTTTTCCATTTATATGAACCTTAATTGCTCAACTATCCATTTTAATAGTCTTTTATACCCAAATTGACTTAGGATCATCACATCCCTATTTATTCATGGATTTGGACACTTAAACCAATTAAAAGACATATTCTCCTGAATTAGGGTTTTCAAGCTCATTAATGCATAATCATGCACGAAACCCTAAATTAAGCCAATTATATAAAAAGATCATTTTTTAGATTCTACTTTCACTTTTATTAACAACAGGTTAATCTCAGCTTGAATTATCCAAATGACGTCATTAAGTCCATCTATCATCAAATCTAAGAGTTTTTCCTTAATTAAATCATTAAAGATGATAACTTTATGCCCTTTTTAAATTTCAAGCATATTTAAGCACATAAACTCTAAATTAGAGTAATCACGTACAAAGTTCTTCCTTTTTGAACATAATGTACCTTTTTACATTTAACAGGTTAACATCAACTCTAATGATCCATTTAAACCCTATTAAACACTTTATTCATTTCAACATAGGGTTTCTTAATCTTTAATTCATTAAAGATGATAATTTACACTACATTTCGAACTATAAACAGATTCAGGCTATAAAACTATTTTAATGGGTTCCTTGCATTTTTCTGATCAAAATACATATATAATTTGTCTTGATCGGAGTTATGAATAGCAAGATATGATTTTTGCAAGAAAATTACCTTCCGGCCAATCAGAGATTGCCACGTCGCCAAGTTTCCATGCATGTGGCTCGCTTTGAAAACATAACGAAATTACCAAGTTGCCCTTGCGTAAGTGAAAGTTCCTTCACACCCCAGAGGGGCAAAATAGTCCAGTGCACCCTTTGCTCTTCTTCTTCCTCGAGCAGCTGGTTTGCGGCTGCCTAAGCCACCGTCTTGCAGCCTTGGCACGACTCTTTCACCTAGCTATGGGCCCCATCTTCACCGGAAACGCAGCGCCTACCTCTGTCGCGCCCATGCGCACCCAAGGTGCCTCTGATTCGTGGCCAAGCTGGCCGCTTATCCACGCGCAAAGGCAGCAAACCGCGGTTGCTCTTGCAGCCGTGCTGCTACTGCTGCACATGGCCAGGGAGGAGGGACGACTACCGAGTATCTCGCTTGAGGTTGTGGAAACAGCACAGCCCCAATGTAGCTCCTCCACGGCCCTTCAGCTCCTAGGATACGGTTATACCTCCATCATTAGGGTTTCACATAAAAGAAGGGAGGAGAAGGGGTGGTATTGCATGGAACTTCTCTGGATCTCGACCAGGGCTCTACCCTCTTTCATAGTGTGAGTATCCACGCCCTAGTAGGCTTGCCCTCAAGCAACCACGCCCTCTTCTAATTAGGAAAGTGCTTCCTTCACTACTAAGAAAATTTCCTCTTTCTCTCTCTCCTAAACATCTCTTTGATATACCTTATTTCTTGAATATTTTGGAATACGAAAATATTCTCTCTTATTCTCTTTTGACTTGCTTTTTAATCCATTAACCACGAAATTCTATTTCCTTTAATAGAAATTACTTTCTTTTTAACAATACCTCATAATTTATTAATAATGTATCACTTTATCCTTTTATTTTGCAAATTTGATATTTTCTCTTTCATTCCTCTTTATTGGGACTCCTTGGATTTTAAGAAACTCTATTATTTTGAAATCCTTTTTATTGGATTTTCATTATCCTTCTAGATGCATATAAATGCATTATTCTTCATTATTCCTCATTATCTTGTTTATTTCTTATTAAAATATTTCCTTTTGAGGATTTCTCTTTATTTCTCTTTTATTTTCCTCATTGGTATTCCTTTTATCATTAGGAATCCTTGGGATACGAAATTCCACTAAGAATAACTCAATTGTACCTATTTTTACTTATTTTCCACATTTTACCATTGTTTTCAATTTCTTTCTTAATAAAGAAATATTTAATTGTTATTTTTCTTTTCTTATTGCACTCTTTATGCAACTTTGGACTCCTTAGAACTTAAGGAACCCAAGAGGCACGAAATCCCTCTTTGGATTTTCCTTCTAGAGGTTTCCACATATTTCTTTTCTTAGAAATTCAATTATTCAGTTACTAATTGGATTTCCTTATTATTTGGGCCCAATAGCCAATAAAGCCCACAAACATCAAGGCTATTGTAAACAAAATCCATTTATTTGAACCACATTATATCATTATTTATTCAAATATCTTTAATATGGGAAATTACATTTCCCACCAAAAGAACCCAAAGATTGGGGTTGTAACATCCTTCCCCTCTTATAGGAATTTTGTCCTCAAAATTCTATCAAGCAAACAAACAATTCAGGATAAGACTTTTCCATGTCCATCATTGGCCCCTATGTGGCTTTACCATACTCATGGCATCTCCAAAGAACCTTTATCATCACATATTCTTTTCTTTAAGTTCTTTCATCATGGCGTCTATAAATTGCATAGGTGGGCTCAGGCCATTTCAGCCTCCATTGGGGCTCACTAGGTTCATTGCTCAGCACATGGTCAGGGTACCTCACATAGTGCTCTAAATTGGACACATGGAACTCATCACACATTACTTTATCCTGAGGGGTAAGGTCAATCTTGACCTTCTCCGCCAAACCATGTCAAAAGAACCCATGCATCAGGGACTCAGCTCTCTTAGTTATAACTTAGAGGGATCAGATTTTCATGTCACATATTCTCCCACAGTGAACTGCATGTCAGTATACTTTGCATCCGCTCACGACTCTTGTCGTCTTTAGGCTCCTTTCAGCCATTGAATGATCAAAGTGACTTCATCTACACACACTGTGGTCCTTTTCTAACCATCACGTGGTCCTTTCACCAGCATCACCTTACTGAAGTGGTGATCGACACAACCTCTCTTACAGAGCTTCTTTAAATCCCGATACTGGCTATGGTGGTTATCTTCACATCTTGCATAGGACAAAACTGTCTCCAGCTATCACCCTGAATGAGCACATATGCTCTCATCATACCCTTTAGTATGGATCATACTAACCATTAGTTAGGGGTGATAAACTATACTAACATCGAGTCCTCCATGTACCTACTTCCACCTTTTGGAAGGGAACCTTTAGGTCAAACTCAAAAACCTTTGAACTCGCTTCATAGTTAAACCATCTCTCTCATGGGTAGTTCAACCAGATCTATCCCTTGACAGAACTCTTTCTTTCTCATGTCATCCAAGTAAGGCGAACTACCATAACCCATATTGCATCTCGACCTTCCTTGATCCAGTGGAGACTTACAACATCCATTGTGATGAACTCCCTTTCTCTTTCGGGGACTTTATATCCTTTATATCAATTCACTGGGTTATTGGTGTTCGTCCTTTACCTCCTGGCTTGCATGGCCATAAACCACATGCAACTTCATCTTAAGCATCCAAAGTGCTATTGCCATTTACCACGGTGTATGGTGATCTTCAATCATGATTTCCTATGTCATGATTCTTCAAGATCGACTCCTCTGAAACCCTAAACCACTCTAGTCGGAGTTTCATCACCTTCTTTTCCAAAGAAGTGCATCTGAGGTTCTACCACCATCCTTTCATTGCATCAAGGACTAGACTGGCTAACCAAACAACCCTTAACTTTTCAATGAATCTTGTTACATCTGAGTGTTATCCAAACACCTCTCCTTTTCAAACTTAGGGTTAGCCAAACAACCTCTTCTAGCTTCTAGTCAAACAAGTCAGATGTATCTCAACCAGAGCATCCATTACCACTTCACATCCTTAGGTATTAGGTAACGTTGAAGACATACACTTCCATGTATTTCACTTATCATCTCACCTCATTCTCTATGTCTATCTTCAATTAAGTACACTCTCTGATTTCATCATCATGGTGATCAAACTCAACTTGGTATAACTTGTAATATCTGCATAGCTCATGATAAAAACTTCCTCATAAGGTGACTACCTCATTCCTCTTAGTGTTTGTAAACCATCCATGTATCATTCACTTTACCAGGGTAGGTTATCTTCTCTATCCCCATTTCTCATGGCAACGTTCCAACCTACATCATCTCTTATCCTTGGCGTGTGGCATGTGTAATGTCCTATCTCTCACTCTCATAATAAGAGGAAATAAGCATCTGGCTGCAGTCCAAATACAGAGTTCTTCCTGTTCCAAGACTAGAGATGGTACATCCCACCTTGCCAATACACCTTTACATCTAAGTTGCAATGTGCCACATATGTCTCTACATCACAGACATCATGATATCAAACTAGTCTTGAACCTACTAAGGTTTATATCCTTGGTCATCTCCTCTAGGTATATAGGGTCCTGACTCTTTTGGGGTCATCCCTCTTCCCTCATGCATCCAGAGAGTGCCCTACTCATCTTCCCTTTGGGTCCCATGAGTTCATGAAGGTGATCAATCTCCTAACCCATGGCCCTCAGACAATGATAGCTGTTACCTCTCGACCCTATGGTCATGTGCAACTAGGGAATTAGGAAACTCCTACTTCCATTGGTCTTATCCCTACCTGACCCTAGGATAGACTTAGGATTCTCCATTTATAGTACATGTCCAACTTAGAACCTTGCCCAAGCCTTCATCATCTCTCTTTGTATACCTGGGCTGACATCCATCCTTTCATAGGGGTCATGGTGACCTGCCTACCTTGGTCAGGCCCCTTACCGGTTACCTCCATGGTAACACATCCACATGCACTTAAACATGGATATCTACGGGTCTGCAGGTTCATTCTCATACCATGTACTTTTCACTTATCTTCTCAAGATCTTATGAGACCTCTTTAGGTTACCTTATACCAACAAAACTGATATACACCCTACCAAAGGGGTCCATCTCCCAGGATGGGAGGAAAACTAACTCTTGACAACAAGGTCACAAAAGCTCTTAGGTCTAGGGTTTACATCCACATGAGCCTACTTAACCCTAGCAAGCTATTAAGGCACAAGAAGATCACCTACTAAACCATGCTAGGTCATACATGTCCTCTTTCCTCAATGCTGGATCAAGATCATACCTTCCTTTATCATCAACCTAGCTGTGAGGCGTTCATCACGCATACTTTAAACTTAAGGGATTTCCCTTTTCCTCTATACATGAGGAGTACCAGTCTCAAAACTATGGCAACTTAATTCTCGTCATGAGCATTAGGTATACCATTTCCCCTCTTAGGCCGAGGAATCCCTAGGTTCACCTTTAGGTGTCCAGCTGCATGCTATGTCTCTTAACTACGAACCAAGCATGCAAAAGGCATGACATGCACTCCTTGTCATCCTTCAACTCGAGCAACACTTAGAGTTGGGTCCTTCTTAAGGACAACCAACAAGGTACAAGGCCTCATAAGCCGTTACTAAACCTTTCTAGGTCTAAGGAACTCTTCTTCCTACCTCAGAAGGTAAACACCTATACCGTAGGCACATAGGTACCAGAATCTTCATCTTCTCTCTCTAGGGTTTGGTCCCTCTAAAGTCAACCAAGATATCATCAACTTTCAGGGATCGATCATGAGGCAACCACTATCATCCATAACCCTTTATGCTCCATTATGATTCCTTATCCAGGGTTTCATCCTACTATCATCACTATGATGTGCCCTAGCTGCCAGCTATACCCTACTTGCACAAGCCCATAGGGTTTCTAAGGTCCTTCACTAACATCATCATCTAAGGAGCCATCCTTTATCCTAACATGCACAACCCTTCCCAGGGTTTGGTTGCCAAAGGTTCTAGGTCACCTATGGATCATATGGCATCCCAACGGCATGTCCTTTCAAACACCTGGTCCAACTCATCTCTCTCTAACCTTCACTTAGGGTTAGGGTTAGCATCATCCTCAGAGGATGTACCAGGTTTGTACTTGCAATGGAGATCTCTATCTCCAAGACTAACTTATCCTCCTGATAAGAAGGTCTAGCCTCAGGTCTCTTCTGAGGACATGACAACTTATGTCATACGACCTAAGCATGTATCTATTCTTTAGTTTGTGCTTAATCTATTAAGCTTATGTCCATGACATCTTATTTACATGCCTTTCATTAATTTGATAGAGGATTCCTTAGACCTTATTAATCTTACCCATACCTTAAGAGGGTGAGGAGAAGAGGGAAAACCCTAATCCTTAAGGTCCTTAACAGAATTTGTGATGAGAAGGGATGAATAAGATGAGAAAGTCCTAAAGGTATCTTATTTCGATTCATACCCTAAGACTTTGGCCAGGCAGTCACACGGATCCGAGAGTCCTCATATTCTGACTAGTGGTGCGGAGGAAAATATTGCCAGCCCTCGGTCGTGATCCTTTTCTAGACACCTCCATCTTTTAGATAATCCTCTAATAACTCCCTTGGGTTCTATGGAGTTTGTAAAATTTAATAATTATTAATGGTTAAGTGAGGAACCTACGCTCTAATACCAAATGTTACGACCCCACCTCCTGATAACCCCCAATTAAGGGAGACCGAGAGGTCGAAGCCGCACCCATAACTTCCGGATCAAAGGCTCAGTAATTAACCAAGAATAATTATCAAATTTTAACCTACTATACTGAAAAACTATAAGAAAATAAATTGTTTGCATACCTTTTTGAAAACTTGGATCTCTAAACTTCTATCCACTTAAGGATTCTACTCTAACTAATCCTCCTTGTATTTAACTTCATGTATTTCACAATATGACGATTTACTGTTTGTCCTTTTGGCTTGTACCTAAAATGCCGACAAACAAAACATCGGTCAGTCGAAGCTGGTATGTGGGGGAAACAATAATTATGTAAAAATGTTAACAATGTAATCATTCAATTAATCATTTAACAACCAAGATTACTTTTTAGATATAACTCCACGATCCAAGAGTACCCTATCCTCTATGTTGTCCCCATTAAACCCCTCATGATCCACCTATAAGTGAACCAATTTCTAGGGTTGAGTCACATGGCACTACTCGTAAGTAGCCCACTCCTTAACTCATGGCAGGCTAATGAGTCTCATGACACTACACGTACGTAGTCCAGTTTCTAACTCTCGGTAACCTAGACCTTGCTCTAGGATTACCCCTTTTTTTCTTAGCCTTTTCAAAGCAATAGAGGTGGACCCGGATCTAGTCAGTTATATATGCACATTTATAGTGATAATCATAGTCACTCTATAGTTTCATGAAATAAATAAACATCCAACAATTATTTTCAAGCAACTGATTAAAACTTCGGGAATCGCCGTGAAACTAGAGTGATTATTCATAAGAGTAACTACATACCTGATTTGATGAGTCATGCAAATTATTCAACATATACTTCATGTATATACAATCAATCCAATCAACAGATCCAAGCAAGTAATTCAATCATCACATAATTCCTGAAAAGAATATGTACTCTATTTATTACATGCTTTATCAAGAATCTACTATATTGACTTGGATTCACTTTCTAGGGTTTCTAATCCACATTAAGGTTTCATTAATATTCATTAGGGTTTCTTAGATCAATTTCTCAAACTTTATCCCTTTTAGGTTAACAAACCCTAAAATACTCTTTTCCCATTTATATGAACCTTAATTGCTCAACTATCCATTTTAATAGTCTTTTGTACCCAAATTGACTTAGGATCATCACATCCCTATTTATTCATGGATTTGGACACTTAAACCAATTAAAAGACATATTCTCCTAAATTAGGGTTTTCAAGCTCATTAATGCATAATCATGCATGAAACCCTAAATTAATCCAATTATATAAAAACATCATCTTTTTAGATCCTACTTTCACTTTTATTAACAACAGGTTAATATCAGCTTGAATTATCCAAATAACGTCATTAAGTCCGTCTATCATCAAATCTAAGGGTTTTTCCTTAATTAAATCATTAAAGATGATAACTTTATGCCCTTTTTAAATTTCAAGCATATTTAAGCACATAAACTCTAAATTAGACTAATCACATGCAAAATTCTTCCTTTTTGAACATAATATACCTTTTTACATTTAACAGGTTAACATCAACTCTAATGATCCATTTAAACCCTATTAAATACTTTATTCATTTCAACATAGGGTTTCTTAATCTTTAATTCATTAAAGATGATAATTTACACTACATTTCGAACTATGATCAGATTCAGGCTACAAAACTATTTTAATGGGTTCCTTGCATTTTTCTGATCAAAATACATATATAATTTGTCTTGATCGGAGTTACAAATAGCAAGATATGATTTTTGCAAGAAAATTACCTTCCGGCCAATCAGAGATTGCCACGTCACCAAGTTTCCATGCATGCGGCTCGCTTTGAAAACATAACGAAATTACCAAGTTGCCCTTGCGTAAGTGAAAGTTCCTTCACACCCTGGAGGGGCAAAACAGTCCAGTGCACCCTTTGCTCTTCTTCTTCCTCGAGCAGCTGGTTTGCGACTGCCCTAGCCATCGTCATACAGCCTTGGCGCGACTCTTGCGCCAAGCTCTGGGTCCCATCTTCACCGGAAACGCAGCGCCTACCTCCGCCGCGCCCATGCGCACCCAAGGTGCCTCTGATTCGTATGGCCTCTTATCCGCGCGCAAAGGCAGCAAAGTGCGGCTGCTCTTGTAGTCGTGTTGCTACTGCTGCACACGGCCAGGGAGGAGGGACGCCTACCGAGTATCTCGCTTGAGGTTGTGGCAACAGCACGGCCCCAATGTAGCTCCTCCACGGCCCTTAAGCTCCTGGGATACGGTTATACCTCCATCATTAGGGTTTTGGACAAAAGAAGGAGGAGAAGGGGTGGTATTGTGTGGAACTTCTCTGGATCTCGACCAGGGCTCTACCCTCTTTTATAGTGTGAGTATCCATGCCCTAGTAGGCTTGCCCTCAAGCAACCACACCCTCTTCTAATTAGGAAAGTTCTTCCTTCACTACTAAGAAAGTTTCCTCTTTCTCTCTCTCCTAAACATCTCTTTGATATACCTTATTTCTTGAATATTTTGGAATACAAAAATATTCTCCCTTATTCTCTTTTGACTTGCTTTTTAATCCATTAACCACGAAATTCTATTTCCTTTAATAGAAATTACTTTCTTTTTAACAATACCTCATAATTTATTAATAATGTATCACTTTATCCTTTTATTTTGCAAATTTGATATTTTCTCTTTCTTTCCTCTTTATTGGGACTCCTTGGATCCCAAGAAACTCTATTATTTTGAAATCCTTTTTATTGGATATTCATTATCCTTCTAGATGCATCTAAATGCATTATTCTTCATTATTCCTCATTATCTTGTTTATTTCTTATTAAAATATTTCCTTTTGAGGATTTCTCTTTATTTCTCTTTTATTTTCCTCATTGGTATTCCTTTTATCATTAGGAATCCTTGGGATACGAAATTCCACTAAGAATAACTCAATTGTACCTCTTTTTACTTATTTTCCACATTTTACCATTGTTTTCAATTTCTTTCTTAATAAAGAAATATTTAATTGTTATTTTCCTTTTCTTATTGCACTCTTTATGCAACTTTGGACTCCTTGGAACCCAAGGAACCCAAGAGGCACGAAATCCCTCTTTGGATTTGCCTTCTAGAGGTTTCCACATATTTCTTTTCTTAGAAATTCAATTATTCATTTACTAATTGGATTTCCTTGTTATTTGGGCCCAATATCCAATAAAGCCCACAAACATCAAGGGTATTGTAAACAAAATCCATTTATTCGAACCACATTATATCATTATTTATTCAAATATCTTTAATATGGGAAATTACATTTCCCACCAAAAGAACCCAAAGATTGGGGTTGTAACAGCAATGCTTCGGTGTCCAATCATTTAAGAAGAGTAGACAGTAGAGCTACCAATAGTCAAAATAACCATGCATTTCATGATCACATGGAGGAAAATGGCCTATCTGATCACCATGGTGAGTTGTTAAATGCTACAACAACACCTTCTGATGGGCTAGGTAATCGGTTAATTCATTGCATATATAGTGTTGTCTTTAGTGATATATAATTTCCATTTATGTTGTATCCTTTATGAATGAATGCTCAGGTCAAAGACATCGACCACGGGTGCCTAATGGCAATGCTTAAGTGTCCAATCATTCTAGAATAGTAGATAGTGGAGCTTCCAATAGCCAAAACAGCCATCCATTTCATGACCACATGGAGCAAAATGACCTCTCTGATCACAATCAAGAGTCGTTGAATGCTACAACAACACCTTCTGATGGGCTAGGTAATCGGTTAATTCATATCATTGCATTCATAGTGCTGCATCTAAAGATATATAATTTCCATTTATGTTGTATGCTTTATGAATGAATGCTCAGGTCAAAGACATCGACCCTCGGTGCCTACTGTCAATGTTCCTATGTCCAAACAATCAAGAAGAGTAGAGAGTAGAGCTGGCAAAAGCCAAAATAGCAATGCATTTCAAGAAACCATGGAGCAAAATGACGTCTTTGATCACCATGATGATTCATTGAATGCTACGCCAACACCTACTGATGTGCTAGGTATTTGGTTTATTCATATCATTGCATTTATAGTGTTGCATCTAATGATATATAAATGAATGCTTAGGTCAAAGACATCACACACGTGGCCGAACACAATGTTTGCAAGTATGGAAAAGAAAGCCCGGTGATCAAAATCCCTATTGAGATAAATCAATTTGGACAACCAGTGGGTAAAAACCAATGTCACTTATCAAGTTTTTTGACAACCATTGCAAGAGGTCCCAATCTTTGTCCATTAAACTATGAGGATTGGAGACAATTTCCAGTAAATAAAAAAGAATCCATATGGAATTTTGTGAAGGTACAATATTAAAATTTATTTTTAAATGGTTAAATGAAGCTTCTAATTGATATCCTTATTGTCGGTAGAGTAAATTCATAATGGACATAGAATTAAAGGAGTGGAAAATGAAGAGACTGGGAAAGAAAAGGAAGGACCACAAGTGGGAGTTACGAAAACTATACTTCATAGAAGATAGTACATATGAAGAACAACTTGAACAAGTTGTTCCCCACGTGGAAACGTCTCAATGGAAATTTCTTGTGGATTACTGGAGGAGCAATAAAGGAAAGGTAATTTTTTGTATCTATTAATTGATATTTAATTTACCTCACAGATAATTACTATGGACAATACTGCAATTTTTTTTCACATAGGAAGTGTATAACAAACAAGACAAGCAGAAAATTTCAAAAGGTTAGCCACACAACAAGAACCAAGTCATTTGCTTGTCTGAAACATGATGTAAGTTAGTCAATATTGTGATCCAATTAGACAATTTGGAGACATCTTTTTAAATGATGTTAGCAATAACCTTGTTTCAATGATACAATTGGAGAAGGAAACAGGCGGGGAACTTTATCCCATTGAGTTTTTTGAGAAAACTCATCGTAAAAAAGATGGGATCATAGTTGATATTGAATCCACCAAAATTTTGGTACAAGGATTCCTATCCTATAGTATTATGTTACATTGACTACATGGAAACATTTATATGTTTGGTATAAAATTCATCTCCTATGTTCTGTTGTGTGTAGGAAAAAATTTCTGAGGTAGGTGACGAGCTGCGAAGAAACCAACCAGATGTTACTTCAGCTGAAATTTATAGGCAGGTTATGGGAGAAGAGAGACCAGGATATGTTTGTGGTTATGGACTTGGACCATCACCTTCTAATATCTGGGGCAAGAATTGTAAATCTCCAGAAGTTGATGAAGCGCAAAGGAAGCATTTCCAGGATCAGCTTGAACAACAACGGATGGAATTTGAAGCTAAAATTCAAGAACAAAATGCAAAAATAGAGCAGATACTAGCCTTGTCTAGAGCAGGAAATAGTCAATCAGCACAACATGTACGCACTGGTCAGGTATGAATACACTTTATACGAGATGTGTGGTATCAATTATTTTCCATGTTGAATTTTGATGGCCTTATGACAAAGATAAAATATTTGTGCAGATCAGAATGAGACATTCAACAATTTATAAGGGACAAGTATGTTTGTATTTGTGTAAATTGCACATCATTCTATGTTTATATAAATTTTTTATTTAAATTGTATTTTTTTATAGGAAGTGTATGTGATGAGTATCGCAGATGCAGATGATAAAGTTGCAAGCGGTCGAGTATCTGAGGTTGACCCCTTATAAATGGTGGGAGGTGCAATTTTAGGCTCATCATGTGTTGGTGTTTATGTAGAGGTTGTGGTGATGGCCAACGAACCTCTAGTCAGACCTTCTAAGCAATATCAATATATGGATGAAGTTATTGGCAATGTCATAGCATGGCCAAAATCACATTTACTACCAAAGTGAGCATATAGTATTGCTTATAATATGACATAATTGAAAACAAAACTAGTATCTAAAGTCATTTCCATTTGTTGCAGGTCATGTCCATAACGATCCAGATACTGTTGTTTCATGTCCATTGTCGTAGACAATGTTGCCAAATGACAATCCTATTTTTCTTTTATCTATGAGCAGTGTCTTACCTTCTTGTGTGTGACATTTACACAACATATTTTGTTTTGACCTGCTGAATGTGAATGTCTTTTTTTGCTTCCTAAGTCAATAGTTCTCTGTAAATTTTTCTTTCATAACTTGATCACATGTTGCATGATAGCTTATTAAGTCAATATTTCTCTGAAGAATTGTGCATTTTGTGCCTTCCACAACAAACAACATGTCACTGCGTAAAAGGCCAATTTTTGGAGATCAGAGGCCATTCTTGAGAGCTAAGGTTGTCAGCTCATCTCTTGTGAAAGGCTTCTGCTCATCTCTTGTGAATGGCCTTTAATCTCCAAGAACACAACTACTGTTAAAATGGTACATCCTTACATGTTCTTGATGTGTTGCAGCCTAGCCAAATTAGTATCTAAAAGTAGTATCTAAGGTTGTATTGCAGCCTAGCCAAAGTGGTTTTTAGCTATGAACAGTGTTTTTGGAATCTTGTGTGTGATATTTACACAACATATTTTGCTGTGGTGATTCGCCTCAAGATGGTTTGTGGTTGAGCTTCTATGATTGCCCAATATTTAGGCTATTAAGATGTCTGAAATGTAACTGAGATATTTTAGTCACATGATTCTATGCATCCTAATTTCTCTGCAGAGGTACAACAAGTCATTTTCAACATTTCCATGGTACAACAAGTCATTTTCAACATTGCCATACTCTACTTTGGTTAAGAAGTCAAGGAAGAAGCCTCAAGAAATAATGGGTGCTCTTAGTAATATCAGTTCCTCCATGTTCCCTTAATTGTTAAAACAACATCTACAATAATACCCTTTCTGCAACGTGGTTGTGATGCAGGCCCTAAAAGCCAATAACTATGATAAGGATCCTCTGCTATGATCATGTACATAGAATGACCTTAAATATCCAAGTACAGAGCTACTGTTAGGACTCAAAAAGGCAAGTTTTTGGAGATTAAAGGCCATTCTCAAGAGCAAAGGTTGTCAGCTCATCTCTTGTGAAAGGCTTCTTCTCAGCTCTTGTGATTGGCCTTTAATCTCCAAGAACAGAGCTGTTGTTAGGGCTCAAAGATGGGATTCCTCACCCTGGAACTGGTCTTACATGCAATCCAACAAAATGGTGCATGCTTACATGTTCTTGATGTATTGCAGCCTAGCCAACATTGGTTTCTAGTTTTGCTTTGGGTTGTTTTAAGGATTCCTGGATAAGGTATATTTCACTACTTCACTTTGCTTTTTTTTTAGTTGAAGGGGATAGTGAATCTATTCTGGAAACTCTTCTTACTTATCAGGGGATAGTGAATATATTCCTGGTGGCCATGTTAGTATAGATTTGAAGACCTGAAGCCTCCTGATGATCTACATAGTCAACTTGCATGTTTTGTTGTTAGTTGTTTATTACATGTGGTGGTTTCCATGACTGGTGATGGTATCAATGATGCATCTTCTCTGAAAACGGCAGACATTGGTATTGCCATGGGAATTGATGGAACTGAGGTAAGTATATTCGCAATATGTCAATTTGTATATCTATCTTCTTGTCTTTTAGTAATTATTATCGATAATGATTATTTCTTCTCTTTTTATGTGTTAGTCCAGGTTACCAAGGAGGCTTCATACATGGTTCTTGCTAATGATAACTTCAGTACAATAGTTATTACAGTTGGCGAAGGGAGATCTATCTATAACAACATGAAGGCCTTTACCAGGTTCTGCTCTTATTAATCATTATATGCTCTCTTACCTTACTAAAAATCTTTCAACTTATTATGTATAGACTATAGTTTTATGAGAACCCTAGACGAAATTGAGTTTGATAACCATCTTTTGCTTTTTACATAATTGTCAAGATTGTCAGCTTTGCACCCTTTCTATCATATGCTTAGTTGTGTGCTTAGTTGAATGTCTACAGTTTTGCTGCATGAAAAACTCTATTCAGCTAACATAATGTGAATGGTACAGTTGAAATTATCGCCATTGTTGAACTTATTAGGAAAGGTGAGAAGGTGGGTTCTTCTGAGGCTACCCTTCTTTCCAAGCTTGGCATCAGGCCCTTCTCATATGGACTGGTTGTGCTGTCAGTTTATGACAGTAGATCTGTATTCAGCCCTGAGGTCCTTCACCTTACTGAAGATCACCTTATTGATAAATTTGGCAATGGCGCTATCTTCCCTGATACTATCTTAACATCATGCTATTGTTGTAAGTGTTTTTGTCTTACATTTGCATGCAAGTGCTCAACATTTTGCTCACTTCATTGCAGGATCCTAGCAAGTTTGCAGTTGTTGCTGCCCCTATTGCTGCTTCAGGCTATGCAGCTGCACCTGCTGCTTCTGCTGCCAAGGTGGAAGAGAAGAAGGAAGAACCTGTTGAGGAATCTGATGACCATATGGCCGTAATGCTATCACTTCAGCTGAGAAGAAGGATGAACCTTCATTGCAGTGTAGTTGGTCTACTACTGTAGAAGCTCACAACTACTTGGAATGCTAGAATGGAGTTGTATGTTTTTGTAAGAAAATGAGTTTGTATTCCTTTGGGGGGTCTCCAAGTGCAAAATGAGTTGTTATCCAGTTAGTGTTCATGTCTATAATATGTACCATATATAGTCATATGTGATGTTGTTGTATTCAATACAAGGGACAAGGTAAAATGTCCTCCCCATGTAATTGTCATTTGATTATAAATAAAAAAGTTCAATACTTCTGGAATGTGTTCGGCTTCAATTGGCATTCAATTAGAAAACTTGATCATGAACTACAAATTGACTGACTAAAATCCATAAAAATTAGTAATGCAGAACTAGTATGTCATTAGTGGCTTTTTTCATAAGCCACTACATTCAATCAAAACAGTTTTATACAACAACATTATACAAAATAGTGGCATTTGTATAAAAGCCAAATGATGGATAGTGGTTTTTCTATAAATGCCAAATGATGGCTTAGTGGCCTTTATGTGGCATTTATTAGAAGCCACTAAAGACAAACTTTTAGTGGCTTTTACAACTTAAGCCACTATCTTCCTAGTGGCATTGGTGCTAGAGGCATTTTTTTAAATGTCAACAAATGCCGCTAAACCTGTTTACTGGCTTTTTTAGTGGCATTTCTGAAAGGCCACTAATGAGTATGTTTGTTGTAGTGTTGTCCGCAAGCATGAGCGGATGACACCTTAACTTGGGTTGGGAGTAGCCACTAAGGCTCTCCCAACATGTATATTATCTCTTCTTTTGAAAATACATATTCTTATCAAGATTATCTCTATACACCTATTTTTAATGCTTCACTTGTATGCTTATCTACCATCTTGCGATGTTTGATTGTTGATATCTCGAGAGAATAATATCGCTTTTATCCCATGTCATGGAGTGGTATGAATGCACGAGAGTGTTGGAATGCTAAAGCTTTAACCATATATTTGTTGCGAGGTTTTTGAGTCGTCATCTTGAGAGAGAGGCTTCTTTTAGACCTAGATCTATCCACATCTCAAGAGAGAGTGGAATAGACTTTTTAATGGTTGCTTGAAATCTTGATATGAGTGTGTGAGGGAGAGAGATAGTGTTACATGTTGGTGAGGCGCTTTAGTTGGTGAACCCCAACTTGGGTTTTCCCCCATATACTTGTTTACAGTTCATTTTCTTTTCTTGTCTGTTTTATTATTCTCGCTCTTGTGATACCGTTCCTTAGGGAACGTCTCTTTACACCCTTTTTGGCTAGAGTATAAGAGTGTTTGATTCCACGTTCTTAACACGACCAACCTTGTCCCTGTGTTCGACCCTGATCGCTACATCAAACCCCGTTTATCGTTGTAGGGTCCTGAGAGTCGGGTTATCTCTTTAAAACTCTGACTAATGTAATCCACGCCCTTTGGACATGCGATTTAGGCCGGTCAACGTTTTGGAGCCATTTCCGGGGACAAGGAAAAATAGTACTATTAAGAACTTGAGTCTGCTTACTATACTCCCGTGCCTCAAGCCTAGCAATAAGCTTGGCAGCATAGTTTTTAGTTTTGCAGGATAGTTTGTTTTACCAGTTTGGTTTCCTAACTTGACTGTATGACCTATTCAGGTACCCAGGAAGAAGCGATTTGTTTGACTTAACTCCCGTTCATCATGCCTCCTCGCGTTGAAGGTCCCCTTTCAGCAGACAAGCAGAACGCAAGGGTTGGACAACACCCACCTCTGCCAGGAACCAATGAAGATAGAAATGACTGTTATAATGATGATCATCTCTATGAAGAACCATATGCACCTGAACAAGAACAACCTAAAGATGACGATCACCACAACGAGGAGCATCGTCATCGCTGCAGGCACAGAAGAAACCATAACAACCATGAGAGAAATTGTAGGGATAGTGCCAGCAAAGATGACAAAGAGGAAGAAAAGACTTTTCGAGAGTTGGCAGCTACAAAAGCCAACAATTCAAGATGCCCTGTGATCATCCCAAGGTTCAATGCAGCGAACTTTAAATTGAAGCCAGCTATAATCTCTATGATCCAGAACAAAAGCTTTTGAGGGAATTCAAAGAATGATAACCCTTATCATCACCTCGACGCTTTTAATAATATTTGTGACACCATTAAAATGTGGGGAGTTCCACAAGAAGTCATCTATTGCAAAGGTTTCATTTTCTCCTCATAGGACAAGGCACTATCCTGGTACCTTAGTATACGGCATCAAGCTTTGAATGGATGGAATGAATTGGCAGATGCTTTCATGAACAAGTTCTACCCCACTGAGAAGACTGTTTGTAATAGGTAGAAGATCACATCTTTCACACAGAAACCAGGTGAGAATCTACATGAAGCCTGGGAAAGGTATCAGGAATACCAGAGAGATTTCCCTCACAACAATTACAAGAATGGGTGCTTGATAACAACACTCTACAATGGTCTAACTCCTGAAGAGAGAGTCTCGCTAAATGCAGCAGCAAGAAGTGACTTTCTCGATAAAAAGCTCAGTAGATCTAAAAAGATCATAGAAAACATGGCCGAGTTACAAGTTGGGACTGACTATAATACGACTGACAGAGGGTATTCTAAGAAAGCCACCAATTAAGGGTTGTCGATAGAATCAAGGGCTCTCGAAGCAATCACATCTCAAATATAAAAGATAGCAACGGATTTCAAACAGCTGAAGGAATCAGGAGGGAAAGGAAAGAAGCAAATTGATAAGGTGATGAAATGTGTCACTTGTGGTGAAGGTGGGCACGGAATAGATAAACACATATACACCCGACCCGGAGAATCAAGTGAAAGTGAGTCTGAGGAGGAGGAAGCTGAAAATGTCTCTTATGCCAACTTCAAGAGGCCTGATCACCCCGGTTTTAGTTATGGCAACAAAGATGTTGCAGAAAATTCGCATCAATTAAATAATCCACCCAAGCAACCAACAGGTTTTGAGAAGAAGAGCGGACAAGGATAGTACACCAAGACAAACACTTTCCAGACAAACAAAACCAACTATCAAGGTCAAGGGAAGTATCAAAACTGCCAAGCTGTCAATACAAGTCAAGGACAAGGACAAGCTTAAGGACAGAGTCAGACAAGGAGTACTAGTCAGCCTGACTTAGTGGGCCAACTATTCGATTTTGTCACGAGACAAGACATGATAAACAATCGACTTACACAAAGTGCACTGTCCAACTCTGGCATTCTGAACACTATGTATGTACAAATGGAAGATATGCAAACACATCAATGCCAGATAGACCAGCAGATCGCTCAGTTGGCCGAGCTTGTGAAGAACCCTTCAGGGAAGATTCCTTCTAACACAAAGTCTGCCAAGATGGTGATCCTTAGATCGGGAAAGACAATAGAGAGACCTGAGGTGAAAAGACCTGAAGAACCAGAGCCAGAGAATATTACAGAGAACCCAACCAAAGGAGAGAGCTGGCATGCTCAAGTTAGAGAATCGGAACCTGAGGAGGAAATATTCACCAAAAGAAGTTAATGCTCCCTGAGATTACCTTTTCCGTACAAACTTATAAAAGCGCTCCTCAAGAAGAGGTATGAGAATTTTATGGAGTAGGTGAAAAAGCTTCACCTCGAGGTGCCATTTCTGGATGCTTTAGAAGAAATGCCAACATATGCCAAGTTTTTCAAGGACCTAATCACAAAGAAAAGAAGAGGAGGAAGGATTAAAACAGTGCACCTTGCCCGTATGTCAACTACCTTCGTAAAAGTGGAATTACCTACCAAAAAGAAAAACCCAGGAAACTTTACTATACCCTTTTCTATAGGGGATAACATCGAAAGGAAAGGTCTCGCTGACTTGGGGGCTAGCATCAGTTTAATGCCTTTAAGCCTCACGTAATGATTAGGACTGACCGATATGGTCAGGACTAATATGAGAATCGAGTTGGAAGATCTCATCTTTAAGAGACCTGTGGGAATAGTCAAAGATGTTCTTATTCACGTGGGGAGATTCTTCATCCCATGTGATATTGTTATCATTGACACTATTGAAGACCCTAAATGCCCTATCATTTTTGGACGTCCTTTCTTGGCGACTGGGAGGGCATTGATTGATGTCGCTGAAGGCATCATAACTCTGAGGGTCGGAAACGACCACATTGATTTCAAGGTGAAAGACGCAATGAAAGGACCATCCCTGCTCGAATCTGCTTACTTCATGGATAGCTACAATCAATATTGTGAAGAAGTAGAAGAAGACACAGCAGTGGTAGACCCTCTTATGAGGGCACTAAATAAGGAAGATTCAGAAATCGACAACCCCGAGGTTGCTGAGATCCTCGAATACCTAAGTCAAGATGGAGAAGAATTGATCGGCGAAGAGGAAGTTGTCGAGACAGTAAAGTATGCTTCTGTAGAGCTGACAAAGGGAGAAGATAAAGTACCAAAACCCTAACCAGAACTGAAACAATTATCAGAAGGTCTGAAGTATGAGTTTCTTGATCCTAAAGAAAGGAATCCTATCATAGTCAATGCCATTCTGACTGAAGAGCAAATGGAAAGACTTCTTAAAGAGCTAAGGCTCCATAGGCAAGCTATAGGGTATTCGATGGATGATATTAAGGGGCTAAGTCCTGCCCTATGTATGCACTGCATAAATCTGGAAGAGTCAGCCAAACCCTTTGTTCAACCCCAGAGGAAGTTGAATCAGATGTTAAAAGAGGTTGTAAAGAAGGAAGTTATCAAGCTAAGGGACGCAGGTATTATCTACCCAATCAGTGATAGCAATTGGGTGAGCCCTATTCATGTGGTACCAAAGAAAGGAGGGATGACAGTTGTCAAGAGTGATAAAGGAGATGAAGTGGCCATCTGGACTGCCACCGGATGGAGAATGTGCATCGATTATCAAAAGATGAATCAAGCAACGAAGAAAGATCACTACCCTCTTCCCTTTATCAACTAAGTGCTAGAAAGACTTATGCATCACGAATATTTTTGCTTCTTGGACGGTTATTCCAGATTTTACCAAGTTCCCATCCTACCTAATGATCAATAGAAAACTACCTTCACCTATCTATATGGTACCTATGCCTTCCGACAAATGTCATTCGGATTATGCAATGCTCCTGCAACATTCCAACGTGCATGATCTCAATGTTCTCAGACTTTCTAGAAGACATTGTAGAGGTCTTTATGGATGATTTTTCTATCTATGGAAGAGATTTTGACAGTTGTTTGAAAAACCTATCATTAGTCCTGCAATGCTGTGAAGAGAAGAACTTAGTCCTCAACTGGGAGAAATGCCATTTTATGGTGCAAGAAGGCATAGTCCTAGGCCACAAGGTCTCAAAGAGAGGAATTGAAGTAGATGTCAGCAAGGTCGAGGCTATCTCTAGACTGCCTCCACCTAGGTCTGTGACAAGAGTGTGAAGTTTTCTTGGTCACACTGGTTACTATCGAAGATTCATAAAGGACTTTTCAAAGATTTCAAAACCCTTGTCAAATCTACTGATCAAAGATGCGGAATTTGATTTTATAGATGATTGTTTGAAAGCTTTTTATACTTTGAAGGAAGCACTCATAGAACCACCTATTCTTCAAGCCCCGGATTGGGAGCTGCCCTTTGAGTTAATGTGCGATGCTAGTGACTATGTCGTGGGGGCAGTTCTAGGGCAGAAGAAGGATAAGAAACATCACGTCATCTGCTATTCCAGCCACACTCTTGATGAGGCACAAGTAAATTACACTACCATGGAGAAATAAATGTTTGGTATTATTTTTGCCTTCGAAAAATTTAGGTCTTATCTGATTGGACGGAAAGTAAAGGTCTACACTGACCATGGAGCAATACGATACCTGATGCAGAAAAAGGACACTAAGCCTAGGTTGATAAGGTGGGCCCTATTACTCCAGGAGTTTGATCACGAGATCATTGATAAGAAAGGGGTGGAAAATGTGGTTGCCAACCATTTGTCTAGGATTATCGTCAAAGACAAGAATGAGCCACCTGTAAATGATAACTACGCAAATGAGGCTTTGCTCATGATAGAAGCCGAAGAACATAACTTGCCATGGTTCGCGGACATTTGCAATTACCTTGCTTGTGGGGAGTTACCACCAGAAAAAGAAACTCTTCTATGATATAAAGAATTACTACTGGGATGATCCCATGCTCTTCAAAAGATGCTCAGATAATCTATACAGAAGATGTGTTGCTGAAGAAGAAGTGTCTGGTATTTTGAGGGAATTTCATTCCTCACCCTATGGAGGACATCTGGGGAGTGACAAGACAGTAGCCAAGGTCCTAAAATCAGGTTTCTACTGGCCTTCGTTGTTCAAGGATGCCACAACATATGTAAAAACCTACAAGGAATGTTAGATGACATGGAATATCGGTAAAAGAAACGAAATGCCTATGGAAGAGTGGGTTGAAGTTGAAATTTTTGATGTATGGGGGATCGACTACATGGGACCTTTCCCGCCATCCTAAGGGTATAAATACATCCTCATGGTTGTCGACTATGTTTCAAAATGGGTGGAAGTTGTAGCCACCCAAACTTGTGACTCCAAGCATGTCATAAGGCTATTTGAGAAAACTATTTTCCCAAGGTTTGGTGTACCATGAACTGTTATAAGTGATGGACGGTCCCACTTTAGGGAAAGGTAGTTTAAAAAGTTGCTAAAAAGTATGGAGTCGGACACAAGGTTGCTACCCCCTACCACCCGCAAACTTCAGGGTAGGTGGAGGTGTCAAACAGACAACTGAAACAAATCCTTGAAAAGACTGTTAGCAGAACAAGAAAGGATTGGGTAATGAAACTGGATGATGCCCTTTGGTCATATAGAACAGCCTACAAAACCCCCATTGGAACTACACCCTATCGACTCTTATATGGGAAATCCTACCATCTACCTTTGGAATTCGAGAACAAAGCCCTTTGGGCCATAAAGTTCCTGAATATGGATATGGAAAAGGTTGTCCAAGGACGCTACTTACAACTGCAAGAATTAGAAGAATTAAGGTTGCACACCTATGAGAACGCAAGAATCTATAAACAAAATACCAAGGTGTGGCACGACACCCACCTGAAAAACAAGGATGTCCATGAAGGAGACAAGGTACTTCTTTTCAACTCCAATATTTGTCTCTTCCTTGGAAAGCTAAGAACCAGATGGTCAGGACCCTTCACTGTGGTAAAAATCTACCCATCTGGGGTAATGGAGATCTAGGGAGAGAAGACTGGAATCTTCAAAGTTAATGGACATAGGGTAAAAAGGTTTTATGAAGATCAGGATTTTGTGAGAAGATCATAGATTGATTTGGAGGAGCCAAGCCAGACAGAGGAGGGAAATAAGGATAAATTGCCACACCCTACTACAGTGACCAAGGAATGAAGTTGTATGAATTCTAGCTAAGAGACTTTAAAGCAAGCGCTTCTTGGGAGGCAACCCAAGTCTTTATCTTTTCTTTACCTTTGTTTTCTCTTACTTTCTCTCATTTAATTAAAGTTTTTCTCCATCTTCTGACCAAGTTTGTTTTCATTATGAATTTTATCAGTTTAAGTTTATATCTCATAGAAACTAACTCTTCTTTTATCTGGTCACGGTTGTAACTATGACTGTGGTTTTGCTTGTGCTTAAGCAAAATCGCGACTGCGGTTTTCCTTGTGTTCTTGAAGAATCGCGACTGCGATCATTCCCTTGCAACTAACAAGACCGCGACTATGGTCCCTTCCAGGAAAATTGCGACTGCGATCATACCCGCGACCATGGTAAAATCCGTGACTGTGATTCCTTCAAGCAAAACCGCGATTGTGGTCTTTTCCCTCGATTAGTTTGATCATGATCCGGACGCTTATAAATACCTTTAAGAACCCAAATGTTCGATTATTTATGCTCTCATCTCTATCGTCTAAACCCTAAGACCTCCGTGCTGATTAGAGAACCGCATCCTACCACCGCTAGTCTGCCATTTTCCATCCACGATTGTCGTCGTCGTCACAACCACACCCATCGATAAGGTAATTGCTTGCTTTCTTTATGCTTCGCGTCGACGAACTTTTCCTTGATCTTAAACTTTTCCATCATCGCTACGGCGATCCACTCTCGCAGTTTAGCCAGTGATCGCCCCATCGATGCTTTGTTTCCGAACGCATGGTTCTGTATCTTTTCGTCCCTAAAAAGAAAAAGAAAACCTAAAAACCCTAAAATGGAATAATGGACGCTCGCAAGGACAAAGAACAAACGGTCTAAAAAACTGAACCAATGGAGGAGATGAATCGCGATCGTGGTCATCTTAACCAACGCAAGATGGAAAACCCCAAGAACCATGACCGCAGTGTTCGCCCTACCCCTAAGAACTTGCTAGTTTGGGTTTTCCTGAAGAGACACCACGATCACAATTATAATCATGATCGTGATTACTATCGCAACCGTGGTAATAACCGTGACCGCAGTAATAATCGTGACTACGATCTTTCTTCAGGAAACTACGATCGTGTCTTGCTCTGAGGTGACAATAAATGCGACTGTGATTAAAAACCTTGACCACGATTCTTATTGTCTACTTAATAAAATTTTAAACCTTAGTTTTTAGTTAAGGAAGATAACCTATAATCTGATGTTAATTGTTCCTAGAACAATAGAGGCGATCTTCGGTAAACCTTACTATGACCTAAACTCCTTTAGTGTTGTAAATTTTGTAGAATGTCTTCTCCAACAACCAGCAACCCCCTTCTCAATAAGGCTACTTCCCTAAAGGAGGTAGAGATGATAGTGAAGGGCTTGACAGAATAGTTGAAAAAGAAAACCTCTATACCAGTGCCCAAATGCCTGGAGATATAGCTAAGATTGGAGCAGTATCCGAGGATATTGGCGGGGGTACCACAAGAAGAGTCCCCAGAATAAACTGAACAAATGGAGGAGACAGAGACCTCCGAGTACCGACCGGAAGAGTCGGGGAGCCCGGGGCACGGGAGGAAGCAAAAAGCTGCATCAAAGGAACCCCTGCCCAGTAAGAAGGCAAGGGAAAAAAAAGTCGTGGAAGAAACCTCTGCACTAAAAGGGGAGCCACCATTCGTGCCCTGGAACAAATTACACCAGTTTGCTTACGACTGGATGTCCGCAAACAAAGAATGCAGTCTGACATGTTACTTCAACGTGGAGGACTTCAAGAAGCTGGGGATTTACGACAGTATGGTGAAGTTCCTAGAGGGCGCTAATTTACACACCATATGCACGCCCGAAGTAAAGTCCTACAGGAGGCTAATCCTAGAATTCTTGTCTTCCCTAACGAAGATTGCCTCCGATAGCTAGGCACGAGCAGTGGGAGGAGGAGACTTCATGCTCCAGGTACAGCTACGGGGCGAAACCCACAGGGTGAAGGAGGTAGACTTGAACAGGATATTCACTGCAACGGAAGAAGAAGCCAAAGCATGTTCAGCTGCTCCAGTAGAAAGAGAAATTGTTGAATACGATAGCAACAAAATGTGGGAAGAATTAACTGGGGAGGAAAAGCACAGCCCTAAGAATTCCAAATCCTCCCAGATCAGCTCCTACTTCATCAAGATTATACAGAAGATCACGGCCTTCACTATAGATGTCAGATCAGAGACTGAGATAGTCAGCAAGGGGGACCTTTTCCTCATATGGTCAATGATCAAGAAACGACCAGTTAATATAGCAGAATCTTAATAAGAAGGTTGTCAACGGCAGTAGGTGGTGACGTAAAATGAAAATATGCTTTCTTCATGGATGATCAAATTATGATGATCGTCGATTACCTACTGGAAGAAGGAGAAGTCCAGAAATATGAAGAAATGGAGGGACATCAAAGCATAGACATCAAGTCCCTCGTCAGCATGGGAATCCTAGAGCTGAAGGGGGAGAAAGCATATTTCAAACATAAAGGATCAAGGAAACCACTCCCCCTTCCTGAAATGGCATTTTATGATGCCCATAAATTGCGGCCAACTCTCGACAACATCGAGAAGATGAGCTCTGGGGCACTGCACGCTAGCACACCAACGGATCCAACACCGACAATAGGGGAAAGCAGTGTCCCCGTGCTAAAAACAAAGAAGAACCAGGAGCCAAGGAAGAAATTTGCAGTGGAGAAGAAGAAAATAGACACCACCATCAAGCTAGCTGAAAAAAAGAAGGCTGCAGAACAACAAGTAGATGCTAGAGTTGTAGACCCCGCCTCTCCAAAAACACAAAAGGAAACAATTGCGTGGAGGGAGAGGCGGAGAAGAATAAGGTTACAGAAGAGGTGCCACAGCCCACCAGTATGCCGGAGGTAAAGTAGAAGGACAAGGCTCCCAAGCCATACCATAGGCAGGAGAGCGCGAACCTCAGCCAAAAGCCCCATGGCCAATAGATGTACCGGAGGTGGGGCCAGAACGACAAGTCTCCCAGGACGTACCGGAGGCGGAAATAGAAAAAGAAAGGGAGATGCCCCCATTGCCGCCACCTAGACAGACAGCCGTGCAGAGTTCTTCAACGGTACGCACGAAGCAGCAGCTACATCAACAACAATGACAAGCACCCTCTTTCGGGGGTGCTTTAGGTACAAGGTTTGATGCAATGTGGGAACACATGCATAAAACCAATGCTATACACAATAAAATTTCTACATCTTTGTCATCCATAACAACGTAGGTATAGGCATTGGATGAAAGGATGACAATATTCCCGGACTTCATCCAAGAGGTTTTAAGTAACCAGTGGATAATGATGGGGATTCTAAAGAAAATGCAGGAGGAAATGACGCTCCTGTGAAAAGAACGGCAGGCCATCCGCGCAGACAATGAGAAAATGTGCCGAGAATATGAAGAAACAATGGTCGCCCTTGAAGAAGAGCGCCAGGGCATACAAGATGACCACTGGAAGCTCGACCAGGAGTGTGCAGATGTCGAGGCCCGATGAGAGAAGAAAAGGATAAAGTGCCCTGCCATCCCAGCATGCTCCTTGGCCAGCCCCTCCAGCCACGACGAAAACGTGGGTGGCAGGGGGCAGGAGCCGGCGCAACGAAGAACGGGAGCACCTGTAAGAAGCTGTCTCCTGTGGTTGAACAAGAAGGAACCCAGTCATCAAAAAGGATGAGCCCTCATATTGAAAATCAAATAGCACAAATGAAGGGGTTCGACCTCAACTGCGACCCTGAGGAGGTGATAGATGAAACCGCTGATGAAGATAAGAACCAAGTGACACATCACCTCTCTCCTCTAGAACACACTCTGGCTATAGAAGAGCGGATAGAAGTTGCTCATCGGAAGGAAGTGGTCGCAGAGCTCAGCTCGGCCGGAGCAGCAGAAATAGATAGGCTGATAGCTAAGATGGGAGATGGGCTCGAAGAAACTAATGACTTCCTCCTCTTCCCACCTTATGAAGAGCACCACGACTACATCTATGATGAGAAGATGAAGGCCACTCTAAAGATGATGGCAGAAGCCAAGTTGGGACAGGCCTATGAGGAGAGTCACTCCAAAGACAATGTCGCTGCATAAACCTCCTCAGAGGAAGCTGGACCAACAGCCACGTTGCAATCTACGCATAAAGCTACTAAGCAGGTGGTAAAGGCTATGCCGATAATACAAGAAGCCTCGGCACCGATTGCACTTGAGGCAACGTCTGAGGATGAGGATGGAGGGATAGAAACCTTCTTCACAGATAAGCCTGCCAAGGAGAGTCAAGTTGAAGACAAGATCAAGATACTTGTAGTAGCTCCTCCTTTGCCATGTAAGATGAAGGACATGGACATCACAGCTGTGTCAAAGATCCTGCAGAGATGTCCATGTCCTGGCAGATGTCCTCAATGACGATCTACCTGGGTCAAACATAATGTACAACAACAAGGGTAGACGTCTATCTAGAGACAACTTTCAGAGGGTTTTCTTGAAGAAGGCATAAGTATACAAAAGAATGTTCAAGGTACTTTGTGCCGCCCTCCTAGAAGAGTTCCTATTATACAAAGACGCAACCAGTTTTCAACGGCACCACACGTATGGTCGGCCTATTATACAAAGAAGAATACATGGTGGCAGAAGTGTTGGAACTACAGCCGGCGGTCCGGAGAAAAGATACAAAAACCGTGGTGTTGCCCATCAGGAATGCAAAGCATTGGGTACTAATAGTCGTTGATCTACACGAACGTAAGACGACGGTGCTCAACTATTGCGCAGCTGAGATGGATAGCACATTTCTGATATACAAAAGGAAGTATGTTAGGTATGCCTTGAAGATTCTGATATGCCTACTACGAGCTATCAAAGAGGCGGGTACAAAATTTCAAGGGTCCTGGAAGTTGTTCTCCATCAACAAGGAGGTTCCCCAGGAAGAAGCTAGTTCGAGGGATTGTGCCTTCGTCGTTCTGTGCATGATGGAATCCATCAACAAGGGCATTCCCCTGGAAGACCTGAGCACGGAAGACCTACATGGACTGCAGGGTGTGTACGTCATGGAAGTCATCTATGATTGACAGTTCTTCAAGGATCTGGTGATGACTGTAGATACCATACCCTGCAGGCTCCATATGGACATCCCTTTCCCCGAGAAGATATCTAGGAGGGAATAGCTCAAGACAATGTGGGTCGATCTGTCTGAACTGGCCAGAGCTACATCTTGGAAAGTAGGCTGGACTGCAGAGACTGAAGAAGTTGTGAAGAAAATAGAAGAAGAACAGTAGCCTTCAGTAACAGAAGCTCCCGAAGTTCCTCATGCAGAAGCACAACCCATAGAATCAGAAGCTGAAGAAGACCTGGGGAACGATGGACCTGATGGGCTGGCAGGAGAAATTGTGCCTTCTTTCGAGAACTTCGACAGATGGAGCTGCTTCAGTCTGTCAATGGAAAAACTTACTATAATCATGAATTCTCTGGAAGAAGATGACTCGCTGGGAGATGTCATCTTTCAATGAGATGACATCTGCATTTTAAAAGACGACCTCCGCAAAACTTTGAAAATAGGAGGGTATCTTTCTGTAAGCACGATGTCGGCCTACCAGGCACTATTAGGGGACTCTATGTCAAACTCCCACATGGCATATTTCTTACTGGTAGATGACATCCTCAAAGATAATAAGACGGGAGAAATGGAGCGGCTGCAACGACGGCTTCAAGCGGCCACGCCAAAGCACATTTTCTTACTGATTCTTCATGACAACCACTGGACTTTTCTGCCCATCAACCTTCTGAAAAGGACTGTAGTTTTGTACAATAGCTCCGACACGGCCTTCTCACTCAAGAAAATGACCAACATGATGATAGCAAAGTCTCTGATAGAAGAAAAAGGCAAATACCTACGTTGAAGCTATCGTCGAGATGATACAGTAGCACTATAGAGGGTACGTAATGACAAAAGGCAAGGACTTCAAGAAAACCCAGTATTGCCATAGAAGCCCTTAGTAGGTACCCCTATCAAATGACTGTGGGTTCTTCTATCTGTCATGGATGGTATCTATCACAACTACCGGCCTCAAGGTGGAGAATATGCAGTACGAGCAATATCATGCACTTAGGGGTATCTATGCCAGCATGCTCCTAGAGTCCAAGTGGGCTTTCCCCGCCAAATAAACAACAAAGAAGGCTCATTTATACAACTTACTCAAATTTTGATACCCCGGCATGGGGTGTAGGATAAGTTTGGGGGAGGAGTCATAAACGATCCACAGAGGTACTTGTACCTCCCTTTTTCATTTCACTTCCCCTTTTATTACACCGTCAAAAATTTTGAAATTTTGAAATTTTGTTACAACTAACCTTCTAGAAGCTCACTTTCTCTCACTAAAAATTTCTAAATGTAGTATTCTAGCCCTCAGAGAGAGAAAATATGAGCAACATACGCAGGATAGCATGAGTAAAACAATAGCCATAGCAATACTGCTATATCTCATTCTTGCAATAAGACGTTGTAAATGTAACACCTTAAATATGTGGCATTAGTATGGATGTTAGCTAAGGGAGGGTGATTAGTTGAGAAGGAGAAACCTTTTACAATAAAAGGTTATGACTAGTATGATGATGATATGCAACTCCAAGTCTAAAGGGGGAGATTGAGACCTAAGGGATTGAATACATGCTACAACAGTCTTGATGCAAGGATGAGATATTTCAGTCATGCTTTTATGTTGTCTCTTGAGTTGTTCATTCTTTCTCTCTATGAGTTCTCGGACCTACACAGCCTGAGGACATGCTTGATTCTAAGTTTGGGGGAGTTGATAACACCATATTTTATGTACTTTTGTATATATTTCACACCACTTTTAGTATAACTTTAGTTAACTTTTCACATAATCTCTCTATCTTTTTTACTAAATCCTTATTTAATGATTTTAGGAATCAACACAACTTAGATCGCGATCTTATAGACCACGATTGTGGTTAATCAAAAGACCGCGACCGCGATCATCCAGAGACTATGACTGTGGTTATTCAAAAGACGGCGATCGCGATCATCCAGAGACTGCGACCACGGTTCTTCTCCTCACTCACTCCTCTCACAGTACCCGCGGTTTGCATCGCCTCAACGTCGTGACTGCGGTGATCCAAAGACTGCGACTATGGTTATTCCAGAGACTACAAACGCGGCTATCCAAATGAATCGCGACCTCGGGAATTCAAGGAATGCGGTTGAGGCAATCCAAAGAATCACGACCGTGATTATATGAGGACCGCAACCAAGTTGGATCGTGACCAGAGAAGAATAAGGCAGAGACCGTGACCACAACCTTGCCCTCACTTAATAGAAAAACCACGACCGTGGTTCTAAGTCGGTGGAATACGCCTATAAATAGCGCCCCCACCTGTCTTGTCAAAGGATCGGGCCATACATATCAATTCCTGAGGCCACAAAGTGTTGCTGCATTTCAGACTCGTCTCCGACCACCCATCCATCTGTCTTGGATCTCCAGGAGTGAAATCCAAGGAGAGAGAAGAATGTCGTCTGCCCCTTCTTTGACAGGAGGAGGTCATCCCCGCGGTAGATCCAGATCGGAAGAAGTAGTGTGTGTATCATGTTCTTCTCTCCCAGATCTATCGCTTCATCCCGTTGTACCCTTTCCCCCTCTTTGTGAACCTTATGGATCTTTCTGTATGTAGTGTCATCATGTTGTCCGCAAGCATGAGTGGCTAACACCTTAACTTGGGTTGGGAGTAGCCACTAAGGCTCTCCCAACATGTATATTGTCTCTTTCTTTTGAAAATACATATTCTTATCAAGATTATCTCCATGAACCTATTTTTAATGCTTCACTTGTATGCTTAGCTACCATCTTTTGATGTTTGATTGTTGATATCTCTAGAGAGTAATATCACTTTTATCCCATGTCATGGAGTGGTATGAATGCACGAGAGTGTTGGAATGCTAAAGCTTTAACTATATATTTGCTCGAGGTTTTTTAGTCATCATCTCAAGAGATAGGCTTCTTTTAGACTTAGATCTATCCACATCTCAAGAGAGAGTGGAATAGACTTTTTAATGTTTGCTTATAATCTTGATATGAGTGTGTGATGGAGAGAGAGATAGTGTTACATGTTGGTGAGGTGCTTTAGTTGGTGAACCCCAAATCGGATTTTCCCCCATACACTTGTTTACAATTCATTTCCTTTTCTTGTCTATTTTACTATTCTCGTTCTTGTGATATCGTTCCTTATGGAACATCTCTTTACACCCTTTTCAAATAGAGTATAAGAGTGTTTGATTTCGCATTCTTAACACAACCAACCTTGTCCCTGTGTTCGACCCTGATCACTACATCGGACCCCGTTTATCGTTGTGGGGGCCTGAGAGTCGGGTTATCTCTTTAAAAATCTGACTAATGTAATCCACGCCGTTTGGACGTGCGATTTAGGTCGGTCAACTTTTTGGCGCCGTTGTCGGGGAAGACACCTATAAATATCACCCCCACCTATCTTGTCAAAGGATCGGGCCATACAGTTCAGATCCTGAGGCCACGAAGTGTTGCTGTGTTTTAGACTCATCTCCGACCACCCATCCATCAGTCTTGGTTCTCCATGAGCGAATGCCAAGGAGAGAGAAGACGGTCATCCACCCCTTCTTTAACGGGAGGAGGTCATCCCCGTGGTAGATCCAAATCTGAAGAAATAGTGTGTAGCATCACGTTCTTCTCTCCCAGATCTATCGCTTCATCCCGTTGTACCCTTTCCCCCTCTTCGTGAACCTTATGGATCTGTCTGTATGTAGTGTCGTCATGTTGTCCGCAAGCATGAGTGGCTAACACCTTAACTTGGGTTGGGAGTGAAAAACACTAGAGGCGGGGGTGAATAGGGTTTTATGATGATTTTAAAATAATTCAACCAAGCAACCACAAAAATATTGGAGAAGTAGACACAACTTTTAGAGTGGTTCCACCCTTAGCAAACACTAAGGGAGTCAGTCCACTACCCGGTTGTTCCCAACTGGGATTTTGAAATTATTCAAATTTTATTACCTCGCAAGGATGTTACATAAAATTACAAACACCTTCACCACCCTTTGGACAGCCTTCACCCCGAAGTCGTCTCACCAACCTTGAAGCAGCCTTCCCTTGAAGTAACTTCAAGATCCCCCTTGAAGTAGCCTTCCTCCTTGAAGTAGCTTCCTGTTGAGACCTTCTAGAAGTAGTCCAAAGTCTACCGAGCTACCTTCACCACCTGAAGAGTCTCCAACAACCTCCTTTCCACAGCCTCCAACCTAGGAGAAGCAAAGGAGAACAAAATACAATAAAAGGAACAAGATTGGAAGAAAGAAACAATGTTACCAATTGAGTACAGCACTTTGATCCTATATCAAGCGTTTTATCTCCTAACCAAAGTGGATGGATGTGGATTTATAGTGGATAGGAGATATCATCCTATAGGACACTAATGTAGAGCTCAAAGAAAATAGATTGTAAGCGTAGCTCAGCTTGTTTGCTCACAAGGATTGAATCTCAAGTGTAATTGTGTATGCAAGTTGTGCTTTGAGGTGTCCTATGGCTGTCTTATTTATAGGAGTGGTTTGCTAATGAATGGGGACGTTCTAGACACCTTATAGGGTGTTCTTAGTGCTCAACTAGCCGTTAAGTGTCCAACAATTGCATTTGTAATGGCTAGTTAATTAAGCCTGAAAAGTGCAGACAGAATCATTTTCGATCAAAGTATTTGTCGACCGAGAGTTTCTCAATCAAGGAATTTGTTGACTGAGTGGGAGTCTGAGTCAATATGTTGTAACGTTCGATTCCAACTCCCAATCACTTTTCTAACTCAGTCTAATGGCTAGGAGGGTCTATTCTCGGTCGAGGAGTTTGTCGACCGAGAGTGTCTCGGTCGAAGTTTTTGTCGACCGAGAATATCCCTGATTCAATGTATTCATTTACTAAGTGTGTGTATCAACGTGCAATAGTGACGCTAACTTAGATGATCTATCTAAGTGTTGTGTGTGGATATGTAAGATCTAAATGCTTGATTTACATGATATCTAAGTACTTGTACATTATATATTTGTACAAGTTTTTACATTTGATTACAATCATGAAAATAAAACAATTTTAGCAAATTGATCTTCCAAGTCTTTGCTATCCACCACCTTATATTCTTGTCCCTAAAACACTCAAATAGCAAGTTAAAACCACAAGAAAGAAATGCTTGTCATCATCAAAACAAAGGGATTATAATAATGTCCAATTTAGCCAACACGGAGTAGCCACTAAGGCTCTCCCAACATGTATATTGTCTCTTTCTTTTGAAAATACATATTCTTATCAAGATTATCTCCATGCACATATTTTTAATGCTTCACGTGTATGCTTAGCTACCATCTTGTGATGTTTGATTGTTGATATCTCGAGAGAGTAATATCGCTATTGTCCTGTGTCATGGAGTGGTATGAATGCACAAGAGTGTTGGAATGCTAAAGCTTTAACCATATATTTGCTGCCAGGTTTTTGAGTCGTCATCTCGCGAGAGAGGCTTCTTTTAGACTTAGATCTATCCACATATTGAGAGAGAGAGTGGAATAGACTTTTTAATGGTTGCTTTTAATCTTGATATGAGTGTGCAAGGGAGAGAGAGATAGTGTTACATGTTGGTGAGGCGCTTTAGTTGGTGAACCCCAACCCGGGTTCTCCCCCATATACTTGTTTATAGTTCATTTCCTTTTCTTGTCTGTTTTACTGTTCTGGTTCTTGTGATACCATTCCTTAGGGAACATCTCTATACACCCTTTTTGGCTGGAGTATAAGAGTGTTTGATTTCATGTTCTTAACACGACCAACCTTGTCCCTGTGTTCGACCCCGATCGCTACATCAGACCCCGTTTATCATTGTGGGGGCATGAGAGTCATGTTATCTCTTTAAAAGTCTAACTATTATAATTCATGCCCTTTGGACGTGCGATTTAGGCCGGTCAATAGCCTTGAGGAATCATCTCAGATCGTTTTCCCATCAATATATGAGCCATACTCCCAACTTTTGGTCAATGATTGGAGCTTCAGGAAAAGTTGTTTGCCATGGATCAGCATAGGAAGAACCCAGGTCATGTTTTGACCTTGGCGTCCCCACAAATCTAATTGATTGATTAATATTGGAAGGGCAATATAGGGACTCCGATTTTGTTTTGTTATCCCTGGCACAAGGATATTTAAATGTATGAACATCACTTTTGCCCATGTGTTTGTGATTAATGTGTCACGCATGCCTAAAGTCTTCTTGTCATTTTGACTTTTATTACATTGGATTATTCTTTGATTTAAATTACTGTCACGCTATAGTTTTCCTGAATTATGATTGGTCCACATTGAAAAATTAATAACTTTTTCATACGACCTCAGAGAATGATGGAAAATTTATGTTAAAAAGATCTTTTGATTTTCAACCAATCTATCATGGTTTTAAATGTTGTTTTACATATTAAATCTCTTCAATGTTTTAAAGACTGGATTAGGGTTGAAAGATTATGAACTTATGTATATATTATGATTTTAATCAAATTACGTGTGATTAAAGACTTAATTAAGTTAGAGGACTTGACCTATGGAGGTTTACTCTAGTTAAGTGGGACATGCATATATGGAACAAGTAAATTTTGGTTTTTTGAATTTTTATTTTATGGTTATGCACATTATTATGTATCATGAAATGATGAATGTTTTCTAAGATAACATCATGTATAGATATCATTTTGTGACTAATTGCTTATGTTCTATTGTATAAACCCTAGCTATGACTATGATCTATGGATGATGAATCATGTTCAAATAAGGGAGAAATCCCATTAAGACATTAAGAGGTAGAAATTTCATCATGATTCAAGAGGAGAAATCTTGTTATGACACTAAGAGGGAGAAATCCCATTATGGTCAATACTAAGATTAAAGATATTGATGATTAAGGTAAAATCATGAACAAACTTAAGGAATTGGTTAAGTTTTATATGCTTCTCAATCATGGACCTTCAGGTCATTATGGGCTTTCCTATCATTATGGAATTCTTAGAAATTATGGGCTCTTATGGGGCATTAAGAGAGGCAGCATATATTCACATATCCAATTCATCATGTTTAAAAGATTTAGAGAATGATTAATATAATCCATGGTCAAGTTTATGTCAAGTATATGTTGAATTTATGTCATGTCAAATTACAGTTACTGTTACAACCTCAATTTTGCATGTGTTTTCATAATTAAAATATAATGATTTTGTGAATTTGGACTTAGTTGAAAAGGTCGTATGCTTTACTTCAAAGGATGGATGTATTTGCAATTATCCTTTTGTTAGGAATTTCGTGGTTCCTATTATTATATTAATCCAATAATGGATATAAAAGAGAAGAAAAGAAGAGAAGTTCAAGTAATGGGAAAAGATAATGGATATTAAGAAAAAGTATTTATGAGTAATACTTGGAAATATCTAGATAGTGGCATTAATGGCCACAATTGAGTAAAATTCATTTACATATGATTTATAATAAAAGAAATATGAAAAGAGGAAAAAGGAGATGAAATATAATGAGAAATCCTTGCAAAAGAATATCTTAATAAAGAAATAAGTAAGATAATGAAAAATGAAGGATGTAGATCCATCTAGAAGGATAATAAGTATCC
Organism: Alisma plantago-aquatica; assembly: GCA_963693085.1. Taxonomy (NCBI): domain Eukaryota; kingdom Viridiplantae; phylum Streptophyta; class Magnoliopsida; order Alismatales; family Alismataceae; genus Alisma; species Alisma plantago-aquatica. The sequence continues at coordinate 526,293,473 of OY856412.1, forward strand.
TTAAAAAGTAATTTCGAAATATTAGGATTTCTTGGGAACCAAGGAGCCCCAATGGAGAAAAAGAAAGAGAAAATACCAATAATACAAAATAAGAGGATAATGTGATACATAATTAATGAATTTTGTAGCATTTTTAAAAAGGAGGTATTTTCTACTAAAAGAAAATATAAATTCGGGCCAATGGATTAAAAGTCAAGCATAAAGAAAATAAGAGAAAGAATTTTCGAATTCCTAACTATCCAATAAACATGGTTTATTAAGAAGATAATTAGGAGAGAGAAGTTTGCTTCCTAATTAAGGAACTTGGGTTCCTATTGGGAAAAGGACTTATTAAATCATGGATGGTCATCTTAGGGCATGGATACCCTCCCCTATGTAAGGGGTACAATCCCTGGTTCGAGTTCAAGAGAGATCCCACACAACTCTCTCTCTCTTCTTCTTGTTCTTTCCATGCAAACCCTAGCCGTGAGAGGATAGAGACACACCGGAGCAAGGAAGGGCCATGGTGTCGTCATAGAGAAGGCCTGGTGGTTCCCCGTCAACCTAAGGAGGATCAGCTATCATTCTCTAGAACTCGACCTCGCGTGACCACCTGCAATAGGCTTGCACGGCCATCCAGATAGCACCGACCATTGTGCCTGACTCCGGCCACCTCGGCCGCAGTTGGGTGGTGCCCTAGGTGCGGCGGGATGCTACGGAGCTAGTGCGATGTTGGGTGGGGGTCGTCAGACCCTGGGAGGGGAAGATTAACCCCCCCCCCGACAGACAGACCTAGCCGGCGACAACGTAGGGCGTCGCAAGCTTGAAGACAAGTGGTCGTTGGACCATTATACCCCTTCCGGGTATGAAGAGTGGGTCTTTTAAGTGAGCGTAGAATGGTCATTGTGTTATGTTTTCCTAATCGGTTACGTTGCATGCAAGGGATGACGTGGCACTCAGTGATTGGTCCAAGTAAGTTAATATTGCAAAAATCATATCGTTTTATTGGTAGCTCAGATCAATACATCTAAAATATGAATTTTGCTCAGAAAAACATGAGGAATTCATTAAAAATGGTTTTATAGCCTAATTCCTCTTGCAATTAGAAAAGTAGTGGAAGTTATCAACTTTAATACTTTAATAATTAAGAAAACCTAATTTGAGATGATTAATGTATTCAGAAGGGCTTTATGGATGATTAAAGTTGATATTAACTTGTTAATCATAAAAAGATACATTAAGATTGAAAAGGATGAACTTTGCATGTAATTGGTTTAATTTGAAGTTCCATGTACATAAATGAGCTTTAATGGGCCTTGAAACCCTAATGTTAGTCATTGTGACTCTTAATGACTTTAATTGTTCAAATTCATGAATAAGCTGAGATACGATAGTTCTAAGCTATTTCGAGTATAAAAGTTCCTAATTGAGGATAAATACCCTTAATATGGTAATTAGAGTTTTCTAATCCATAAAGGTGGAATTAGTGATAAATAGAGTTCATAAAAGATAAGTTGCTAATTTGAAAGGAACCAAAGATGATAATTGGGCCTAATGATCTTGTCATGAATTAAAAGATTAAAAATGGTAGTTTTAATGTAAAAGAGGCATAATGAACTTAACGGATGTTTAATTGTGCCTTTTATCTGAAAATAGTGTTATATGTTGTTAAAAGGTAACCTTAATATCTTTCTTGAGGAGTAGATGAGATAATTAGGGTTTGTGAGTAATTGTATAAAATTAGGGTTTAAAATAGTAAAAATGAAGTGAAACCCTAATTGCAATGGAAACCCTAAAAGTGGACTAGAAACCCTAGGAAGCGAGCTAGGTTTAATAGATCTTGATGGCATGATCAATGATTGGAAATTATATGTATATTTCAAGATCTCTTTGTGTGCTTTCTTGCCTATTGGATTTCTTGCATTGATTGAGTTAATTCTGTCTCAAATCAGCCTGACAGGTATGTGGTTATGTTTATGGTTAATCGCTTTAGTTTCACGATGATTCCCAGATGTTTTATCGGTTGCCTAAAAATAACTGCTTGGATGACTTTTATTTCATGAACTATAAAGTGACTATGATTATCACTATAAATATATATACATGATTAGCTCAGATCCTGGTCCTCCTCTGTGGCTTTGCTAATGATGAAAAGGGTAACGTAGAGCATGGTCTAGGCTATCATGAGTTAGGGATTGGGCTACCTATGGGTAGTGTCATGCGACTCTTTAGCATATCATGAATCAAGTATTAGGCTACCTATGGGTAGTGCCATGCGACTCATCAACCCTAGGTATTGATCTACCTGTTAGATAGGATCATGTTGGGTTAATTGGGATCTACCATATGAGAGGTAGTATCCAGGTTCACTGTAGGGACAGCGTAGAGGTTAGGGTATGTATGGATTTAGTAGTTATGTTTAAAACGTAAAGTTGTTTGTTAAATCACAATTGACTGCAATATGTTGTTATAGTTAATTGCATGATTATTGTTTCTCCCACATATCGGCACATTGATTTATGTTGACCGACATTTTGCTTGTCGGCGTTTTGGGTACAAATTGAAAAGGACAAACATTAAAGTGGCATATTGTGAATTAAGAATTAAAGTGCAAGGAGGATTAGTTAGAATTGTTCTTGTATGTGGATAGAAGTTTAGAAATTCAAGTTTTTCAAAAGGTATGCAAAAAGTTTATTTTGTTACAGCTTTTCAGTATAGATGGTAGAATTTGATAATTATTATTGATTATTTGTTGAACCTTTGATCCAAAAATTGGGATAACGGCTTTGACCTCTTGGTCTCCCTTAATTGAGGGTTACCGGTAGGTGGGGTCGTTACATTTGGTATGAGAGCCTCGGTTCCTCATTTAATCCTTAATAATTATTAAATTTTACAAACTATGTAAAACTCAAGGGAGTTATTAGAAGATTTTCTGAAAGGCAGAGGTGTCTAGAAAAGGATCACGCCTGGGGGCTGGCAAGATTTTCCTCTACACCACTAGTCAGAATACAAGGACTCCCGGATCCATGTGACTGCCTGGCCAATGTCTTAGGATCTGACTCGAAATAAGATACCTTTAGGACTCTCTCATCTGGTTCATCCCTTCTCAACTCTAATGTTGTTTAGGATTTTAAGGATTAGGTTTTCTCTCTCTTCCTCACCCTCTCAAGGTATGGGTAAAGTTGATAAGGTTTAAGGAATCCTCCACCCAATTAATGAAAAGCATGTAAAATAAGATGTCATGGACATAAGCTTAATAGTTTAAGCATGAACTAAATATTAGTTGCATGCTTAGGTCGTATGACATATGTTGTCATGCCCTCAGGAGAGACCTGAGGCTAGACCTCCTTGTCAGGAGGATGAGTGGAGGAAGTTAGTCTTGGAGGTAGAGACCTCCATTATAAGTAGAGACCTGGTACATCCTCTGAGGATGATGCTAACCCTAACCCTAAGGGTGGTTAGAAAGAGAGATGACACTATGAGTTAGATGTCATGATAGACCAGGTGTGTGGGTGGACATGTTTTTGGATGCCCATGATGATATCAGCCATGAGAGGTTGGGTGACCTAGTACCCTTGGCAACCCAACCCTGGAAAGGGTTGTGCATGTTAGAGTGAAGGATAGATCCTTCAATGATGATGTTAGTGAGGAACCTATGGAAACCCTATGGGCTTATATGAGCAGGGCATATTATGTACCCAGAGTACATCAATAGTGTAGGTAGTAGGTTGAAACTCTGTCCAGGAGAGTATGATGTATAGCTTATGAGATACGCATAAAGAGTTATGGATAATCTTGAGCAAACATAAGTTTGAACATAGGATTCACCCATGTAGGGGTATGCTTGTGATCTTGATCCACTTTCATGAAGAGAGGACCTCTAGTAGTGTGGCTATTTGATAGCTCTAGAGAGAGAGAGCAAGACCCAAGCAAGAAGGTTGGAAGCTTAGACTCTAAGATATGAGGAACAGTGGGAGTTGAGGATGATGTGACCTAAGTGGATGATAGTGGTTGTCTCATGCTTGATCCCTAGAGGCTGATGGTATCTTAATTGTCTTTAGAAGAACCAAACCCTAGAGAGAGGATGAGGCTTCTGGTACCTATGTGCCTATGTTATAGGTGTTTACCTTCTGAGTTAAGCAGAAGAGTTCCTTAAGACCATGAAGAGGTTTAGTAGCAAGTTGTGAGGCCTTTTACCTAGTTGGATGTCCTTGAGGAGGACTCACCTCTGAGGTGTTGCTTGAGTAGAAAGATAATAGGAAGTGCATGCCATACCATGTACATGCTTGGCTTGTGGTTAAAAGGTTGAGAATGCAGTTGGACATCCAAAAAGTGAGCCTAGGGTTCCTAGGCCTAAGAGGGGAAGTGGTGTATCTGATGCTCATGATGAGATTTGAGTTTCTATAGATTCGAGCATGGCACTCCTCATGTTTAGAGGAAAGGGAACCCCTTAAGTTTAAGGTATGTTTGACAAACCCCTCACAGCTAAGTTGGTGACATGGGAAGGTTTGTTCTTGGTCCAATGTTGAGGATGAGAACAAGTGTGACCTGGAATGGTTTAGTAGGTGGTATGTTTGTGCCTTAGTAGCTTGCTAGGGTTAAGCATGCTCATGAGGATGTAAACCCTAGACATAAGGATGTTTGTGACCTTTGTTATCAAGATGTAGTTTCCTCCCATCCTGGGAGAGGGACCCTTTGGTAGGGTGTATACCAGTTTTGTTGGTTTTGAGGTAACCTAAAGAGGTCTCATAGGATCTTGAGAAGCTAAGTGAAAAGTGCATAGTATGAGAATGAACCTGTAAGACCCATAGATAACCATCTCTAAGTGCATGTGGATGTGTTACCATGGAGGTAACCGGTATTGGGCCTGACCAAGGTAGGCAAGTCACCATGACCCCTATGAAAGGACGTAAGTCAGACCAAGAATGCCATGAGAGATGATGGAGACTTGGGTAAGATCTCAAGTTGGATATGTACTATATTATAATCCTAAGTCTATCCTTGGGTCAGGTAAAGATAAGCCTGATGGAAGTAGGAGTTGCCTAATTCCCTAGTTGCACATGATCATAGGGTCGGGAGGTAACAGCTATCATTGTCTGAGGACCATGGGTTAGGAAACTGATCACCTTCATGAACTCATGGGACCCAAAGGGCATATGAGGAGGGCACTCTCTGGATTTATAAGGGAAGAGGGATAACCACAAAAGTGTTGGGACCCTATAGACCTAGAGGAGATGACCAAGGATTGTGTGTGGACCCAAGTAGGTTCGAGATCAGTTTTCCATGGAAGTAACTTTGACATCGAGATGATCGTGCTGTAGAGACATATGTTGCACGTTTCAACTTAGATTTGAAGGTGTACTGGCAAGGTGGGATGTACCATCTCTACTCTTGGAATGGGAAGAACTTTGTATATGGACTGCAGCCAAATGCTTATTTCCTCTTGTTATGGGAGTGAGAGATAGGATAGTATGCATGTCATACACCAAGGATAAAAGATGATGTGAGTTGGAACGTTGCTATGAAGATAGAGATAATAATGTACCCTTGTGGAGTGTACAATATGTGGATGGTTTACAAACACTAAGAGAAATAAGTTAGTCATCTTGTGAGGATGTTTTATCATGAGCTATGTGGAATTTGCAAGTTATACAAGGTTGAGTTTGATAGCCAAGGGGATGAGCTCAGAGTTTTCTTGATGAAGATAGACTTAGAGTATGAGATGATATGATAAGTGAAATACATGGAGGTGTATGTCTTCAGCATTACCTTACATAGGAGGATGTGAGGTGGTAATGGATGCTCTGGTTGAGGTGCAGCTGCCTAGTTTAGTTGGAGGCTAGAAGAGGTTGTTAGTTCAACCCTAAGTTTGTGAGATATGTTTGGCTAATACTAACAAAGTTTGTTGAACAAGTTAGTAGTTGTTTGGTTAGCCAGCCTAGGCCTTTATGCAATAAAAGGATGGTTGTAGAACCTCAGATGCACTTCTCTGGAAAAGAAGGTGATGAAACCCCGACTAGAGCGGTTTAGGGTTTCTCAGGAATCAATCTTGAGGAATCATGACATACAGGAGATCATGATTTTAAGATCACCATACACCCAGGTACTGCTAAGATAATAAGTGCTAGCAGTACTTTGATGCCTAAGATGAAAAGTGTACAAAGATGCATGTGGCTTATCGCCATGCATGTCAGGAGGTGAAGGATGAACACCAGTAACCCACTGAGTTGGTATAGAGGATGAAGAGTCCCCGAGGGGGATTGGGAGTTGATCACTATGGATGTTGTGGTAAGTCTCCCCTAGACCAAGGAAGGTCAAGATGCAATATGGGTTATGGTAGATCGCCTTACCTAGATGACATGAGAAAGGAAGAATACTGTCAAGAGATGGATCCTTTTGAACTACATATGAGAGAGATGGCTCAACTGCACCATGATGCGAGTTCAATGGTTCTTGAGTATGACTTAAAGATTCACTTCCATAAGGTGGAAGTAGATACATGAAGAACTCGATGCTTGTACAGCTTATCACCCCTAACTAATGGTTAGTATGGTCCAGACAAGAGGGTCTGATGAGAGCATGTGTGATCATTCAGGGTGATACATGGGGGGTAGTTCTTTCCCTATGAGAGATGTAAAGATAGCCACCATAGCCAGTATTGGGACGTAAAGAAGCTCTGTAAGAGAGGTTGTGTCAGTCACCACTTCATTAAGATGAGGTTTGGTAAAAGGATCCCGCGAAGATTAGAAAAGACCACAGTGTGTGTAGATTAAGTCACTTTGATCATGCAATGGCTAGAAAAGAGAGCCCAAGGATGACATGAGTCGTGAGCTGATGCAAAGTAGACTAACATGTAGTTCACTGTGGGAGGATATGTGATATGAAAATTTGACCCCTCTGAGCTATAGCTGAGAAAGCTGAGTCCCTGATACTGGGTCCATTTGAGATGGATTGGTGGAGTTATTTATGTTTGGCCTTACCCCTTAGGGTAATGTGATGTGTAATGAGTTCCATGTGTCAGATTTAGAGCACTATGTGATGTACCCGGGCCATGTGTTGAGCAATGAACCTAGTGAGCCCCAAGGGAGGCTGAAATGACCTGAGTCACCTATGAGGTTTATAGAGGCCAAGGTGAAAGAACTCAGAGAAAAGAATAAGTGATGATAAAGGTTCTTTGGAAACGCCATGGATAGGGTAAAGTCACATAGGGGTCAATGATGGACATGGAAAAGTCTTATCCCGAATTGTTTGTTTGCTTGGTTGATTTTGAGGAAAAAATTCTTATAAGAGGGGAAGGATGTTACAACCTCAATTTTGCATGTGTTTTCATAATTGAAATATAATGATTTTGTGAATTTGGACTTAATTGAAATATAATGATTTTGTGAATTTGGACTTAATTGAAAAGGTTGTATGCTTTGCTTCAAAGGATGTATTTATTTGCCATTATCCTTTTGTTAGGAATTTCGTGGTTCATATTATTATATTAATCCAATAATGGATATAAAAGAGAAGAAAAGAAGAAAAGTTCAAGTAATGGGAAAAGATAATGGATATTAAAAAAAAGTATTTATGAGAAATACTTGGAAATATCTAGATAGTGGCATTAATGGCCACAATTGATTAAAATTCATTTTCATATGATTTCTAATAAAAGAAATATGAAAAGAGGAAAAAGGAGATGAAAGATAATGAGAAATCCTTTCAAAAGAATATCTTAATAAAGAAATAAATAAGATAATGAAAAATGAAGGATGTAGATGCATCTAAAAGGATAATAAGTATCCTTAAAAAGGAATTTCGAAATATTAGGATTTCTTGGGAACCAAGGTGCCCCAATGGAGAAAAAGAAAGAGGAAATACCAATAATACAAAATAAGAGGATAATGTGATACATAATTAATGAATTTGTAGCATTGTTAAAAAGGAGGTATTTTCTACTAAAAGAAAATATAAATTCGTGCCAATGGATTAAAAGTCAAGAATAAAGAGAATAAGAGAGAGAATTTTTTAATTCGTAACTATCCAATGATGGTTTATTAAGAAGATAATTAGGAGAGAGAAGTTTGATTCCAAATGAAGGAACTTGGGTTCCTATTGGGAAAAGGACTTATTAACTCATGGATGGTCATCTTAGGGCATGGATACCCTCCCCTATATAAGGGGTAGAACCCCTGGTTCGAGTTTAACAGAGATCCCATGCAACTCTCTCTCTTCTTCTTGTTCTTTCCATACAAACCCTAGACCTGAGAGGATAGAGACACACCAGAGCAAGGAAGGGCCATGGTGTCATCATGGAGAAGGCATGGTGGTTCCCCTTCGACCTGAGGAGGATCGGCTATCGTTCTCTAGCACTCGACCTCGCGTGACCACCTGCAACAGGCCTACACGGCCAGCCGGATAGCACCGGCCATCGTGCCCGACATCGGCCACCTCGGTCATAGCTGGGTGGAGCCCTAGGTGCGGTGGGATGCTACGGAGCTAGTGTGATGGTGGGCGGGGGTCGTCACACCCTAGGAGGGGAAGATTAACCCCCCCCCCCCCCCCCCGCGGACGGACCTAGCCGGCGACAGTGTAGGGCGTCGCAAGCTTGAAGACGAGTGGTCGTTGGACCGTTATACCCCTTATGAGTATGAAGAGAGGGTCTTTTAAGTGAGGGCAGAATGGTCATTGCGTTATGTTTTCCTAATCGGCTACGTTGCATGCAAGGGATGACGTGGCGCTCAGTGATTGTTCCAAGTAAGTTAATATTGCAAAAATCATATCTTATTATTGGTAGCTCGGATCGATACATGTAAAATATGAATTTTGCTCAGAAAAATGTGAGGAATCTATTAAAAATGGTTTTATAGCCTAATTCCTCTTAAAATTCGAAAAGTAATGGAAGTTATCAACTTTAATGATTAAGAAAACCTAATTTGAGATGATTAATGTATTAAGAAGGGTTTTATGGATTTTAAAGTTTATATTAACTTGTTAATCATAAAAAGATACATTAAGATTGAAAAGGATGAACTTTGCACGTAATTGGTTTAATTTAAAGTTCCATATACATAAATGAGCTTTAATGGGCCTTGAAACCCTAATGTTAGTCATTGTGACACTTAATGACTTTAATTGTTCAAATTCATGAATAAGCTGAGATACGATAGTTCTAAGATATTTCAAGTATAAAAGTTCCTAATTGAGGATAAATACCCTTAATATGGTAATTAGGGTTTTCTAATGGATAAAGGTGGAATTAGTGATAAATAGAGTTCATAAAAGATAAGTTGCTAATTTGAAGGGAACCAAAGATGATAATTGGGCCTAATGATCTTGGCATGAATTAAAAGGATCAAAATGGTAATTTTAATGTAAAAGAGGCATAATGGACTTAATTGATGTTTAATTGTGCCTTTTATCCAAAATTAGTGTTATGTGTTGTTAAAAGGTAACCTTAATATCTTTCTTGAGGAGTAGACGAGATAATTAGGGTGTGTGAGTAATTGTATAAAATTAGGGTTTAAAATAGTAAAAATGAAGTGAAACCCTAATTGCAATGGAAACCCTAAAAGTGGACTAGAAACCCTAGGAAGCAAGCTAGGTTTAGTAGATCTTAATGGCATGATCAATGATAGGAAATTATATGCATATTTTAGGATCTTTTTGTGTGCTTGTTTGCCTATTGGATTTCTTACATTGATTGGATTAATTCTGTCTCAAATCAGCCTGACAGGTATGTGGTTACATTTATGGTTAATCGCTTTAGTTTCACGGCGATTCCCAGATGTTTTATCGGTTTCTTGAAAATAACTACTTGGATGACTTTTATTTCATGCAACTATAAAGTGACTATGATTATCACTATAAATATGTATACATGACTAGCTCAGATCTTGGTCCTCCTCTGTGGCTTTACTAATGATGAAAAGGGTAACCTAGAGCATGGTCTAGGCTATCATGAGTTAGGGATTGGGTTACCTATGGGTAGTCCCATGCGACTCTTTAGCATATCATGAGTTAGGGATTGGTCTACCTATGGGTAGTGCTATGTGACTCTTTAGCATATCATGAGTTAGGGATTGGTCTACCTATGGGTAGTGCCATGCGACTCATCAACCCTAGGTAATTATCTACCTGTTAGGTAGGATCATGCGGGGTTAATTGGGATCTACCATATGAGAGGTAGTATCCAGTCCACTGTAGGGACAGCGCAGAGGTTAGGGTATGTATGGATTGAGTAGTTATGTTTAAAATGTAAAGTTGTTTGTTAAATCATAATTGACTGTAATATGTTGGTACAGTTAATTGCATGATTATTGCTTCCCCCACATACTAACATATTCATTTATGCTGACCGACGTTTTACTTGTCGGTGTTTTAGGTACAAATTGAAAAGGACAAACAGTAAAGTGGCATATTGTGAATTAAGAATTAAAGTGCAAGGAGGATTAGTTAGAATAGTTCTTGTATGTGGATAGAAGTTTAGACATCCAAGTTTTTCAAAAGGTATGCAAAAATTTTATTTTGTTACAACTTTTTAGTATAGATGGTAGAATTTGATAATTATTACTGATTATTTGTCAAACCTTTGATCCGGAAATTGGGATAATGGCTCTAACCTCTTGGTCTCCCTTAATTGGGGGTTATCGGGTGGCGGGGTCATTACAGTTATTTTCTGTCTTATAAAGTGCCGAATATCGCTTACTAACATGATGTTTGTTTTGCAAGGTTAGGGACATGATGTCTGCAGGACTTGGAGCAAGAGAAGGATAAAAAGTATAACCACGCACTAGGAGATTTTCAAGCTTAGCATGGTGGGGTTCCATTTACCAAGATGATCTAGAGGTTTAGATATCATTTACATCATGCTTTGTCATGTTATTCAAGTTTAGCTCAGTAGAATAGATGAATTGGATGTAGTTTTTTCCAAGAACTATGTATGAATCTGATTTCATTCAATGCAAAATGTTTCATTTACTTTAATTACTAAGATCAATATATTATGACACCCCCTTTAAGTAAGAATGTTTTCGCTTAGTGATATTTATATGTAGTGAAAGTGGGGTCTTACATTATGTATCAAATCAATTCTAATGGCCACTGTGCAAATATGATTCTCACAATCACCCTAAGAGGAAAATATGAGACTAGGTAGAGAAATGGACTCCCAAGAAAAGATACCATGTCCTACAATGAATGTAGTCTACATTCATAGAAGTGATAAGATATGATATGGATAGTGGTTTAGGTAGTTAGATCTCAAATATCAACCTAACTCTATCTAATTAGATACCCTCTCCATTCTCAATGGTTATGACTAGCCATTTGAGATTTGAAGAGGAATGTCATAAGCATGAGACCTTTTAATGCATTTCTTCTTTCTTACTAGTCCATGTAGTATGGGACGCGTGCATTAGTAGGTTAGTGAGAGGTAGCATGACAAGATCCCACATCTCTGGGTATGTGCCTGATCACCACATATCTAGAAATGTAAGAGGCACCTAGAGACCTAAGGTTAGATAGTTATCTACACCTAACGATAGAGAGTCAGCACAACATCAAAATTAGATGCCCTGAGTGTAGTAATAAGTTGGTTTGATAAACCCTAAGTATAAGTTGAGAAGAAGACTAAAGTTATGGTTAATCCATGTTCACATAATGTTTTTATAAAATTTGATGACATATGTTGCATATCCCTTTTCATGCAAAGTTTTGAACAAAAATGAACCTTGATATGTTAACTATCATTAAATCAATAGGTAATTGAAACCCAAAGGTGGGTAGTAGACTAGAAAACTTTTGAGGACAAAATTTATTTTATGGTGGGTAGAATTGTCAGTCCCCAATTTTTCACAATTAATTTAAGCCTTATAATGTGGTCTTCTTAAATAAAGGAAATTGAGGGACTTAATGTAAAAATACCATGAAATTATACTTCTTGTAAAAAAATAAAGTGGGGGGAATAAAAGAAAAATTAAATAGCACTTTTCTTATACATATGTCATCATATGTTGCAATTTCTTAAAATGTTTAATAAATGCTTGCCCTTTTCTTTTTCTCTCACCCATCCTTGAAAATATTTAAAATAAATAAAAGAGGAAGATGAAAGGAGTAGAATTGGAAATTATGAGATTGATTAACTTGGACAAGAAGTTTCCCTTTTCTTACATAGCTTTTAAACAAAAAGGAAAGCATAATTATTCTCTTTTCCTCCCTCCTCTTTGTAATACTCAAAAGACATAAAGAAAAATGTGATGCACTTAATGGTTTAATTTTGAATGCATGGAAAAGGATATTCGTTCAATCACATTATGTTGATATTGCTTTCTTTTCCTTTTTTAATACATGTAACATTATCTTCTAACTCGTCTCATTCTGCAATAAAATTATTTAAAAGGCATAAAAGGACATATAAATTATATAGTGAGAGAATACTCATTGATCATCTCATTTTATAGTCAAATGAATAATTAAGGAAAATCTTTTCTCATTATATCACCTTTTAATGCATGAAAATCAAGTAAATAACAAATATGGAAATTGTGAATAAAAGATATGAAAAACTCAAATATCATTAGCTAGGAAGGATGTCAACTATGTAATTAACCTATGGTCCAAATTTGGGTTCCTTTTGACCATCTTTGACCCTCCAAACTAATTAGGAAAGATCTAGATAAAGTTAAATGTATTTAATCAAAAATGTAATCAATGTGTGTAAATTTAAGATAAAGTTCTAAATTATTTTGCTGGCATGCGCCCCTTTTCTACTTCCTTTTTTCGCACACACATTTGACCGTCCTTCCATGATCTGATGGCTTGAAAATCATCTCCTTCCTTTGTATTTTTTGCAAGTCAGGGACTGACTTATAATGTTTCCCTTCTCGACTCCTTTCTCCCTCTCCTCGCATTTGTTTTGCAAGATTTCTTCGCCAATGTATTCACCTTGCCTTCCCGATTCCAATGATGTATAACTCACCCTCTCTCTCTTCCTATACATGAAATGCCCAATTTAGGACTCGACCCTTCTCTCCATCAGGGACATCCACCACCAACATAGTACCACCCTTGACTATAAAATGATTCATAGAGCAACGCTTGACCCCACTGTTGGCTCCTCCATCATTGATTTCACCCCTTTTGCCTTGATTCACCACCGCCAATCTGATTTTCTTCTCTGGAAACTATAGCCTTCTCTCAGTTGCATTCACTCCCTTATTTGCAATTGATTCTTCTTTGAGAATCCTCAGAGACCCTGAGATGTTATCAATTGCCTTGGTATCCTATGTTGGCCCCAATCGTCGTATCCTATAGCCTCATTTGGGTCCTTGATCGGCATTCACTGTCGTGTCTTTCGAGCGACCCCACGATCATGAAAGCCTTGTTGAGGACTCTGCTTGACCTTTTTTAATGATTTTTTACCCTTAATGAGTGTCTAATCATGGGTGGTGGATTATTTCACTACATTAGCCTCCCATATTTTTGTTTCTCTGGCAGACTGTTCTAGATCTATGGTTGTTCTTTCACAACCAGGTTTGCTGAGTTGGACTTGTTGGTTCCTCACGGATGCACTCTTCTCTCCTTCCCTCGCTATATCATCTTTCTTTAAAGTTTCAATCTTCCTCTAATTTCCATCCATGAAAAGACTCATTCTTGAGTTATTTGCCATCATAGGGTCCACCGTGGGGATCTTTTTGGTCGAATAGCTTCGAGGGATCATCTTAGATCATTTTCTCATCAAGATATGAGCCATACTTCTGACTTCTTGTCAATGATCAAAGCTTCAGGGCAAAGTTGTTCTCCATGGATCAACACATGAAGAACTCAAGTCGTGTATTGACCTTGGCATCCCTACAAATTGAGTCGATTGACTAATATTGTAAGGACAATATAGGGACTCAGATTTTGTTGTGTTGTCCCTTCCATGACGATATTCAAATTTTGAGTGTCAGTTTTATCCCTACATTTGTGATTAGTGTGTCATGTGCATCTAAAGTCTTCTTGTCATTTTGCTTTTTATTTGCATTGGATTATTCTTTGATTTAAATGCCTTTCACGCTATAGTTTTCTTGAATTGTGATTGGTCCAAATTGTAAAATTCATAACTTTTGTATATGACCTCAAAAAATGATGGGAAAATATGTGTTAGAAAGATATTTTGATTTTCTATCAATCTAGAATATTTTAAAACGTTGTTTTAAAATCAATAACTTCAATATTTCAAAGACTAAGGTTAGGGTTGAAGGATTATGAACTTATGTAAGAATTATGATTTTAATCGAATTATAGGTGATTAAAGACTCTATTAAGTCAGAGGACTTGACCTAAGTAGGTTTCCTCTAGGTAAGAGGGCCATGCATATTTGGCACAACTAAATTTTGGTTTATTGACCATTTATTTTATGGTTATACACATTATTAGGTTTCATGATATTATCAATGCTTTCTAAGATAACATCAACTACAGATATCATTTTGGGATTGGTTGGTTATGTTCTATTGTATAAACCCTAGCTATGACTATGATCTATGGATAATGAAAACCCATTAAGAAATTAAGAGGGAGGAATCCCATTATGATTCAAGGGGAGAAATCCCATTATAGCACTAAGAAGGAGAATTCCCATTATGGTCAAGACTAAGATTTAAGATATTGATGATTAAGTTAAGATCATGAACAAAATTATGGAATTGGTTGAGTTTTTATATGCTCCTCAATTATGAACCTTCGAGTCATTGTGGGATTTCCTAGAATTATGGGCTTCCTCAAAATTATGCGCTTCTATGGGGTATTAACATAGGCAGCATATGTTCACTTATACAATTCATCATGCTTAAAATATTTAAAGAATGATTAAGATAATATGTGGTCAAGTTTTTGTCAAGTGTATGTTGAATTTATGTCATGTCAAGTTTACTTCATGTCAAATTATATTTGCTTTCTATCTTATAAAGTGTTAAATACCACTTACTGACGTGATGTTTGTTCTTCATGGCTAGGGATGTGATGTCCATAGAACTTGGAGCAAGAGAAGGATAAAAGGCCAACCAAGAACTAGGAGATTTTAAAGCTAAGCCTGGTGGGGTGCCATTCACCATGCCGATTTAGAGATTTAGATATCATTTACGTTATTCTTAGTCATGTTATTCAAATTTAGATCGGTATAATAGATGAACCAGTTATAGTTTTCTTTTGCCACGAACTATGTATGAATCTGATTTCATTCAATGAAAAATGTTTCATTTACTTTAATTCTTAAGATTAGCATATTGGGACACCCCCCCTTAAGTAAGTATGCCTCTGCTCAATGATATTTATATGTAGTGAAAGTGGGGTGTTACGGGATCACTAGAAAAGATCTGGTCAACTACTCCAGAGAAAGTAGGAGGAAGTCTAGCGAAGAAATAAACCAACTAAAGTTCTTTGTGTTATCACTGAAATTCTTAGATTTTATAGGAAAGGGGGTGATATATTTTGCATTCATCCCAAAGTTTTGAACATGGTTGTAGTAGTTTTTGACAAATCCATCTGTTAAATACTTCCCTTTCTCCAAATTCTTGAAGATCTCAAAGATCTTCTTTGGATTGTGCTGATGAGAATACACATGGGATAGTTGGTCCCACATAGCTTTGGCACTTGGAGGGCGAATGAGACACTAGATGATCTTTGGTTCGACACTATTCACCATCCATATATAGCACTAGAGTCATCTTTAGACCATTACACGTAGGCTTTCTTAGCCTTTTCTTCAGCTGTAGAAGTAGGAGAGATTGAAGCATCATCAAAAAGTGGGAATAGCACCCTTGGGCTTTAACATATAGTTCAAAAGACGATTACTAAAGGTGGTAGTTTGATCCATCAAGTTTCATGATCATCACACACAAAAATGAAGGAGGATCTATAGTCACTGTGGAATCCAGAATGATGACATGTACAGATAACTAGAGGAAGCAGCAGCTGAGATAGCAAATTGAGATCAACATATTTAAGAAACCTTCACAGGGGTAGTAGAAAATAGCAGTAGAGTATTAGATCTAAAAAAACCCACATAGGGGTGGAGGAAGAAGCATCCAGATCCTAATGGATCCAAGCAACTCGCATAGGGGTAGTACATAGCAGTAGAAGATCGGGATCAACAGATCTGAGAAAATCACATAGGGGTAGTTGAGAGAAGGAAAGACCTACGCCACCACAATCTAAGATTTACTCCACCACGTGGTGTAGGTAGAAAGAAATTTGGTACTTCTAGATTTTCAACTTGCTATTTTAGGATTAGATGGAAGAGGGATTGATGGATGGATGAAGGATGGAGGTCAATGGGGTGGAGGTCTAACGGGTAGAGGTTGATGATGGTGAGGTCAGTGAGGGGTGGAGGTAGAGAGATTGAAGGCTGATGGGTAAGAATGAGGGTAAAGGTCGAAGAGGGATGAAGGTTGATGGAATGAAGGTCGACGAGATGGTGGAGTTCGGTGGGGTGTAATGAGGGTGAAGGTCGATGGGTGGAGGTGGGAGATCGATGGGTGGAGATCGATGGATTTGGAAGTTGATGGATGAAGGGAGCTTGATGGGTTGATGGAAGGTGAAGAGGTTATGCAAGGTTGATGGGCTAGTGGAGGTCAATGGGTGGTGGAGGTCGATGGGAAGGTGGTGGAGGAGGAGGTCGATGGGAAGGTGGTGGTGTTGGAGGTCGATGGGAAGGTGGTGGTGTTGGAGGTAGAGGGTGACTAGGTGGTGAGGGTGGTAGAGATGTTGGAGATAGTAGAGGTCGATGGTAGGAGGTTGATGGGATGTCTTAGGTGGGGATTAATACATTTAATACCATATAAAATAAGAAAGCCTTTGTTTTATATATATTTAAACAACTACAATGAACTCTCCTGTATAGGACAAGAAAGTAAGGGAGAAATGGAACTAGGCAATATGGAATAAAAGAAAAGCTAAAGACAAGACAATTCCAAAGCACATAAAAAACACACAACACACCATAACGCATAATAAAACACACAACGCAAAATAAAAAAAAGAATATATACTAATAATTATCATAAGAGGACTAAAACCTCAATTCAGTGGCAGGATAACTAATACCTTAGTGCTCAAAATAAATATTGTGTTACGACTTCTTGTTATGACTAGCCAATCACACATGCAAATAGGGAAAGCAATATAAAGTATAATCATGTTCAAATAAAGTATGAGATCATCAAACTAGTATCAATGGGTCATAGGACCCATAAATAAGTATTCAACAATCTCTACAATTAGATGCATCATAAAATCATAAGTCCACCACAAGAAGGTTAGGGTATCTAATACGTCAATGAGGGTTTCCATATGGAATGAAATGAACATGATATGAATATGAATTCAATAATAATATCCAAAAAAATAATATGATCACAAGATCAGAATCAACATAGAATCTTTCACATGAAATAAATTCTCAAAAGAGAGAGAAATTGTGTATGCTAATTTGTCCATAGGACCAAGAGAGAGATAAAGTGGAATATTGCTCAATATATTAAATATGGATGCAACATACCTCACATCAAGTCTACATATGTCCAATGTCAAAACCCCAGTTCTATCTCATTTCACAATCGACCTAAAGGCATATATGAAATTAGGGTTAGGTTTACATTAATTACATAAACCCTAAAAATTGCCTTTTTATTTTTTAATTAGGTTATCAAAGCCACACCATATTCCAGATTATATTTTTCTGAGTTCATTGCATGTTTTACTTTATTTTGTGATTTATGGATTATTAGTTATGAATTTAGAAACTATGACCAACTACAAAATCCATAAAAATCATATATTTATCAAGTTGGAATTGGACAATGCAACTGGTACCATTTGATAAAAAAATTCTAAATTCAAAACATATTTTCTTTTAATTATTTGGTCTATAATAATTTATTATGAATTTAGGAATTTCTAACCAATCAAAAAATTCCAAAAAGCCTTGTACAATACATTATCCATTGGAAAATCTAGCTTAGATGGCCCTATACAAGTTAGACAATTGGACCGGGCCTATACGCACAACTTCAACTTGATGAAAGCACTAGTAGAAGTGGAAAAAAAACTATCCTCAAATAAGGTGACAAAAATAAATGATCAAAAGGACGTATTTGTAAAACATTCGATTATCATCTTCTTCCATGGTTCATACATGTGAGAAAAACTGAGCTAAACATCTGAGAATTCAAACTATGATTTGCTACAAAGATGGTGTAGGGGTCAACGCCATCATCTTCATCGTGGGCTTCCTATCTCATGGACCTATAACCCAACTCTTGAGTTGGGCAGACGCATCTGAATGTCACCCCGCCATGGTCGACAGGTTAAAGTAGATAGAAAGACAAAGGGTAAAGGAAATCCAGAGAAAGCCAACAAGAGAGGTTAACCAAACCTCATGGAAAAATCATATGGGGGGGGGGGGGACATGAGCAAAAGTCGATAAGAATTCCATATTGCACAATAGTTTGAAGGATAGTAGATGGATGACTAGAAAAGGGGGGACATGGTATACCTCACAATTGGTGATCCTGAATGCTAACTTGCATTTCCTGAAGGCTTCCCTAGCTTAGATAGGCCATGAGGGATAGTTCTGGGTCATTTCCCATCACCTTAGAGGCTGGGATCTTTTCCTTTGGACGCTGGTGACGGGATTCCAAAGAAGAGATTTGGAAGGATTACCTCCAGGGTGAGAAGGATTAAAGGAGCACTGAGAATTAGTTCCTGAAGGCATTGCGGAGGTAAAGGAGCAGTTAAATCGGGTCTGAAGGACTAAATGCATGAGCAGGCAGAAGAAGGGAGAGAAACAATGGTCAGACAAGGGAGAAGGAAATTAGAACGGGGAGTGGTGATGAAGCTGTGAAATCTTGAGTTTTATAGGGCTTTTGGGTGCAAAAAGAGGCAAGGATCACAAGGGAAAAGGAAATAGTGAAAAAGGAGGAAGGTGGGCAAGGAGATCAGAGATAAAAATATTGCTCTAGTAATACAGAAGTGAGAAAGGTATAGGCTTATGACAAGTCAATAAATCAAGAAATCAAATTGATTAATTGTTATAACTTTATATACTTGCAATGAAAACCTATTTTCCTTCCCAAACTCACTCCAATTAATATGAAAATCGATATTAAATCCAAATTTTACATTGGTTTCTAATTTTGGAATCATTAATTATGTTATTTCATATATTAGAGTTTAACTTATAAATTCTTTCCTTAATGAATTTAAGACATCTAGGATTAGTAACTTAATGTGAAACTTGGTACCTAAACTAGTTGGGACTTAAAGATCGTGATTTTGTCATTATATTTTGTTTTTGAAATTTCCATTTCTGAGTTATGGAACCATTAGAATTTTTGGCTCATTACCATTATATTTATCAAAGTATTATATCTTTATTATCAACATTCACTTAATATAGTCCTATTATCTTCAATTATTTTCCAAAAGAGTTTTAATATATTATCATACACTAATTTTCATATTTTACTTATCTATCATATTAAGTCCATTAATTCAATATTTATTTATATAATGGTACATTATTCATATTTGTGAACATGGAAAAATCAATTGTTATTCCAGAGAACATCATACCTCTTATTAAACATATTTTAGTCATTATTTGCATTTTAATTAGAAAAAGAAATATATATGGATTTACTTACATGATAGCACATAATTGAGTTATTATGTTAATATGAGTTGATTATAAAACTTATTTGTTTTCAATCCCAAATCTATTATGGGTTCTCGTTGTTTTCAATCCTAAATATGTATAGGTTTATCATTTTTTGGTCAAATATAAAGAACCAAATATCTAATATTCTAATCATCGGAACATGATAAGATCCTATAGTAAAGGTGCTAGGTTTCAGTTCATTACAACACTCCATCCCTTAAAGAGTATTTCATTCTTGAAATCCATCCATATGTATACTACAAACCAACTTCCCTCCACCCCTTAAAATGTTTAACCTAATAAGTCAAGCTAAGCAACATCAAGGTACTAGGGTTACTTATGTATCTTTTAATTGTGAATATTTTAGGGGCTTGTGTTGTTCATAGATCATGCATCCAACTAAGAGATCATACCCACCTAGGGTTGAGTTTCAGGTCCTTGTGTTACTAACCCAACAACCACATCAGCATCCAAAAAGTCATAGGGTGCAAAAGGGTAGGTCAATGTAACCTTTATCACAAGACACGTCTTCCTAGTCATCACTCCAAACACCAAAACTAGGGTTTAATATATCTATTCCAACTAATTCTAGATTTTAAATTCCAATACTTCATTCATCTACTTATTGTGAGTTAGTTCTAGAAAGCTTCAATAAAATCAGAGAAATTTTTTGTACATATAGTAGTGTAATGCACAATAGGTTTTTCTTCAAGAAAGCATCCGACATAAAACAAATATAACCTCAATCAATGCAAAAAACCAAGACACTATATTTCCATTCTAGGTCTCCTTGTCTTCTACTTTCTCATTCTCATGCCAAAAACCACTCTAAGAGTAAATCATAATATCCAAAGAGATATGTCACTACCAACCTAGGGTAAGAGAACCTAAATCCTAATCACATACAGGTTCACTAATTATGACTCATATGTGTATCTTGTTCGATTTTAAATCTACATTTCATCCTCTAATGAATAGCATAGGTCAATTATAGGGTAAAAACTCACCTAGAGGGTAACTATGTAATGTAATGGTTCTAATTTGGGAGTCAAAATTGAAATCGTCAGAATATGACTACCATGACTCTAATGCCATATTGTAACGAGTGGTACTCGAGAGGGGATCCACTCTCTACTAAGTTTGAGGAATAAACCCATCTATCCAAACATACCAATAAGTATGCTCGAATAGGTGTAAATTTTTCATTTCTCAAATGATGGTATACAAAAAGACCAACGTATAGCAATAGAATAATATTTCATGACTATATTCAATTTATCAAAGTTACATAAAGGGGCTTACATCAAAGCAACATTAGGATCTAAGTACAGGGATATCTAAACTATCTCAAGTCTATCTCCCATTCCAAGTCATCTCCATAAGCCAGGACCATGTATGCATGGCATGTCCTCCATGTCCTACACCTGGGGTTGGAAGCATACCCTAGTAGAGAAGATAAAAATGGAAATTATTATCATAAAAGTTGGTATGAGCATATTTAATAGGGATTGGGCAACATTAGGAAAAAGGCCATCGAATATAACAAGGCTTCTCATAGAATAGGAAAGGTACTATCCAAGTGGACATAAAAAGAATATTATGAAACATAAAAATAAGAGACTTCTTACCTTTTCAACAATGTCACATCAATAACATCTCCAAACATAAACAATTGCATGGTGAGTAGTAAGCAAACTAGCATATACTAAATTGGGTAGGAACCCAAATATTCCATACCAAAGGCAGGAGGACTAAAACCTTATTGCCAAATAAAATATAGAGTTTTGTAGGAGGACTAAAACCTCAATGCATTAGCAGGAGGACTAAAACCTCAGTGCATGTAAGGAGGACTAAAACATCAATGTCCAAAATATAATATATCACAGGAGGACTAAAAGCTCAGTGTAATGGCAGGAAGACTAATACCTCAGCGCCAAAAATAAATATGGTGTCACTACTTCTAGTTATGACTAGCCAATCACACATGCAAATAGGAAAGGAAAGATAAATTATCGTCATGTTCAAATAAAGATTGAGATCATCCAACTAATATCAATGGGGTCAGATGACCCATAAACCAGTATTCAACAATCTCTACAATCAGATGCATCATAAAATCATGATGTCCACCACAAGAAGGTTAGGGTATCAAATTCTTCAATGAGGGTTTCCACATGGAATCAAATGAATGGGATATAAATATGAGTCTAATAAGAATATCCAACAAAGTAATATGATCACAAGATCAGAATTAGCATAGAATCTTTCACTTGAAATAAATTCTCAGAAGAGAGAGAAATTATGTAGGATACTTTGTCCATAGGACCAAGAGAGAGATAAAAGTTGGATGACTGTTCAATATGATAAATATGGATGCAACATATCTCACATGAAGTACACATATGTTAAAAGTCAAAACCCTGGTTCCATCTCATTTCACAAGCAAACTATTAAATGCATATATGAAATTACGGTAATGTTTACGTTAATTATATAAACCCTAAAGATCGCCTTTTATTATTATTGAATTAGCTTATTAAAACCACACCACTTTGTAGATTATATTTTTTGAGTTCATTTTATATTTTACTTTATTTTTATGACTTATGATTATTAATTATGAACTTTAGAAATTCTTCCCAATTAGAAAATTCAATCATATACATATATATATAATTGGAATTGGGTGATGCACCTAGTACCATTGGATAGATTATATTTTTTTGAATTCAAAATATATTTTCTTTTACTTTTTCTATCTATAAGTAATTTAGTATGAATTTAGGAATTTCTAACCAATTAGAAAATTCCAAAAAGACAGGTATAATACATTATCCATTTGAAAATCCAGCTTAGATGGCCGTATCTAAGTTAGACAACTAGACCAGGCCTACAAGTACAACTTCAAAGTGATGAAAGCAGTAGTAGTAGAGAAATAACAAAATTGTTGTCAAATAAGGTGAAAAAATAATGATCAAATGGGTAATTAATAAAACAGTTGACTATCATCTTCTTCCATGGTTCACACATGTGAGAAACATTTAGCTAAACATCCGAGAATTCAAACAGCCATTTGGTGCAAAATTGGTGTCCATGTCAATGACATTGTATTCATTAGGGGGCTTTAGGTCTCAGGGACCCATAACCCAACTCTTTAATTGGGCAGACGCATCTGAGTTTCACCCCTCCATGGCCAACGGGTTCTAGAAGATAGGAAAATTGAGAGCCAAGGAAATATGGACCAAGACAATAAGAGAGGTTGACCCCAAACATCATGCGAAATTGTATGGGGGAAAACATGACCAAAACTTGATCAATATGCCAGATTGCACAATAATTTGAAGGATATTAGTTGAATGACCAGAACAGGGGAGGGAGAATTTGGTACACCTCACAGTTAGTGATGTTGAATGTTTCCCTACATTACATGAAGGTCGTCCTAGCTTAAATAGGACTTGAGGGATGGTTATGGGTGGTTTCCCATCGCCTTTGAGGCTCGAATCTTTGTCTCTGGCTACTGGTGATGGGTTCTAAAGAAGCAATTTGGGAGGATTGCCTCTAAGGAAAAAAGGATCAAAGGAGCACTGAGATTCAGTTCTTGAAGGCATTGCATAGCTAGAGGAGGGGTTAAATTGAAGTCTGAAGGACCAGAGGTGTGAGCAAGAAGGAGAAGGGAGAGAAATAGTGTATAGACAGGTGAGAAGAGAAGTTAGAACGGGAAGTGGTGATGAAGTCATGAGACCCTAAGTTTATAGGGAATATGGATGCAAAAAGAGGCAAGGATCGTGAGGGAAAAGGAAACAGAGAGAGGAATGTAGGTGGGGCGATCAGAGCTGACAATGATGCTCTAGTGGTACATAAGCGAGAAACATGTTGGCTTGTGTCTCCTAACCAAGGAAGGAGATGGAATATGAGTCATCCAAAGGCAGATCAATGTTGAGGATTAAATCCGACAAAAAATAAAAGAACAAATATGTGCATGACAAGTCAATAAATCGAGAAATCAAATTTATTAATTGTTATAACTTTCCATATTTACAATTTAAACCTCTTTTCCTTCTCAAACTCAATCAAGGCAACAAACAATCTCCAATTAATATGAAAATCAATACCTAGACTAATTATGACCCATTTAATCCAAATTTAACTTGTTTTCTACTTTTGGAGTCATTAATTATGTTATTTAATATATTATAGTTTATCTTATATTTTCTTTTCTTAATAATATTAAGGCATCTAGGATTAGTAAATTAATGTGAAACATGGCACCCAAACTAGTTAGGACTCAAAGATTAAGATTTTTTTATTATATTTCACTTTTGATATTTCCTTATGAGTTATGGCACCATTAGAATTTTTGGCTCACTACCGTTATATATATCTAAATATTATATCTTTCTTATCAACATTCACTTAATTGAGTTCTATTATCTTCAATTCATTTCCAAAAAAGTTTCCCTATATTATTAGCACGAATTTCCATATTTTACTTACTTATCGTATTAAGTCCATTTATTCAATATTTATTTAGATAATGGTACAATATTCATATTTATGGACACGGAAACACCAATTGTTACTCAAAATAACATAATACCTCTTATTTTATTCATTATTTGCATTTTAGTTAGAAAAAGAAACATATATGTATTTACTTACATGTTAGCACATAATTGAGTTATTATGGTAATATATGCTTATTATACAACTTGTTTGTTTTCAATCCTAAATATGTGTGTTATCATTGTTTTCAATCCTAGATATGTATAGATTTATCCTTTTTTGGTCCAATATAAAGAGTCAAACATTCTAATCTCCTAATCATGGGAATAGGATAGGATCCTAGAGTCAAGATGCTAAGTTTTAGTTTGTTACATTGGTGGAGAATATTTATCTACCTCCTTAAAGTCACATCTAGTTGCCCCTTCCCCAAGTCTTTATCAAGTCAATAATATTTAGACCAAGATCATCTTCCACTCTAGGCATCTTCTTGGCTTCCATAACCCTCTTTGGATCTTGACTCTCAAGTCTCATATCACATCTCCAAATTACTTAAGTATATATAAGGAATTATTACACACTTTATAACCTTTATTGAGATTAGAATGATTAATGTGTTGAAGTATGTCTTGTGGGAGTTCAATAAGTTATGAAATGGATTTTCAATTAAAGATCATGATGAGATAAGATGTATTACCAAATTTGGCAAGATAATGATATTCTTACATTTAGTGAGCATTATGGAAGTTTAAACCTAAAGAATTTATAAGAGGGTTTTAGTTGAGATTTGTGAGAATCTAAGATATGGTAATAATCTACATAAAATTCTAAGCCTATGGTCAAAATTGAACCTAATTTACATAACCCTAGAAAGCCCACTTGAGAAAAGAAGAACTAATATGGTTTTATATGAGAAATGATTTGATACACCTAAGTTTAGTTTGATTTAAATGCCATACATGTTGTCATGAATATGAATGTACTTTGGGTCATTTGATGAGATTTAGTGAGGGGACACTTGATCATATCCATTCAAAGGTTGTCTTCAATCTCTAGACTTTGTGTAGTCTAGGTCCCTCCCAAATTCTTGTGTTTGTCTCATTTTCTAGTACAAATCGAAGAGGGATTTTGATCCCAATAAACCCATGACCTTATTCCAAACATATTTATACCTAGATCTAAACCCCATCCCTTCCTCTATAAGAAATCCCCAACCCTTGTTCCTTTCTATTTGTTGATGCATAGAGAAGACTCAAGTTTTGTCCTTCTCAAGGTCTAGGGACTACCCTGGAAGGATTATGGCTCATCTAGGTTTTGGTTATCAGCATTCATTTGGTCCAAAATCCCTACAAGTGCGGCCACAAATTCCCTCCTTTCTTCTAAAACCAATAGTTTAATCCTCCCAGTTCTGGTTGTCATTGTAGAATTCAATTGGCAGGTAAGCTTCCAGGATCCTTCTTCCTTTCCATGGTGACTTTGTGTAGTCCACTTTGGCCAAGTGTTGAACCCTTGAACTCTGACATTAGTTCCCAAGACAAAAAAATATGTTTGCCCTTGTGTTGACCTTTCTGACCGGATTTCTTCTTGTACACCTTTGACAGGATGTTGGCAAAGCCATTTCCATGTTTTATTTCAAGTTTGGTTGGTTTGTTTCTGTCTTTGACATTTGATCCTTCGTGCTTTGTTCTCCAGTAAAGCAACCTAGTTCATTGGATCTTGAGAACATCTTTTCTCGTGCAAGTTAGTTGTTATCTCAGAACCTACTTGACGGGTTTGTTTGCTTTGATATGGTGATGTGCTTAGGTTGGTGGGAACATTTACTCCTAAAGGGAGGGCCTCACGCCATAAAAGGTAGTGTGGGACCTAGAGTCAGGATCGAGGCGGGTGGTGGAAGGGATTGGATGTCACTATAACAAAATTTCATGTAACACGATGATGTTGGTGTAACTTAGGTCAATATGATGATATATAGTACTGAAGTATGATTCTCATGAAGCAATTTTTACTTGATACACCCCCACTCATGCTCAAAGTCTGAGATTCAATCAAAGGGTCTTTCCATATGTTTACTTTTCATTTTATCTTATCCCATATTAACATAAATCAATTTATTTAAACCTTGATTGGCCAATACTTAGAATTTAATATCTTTATTGGTATGTTCTATGGGTCAAGTTATAAATGAATTTAGATTGATTTTTTGAGATCTAACTAATGGAGTAGATCATAAGTCGTGTTTTGGACTCTATTTTCTCATATTTCAAATTTGACCTAATTATGATTTATAAGAGAGAACTAGGGTTCAGATTATAGGAAAAACTAAAAATTTGAGACTGGGATTTTAGGAGTGCTTCTCCTACTAAAATTAGGTAAGTGGTTCATGCCTTGGATATCATTATATTGCATCATCATGTTTTTTTGCATTATTATGTTTAAAGTTTAAAATTATACATGTTATCAAGTGATACTTGAATGATTTAAGAGTGTATATGTTATATGCATATCTACTAAAATTTATCGTATATATGTTTTTATGTTAAGGTTAGATCAGTTAGGAATGATACCTCTCATGTTTAAGATCAGTAATGCAATTATGGGTGAAAATTCTAAGTAAGTAAGGCAACATAAGATCAGAATAAGAATTAATAACTAGGCCATGCCTCACGAACATGTTAGTCATTAATGCAATTGTGGGTGAAAATCCTAAGTAATATAACATAAGATCAGAATAAGAATTAATAACTAGGCCCTATCTCATGAACATGTTATGGAAGGTTGGTGCCTCATGAGCCCCCTCCAATTTACGGGTTAAATTACAAGCCTATACACCTTTTGTGTGTTCAGTGATGTTTATGTTTATGGGTTCAAGCCCAAGCATGCATGCCTTGTGTGTGTTCAGTGAGATCTAATCACATAAATATCATTGAGTAGGTTCTTCCCTAAGAAGAATACTTAATCAAGTTAAGAATGCATCCTAAAGCTATCAATAGTGTTTGTACATGCTCATATCAGTTTTAAGCTCTATGTTAAGTTATACTCATATTATTATTGAAACCCAACCAATTATAAGTTGGTTGAATGCATGGATATGTGTGGATGTGCATAGGGTGTCTTCATCATGGGATATCTCTCACGAGGTGTATGTACTTACAAGTTTAATACTTGATGGGGTGCCATCTATATGATCCAAGGAGGTTTAATTGGTTTTCTACTTTTTCATGTATCAAGTTTCCTTGTTGTTAGTTTCTAGAGAAGAATGTATATGAGAATCAATGTATATATATCATATATAAATTATTTTTGTTATTGCAATGAATGATATATGTTGCTTGTGACATTCTCAGAGTGTGCTTTTGATGGTCCATGATTCTGTGTTGTTATATATGGATCAGACTTAGGGGATACTATAGAAAGTGGTATTTGAGCAATAATATAGATGGCCACCGTGAAAGATTCTTACGTTCTTATAGACTTCACTTCTTATTTGAGTCCTAAGAGGAATGAAAGACGGACCAAGTAAAATTGATAAGATTCTAACTAAGATAGAGATGTGTCTTATCTCAAACCCAGATTTAATAAATTATGGGAGTTTGTAGATATAGAATATCCTAGATCATAGATATGATATACCCTAGACTAAAGGTCTACCTTTCTAAGATAATAACTAAGCATAGATCAAGAAGGATGAAATATCTAATAAATTAGATTTGATAATAATGGAGTAATGAGTGACTTAATGAGATTCACCTAAATTTGTCTAGGTAAAAATTCCTACCATTGATATAAGGCTAGCATTAATGTAAAACTATCAGTTTATGATTTCCCAGATAATGATTTTAGATTCACATTTTATGATAATTTTAGCATTTTTCTTGATCGAATGGGTTATAATCAAAAAAAAAATATGTTCTTCGAATTATTATAATATAAAGTGTTTGAGTTTTCTCGAAGCTTTTAATTCTTGAACTTTTTGAAAGAAGGCATGAAAGAAACGCTTGACTGAGATTTCGTGTGCCAGAATTAAAGTTTTTACATAGCTAATGTGAGATCCAAAGAGAGATAAGTAGCTTTAGGTTTAAGATTATATGTGTAATGGGTTTTGAGTATTCACTCCATATCTCATAGCATGTCCTCTTCCTTTCTTAAAAATTTGTGGTATCGGATGTAGATTTATTGGGAACCTTAGAGGATATGTTATGAGACACGTGATATCTATTATATTCATCTCCTTCCTCATGGTGTTTTTGGTATGGTATGCTTATACTAGGAGATGCAGAGATGAGTACAGCATGATCAATAATTTCTAGATACGTATATTTGTGAGTATGTGTCAAGGGATGACATAAAGAGCTAATGATAGGAGCCCATACAGGTGGTCACTTGAACCTTATGGTACTAGAATTAAGTAGAAGTCCTCAGACCATGTTTGACAATAGATTCCTTTGCATAAAGAATAAAATGCTAGGCTTTGAGTAATATCTTGCTAGGAAATACCCCAAAGTTGCAATAGTAAGACTCTATAGTACGCATGTTCATGTAGTAATGCATGCTCTAGGTTATCTAGAAATGGTTTAGGAATGTTGAGAATCAATTAATTCATAAAAAAGGTCAAATATATTTGTTTAAAATATATGGAATATGTGTTAATTACAATCATCAATGATATCTTCTCCTAAGAGTTTCTTCCTTAATGAGATGTTAAGATTTGACATTTGTAAGTATATTGAGGACTTACTATTAATACTTAAGAATCCTAACCTCAAAAGCAAGGATTCTATGTTTTCTTAGGAAGGAATACCCTAAAATTTTTGTAAGGATTATGAAACTCCTATGGTAGTGGTAATGTTAAGTTTAGAGATAATATTTCTTGCTTATGTAGTATATGTGTATTTGTACCATGCAATATGTCAAGAAAATTAACCGCTAAAGTTAATATAAATGTGTTTCATTAAATGTATATGATACTATATGTATTTAAAGTTTCATTTCAGATAGGTGCAGTGTAATGACCCCACCTTCTGGTAACCCCCAATTAAGGGCGACCAGGAGGTCAGAGCCGTTATCCCAATTTCTGGATCAAATGTTCAATAAATAATCAATAATAATTATCAAATTCTACCAGACTATACTGAAAAGTTGTGATAAAATAAAAGTTTGCATACCTTTTGAAAACTTGGATTACTCAACTTCTATCCATGTATGAATTCTATTCTCACTAATCCTCCTTGCACTTTAATTCATGTATTCACAATATGCCAATTTACTGTTTGTCCTTTTTGGGTTTGTTCCTAAAATGCCGACAAACAAAACGTCGGTCAGCATAAGGCCGGTATGTGGGGGAAATGATAATCGTGCAATTAAACATAACAACATATTGCAGTCAATTATAGTTTAACAAACAACTTTATGTTTTAAATATAACTACGCGATCCATGCATACCATATCCTCTGTGTTGTCCCTACAATGGACCTGGATGCTACCTTCCTTATGGTAGATCCCCATTAAACTCCTCATGATCCTACCTAACAGGTGAATCAATTTCTAGGGTTGAGTCACATGGCACTACCTGTGGTAGCCCACTCCTTAACTCATGGTGTGCTAAAGAGTCTCATGGCACTACACGTGAGTAGCCCAATTTCTAACTCTTGATAACCTGATGGTCCCACTTAACAAGCAGGCCCTTTACCAGGTTACCCTTTTCATCATTAGCAAAGCCACATAGGAGGACCAAGATCTGATCCAGTCATGTATATACATTTATGGTGATAAACATAGTCACTTTATAGTTGCATGAAATAAAAGTCATCCAGGCAGTTATTTTCAGGCAACCAATAAAACATTCGAGAATCGTCGTGAAACTAAAGCAATTAACCATAAGCGTAACCACATACATGTCAGGCTGATTTGAGACAGAATAATCCAATCAATCAAGAAATCCAAATAGGCAAGAAAGCACACAATGAGATCCTAAAATATGCATACAATTTCCTATTATTGATCATGTCATCAAGATCTATTAAACCTAGATCGCTTCATAGGGTTAAAGGCATAATTAACCATCAATTAAGTCCATTATGCTCTTTACATTAAAACTACCAATTTTATCCTTTTAATACATGACAAGATCATTGGGCCTATTTATCATCTTTGGTTCCTTCCAGATTAACAATTCATAATTCATTATGACCTAATTCACATATGAACTCCATTTATCATTAATTCCACCTTTAACCATTAGAAAATCCTAATTTCCATATTAAGGGTATTTATTCATAATTAGGAACTTTTATACTCAAAATAGCTTAGAACTATCATATCTCAACTTTAATCATGAAATTGAACAATTAAAGCCATTAAGAGCCACATTTACTAACATTAGGGTTTCAAGGCCCATTCAAGCATATTTATGCACATGAAACTCTAAATTAAACCAATTATGTGCAAAGTTCATCATTTTTGTTCTCAATGTACCTTTTTATAATTAACAAGTTAATACCAACCTTAATCATCCATTAAAACCTATTAAATACATTAATCATCTCAAAATAGGGTTTCTTAATTATTAAAGCATTAAAATTGATAACTTCCACTACTTTTCGAATTTCAAGAGGAAATAGTTTCTAAAACTGTTTTTAATGAATTCCCCTAGTTTTTCTGAGAAACTTTCATATTTTATGTGTATTCATCTGAGCTACCAATATTTAGATATGATTTTTGTAAGAAATTACTTACCAAAACCAATCAGAGAGCGCCATGTGTCCCTTTCCATGCAACGTAACCTGGCTGCTTGGAAACATAATCAAAAGACTGATATGTCCCTACTTAAGTCATCGACGCTTCATCCCGTAGAGGGGAATTTCTATCCAACGGCCACCCTTCTTCTTCCTAGCGCGCGCCCTAGCACCGCCGCTACTGTAAGGAGCTGGTGCGGTCCTGTCACCCCTCCTCAGGCCTCGACAGCTACCCAGGATGATGCCACCACCTCCGATGAGCTCCTGTGCCCAAGGGGTGCCATCCCTTCACGGACAAGATGGCATTTCCAAGTTTGTCGAGCTCCGGATGTGCGGTCGGTCCTACTGACCTACTATAGTCATCGCACAGGGGTCAGAGATAGATGAACTCCTTTCTGGTTGGTGTGGGAGCATCATGCTCCATTTTCTCGTTCCTGACATCCTCCTCACTTCAAGGATCACTCCACTCCTCTAACCTAGGGTTTTGAGCAAAGAAGAAGATGGGGAAGAGAGAGGGAGATGTGGGATCTTTCTTGAACTTGAACCAAGGCTCTACCCTTAATATAGGGGTGGGTAACGAAGCCCTAGGTTGGCTGTTCACAAACTAACAAGGCCCTCTCCCAATAGGAGTCATATTCCTTCAAGGAGAAGTAATCCTCTCTCTCCTATTTATCTTCTTAATATTCTTTATTTCATGGATAATTAGAAATACAAAAATTATCTCTTTCATTATCTCTAGCCTTGCCTTTTAATCTATTGGCCATGAAAATCTATTTTCTTAAAGCAAATAACATCTCTTTTTGATATTATCAAAAAGTCATTAATGATGTATCACATTATCCTCTTATTTTGTTATTATTTGCCTTTTCTCTTTTTTTTTCTCCATTGGGGCTCCTTGGACCCCAAGAAACTCTAATATTTCGAAATCATTTTTAGTGGATACTTATTATCCTTCTAGATGCATCTATATCCATTATTTCTCATTATCTTGTTTATTTCTTTATTAAAATATCTCTTTTCAAGGATTTCTCTTTATCTTTTTTTTATTTTCCCCGTTGGCATTCCTTTTAACATTAGGAATCCTTTGGATACGAAAATCCACCAAGGATAACTCAATTATATCTCTTTCCACTTATTTTCCACATGTTATCATTGTTTTCAATTTCTTTCTTAATAAATAAATACTTAATTGATCTTTTGTTATTGCATTATTTTTGCAACTTTGGACTCCTTGGGACCCAAGGAACCCAAGAGTCACGAAATCCACCTTTGGATTATATATTTTTTCCTTCTAGAGGTTTATTCATCTTTCTTTTCTCCATTTCTTATTAATAATGGAGTTTCTTTTGTCTTTTCCTTGTTATTGAGCCCAATAGCCAATAAAGCCCACAAAACAACCAACAAGGCTATTGCAAACGAAATATATTTATTCAAAACAAATTATATCATTGTTTGTTCAAATATATTTAATAGGAGAAATTACATTTCTCACCAAAAGAACCCCAAAATTGGGGTTGTAACATCCTTCCCCTCTTATAGGAGTTTTGCCCTCAAAATTCCATCAAGCAAACAAACAATTCAGGATAAGATTTTTCCATGTCCATCATTGACCCCTATGTGGCTCTGCCCTATCCATGGCGCTTCCAAAGAATCTTTATAATCTCATATTTTTTCATCTAAGTTCTTTCTTACCTTGGTATATCGTACCCTCATGGGTGACTCAAGACATTTCAGCCTCTCAAAAGCTGAATAGGTTTAGGGCTCAGCACATGGCTTGGGTACCTCACATAGTGCTCTAGATCGGACTAATGGAACACATTATACATCATGTTATCCTAAGGGGTAAGCATAAACACAACCATCTCCACCAATCCATCTCAAATGGACCCATATATCGGGGACTCAGCTTTCTCATCTGTAGCTTAGAGGGGTCGGATTTTCACATCACATACTTTCCCACAGTGAACTACATGTCAGTCTGCTTTGCATCAGCTCACGACTCATGTCGCCCCTGGGCTCTCTTTTATCCATTGCACGATCAAAGAGACTTCATCTGCACACACTGTAGTCCTTTTCTGACCTTCGCAAGGTCCATTCACCAACATCATCTTAATGAAGTGGTGCCTGACACAACCTCCCTTACAGATCTTCTTTACATCCTGATACTGGCTATGGTGGTTATCATCACATCTTACAGAAGACAAGAACTATCCCTAGATATCACTTGAACGAGCACACATGCTCTCACAAGACCCTCTAGTCTGGATTGTACTAACCATTAGTTAGGGGTGATAAACTATATTAACATCAATTTCTTCCTGTATCTACTTCCACCTTATGGAAGTGAATCTTTAGGTTATACTCAAGAACTTTTGAACTCACATCATGGTGTAGTTGAACCATCTCCCTCATATGTAGTTCAACCGGATTTGTCCCTAGACAGTACTCTTCTTTCTCATGTCATATAGGTAAGGCGATCTACCATGACCCATATTGCATTCCGACCTTCTTGGATCCAGGGAGACTCACCACAACATCTATAGTGATGAACTCCCATTCCCTCTCGGGGACTCTCTTTATCCTCTATATCAACTCATAGGGTTACTAGTGTTCGTCCTTCACCTCCTGGCTTGCATGGTGACATACCACATGCAACTTCACCTTAAGCATCCAAAGTACTACTGTCACTTACTATCTTTGTAGTACCACGGTGTATGGTGATCTTAAAATCATGATCTCATGTATGTCATGATTCCTCAAGATTGATACCTCGGAAACCCTAAACCATTCTAGTCGGGGTTTCACCACCTTCTTTTCTAAAGAAGTGCATCTAAGGTTCTACCACCATCCTTGCATTGCATCAAGGCCTAGGCTAGCTAACCAAACAACTACTAACTTGGTCAACCGATATCGTTACATCTGAGTGTTTGTCAAACTTATCTCTTTTTCAAACTTAGGGTTAACTAACATCCTCTTCTAGCCTCTAGCCAATACTATAGATACAGTGTTCAACGTCACTTTTAGAGGCCTTGGTTTTTTAGTAAAACTGACGATGTTAACATTAAACGTTGGTTAATAAGGACATCCAACGTCTATATTTGAAGACCAGCCAGACATGGGTATCGCTTTTCATTCAGTGTCAGTTGAAGAAAAGAAACAGATGCCTAAAGTAGCCCACAAAATCCAATTTTTTTGAGCAAAAAAAATTGTGCCAAAGTATCAGATACAACGTTGGTGTTTTACCTAATAACCGACACTGAATGAAAATAAAATTTGCGCCAAAAGTTCCAATATGAGCGTCAGTTATCTTAGCATAACCGACGTGATAAGGGTGCGCGCGCCGTCCCCGCCAAAAAAAATAGGGTAAAGGAAGGTCCAATTGGATGTCAGTTTGTTATTATCAACTGACACTTAAGATGATAGGTGT
The DNA here is from genome assembly GCA_963693085.1 of Alisma plantago-aquatica. Classification (NCBI taxonomy): domain Eukaryota; kingdom Viridiplantae; phylum Streptophyta; class Magnoliopsida; order Alismatales; family Alismataceae; genus Alisma; species Alisma plantago-aquatica. The sequence goes on from OY856412.1 coordinate 526,327,795, forward strand.
CACTTTTGTAGATAACCGACACCTTTTACAAACTTAATAGACCTACGATCACCCGAGTCTTCCCCTTTCTTCTGTTTCATCGCTCCTCTTCTGCTACTCGCCTAAAATCACCTAAAATCGCCCGACAACAACCTGATGCTTGTCGCCGCTACTGTTGGTGCATCTCTACTCACCGCCGCCGCATCCTCCTTCTCCTGCTACTGGTGTTGCTCTGCTCGCTAACCTCCACCGCCGCTTCCTGTAGCTCTACTCGCCGCCTCCTTCTCTGCTCACCACTGTTTCTCTCACACCGCCGTCGTAGCTCTTCTCCACACTGCTAGGTAGCCCTCTTCTTCTTCCTTCATGCCCCTCTTTTCTTCCTTCTCCCTTTAGGCCCCTCTTCTTCTTCCTCATGCTCCCTCTCCTTACCAAATGGATTAAAGCAAGGCCACGGTCGTATGGGATGGCCACGGCCGTGGCCAGCCCACACGGTCTTGGCCTTACTTTTATCCATTTGGTAAGGAGGGAGCAGGAAGAAGAAGATACATTTGCAATTGAATACTAATGTTTGACCTAATTCAATAAATTTTGATGCATGTTGAATTAAGATATTAAAACCCTAATACACATTTCACCATAATCTTGAATTAACTATATTTCTAAAATCTTGTGATCAATCTATGTAAGATATTAAAACCCTAATGTTAAATCTCTTATTTTGTAGTGATGTGTCACCGTAACATCTACATGAATCCCTATTGTATGATGTAGATTGATGATAATGCATGAGCTAGTTTGAAATTTTGAAATCAATTATGAATCTCTCCATCCCTATGTCATACTAATTTATGTGTAATCTTTATCTTGATGATGAACATGCATGGACACTCAAAATGTTGAAATCAATGTTATAGAATGACAGCACATGTATTTGTTGGCCTAGAAACCCATCCAAGATTTATCATTAGGAGTAAATCTTGGATAGTCCCCAATTTGGGATTGTTCTTAAACACTTAATCTCACTTAGGATGTAAGTGTATAATGTGTATTTGGTTTTCAAGAAAATTCCGGCAGCATTTCCCCGTTTGTTCTCTAAGTACATCTGTACTTGGAGAACAACGGGGAAATGCTATCGAAATTTTCTTGAAAACTCAATACACATTATACACTTACTAGTGAGATTAGGTGTTCAAGAATGGGATAGGTGGTATACATTTATTATATATAAGAATGACAGCACATGTATTTGTTGGCCTAGAAATCCATCCAAGATTTACTCATTAGGAGTAAATCTTGGATAGTCCCCAGTTTGGGACTGTTCTTGAACACCTAATATCACTTAGGATGTAAGTGTATAATGTGTATTTGGTTTTCAAGAAAATTTCAGCAGCATTTTCCCATTTGTTCTCTAAGTACATATGTACTTAGAGAACTGCGGGGAAATGCTGCCGAAATTTTCTTGAAAACCCAATACACATTATACACTTACTAGTGAGATTAGGTGTTCAAGAATGGGATAGGTGGTACATATTTATTATATATAAGAATGACAACACATGTATTTGTTGGCCTAAAGTTTTAACCATGCAACAACTCTAATCCTAGACCCTAATCTTGTTGTAATATATACTTGTTTTCTCTTTGATCATAGAATGGATAGATCATGGATGTCCATTCACAATCTCTGCACCCCAGAGTTTATTTTTGGTCTTGACCAGTTTATTAGATTTGTCGAGGAACATAGGAAACAACCTGGAGATAGGTTCTACTATCCATGTAGGCATTGCGGTAACAACTTGAAAGTCAGCACTGGTGACAAAATGAAAAGTCATGTCATGTGCAACGGGATTATACAAGGCTATACAGAATGGCACTAGCATGGAGAGATTTAAAACCCAAAACCAGTGGATGTCGATAGCAGTGCTTGTGTGGAAGAAGAAATTGCCTCCGATGATGTAGATGTGAATGAACCAGTTCCAGTAGACATTGTTGATGCGATGTTGGATAGTTGTGGGGTAGAGCACACCGATCCACCTCCCATTTTTAGAAACATTGTGCATGATGCTGAGATATCATTATACATAGGTTGTACTAAGTTTACGAAGCTTAGCACTGTGTTGAGATTGTATAAGCTGAAAGCTAATAATAGATGGAGCGAAAAAAGCTTCACGTCATTGTTGTCTTTGTTGAAAGAAATTCTTCCTGAAGGAAATGAGCTACCAATCTCAACATACTAGGTAAAGAAATTGTTGTGCCCAATGGGAATGGATGCCAAGAAGATACACGCATGCCCGAATGATTGTGTATTATTTCAAAAGGACTGTGTGGATTTGAAATATTGTCCAAAATGTGGTGTGTCACGGTATAAATTGATGACTTCGAGGTAGTCCAAAATTGGTTCTCCTGCCAAGGTGATGTGGTATCTACCTATAATATCATGGTTTCAACGCTTGTTTGCCAATCCGATAGATGCGAAGAATTTGAGATGGCATGCAGATGTTAAGAAAAATAATGATGGGATCCTACGACATGTGTTTGATTCCCCACAGTGGAAGAAGATTGATCTATTTTACCCTAAATTTGGTGAAGAAGTCAGGGATCTAAGACTTGGGCTTTGTACAGATGGGATGAATCCGTACGGGACATTGAGCAGCCAACATAGCACTTGGCCTGTCATGCTTGTTATATACAATCTTCCTCCTTGGTTGTGTATGAAAAATAAGTATGTAATGTTGTCGTTACTGATATCGGGCCCTAAACAACCTAGAAATGACATCGATGTTTATCTTGAACCTCTGATTGATGACTTAAAGAAACTCTGGGGTAAAGGTGTGATGACCTATGATGCTTCATGAAGAGAGACATTTTGTTTCCATGCTATGTTGTTTTGCACTATTAATGACTTTCCAGCATATGGGAATTTGTCTGGATATAGTGTCAAAGGAGCTAAAGTGTGTCATATATGTGAAGAGAACACTGATTCAACAAGACTAAAACATGGCAGTAAGACTGTATATCTCGGTCATCGAAGGTTTCTTATAAAATTCCATTTGTATTGTAGGAAGCGCAAAGCATTCAATGGATTGAATGAGGAACGGAGTGCACCTAAACCTATACCAAGGGAGGTTGTTTATGAAAGAGTAAAAGAATTTGTCAATGAACACGGAGTGACAAATCTTTATTCAAGAAGAAGGCAATATTTTGGTATCTTCCTTATTGGAGTTCTTTGACATTCAGGCATTGTATCGATGTCATGCACGTTGAGAAAAATGTCTGTGATAGTGTCATTGGTACTTTGTTGAATATACCAGGTAAGACTAAAGATGGGATAAAATCCAGACTGGACCTATGTGAAATGGGAATAAGGTCAGAATTAACAGAATTTTGTGAAATGGGAAATCAGAGAACATACTTACCTCCCGCTTGTTACACATTGTCTAGAAAGGAGAAGAAAGCTTTTTGTGAATGTTTGGTAAATGTTAAGGTGCCACAAGGTTACTCATCCAACATCTGTAGATTGGTATCAATGAAAGATCTGAAGTTGATAGGTCTTAAATCTCATGATTGTCACACTATAATGCAACAAATATTTCCTATGGCAATTAGATCTATATTGTCGAAGCATGTAAGGTTTACAATCACCAGACTTTGTTTCTTTTTCAACAGTCTGTGCAGCAAAGTTATTGACCCTGATACTCTCGATAATTTGCAAAGAGAAGTGGTTGTTACCCTATGTCAGCTTGAGATGTATTTTCCTCCATCGTTCTTTGATATCATGGTACATCTTGTTGTCCACTTGACTAGGGAAGTGAAAATGTTGGGACCAGTTTTCTTGCATTGGATGTATCCCTTTGAACGATACATGAGCATTTTTAAAAGTGATGTTTGAAACCATTATCGGCCTGAAGGGAGTATTATTGAGGGTTATGTGGTGAGAGAGGTTATGGATTTTTGCAATGAATTTCTCAGTGGTAATGACACTCCTGGTAATGACAAGAATATTGAGGAGCAATTTGGCAAAGGAATTTTGGGATCACGGGTGAAAGTAATCAGCCGTGAGCAGTTGGAACAAGGTCACTTGTATATTTTACACAACATGGATGAAGTGAGTGTTTATATCGAGGAACATACCAATTTCATCAAGAGACAATATCCTCGAGCCAGTACAATGTGGCTTGCTAGAGAGCATAAGAAGACATTTATTAAGTGGTTTGAAGATAAAGTCTTACATCAACTATCTCAAACACCAAATGATATTACTGAAACTATCAAATGCCTCACCTTTAAACTAAAATTGAATGTTATGTCTTATGAAGGGTATAACATTAATGGATTCACATATTACACAAAGCGCCAAGATGATAAGAGTGTCATCCAAAATAGTGGGGTCACCCTTCAAGCGTCGACTATGTTTTTGCAAGTGTAAAGGATAAGAGTCCACGTGAAACTAAAATGTCATATTACGGTGTCATTGAAGACATATGGGAGTTTGACTAAATAGATTTCAGAATTCCACTCTTCAAATGTAATTGGGTTGATAACACCAAAGGAGTTATAGTGGATGAATTGGGTTTCACTTTAGTGGACTTTGAAAAGATTGGCGAGAAGGGTGAACCATTCATATTGGCATCACAGGCGAATCAAGTATTTTATATCGATGATCCTGCAAATGATAAATGGTCAGTTGTTCTTCATGGTAAAAGACAGTTCATTGAAGATCCTATAGATGAAGAAGAGTACTATGATAAGTATGATGACTCCAATCCATTCTTAGTTGGGTTGCCAACACCAGCAAATATTCAAGCTAATGATGACTTGTATGTTCGCAAAGATCACAATGAAGGATTGTTAATTGATAAAAAAAATTCAATATTAGAGGCATGTTTATATTGTTTTATATGTTTTATTTTTCAGAATGTGAACTTTACAATGTGAATTTGAACTTTACAATGTGAATTACTTTACAATGTGAATGTGAACTTTACAATGTGAGCTTTACAATGTGAATTACTTTACAATGTGAACTTTACAATGTGAATTACTTTACAATGTGAATGTGAACTTTACAATGTGAATTTTACAATGTGAATTACTTTACAATGTGAATGTGAACTTTATACTGTGAACTTTACAATATGAATTACTTTACAATGTGAAGTTTACAATGTGAATGTGAACTTTCAGATGGCTGAGCATTCTCCTGATGACCATGATGATGATTACCGTGAGGGTGAGGACATCAATGCGCCGCCTCACAATGTATGTTTTAAAAGTATATATCATATATTTATATCTATATGTCCATTTCTAGTTATATCATGTAAGTGTGTTTATTTTTTCAAATTTTAGGTTGATGATGCAAATGTACCCTTTGAAGCACTTGAGGCACTTGATGAGCAGCACCAAAAAGTTGACAAGAGAAGGGGCATCACTATGATGAAGAAGTCAATAGCACAAAGGGGCAATGGACCCAAACTTTTTGTGGATTTTGATAATGCAGGAAATGCAATTGGAGTGAATCGCAATTCGTTTGTTTCATATCTTGGGTATGTTACTCGTATCCATTGCGGTTGTAAGATAGATTCTTGGCATAAATTTCCTACGGGGAAGAAAGATGTCATATATGGAAGGATTTATGCGTGAGTTATTATTAATTTGCAATTATATTTGTTAGATTACAAAGTTTTTGGATACTAGTTAATAGCAATTCTATTTTGCAGAGTATATTTGAATTGGATGAAAAGTTGCATCTTAAATGTGTGATGCAACGCTGTGGGAGAGTCCTAAGGAACTATAGGACAAATCTCACCCGAGAATACATAAAAGAAGGTGACAAGAGGAAGAAGACAGCCACAGAACAGTGGAACTTCCTGGACCAAGAAGAATGGGACGCGTTTTTTGCTTCAAGACAAACTGATGAATTCAAGGTATTAGGCGTCACTCCCAATTTAATTAATATATGTTGTATTCACCTATTCAAGATTAACATTTAGTGTTACTAACCAAATCATTAGTGTGCATACTAACTAGGTCCTCAGTGAGGCGCAAAAAGCAAGACGTGCACTGAATGTGCATGACCACACAATGGGTCCAAAGGGGTATGCAAGCATTCACCAAAGACTACAGTCTGAGGCTACTGCTCAGTCTACTACTACTCATGTTACAACCCCAATCTTTGGGTTCTTTTGGTGAGAAATGTAATTTCTCATATTAAAGATGATTGAACAAATAATGAAATAATTTGTTTGGAATAAATAGATTTCTTTTACAATAGCCTTGATGATTGTTTTTTGGGCTTTATTGGCTATTGGGCTCAATAACAAGGAAATAAAGAAAGGAGATTCTATTAATAAATTAATAAATGAATAATTGGATATTCTGAGAAAAGAATGATGTGGAAACCTCTAGAAGGCACATCTAAAGAGGATTTCGTGCCTCTTAGGTTCCTTGCGTTCCAAGGAGTCCAAAGTTGCAAAAAGAAAGCAAGAAGAAAAGAAAAGATTAATTAAATATTTATTTATTAAGAAAGAAATTGAAAACAATGGTAAGATGTGGAAAACTAGTGAAAAGTGGTATAATTGAGTTATTCTTGGTGAAATTTCATATCCCAAGAATTCCTAATGATAAAAGGAATACCAATGAGGAAAATAAAGAGAATTTATCAAAAAGAGATATTTTAATAAGAAATACACATGATAATGTGAAATAATACATTTAGATGCAATTAGAAGGATAACAAGTATCCTTAAAAAATTTATTTCGAAATATTAGATCTTCTTGGGATCCAAGAAGTCCCACTGGAGAAAAATAAAGAGAAAAAGGCAAATAAAACAAAAAAATATATAATGTAATAATGACTCTTTGAGAATATCAAAAAGAAAGATATTATTTGTTTTGAGAAAGAAGAATTTTTTGGCCATGAGATAGATTCATATTTATAATATTAAAAGAGTATGGTTCATCAAAGAGATAAGTTTCCTTCATCACCATAAGAGAGAGAAGGAGAGGCGTGATAAGAAAAAGATCCTTTGACAAGTTATACATATATATGTATATCTAATCACAGGGCAAAGGAAAATGAGATTTAGTTTTGGAAAGGGTGTGTGGATGATGGCCCTTCTATATCCATATACCTGCTTTTTCAGCCATAAGGGACAGGAGGGAGGAAACTGCATTTTCCTCTTCTAAAACGTGGACATGTTTCTCAACCCCCTTCCTTCCCTAGCCTTATTGGCCTCTAGGGTTCCTAGGAACACGTATAAATAGGAACCCAGGGTCCCTCGTTGGAGGATGCGGTGTTTATTCTCCACAAGATCGCAGAAAGTTCTCCCCCACTCCATGGTTATGATCTGCACCAACACTTCCTAAATACGGCACATCTTCTCTTTCGTGTAGCATCATCTAAGACTCCTCCTGGAGTTAGTTGGTGATCCGGGGAGGAGTTTGGAGAGGGTACAAGCCACGGCGCATAGGCCGGCGGGCCTAAAAAGTTGCGGCGGCAGCACTGCAACCCAACCCTAAGCGGTGGAGTACTTCATCTTCAACCAGCTTCGGCCATGAGTAGGAGGCTGGGTTGAGGTCTTCGGAACCTATGGAAGCTTCTCCGAGCTCCTTTGTATCCTCGGGGCCCAGGAGGAGGGGCAAGGCCACGAGGTCGGCTCACCTGCAGCGGACGCAAGTCGGCACTGTGAGGAAGAAGATGACCTCGTAGGCGTTTGACCCCTTTACCCCTGACAGCGGGTTTAAGGAGAGAGGGCATGGGAGTCTTTTCACTCTAATAGAGAGCCGGATCACAACAAGTCAAGGTATACCTTTTTCTGCTGATGTGGCAGCACATGATTGGTCTAGGTGATGCTAACTTCAAATAATTCTAGAAATAAATTGGTAATTCAGAATTAGACAAGTTATACATGAAAATTAATCCTCAGAATGAGAGGAACACAAATAAATTATGTTTGAAGCCTAATCTTGCATGCTATTAAAAAAATTATAGAGTTTTACATCTTTTAATGCATTAAATGATGGAAAAACCCTAGAAAGAGATAGAAACAACTGTGATGAATCTTGATGTTGTTTTTTATCAACCTTAACCTGTTAAGAGTAAAGAAAAGAGTGAAATCATAAAAGGATGATCCATATGTTGTTTTTAGGGTTTTATGATCATGAACATGGTTTAATGGACTAAAACCCCTGTTTTGGGTAAATATGAGTTTTAGTGGTCATAATTCGAAATTGCAAGAATACAACTATAATATAATGATTCTTGAACATAGTTTGGATTAGAGAATCCTTAATGAAGATAATTAATATGATTGGGGTTTTGTAAGAAACCTTAGAAACCTAATTGAGTATAAAGGATGAATCTTTGAGGTTGAATAGGTTAATTTGAGAAGTATTAACTTGTTAAATATTAAAGTTGAGTTTCAATCTATTTCACATGAAAAGATGGCTAATTTAGGGTAAAATAAGATATTATCGTAGTTAATTCGAAATTATGGAAATATGTTGTTAAATGATGATCCTAATTCTATTAGGAGAAATAGGATGAGAAACTAATGGTTATAGGTAGTTTTGTCTAATTAGGGTTTATGGTAATAAAATTAAAGGCAAAACCCTAATTGCAAAATGAAACCCTAAAATGTATACAAAAACCCTAGAAAGTGAATCCAAGTCAATAAAGTAGATTCTTGATAAAGTGTGTAATAAATAGAGTACATATTCTTTTCAGGAATTATGTGATGATTGAATTACTTGCTTGGATCTGTTGATTGGCTTGATTGTATATACATGAAGTATATGTTGAATAATCTGCATGACTCATCAAATCAGGTATGTGGTTACGCTTATGAATAATCGCTCTAGTTTCACGGCGATTCCCGAAGTTTTAATCGGTTGCTTGAAAATAATTGTTGGATGTTTATTTATTTCATGCAACTATAAAGTGACTATGATTATCACTATAAATGTGTGTATATAACTGACTAGATCCAGGTCCACCTCTATTGCTTTGAAAAGGCTAAGAAAAAAAAAGGGTAATCCTAGAGCAAGGTCTAGGTTACCGAGAGTTAGAAACTGGGCTACCTAGGTGTAGTGCCATGAGACTCATTAGCCTTCCATGAGTTAAGGAGTGGGCTACTTACAAGTAGTGCTATGTGACTCAACCCTAGAAATTGGTTCATTTATAGGTGGATCATGAGGGGTTTAATGGGGACAACATAGAGGATAGGGTACTCTTGGATCGCGGAGTTATATCTAAAATGTAATCTTGGTTGTTAAATGATTAATTGAATGATTACAATGTTAACGTATTTACATAATTATTGTTTCCCCCACATACCAGCTTCGGCTGACCGACGTTTTGTTTGTCGGCGTTTTAGGTACAAGCCAAAAGGACAAACAGTAAATCGTCATATTGTGAAATACATGAAGTTAAATACAAGGAGGATTAGTTAGAGTAGAATCCTTAAGTGGATAGATGTTTAGAGATCCAAGTTTTCAAAAAGGTATGCAAAAAATTATTTTCTTACAGCTTTTCAGTATAGTAGGTTAAAATTTGATAATTATTCTTGGTTAATTGCTTAACCTTTGATCCGGAAGTTATGGGTGCGGTTTCGACCTCTCGGTCTCCCTTAATTGGGGGTTATCGGGAGGTGGGGTCGTAACAACTCAGGAGTCCTCTACTATAGGTAGCACACGTCTGCCTCACCATGATGTATGGATAACTGGGAGGCAAAATAAGAAGGGAGAAATAAGGAAGTCTGCAACTGCTGAGGCGGCTGCAAAAATGGTAAAATACAACTCTTAGAGCAATCATTCGAATATTGATTATTTGTGGTGTTTACTTAATTACAAATTTTTGTTTTGGCGATTAGCGGGAGATGCACGAGCTGAGGAAACAAGGAAATTTCATCCCTGAGGGCACAAGGGATGAATTGACAGTTGCTCTGGGTAACCCAGAGCATCCTGGATGTGTTAGGCCTGTAGGCGCTGGTGTGGGCATCAAAGTGTTCTTTGGGCCATCCCAGCACAAACATGTCCTAAAAGTAGGACTTTCACAAGAAGAGGTAACCTATTCTTTCTTTATAATGTTACTATAAAAGAGAATTCAATAATCAGAAGCTAACGTTTCTTTTATCCATGTATAGGTAGATAAGCTAGTTGATAGGAAACTCAAAGAAGCACTGAGCAAGTGGTAGGCATCTCAGACTGCCACTCAGCAGACAGTACCTATGGCGTCTCTCTCTACTCCTACTGCAAAGGTTGGGAGTAATCCTGTAGACCCACCACCTAGCACATCCACTGTAAGTATTTTTATGACATAATAACTAGTCTTTTCAAGATGATATGTTTTCAAGATGATATGTATATATGTATATAACATTCTTTACACAAAAATTTGTAGGGGTTGAAGCCATGCCATCTAAAAAGTAAAGAATTTGTCATTGCAGAGGCGTCCGCTTACCCATCCATACCAGGGGAAATGTTTCATGGGTCTCCATTACCAGCTGGTTAGGTTTGTGTGAGCCCGCTACATATATTCTCCTCCAAGTGGATGGATCTTCCATTGCCATATGCCCACCCAGATTGTGAAACGCTTGGTGAGGCAGAAGGCGGAGTGATATTGTGGCCAAAAGTGGATGTCCTCTATACTGAAACTGTATGGTAAATTTACATTACGTTAAATTATTAGTGTGTGTATATGATGTCAGTTGATCTGAAATTTTATATATATATATATATATATATATATATATATATATATATATATATATATATATATGTTAAAAAGAAGACACCCACAGCATCTAGGCCTCCACCTCCACCTCCTACATTACCAAGTTGGGTTCCACAGGACCTACCTGTCCCATTATGTCCTGATTGTAGGGGTATGGCAATATGGTTAGGCAAACATGATATAAATTGCCCTATAACTGTTTCTATAGATGAGGATGTTGTAGGTCAATCATACGAAAGCAACCTATTTATATAAGATATTTTGGAGTTGTTTCGATATGATTGGCTGAATACATCTGTGATAGAGTTATGGATAAGGTGAGATCTTCATTATACATCCATATACCTTGTGTAGGATCTGGTGATCTAGTTTCTTATTTATTAATGCATACGTAATACGTGTTTTGCAGCTACTTAGACAAGATATGTGTAGATTTTGCATTTGAACATATAGGATTTTTTATTCCATCTTTGATTAGTCTAGTAGCTAAAGACCCTCTATCAGTTCAACAATATTGTTGTGATGCTTTTGCAAATTTTGCTCAAAATAAGAAGACAGTGATAATAGCTCCATTCAATGTGGAGTAAGTTTACTTTGCTTATAATTTGGAATTAAGAAAATTACATTTTTAGTGTGGATTTTGAGTTATTAATTTTTAACTTTTTTACCTCTAGTGGTATGCATTGGGAGTTACTAGTTATTGTCCCCGAGATGTTCATTGTCTATTATCTAGATCCTAAGGGGACTAAAAATGAAAATGGCATTATTTCGGTAAGAAATATTTCATTTTCATATACGTTAACATATGTTATTACATTACTATTTAATTATGTAATGTACTATGTTACATTAACATGTAGGGGTTTAGATGAGTTCAAAAAGGCTAGAGGAAAGGTCCCCAGGAAAAAGAACCAGCAAATAATTTGAAAAAATGTGGAAGTAAGTTCCCGACTGCAATGTATATATAATTTATGTGAACAGTGCTTAATTAGTTGTATTTTTTAATATTTTGTATCAATTTATAGTGTGCTACACAAGACAACGGATGGGCATGTGCATACTATGTGATGTGATTTATGCACATGATTATCAAATATGCCGCAGTGGACATCGATACCATTCCTGAGGTATTATATATAGTCTCATTAGATAATATGAAATATATCACTCTTATTTATATATTATTAATTATATATATACATCATTCTCTTTGCAGGTGTTTAAAACTGACCACACTACAGGAAAGGCCTTACCAGATGTACATGCTCCCTATACGACTGAAGAATTAAATGGTGTAAGAGAAGAATGGGCAACAACCATACAAGTAGTGGGGGTTTTAACATATTATTGGGATGTTGATAGCGAATAATGACTAAAGAATGATATTTTGTAAATGAATTTCTGAATTATAATATGTGTGAATGTTTCTACATGTGTCTGAGTGAAAATGAATGAAAATGTTGGTTGCTATATGAATGTTTCTACAAGTGTGAATGTGAAAATGAATGGAACTACAGATTGCTACATGAGTATTTCTACATGTGTGAAAATCGAATGGAACTGCAGGTTGCTAAATGTGTGAACATTTATGTTTTTAATTTTGCAGGTTTGTGGCCTGTTGTTGGCTGATATCAATGGATGTCGTAAAACATGTAGTTCATAACTGAACTGCATGTTTCTCATCCTACAACCAGCCACAGCAGGTCTGCAGACTGGTAGAAAAAAAAAACATAAAATAGGTGTCAGTTATTTGTATAAAACCGACGACAAATGGTTACAGTGTTGGTTTCCCTACTAGTAACCGACGTTGATTTCCCTAATGAGGCCAGACACCACGGCTGTGCTGGCCAGCACGGCCGAGGCAGCAGACCAGACACCACGGTCGTGCTGGCCAGCACGGCTGTGGCAGCGGGTGAGATGGCATCGGTTATCACTAATAAACTGACGCCGATAGTGCCCCAGATGGTGCCCTTTCTGTGGCGTGAAGGTATATGGCATCGGTTTCAAAGCTAATAGCTGACGCCTATACCCCCTGTTGGCGCATTTTCGGTGGCGCGCAAAGGGTTGTGGTGTAGGTTTGAGAATCGACGTGTAACGGTTGGGCTTTTAGCGGTGCCCACATACGTGTCGCTTAAAAACTAACACTAAAGGCCTTAAACAACCGACACTAATGGCCGGTTATGTACTAGTGAGCTAAACTAGGTAGCTGCATCTCATCCAGAGCATCTATTACCACTTCACATCCTTAGGTGTTAGGTAATGTTGAAGACATACACCTCCATGTATTCCACTTATTATCTCATCTCAATTCTAATTCTATCTTAATCAAGAAAACTCTGAGCTTATTCTCTTGGTTTTCGAACTCAACCTTGTATGACTTGCGAATTCCACATAGCTCATGATAAAACATCTTCACAAGATGACTACCTTAGTTCTATTAATGTTTGTAAACCATCTACATATCGTTTACTCCACAAGGGTATGTTATCATATTTGTCCTCATGCCTCATAGCAACGTTCCAACTCCCTTCATCTTTTATCCTTGGTGTATGGCATGTGTATTGTCCTATCTCTCACTCCCATAACAAGAGGAAATAAGCATTTGGCGGTCGTCCAAACACAAAGTTATTCCTGTTCCAAGAGTAGAGATGGTACATCCCACATTGCCAGTACACCTTCAAATCTAATTTGAAATGTGCAACTTATGTCTCTACATCACAATCATCTCGATATCAAAGTTACTTCTAGGGAAAACTGGTGTCGAACCTACTTGGGTCCACACATATTCCTTGGTCATCTCCCTTAGGTCTATTGGGTGTCGGCACTTTTGGGGCCATCCCTCTTCCCTTATGCATCAGAGAGTGCCCTACTCATCTTCCCTTTGGGTCCCATGAGTTCATGAAGGTGATCAATCTCCTAACCCATGGCCCTCAGACAATGATAGATGTTACCTCCCGACCCTATGGTCATGTGCAACTAGGGAATTAGGCAACTCCTACTTCCATCGGTCTTATCCCTTCCTGACCCTAGGATAGACTTAGGATTCTAATGTAGTACATGTCCAACTTAGAACCTTACCCAAGTCTTCATCGTCTCTCTCTGTATTCATGGGTTGACTTCATCCTTTCATAGGGGTCATGATGACCTGCCTACCTTGGTCAGGCTCCATACCAGTTACCTCCATGGTAACACATCCGCATGCACTTAGAGATGGTTATCTATGGGTTTATAGGTTCATTCTCTTACCATGTACTCTTCACTTAGCTTCTTAAGATCCTATGAGACCTCTTTAGGTTTCCTCAAAACCCACAAAAATTGGTATACACCCTACCAAAGGGTCCCTCTCCCAGGATGGGAGGAAACTACATCTTGATAATAAAGGTCACAAATGTCCCTACGTTTAGGGTTTACATCCACATGAGCATTCTTAACCCTATCAAGCTACTAAGGCACAAGCAGACCACCTACTAAACCATGCTAGGTCACACTTGTTCTCATCCTCAACATTAGACCAAGAACAAACCTTCTCATATCACCACCTTAGCTATGAGGGGTTCATCAAGCATACCTTAAACTTAAGGGGTTTCCCTTTCCTCTAAACATGAGGAGTACCATGCTCAAATCTATAGAAGCTCAAATCTCATCATGAGCATCAGGTACACCACTTCCCCTCTTATGCCTAGGAACCCTAGGCTCACTTTTTTTGCAAGAGTTGTCCAACTGCATGCTCAACATTCTAACCACGAATCAAGCATGTATAAGGTGTGACATGCACTTCCCACGGTCCTTCTACTTGAACACCACTTCAAAGTGGAGTCCTTGTCAAGGACAACCAACACGATACAAGGCCTCACAACCTATTACTAAACCTCTTCAGGGTCTTAAGGAACTCTTCTTATTAACAGAAGGTAAACACCTATACCATAGGCACAGAGGTACCACCAATCTCATCCTCTCTCCAAGGTTTGGTTCCTCTAAAGGCAACCAAGATATCATCAGCCTCCAGAGTCAAGCATGAGGCAACCACTATCATCCACTTAGGTTGCATCCTCCTCAACTCCCCATTGTTCCTCATGTCTCAGAATGTAAGCTTCCAACCTTCTTACTTGAGTCATGCTCTCTCTCTCTAGAGCTAACCCTACAAATAGCCTTGCTACTAGAGGTCCTCTCTCCATGGAGGATCAATCTCCTAAGCATACCCCTACATAGGTGAAGCCTCAGTTCAAACTTATGTTTGCTCAAGATTATCCATAGCCCTTTATGCTTATCTCATAAGCCTTCCATCATGCCCTTCTGGCCTAGGTTTCATCCTACTGCACTACTGACGTACTGTGGGTGCATGTTATGCCCTACTTGCATATGCCAATAGGGTTTCTATAGGTTCTTCTCTTACCTTATCAATGAAGGAGCTATCCTTCACTTAAACATGCACGACCCTTCCCATGGTTAGGTCACCAAAGGCACTCGATCATCCAATCTCATATGGCTCATATGGGCATCCAAAGGCATGTCCACCCCCACACCTGGTCTACCATGACATCTAACCCATCATGTCATCTGTCTCAAGCCACCACTTAGGGTTAGGGTTAGCATCATCCTCAGAGGATTGTTCCAGGTATCTACTTATAATGGAGGTCTCTACCTCCAAGACTAACTTTCTCCACTCATCCTCCTGACAAGGAGGTCTAGCCTTAGGTCTCTCCTGAGGGCAATGACAACTCATGCCATAAGGCCTAAGCATGTATCTATTCTTTAGTTTACGCTCAATCTATCAAGCTTATGTCCATGACATCTTAATTACATGCTTTTCCTTAATTTGGTGGAGGATTCCTTAGAGCTTATCAACCTTACCCATACCTCAAGAGGTCGGGTGAGGAAAAGAGAGAAAACCCTAATCCTTAAGGTCCTTAATAGAATTTGAGTTAAGAAGGGATGAACAAGATGAGAGAGTCCTAAAGGTATCTTATTTCGAGTCAAATCCTGAAACTTTGTCCAGGCAGTCACACTAATATGGGAGTCCTCTTATTCCGACTAGCGGTGCGGAGGAAAATCTTGCCAACTCTCAGACATGATCCTTTTCTAGACACCTCTGTCTTTCGGAAAATCCTCTAATAACTCCCTTGGGTTCTATAGAGTTTGTAAATTTGAATAATTATTAAAGATTAAATGAGGAACCTATGTTCTAATACCAAATGTAACGATCCCGCCTTCTGGTAACCCCCCAATTAAGGGAGACCAGGAGGTCAGAGATATTATCCCAATTTATAGATCAAAGGTTTGACAAATAATCAATAATATCAAATTCTACCAGACTATACTGAAAAACTGTGATAAAATAAAATTTTGCATACCTTTTAGAAACTTGGATTACTCAACTTCTATCCATGTATGAATTCTATTCCAACTAATCCTCCTTGCACTTTAATTCATGTATTCACAATATGCCAATTTAATGTTTGTCCTTTTTGGGTTTGTTCCTAAAACGTCGACAAACAAAATGTAGGTCAGCATAAGGCTGGTATGTGGGGGAAACAATAATCGTGCAATTAACCATAACAACATATTGCAGTCAATTACAGTTTAACAAACAACTTTATGTTTTAAATATAACTACGCGGTCCATACATACCCTATCCTCTGTGATGTCCCTGCAGTGGACCTGGATGCTACCTTCCTTATGGTAGATCGCCATTAAACCCCTCATGATCCTACCTAACAGGTGAATCAATTTCTAGGGTTGAGTCACATGGCACTACCCATAGGTAGCCCACTCCTTAATTCATGGTGTGCTAAAGAGTCATATGGCCCTACACGTGGGTAGCCCAATTTCTAACTCTTGATAACTTGATGGTCCCACTTAACAAGTAGACCCTTTACCAGGTTACCCTTTTCATCATTAGCAAAGCCACATAGGAGGACCATGATCTGAGCCAGTCATGTATATGCATTTATGGTGATAAACATAGTCACTTTATAGTTGCATGAAATAAAAGTCATCCAGGCAGTTATTTTCAGGCAACCGATAAAACATTTGAGAATCGCCATGAAACTAAAGTGATTAACCATAAGCATAACCACATACCTGTCAGGATGATTTGAGACAGAATAATTCAATCAATCAAGAAATCCAAATAGGCAAGCAAGCACACAATGAGATCCTGAAATATGCATACAATTTCCTACTATTGATCATGCCATCAAGATCTATTAAACCTAGCTCGCTTCCTAGGGTTTCTAGTCCACTTTTAGGGTGTCCATTACAATTAGGGTATCACTTCATTTTTACTCTTTTAAACCCTAATTTTATTCAATTACTCACAAACCCTAACTATCTCATCTATTCTTCATGAAAGTTATTAAGGTTACCTTTTAACAACATATAACCTTAATTTCGGATTAAAGGCACAATTAACCATCAATTGAGTCCATTATGCTCTTTACATTAAAACTACCAATTTAATCCTTTTAATACATGACAAGATCATTGGGCCTATTTATCATCTTTGGTTCCTTCCGGATTAACAATTCATAATTCATTATGACCTAATTCACATATGAACTCTATTTATCATTAATTCCACCTTTAACCATTAGAAAACCCTAATTTCCATATTAATGGTATTTATTCATAATTAGGAACTTTTATACTCAAAATAGCTTAGAACTATCATGTCTCAACTTTAATCATGAAATTGAACAATTAAAGCCATTAAGAGTCACATTTACTAACATTAGGGTTTCAAGGCCCATTTAAGCATATTTATGCACATGAAACTCTAAATTAAACCAATTACATGCAAAGTTCATCCTTTTTGTTCTCAATGTACCTTTTTATAATTAACAGGTTAATTCCAACTTTAATCATACATTAAACCCTACTAAATACATTAATCATCTCAAAATATGGTTTCTTAATTATTAAAGCATTAAAGTTGATAACTTCCACTACTTTTCGAATTTCTAGAGGAAATAGTTTCTAATTATTTTCAATGAATTCCCCTCATTTTTCTGAACAACTTTCATATTTTATGTGTATCCATACGAGCTACCAATATTTAGATATTATTTTTGTAAGAAATTACTTACCAAAGCCAATCAGAGAGCGCCATGTGTCCCTTTCCATGCAACGTAACCCGGCTTCTTGGAAACATAATCAAAAGATCGATATGTCCCTGCTTAAGTCGTCAACGCTTTAGCTCGCAAAGGGGAATTTCTGTCCAACGGCCACCCTTCTTCTTCCTAGCGCGCGCCCTAGCACTGTCACTGCTGTAAGGAGCTGGTGCGGCCCTGTCGCCCCTCCTCAGGCCTCAACGGCCACCCAATATGGTTCCACCACCTCCGACGAGATCATGTGCCCAAGGGGTGCCATCCCTTCGCGGCCAAGATGGAATTTCTAAGTCTGCCAAGCCCCAGACGTGCGGTCGGTCCTACTGACCTGCTGTAGTTATCGCGTAGGGGTCAGAGATAGATGAACTCCTTTCTGGTTGGTGTGGGAGCATCGTGCTCCATTTTCTCATTCCTGGCATCCTCCTCACTTCAAGGATCACGCCGCTCCTCTAACCTAGGGTTTTGAGTGAAGAATAAGAAGAAGAAGATGGGGAAGAGAGAGGGAGATGTGGGATCTTTCTTGAACTCAAACTAAGGCTCTACCCTTTATATAGGGGTGGGTAACGAAGCCCTAGGTTGGCTATTCACAAACTAACAAGGCCCTCTCCCAATAGGAGTCATATTCCTTCAAGGAGAAGGAATCCTCTCTCTCCTATTTATCTTTTTAATATTCTTTATTTCATGGATAATTAGAAATACGAAAATTATCTCTTTCATTATCTCTAGCCTTGCCTTTTAATCTATTGGCCATGAAAATCTATTTTTTTAAAGCAAATAACATCTCTTTTTGATATTATCAAAAAGTCATTAATGATGTATCACATTATCCTCTTATTTTGTTATTATTTGCCTTTTCTCTTTCTTTTTCTCCATTGGGGCTCATTGGACCCCAAGAAACTCTAATATTTCGAAATCCTTTTTAGTGGATACTTATTATCCTTCTAGATGCATCTATATCCATTATTTCTCATTATCTTGTTTATTTCTTTATTAAAATATCTCTTTTCAATGATTTCTCTTTATCTTTCTTTTTATTTTCCCCGTTGGCATTCCTTTTAACATTAGTAATCCTTTGGATACGAAAATCCACCAAGGATAACTCAATTATACCTCTTTCCACTTATTTTCCACATTTTATCATTGTTTTCAATTTCTTTCTTAATAAATAAATACTTAATTGATCTTTTCTTTTCTTGTTGCATTATTTTTGCAACTTTGGACTCCTTGGGACCCAAGGAACCCAAGAGGCACAAAATCCACCTTTGGATTATATTCTTTTGCCTTCTAGAGGTTTCTTCATCTTTCTTTTCTCCAATTCTTATAAATAATGGAGTTTCTTTTGTCTTTTCCTTGTTATTGGGCCCAATAGCCAATAAAGCCCACAAAAAAACCAACAAGGCTATTGTAAACGAAATATATTTATTCAAAACAAATTATATCATTATTTTTTCAAATATCTTTAATAGGAGAAATTACATTTCTCACCAAAAGAACCCAAAATTTGGGGTTGTAAAATGTAGCATGCATCTACATTGTGCTTCATGAACATAAATGCTTATGTGAATGAAAATTTGAAATGAAGTAAATTGTATGTGGGACTCTACTTGGATTTTAGGTATTGAACTAGGTTCTAGGACTCGGTCTTTATAGCCATTGACATCATCTAGTGTGTATATTGAGACTTATGTTTTAGGTGGCTCACATCACATAATGAAGATCAACCAATGTTTATGTGCACCATGTTGTGTATCAGGTCAGATCAGTTACAGGTGTAGATATCCATGCATAAAATTCATGTAAAGATTAATTAATCAATAGATGTAATTCATGAGTTATGGTTTCTTGTTTTCATGACTTTGGTGTTTGTAGTGAAATTTTATACGTTTGTAGTGAAATTTTATACTAAGACTGATAAGTAAGGACATGTTAAGCATCGTGATCTTTAGAGACATTCTTTTAAATCGTTAGATCCCATCCTTATTGGAATAGTGGTTTAATGATTTGAAGAAAGTTAGATCTTTTCTTACTAGGTATGATAAAAATTAGAAACCTCTCAATGTGTTGGTTCCAAGGAGGAAAAATTTATTGAATTCAGGACTCATTATGTAACACTTGGGCCCACTACCCAAGGCTCTAGTAGAGTTTTAGGAATGACAATTGGCCCCACAAACCACCACTAGTCTTAACTATGTGTTTTTTCCTCACTCACATGCAAGTTGGGATCAACTTCCCAAATGGTCACCCCTCCTAGTACTACTCTGGGTTGAGCATACTTAACCATAGAGTTCTTTGGTGATGGGATCCCTTAAAAGGAGGTGCACCTTGGTGATATAGGTAGTCTAGTCATTTCTTTTAAGATCATTTTATCTGAGGCCTCAAATCATGAGACGTTACAATCTCCCCGACTTAGACTCTTGATATCCTCATCAAGGCTCAGTTATATGTCCTCATAATCTCTTCCCCATTTTAGTGCAGACCCATAATGGCCCATGGTCACCCAACTCCCATCCACGGCTACCAGCACAAGGGTGGTTCCATCTTATCTCAGTGGATAGATCTTTTGAACTTGCATGGACCACACAGTTTAAGGCTGGCATGCCACATGAACATGTGGGCCCCACCGACTAGAGGGGAATTGGCTCTGATACCATTTGTAACATGTGGGCCCACTTCCCAAGGCTCTAGTAGAGTTTCAGGAATGACGACTGGCCCAACAAATCACCACTATCCATAATTGCGCATTTTGTCCTCACTCACACGCAAGTCGAGATCAACTTCCCAACTGATCATCTATCCTAGTACTACTCTAGGTTGAGCACGCTTAACCACAGAGTTTTTTAGTGATGGGATTCCTAAAAAGGAGGTGCACCTTGGTGATATGGATAGTCCAATCATTCTTTTTAAGATCATTTTATCTGAAGCCTCAAATTTTGGAAAGTTACACATTATATTCTATAGTTGAACGATAACTGACATTCTAAATGAACACCATAGTTTATTATCTAGAGTAATTGAGAATATAGTTAGTATGAGGAACCACATGATGTTTTTTGCAAATTAATGTGAAACTATTTTTGACATATGTATCAGGTAGTATGATGGTAAATTTTTGTGATAAGAGTAAGGATAATTGCTACATGTATTCATGACTCTTAGTCTTAGTGACTTAGAGATCACAATTATATGATTAGCATAACCTTCCAAATGAGACAGATGTCGTATTTATGGAAGATGGTGTAACCATAATTAGTTATCACTCTTTCTAATTTTGATAATTGAGTTATCCTCCTCCATCTAATCTTTTCCCTCTACTCAACATCCACTATTTAATTATGAAATTTGCACTTTGGCATGACATGTCATCTGAATGACATAGTTTGTCACTTGTGTTCTGCCCCAAGATTTGTCAAATTTACATGGATGTCACTATACGACATAGTGTGTCACCCTAAGACATGTTGTGTCACTTGCTTTCTGTTGACAATGAGTTGCTACATGATATGGTGTGTCTCCCCAATAACATCGTGTATTAACTGCTACTGTTGCTTCATCTTAGCATGCTACATCATCTAAAATGATTTCTATAACATGGTGGAGGTTTCTAAACATGGAGTCTTTGTCTTGATCCTTACCAGCATCACTTATCTTTCTTTTCCTACAATATTTGATTTCTTTTGTTGTTTAACCCCACCATCCTTTCCAACCCTACATACATATTGCCTACCTCCCTAATACTTGTACTACCCCTCATATACATATTCTTACCTAATGATAATTAGATCCTGATGATTTTTTGACCTTGTCATAAAAAGAACCATTTATTTTTCTACCTGAGTTTATATAATTGGGTCATGTTGCACATTGACTCAAGTTGCCAATTACCTCCTTCACGTATTTTCCAACGTAAACACTATCTCTACCATTGTTTTTATTCTCCACCCCAACCACTCTCTTGAATCTTTTTTTGGTTGTTGTGAGGGGGAAGATAGAGGATGACGAAGAGAGGGAAGATATGAGATTGAGGGGAGAAGATCCTACTTTTCTTGCTACAAATATCTATATGGATCTCCAAGGTAAAAAAAATTGCTACTATGTGATGTTTCTTATACTGCTATGAGGATCCTTCATGCTACTTTTAATGTTTCTATGTGGTGTTCTTTTACTGCTATGTGAATCTTACTACTTTTAGTATTGATCTATTTATCTTAGGAAGAGCTTGAGAAAATTATTCTTCATCATCTCGATTGCTGCTATGGAGGTTCTCTACTTCACTTATGCTATTTTTATTGCTTTTCTATCTTGAAACGCCATTCTTGCTATGATTTGTACCTTTTTTTTGCTTTGTGCTTATGTACTATCTAGTTTTTGTGCTCTGTTTGTACGTTGACTCTTTTCTCGTGCTTTCACACATCAACCACTATTAGTAGTGTGATCAAATACTCTCTATAATGTGATGTAAAATTTATGATGAGAAAAGATGATGAAGATTTTTGTTGGTGATTTTACACATACATGATGGAGTTTCATCTACATTAGATCTTGGAGTCTTTTATATGTTTGCTGCTTCATGGACTGGTCTTCTATCCAGCTACTTCATCTACTATTTGCTACTATGTGCTAGCACTATCTGAATTGTTTGTGCATTGTGCATGTTGACTCTTTTCTTCTCCATGCTTTGTGTGCGCATTGACTACTACTTCTTGTGTTCTAAAACTCTCTGGTCTACTTCATGATGGTAGCACTTGATATGAAGACCATGATGTCTATCTATTGTTGTTTACTTCTACTCCATATGCCACTTCACACTGATCAAGAAGCTCCTTATACCTTCCTTCCTACCTACTTTGAGATTATTTGCTTGGGGGAGTAGTTGAGTGATTTATTACATCATTGAGGGGGAGAAACATTCTTGTATGGGTGGTTTATCTTTGTAATTTTGCTCCAATTTTCTATCTATTTGCAAGCTGACTTGGGATTCTCCCAAGCTCCAGTCTGAGGGGAAGTTTTAGAGAGTCTATTTAAATAGTTAATTAAGTTGTTGGGTCTATTTGTAATATGGGACTAATTGTGTCTTGGCCCATTAGGGTTTGTCTTGATTTTGCATGCTTCTCCCTTATCCTATTTTTAGGAGAGAGGTACTATCCTTCTATCAATAAGAAAACCTACAGAAGGGGATTTCCCCATCGCATTTTTTTCCACAGTTAGCATAACCTTCCAAATGAGACACATGTGGTATTTCTAGAAGATAGTGTGACCAAGAATAGTCATCAGTCTTTCTGAGTTTGTTAATAGAGTTATCCTCTAATGTATGCACGCACACAAAAAATCTTGTATGATTGGTCTTATGTAATAATGTTGGTATGTATTCCCTGAGAGCCAATCATGGGATGATTGGTGGGATACATTAAGATTGATTTGATAAACATCAAAGGCAAGCTTCCAATTCATTCTGGTTCAGTAAGTTATGAGATAATGACAGAACATATTGAATGTCTAGAGAATGATGGTACTCAATGATGTATGCCTTTAAGTACATGAATTGAACGATGAGATCATACAGATGTTAAGAGTTTGTACATTCTTATTATGTCCCTAGTTGGATGTCATTGTGGAAGGTTGATAGAAAATAATGACACACAAGACTAGATTGTGTGTTGGTTGAAGACAGAATCTCATTAGTCATGATATAGTGATATCAAACCAAGCACATAGATACTTGTTAGAGAACAAGTGTATCGGACAGACCCAGCGTGAGAGTGACACATGGAACCATGACTCGGTAGTCACATTCAGCTCTCACAGTGATGGTGGTGAGTGTGATTCTTTGACCTGAAATCACTACACTCAACACATGTCGTTGGGTACACTTTGACATCATCAAAAACAGTCCTGAAATATAGATTGTTATAAAGGTGATGATTGGGTGACTTGACACATGGGGCTTTTGAGGGTGAGTGATAGATATGGGATTTGTCCCTCCTGAGGGAGTTTGATGTCCATGGCCACTTGATTAGTAGGATCGAGAAAGGCATGTGCATGCATGTGTGAATCAATATGTGATATTGGTGTCACACATATCTCATCCAGTCTGCTCTGAGATCAAGGAAGTGAATGAACATTGAAAGGATGATTGTTCCATGCCTTGAGTTCATTCGAGATATCAGTGACAAAGGAATTATACATTCACTATAACACCAGTCACAGATTGTAGGATTGAAAGTTGTTCTCCAACTTTCCTTTTCACTTGGGTAGCACTGATGTGTGACTAGGCACCGCTCTTTGCTTGTGAAGTCATAAGTGTTATGGACTTTCATTGCCAACGTGAAATGGGCATGCAGGGTCACACACATAGGATTTAACCTAGAAGAGGAGTTTATCCACGAATGATGTTTGGATTGATTACTAAAGGTGTTTAGGAACTCAATCAAACATTCAATCAATTGACTTGACTTAGAATCATCAAGTTCAAGTGTTGGACTAACTAATTTGGGTGTCAAATTGATTGAGAACTGCATTGACTGATTTCTGCACAACCTGGACTGCCAACCGACCGGTTCAAACTGTTGAACCGATCGGCTCAGCGTCAAGTGAGATGACCGGTTCAAGTGTTGAACTGATCGGTTTAGTTGGACCAAACGAGCCAGTTTGGGAAAGTTAGGTTGGTGAGAAAATATTTTCATTTCACTTATACAATTCGATTGGGACAAGTATTGATCTTTGGATTAATTGGAAATGGAAAGAGGAAAGTCAATTGGGAACTGTCCTTGGAAGTGAAATGACTGGTTTCATGAATGAACTGATCAGTTCAGCCCCCCAAATGACTGGTTCATGAGATGAACTGATCGGTTCAGTCCCCAAATGATCAATTTGTTTGTGAAATGACCGGTTCACCTATTACAGTGTATTAATTTATGGAAATTCTGTACCCTTCTACTCCCGCTTTAGTCCCGCATTGCCCGGGGCTAAGAACCTTGACCCTGACCCCTCCTATATATAGAGGGGTACTGGGGCTTCTCAAGAAGAACAGCTCATACAACGCCAGTTGCTCTACAAAGTTGTCCTCTCCGGTTGTGAATTGGGAGAGACTGAGCAGGTGTTACCCGACTAGGGAGGCACAGCGAGGGAAAGACAACTACAGGACGACAACTGGTGGTGGGAGAGCACGTCGGTGACTAGTACGTCGACAGAAGGGGATGACTCCTTCTAGTGTCCTGTAGGATAAGACGACTGGAGTTCTCGGTGGTCCATGTGGACTACTACAAAGGTGGGAGATTTCTGCCACTCGGAGCACAACTGTCAATCCGTCAGTCTGGGTGTGACCAGGAGTTGCACATATGCCATCTAAGATCGGAGGTGAAGACCGCGTTCACTGTGAGGTTACGTCGTCGAGCAAGACTCGAGACAAGGTACGCCTCTACAAACCATCCTTCCTATCATATAGATGTTGACGAGATCTCTTTGGGTTCTGGGTTTGGGGAGAAAAAAAATTTCTGCCATCACTGCCTCCCCTAAAACCCAACAGTGGTATCAGAGCCACGTCAACGTTCTATACTTTAGGATAATCGATATGATTGATTTTTGGTTTGTCACCTTTTATTACATATGATGTGAATAATTAACTAGATTTATGCATGTCCAATATAAATCCACAAAATCCCTATATATACATATATGATATGGTATATAAATGCATTTGATATGTGTCGCCCTTAAATGGTTTCTGTGGTGCTTGTTGCGTGATTGTGGCCATAAATCCTATATTTGTGTGTGGTTGATTGTTGTTGCTTGCATCTTGGTTTGTGCACAGATTCCCTACCTCCTATTCCTGATGTAACTCGAGATAACTCGAGATTCTTTCCTACCTTTTCTCCCCCCAAATGTAACTCGGGGTTTCCTAGTGCAAATGTAAATAGGATTAGTTTATATTTCCTATTATGTCAAAGAACGGCAGACACCTGGAGGATTGAGATGATCATCTCGGGCGTGAGATGATCGGTTGGTGGACCAAGGCGGTCGGTTCCTAGAGCAAGACGAGCGAGTGGTAACCTGAGGAGATGCATGATGACCAATGAACCGATCGGATGGAGGTGCCAGTCGATCGGCTGGTGGCACCCAACCGACCGGCCTGATGGCGAGTTGATCAATCATGGAGATGAGTTGATCAAACCCAGAATGGAAAAGCACAGAGTTCATCTTGTAAAGGTTGCATGTGATGTGTACCTAGATAACTGTGATTCCTCTTGGCTCGAGGAATCACATTAGGATGGACATAATCATCACTTTTTATTGTTCCGCATGTTTTCTGTGGGATATAACATGTATATGATACGTACTATATATTGTAGTGATTGGATATGTATATGTATATAAAAAACAAATCTCTCAATTAATATTAAGTCTTAGATGCCTTTCATTAGCGGCACACATGAAAAACTTAATCGACCAAGCATAGGTTATGCCAAAGCGTGGTGTGTCGTCTATCTCGTGGAAGTGTGATGGTGGACATGTAGGTTCTGCCAAAGCAGGGTGCATGTTCATCGCGTCGGCTTTTGGGTTAGACTTAATCGGTGATTCTTAGAGAGTATAAGATACAGAGGCATGGGATGACCATGGAAAAGAGTTGCACATGCCATCCATCTGAGAGTTTCATAGGATGCCATTGGCAAGTGTTGCCTACCTAAATAGTCTAATTGTTGGTGATCAGCCAAAGCTGACTCATGATTGGATGAAATATGGATCTTGAACCCACTAGAAGGTTGTACGCTGCAATCTTCTGAATTGATGGTGAAGGCTATCAATTTGAACAAAAATAGTGGGAGCGATAATTAATTAAAGTCCTAATTATATCGTAAAACGTTTTTAAATCAATCAAATAAGTCAAATATGAGTTTTGGCCTAAATTGCATATATTTCCTTTTGTGGTACAAATGCCACAAACAACAATCACTTCTTGTTGCGATCGGTCCTTGAGAAGGACAAGTTGAATGGGACTAACTTCCATGACTGGTTTAGGACATGGATAATTCTTCTCACTCAAGAGTGAAAGCTTTATGTCCTGGATACTCCAGCTCCAAGGGAACCTGCTCCTACCGCACCAAAGGCAGAAAGGGATGCTTTTAAGAAGCATTCTGAAGATGCCATTGATGTGAAGTGCTTGATGTTGTGCTCTATGAACCATGAGTTACAAAGACAACATGAGAACATGGACGTCATTGAGATGATTCAACATCTCAAGAACATGTATCAAGACCAAGTATGACAAGAGAGATATGATGTCTCTAGGGCGTTGTTTAAGTGTGTCATGATAGAAGGAGATCAAGTTGGTCCTCACACGCTCAAGATGATTGGGTATGTGGAGAACCTGATGAGACTAGGATTTCCCCTGAGTCAAGAGTTGGCTACTAATGTGATATTGCAATCATTGCTAGAATCCTACAGTCAGTTTGTGATGAACTACAACATGAACAACTTTGACAAGCCATTGATAGAGTTGTTGGGCATGTTGAGGACAGCTGAGGCACAGATGAAGAAGGACAAGCTTAAGTCTTTGATGTTGATCAATAGAAAGAAAGGTAGGTCCAAGGGAAAGGGCAAGGGAAAAGCTAAGAAGGGTTCTGATGCTAGCCAACACCCCAAGTCGTCTTCATCTCTCAAGGCCAAGGGAGGCGTGACCAAGGGAGACAATTGCCACCATTGTCAAAATCCAGGACATTGGAAAAGGAATTATCCTCTCTATCTAGAAGAACAAAAGAAGAAGAAGGAGGCGATGAACGTCTCCACCTGAAGGTATCATGAAATAAACTTGTAACACTTTTGAGGTATATGATACCAAGATGTAAAGTGATAAGCACTCAATAAATGGGGCAAGTGTTTCCGCCATAGATAGGAATACTTTAGTTTATTTTCAGCCTTGAAGGCATGTAATAGAGTTATGAACTGCTATTTCATATTTCCAAATAAAATAGAAACACTTTATTTTTGCATCTTGTTGTGACAAGGATGGATATCAATAAAGTTGACGTTTCAATTTCAAAGATATGATCTTTGTGGCAATGCCTTATTTATCTTGTGGTACTTGGTATGCATAAGATAAAATGATACCTAAAAGTTATTGATAAGTCAAACAAATAATTAGCATTATCATGGGAATTCATTTCTAGTTCCATATTAATGGATAAAGCTAGACTCTTTTGGTTGTAAACCATTAAGAAGACATGAATATCTTGGACATGATAAAATCAATCTTCACTAGTGGTAGTGGGAGAATGATTATCCTATTAGGTATAATGCATATGATGTATTTACATACCTATTGGAGCAAATTCTAATACTTCAAATGGTGTTTAGAGAAATACCAATATGAATATCTTGAAGTGTTCAAGAAAATCATGAATGAAATATAAATTTAGTAAAAGTAATAATTCTTGATGTGATCAATGAATGAGATACTTAAGCCAAATTTTTAAGAACCTTATGAGTGATTATGATAATGTATCATAGAGAACTCATAATTAAGTCATAGTGATGTCTAAATCAAAAAAGGAGTCATACTCCAAGGACTTAGAGGATGATTATCAAATAACTAAATTCTTCTTAAATAGAGAATACCTTACACTAATAAAGGAGATTAAGAATCACAAAGTGTTGTGAGTTCTCAAATTCCTTAACAGATACACCTCAAATATCTATATGATGAGCCCATAATCTAGATGACATTGAGGAACCGGATTCTGAGTTATTGTATATGGCCATAAGATCCTAAATGACTTCCATGTGAACCATAAGGTATGACCTTGATGGTAGCACCCATTGGGATGAAACCCATAAGTACATATAAGTCTTAAGTGTTAAGACACATGGATGACATTTTGAGAAGGATCATGCTTGTTGATTGCAACTTAATGACTAAGAGATTTGGCATACAGATATTAAAATCGCATTCCTGTGAGGAATAAGACAAGGATGTGTATGTGACACAACCTATAAGGTTTATGAATCCATTAATGCAAATGAAGTCTATAAGTTACAATAGACTAATCAATGTGATTGATTGTGTACAAGAAACTCAGAACTGGAGATCTTTATAATATGGTCAAAGGGTTTGACTGATATGTCAAAGATAAAGAAGGGATATGTGATTTAGTGGGAGCATATTTGCATTCCACATGTTGATGAGGAATGAGATGTTCTAGAATGGAATCCTTTGTGGAAATTATCTTTAGGGAAGATAGAGACGTTTCCTATGCTATAGGAATAGAGACCTATAGAGATAGTTCTCGAAAATCTCTTGACCTGGAAAGGAGAGATCATACATTTTCAATCTGTACTGAAGGGTTCAGTGTGCATAGATTCAGTGGGAGAAAACTTGTCCATGTTACATGGAGTTAGTATCCCAGAGCCAAGTGTCCCAATTCTTATGAAGAATGGGAACACAAAGAATAGATATGGATCTATCATGTATGTAATCATCCCTTTATCTTGCATGTATGGACATAGCAAGAATAAAATGCATTTATCATCTTATATGTAGGACATGACAATATGATATGTTCATCCTGATAACTCGTATGTGGGACATGATGAGTGGATGTATGTCTAGTTCCAGTAAGGGTTAATGGAATACCATGAGAACTTGATAAGTACTTGATAAGTACTAGTTCTATGGAAATAAGGAAGAATTCACTGTAAAGAGTTACACTGATACGAACTTCCGAAAAAGATAGAAAATTTATCGCAAAATATATATGGGATATATAAAAGTGAATGTGTGTAGATTAATAGAAATGTTACAATAAAGTTGTTTTAAAAGGGAAATGTCGAGTATTTGTGTGTTAGAGAACAGCAATGGACACTATATGGAACTGGGAGTTCATAAAGATGAACTTATAGGTATTCCAATCATTTATGACAAGTAAGGAGTGCTTGGCCATGCAATGGGGCTAAAGGTTAGCAAAGGAATATTGGATCACATATTACGGCAAATCCATCTCATACGTAAGACGTACAGCGAAGAGATGTGAGACATGCAATAATACCAACTTAGGCAAAGTGTTTCCATAACTCACTGCATTAGTACTAGAACATGTGGGACATGTTTGGAGATCACTAAGAATATGATTCAAGGGTGATTGGCTCGCAGTGCAAGTGGGAGTTTGTTGGTATGTATGCCCTGAGAGCCAATCATGGGATGATTGGTGGGATACATTAAGATTGATTTGATAAACATCAAAGTCAAGCTTCCAATTCATTTTGGTTCAGTCAGTTATGAGATAATGACAGAACATATTGAATGTCTAGAGAATGACAGTACTCAATGATGTATGCCTTCAAGTACGTGACTTGAATGATGAGATCATATGGATGTTAAGAGTTTGTACATTCTTGTTATGTCCCTAGTCGGATGTCATTGTAGAAGGTTAATAGACAACAATGACACACAAGACTAGATTGTGTGTTGGTTGAAGACAGAATCTCATTAGTCATGATATAGTGATATCAAACCAAGCACATAGATACTTGTTAGAGAACAAGTGTATCGGACAGACCCACCGTGAGAGTGACACATGGAACCATGACTTGGTAGTCACATTCAGCTCTCACAGTGATGGTGGTGAGTGTGATTCTTTGACCTGAAATCACTACACTCAACATATGTCATTGGGTACACTTTGACATCATCAAACGCAGTCCTAAAATATTGATTGTTATAAAGGTGATGATTGGGTGACTTTGACACATGGGGCTTTTGAGGGGTGAGTGATAGATATGGGTTTTGTCCCTCCTGAGGGAGTTTGATGTCCATGGCCACTTGATGAGTAGGACTAAGAAAGTCATGTGCATGCATGTGTGAATCAATATGTGATATTGATGTCACACATATCTCATCCAGTCTGCTCTGAGATCAAGGAAGTGAATGAACGTTGAAAGGATGATTGTTCCATGTCTTGAGTTCATTCGGGATATCATTGACAAAGGAATTATACATTCATTGTAACACCAGTCACGAATTGTAGGATTGAAAGTTGTTCTCCAACTTTCCTTTTAACTTGGGTAGTACTGATGTGCGACTAGGCACCACTCTTTGCTTGTGAAGTCATAAGTGTTATGGACTTTCATTACCAACGTGAAATGGGCATGTAGGGTCACACACATAGGATTTAACCTAGAATAGGATTTTATCCACGAATGATGTTTGGATTTATTACTAAAGGTGTTTAGGAACTCAATGAAACATTCAATCAATTGACTTGACTTAGAATCATTAAGTTCAAGTGTTGGACTAACTGATTTGGGTGTCAGATTGATTGAGAACTGCATTGACCAATTTCTACACAACCTGGATTGCCAACCAACCGGTTCAAACTGTTGAACTGATCGGCTCAGGGTCAAGTGAATGACCGATTCAAGTGTTGAACCGATCGGTTTAGTTGGACCAAATGAGCCAGTTTGGGAAAGTTAGGTTGGTGAGAAAATATTTTCGTTTCACTTGTACAATTTGATTGGGATAAGTATTGGTCTTTGGATTAATTAGAAATGGAAAGAGGAAAGTCAATTGGGAACTGTCATGGGAAGTGAAATGACCGGTTCATGAATGAACCGATCAGTTCAGCCCCCCAAATGACCAGTTCATGAGATGAATTGATCAGTTCTGTCCCCAAACGATCGGTTTGTTTGTGAAACGACTGGTTCACCTACCGTAGTGTATTAATTTGTGGGAATTCTAGACCCTTCTACTCCCGCTTTAGTCCCACATTGCTCGGGGCTGAAAACCATGACCCCTCCTATATATAGAGGGGTACTGGGGGCTTCTCAAGAAGAATAGCTCAGACAATGCCAGTTGCTCTGCAAAGTTGTCCTCTCTGGTTGTGAACAGGGAGAGACCCAGTAGGTGCTACCTGAATAGGGAGGCACAGAGAGGGAAAGACAACTGTAGGACGACAATTGGTGGTGGGAGAGCACGTTGGTGACTAGTACGCAGACAGAAGGGGATGACTCCTTCCAGTGTCCTATAGGACAGGACGATTGGAGTTCCCATTGGTCTGTGTGGACTACTACAGAGGCGGGAGATTTCTGCCGCTCAGAGGATAGTTGTCAATTCGTTAGTCCGAGTGCGACCAGGAGCTGCACAGACGTCATCCAAGATCAGAGGTGAAGACCGCACTCGCCGTGAGGTTACATCGTCGAGCAAGCCTCGGGACAAGGTACGCCTCTACAAACCATCCTTCCTACTGTATAGTTGTTGATGAGATCTCTTTGAGTTTTGGGTTTGGGGAGAAAAAATTTTATTTCCGCGGCCATCTCTGCCTCCCCTAAAACCCAACAAATAAGTGTGTAGAGCTTCTTAATTCAAGATGAATTTTCTTTAAGTATGTACAAGGAAGTATTACATACTTATAATCTTTATTAATATCAGAATGACTAATGTGTTGAATTATGTCTTGTGGGAATGCAATAAGTTATGAAATGAACTTTCAGTTAAATATCATGATGAGATAAGCTTTATGTCCAAATTTGGCAAGATAATGGTATTCCTACATGTAGTTAGGAAGTATGAAATTTTAAACCTAACTAATTTATTAGAGGTTTTTCATTGAGCTTTCTGGGAATCTAAGGCCATGATAATGATCTACATAAAATTCTAAGCTTGTGGTCAAAATTAGACTTTAGATAACCCTAGCTATCCCAATCGAGAAAAGAAGAAATAATATGGTTTTATATGAAAAATGATTTGATACACTTAAGTTGGTTTGATTTAAATTCCATGCATTTTGTCTTGTACACATATGTACTCTGGGTCGTTTGATGAGATTTAGGGAGTATGTTCTTGATTAGATCCATCTACAGGTTGTCTTCAACCTCTAGACTCTATGTAGTCTAAGTCACTCCCAAGTTCTTGTGCTTGTCTCATTTTCTAGTACAAATTGAATAGGAATTTCAATCCCAATCAACTTATGACTTTGTTCTGAATCTATTTATACCCAGATCTAAACACTAACTCTTCCTCTACAAGAAAGGCCAACGTCTCGTTTCTTATTCTTCCCCGGCCCATAGAGCAGACTCAAGTTTTGGTCTTCATACGGTCAAGGGACTACCTGGAAGGATTCTTCCATGTCTAGGTTTTGGTTCTCATCCCCAATTCAGCCTGAAATCTCTAGAAATGAGGTTACAGATTCCCTATTTTTCTCAGACGTCGGTGGTTTAGTCATCCCAGATCCGGTTGTTGTTGTACAATTCAACTGTAGGGTAAGATTCATGGACCCTTCTTCTTCCTTTCCATGGTGACTTTGCGTCAAATCCTTGAATTCCAACATCACTAGAAAAGATGGCATATACGTCTAGCCCATGTGATGTCCTTTTCGGTCACATTTCTTATAGTACACCTTCGGCAGGATGTGGTAAAGCCATTGTCGTGTTTTGTTTCAAGTTTGACCATTGTGTTTCTAACTTTGACCTTTGTCCTTCATGCTCTATTCTTTGGTAAAGAGACTTATTTCAGTGGAGCTTGAGAGAGTCTTTTCTAAGACTAGGTCACCATGATCTCAAAACCCATTTGACGGGTTTGTTTGCTTTGATATGGTGATGGCTCACATTGGTGGGAGCCTTTACTCCTGAAAGGAGGGCCTCGCACCATGAATAGTAGTGTGGGACCTAGAGTTAGCCTTAGAGGTGAGAGGTTGAAGGGAACAGATGTCATTGTAGCAAAATTTTATGTGCCACAATTATGTTGGTTTAACTTAGGTCAATTGGATGATATATGATTCTGAAGTATGATTTTAATGAAGTGGTTTTTACCTGATTCACTCATGTCATGCTCAAAGTTTGAGATTGAATTAAAGGTTGTTTTGGTCTTCTTTTTGTCATTTATCTGGTCCCAGATTAAGATAAATTGATTTATCTAAACCTTGATTGGCTAATATTGAGAATTTAATTTCATTTTATTAGTATGTCATATGGGGTCGACTTATATATGAATTTCGATCAATTTTCAAGATCTAGCTAACAGAGTAGGTCATGAGTCATGTTTCAAATTTTGGTTTCTCATATTTCAAGTTTTGACTTAATTAGGGTTTATAAGTGATTAATTAGGGTTTGGGTTACAATAATAGGAAAAAATAAAGATTAGAGATTAGGATTTTAGGAGTGATTGATCCTACTAAAATTAAAAAGTGGTTCATTTGTTTGGTTTCATTACATTGTGTCATCATGTTTTATTCGCATTGTCATGTTTAAAGTTACATTATACATGTTATCATTGAACACTTTAATTATTTAAGAGTTATATGTTATATGCATAGCTTGCTAAGATTTCCTGCATACATGTTTATATGTTCAGATCAGATCATATGAGGATTATACCTCCCATGTTTAAGATCAGCAATGCAATATGGGTTAAAATCCTAAGTAAGATGAGATCGTATCATAACAAGCATTAATAATTAGGCTTTGTCTCATGAACATGTTATGGAAGGTTGGTACCTCATGAGCCCCCTTCAGTTTACATGTTTAAGTGTAAGTTCAGTAATACTTATGCTTACAAGTTCAAGCCCAAGCATACACACCTTGTGTGTGTTCAGTGCGATTAGACCAGATAAGGTTCATTGAGTAGGCGCCCTAATAAGAATGCTTAATCAAGTTAAGAATGCATTCTAAAGCTATCAATCATGTTTATGCATGCTCATATCAATTTTAACCTTTATGTTTAGTTATGTTTATATTATAATTGAAATCGAACCACTTACAATCCGTTTGTTGAATGCATGGCTATGTGTGGATACACATAGGGTGTCTACGGCATGAGATAGTTCCCAGAAGCTAGATGTACGTACGAGTTCAAGACCTAGTGGGGTGCCATCTATATGATCCAAAGAGGTTTAATTAGTTTTCTACTTCTTCATGTATCAAGCTTCCTTGTTGTTAGTTTTAAGAAGAACAAATGTATCTATATCCTGTATAAAGTTATTTTTACTGTTACAATGAATGATATATGTTATTTGTGACATTTTTAGAGTGTGATTTTGATGGTCTATACTTCTATGTTGTTATATTGGATCATAGGAGATGCTATCATCGTGCTCTCAGAATCATGGCTTCCCACGTTCGCACAATCAACACACCGGGTCTACTACAACCGGATCGGCATCCTAAGAAGATCGCGGCCTCTCCACTAAGAAGATCGCGGAGTCAATCACGAAGAATGCACTCTCCCCCCTGGAGCTGTAATCCAGCCTTCTTCAAAGACGGGGTTTTTGGCATTATCATCATGTTTGCGTATGCTGATTCTGCAAAAAAATGGACATTTTGCAGCAGAGTTCCTAGCGGAATCAATAATTAATCCCTGGCAGTTCTATTCCCAGTGGATGTGTATTTCTTGTTGGTTTGGAGTGTTATTCACGTAACCTACAATAAGTGGAGTTTCCAGCCAACTCACATGATTGTTATTTAGAATTCAGTCCTCGTTATACTCATTCCGGTATTACGTATGACTAACAATAATATAATTCATACCGTCTATGTTAGCATATCTACTTGTAAGTCTGTCATATTTCTTCCACATGTCCCCAAATCAGGAATTACTGGCAGCGATCTAAGACCCGTGCTAACTTTATAAAGCACCTAAACAAAAACAAAAAAGGGGGCACCGTGCTATGTTTTCTTTCTCCCTCTCTTTTGACAATTTTATCCCCCCCCCATTACCCTCTCATGTGTGTATTAAATTTCAGGTGGGTAGGGTATTGTCTCTTTTTTACACCAACTACTCAACCATTTTGTAATTACTGTATAGGGGGGAGAATATATGAAGAGGGAGTTTGAGGGAGATTATATATTATCAGTCCATGCTAATTTGACTCATGGAGCTTCTTATTATTACGCATCCATATTCTGTCATCTTTCTGATACTTCATGTCCACTAAGCGTCGTACTTCTATCCATTAGTTGTAAATCATTAACAACTTATCTGGATGTGAAGGTAGTCTAATGGGAAAGCAAAAAACATTGTAACACAAAAAAAAAGTATATCATTGATGTATCTCTTTTCTAATGACATTGTGTTTATTCATGTTCGTGTCACTATTGCATGTAGGTTGTCTATCTGTGTTTCGCTTATTACAACAGTTGGCTACCACTTTCATGCAAACAAAAAGAATCTATATTATATCATTGGCATGTGTAGGTTGTCTATCTGTGTTTCGCTTATTACAGTTTCTTCTAGTCTCTTGTTTCCTTTTGTGCTAGTTTGTGACGATCTTGCTGCATCTCATAAGATGGATTGTTACTTTTGAAATCTCGTCAATATCAAGCCTACAAATACCACAACTGCAAGGTTGATGATCTATTTATTTTATTTGTGTGTTCTCAAAGCTTCATTTGTCAAAATAGTTCTTCTAGTGATTTACTTGGGTTTCATTGATGATGTCTTACATTCTCATCATGCTCCTACGAGTCACATTCCAGATGGATCCAATTGCAGTCATCATCACCTCATCATATCCATGTTTGAGATACATTTAATGCTACATTGTTGGATGTGTAGATTGTGCTTACTCCAATCACACATTACTTTCCAGTGAAGATGACGTAGTAATGGTGTTTTAATCGTCTACTCCAAACTGACAGTGATGTTCTTCATGCACTTCAGAAGACCTTCAAAGTTTAAATATTTCCAACATGCATGACATAACATCAAAGGGACATCATCAAATCATTTTTTAGATAGTCATGTTGAAGGAGGGTGAAATTTTGTATGGGCTGGCATTATTATTTATTGTATTGTCTAATTGAATCTAAGTCCAAAATGAATATGTGTTTCACCCATACTCCACCTTGGGGGAGAATATTAGAATTATTGATATTTAACTTACTATGTTATATGGGCCTAGTTGTCTTGACCAATTAGGGTTAAGTTTGCTTCTCTTATACTTGCCTCATTTCCTATATATATGAGGGGAGTGTGTCGTCTATGAATAAGAAATATCTTATAATGCTCCCATCTTACTTTTCACTATTTTTTCACAATTTTTCTATAGCTCATTATATTTGCATGTAATGTACTTTGTTCGAACTAATGATTTATGTGCAACAAAGTTGTAATCTCAGTAGGCCCGCATCTGGCCCAGGATTCGATCATATCACATGCGATGGGAAGGGTCTATCTTTCAATGTTTTTCCCCGGCCTAGACATTGCCCGTGGTCTGACCAATAATGTGTGTTTGGTCTGGGCCAGCTAAAACCTGGTATAACACAGCCCAATACTGATCCCTACCTGCAAGCACACGTGCACACACACCCCAAAAGTCTGCATATTCCCCCTCTAATTGGATGCACTCAAGTTTTTCAGTACTCCACCCCTATTTTCAGTGTATCAATTGTAAAGCGGCGTTCCAATATCTCTCTTTAGACAATAAACAAGCGATTTCACTTTTCTCTATTAGATGTCGTGGCCCCCCCTGCTGAGCGAAACAATTCTCTTCCCGATTTTATTTCCCTTTTTGTCAATGTGCCTGGGTAATGGAGTATTAGTACATTATTGTTACTTCATCCGTATTTTGTTTTACTGAACTCAGTAGAAGTCCACTTTATTTATGATCACAGATATTACAAGGAATCGTAACCAACTAAAGAAATATGCTAAGTCAATTGTAGAATATTTACATGTATCCGTGATCATGACTGCACATACTTGAATTAAGGAATAATAGACTTAGAATTAAAATGTTAATCCATCCAAATAAAATTATGACTATGTCTAATGTGTGATTAAGATACCTGCATACCTAATTAACACTTGTCGTTTTAGTACCCAACTTCCATTTTCAAGCCTATCCGTTGCAATGGTTAATATATATACATTAGAACTGACTTTTGAGCCTCTAATTAAGTTGAGCACCTACAGATACGCCATTTGAAGATTCACACTCAGCCAAAGCAACTCTGGAATAAGATCAGTGAGATTGTATGGGCAAACTATTCTTTCATTTTTCATAAATGAAGGCAAAATGAATGGTATGCCACACAAATATAGCTCAAGGCCCCTTCTCACGGAAGGCAGTCGAAGTTATATTAGCTTTTTGGTACAAGTACAATAACACAACTTTTAAGAACATAATTTTAGGATTCAAGAAGCAAACAATACCACCATACACGAAATACAAGTTTCAATGCTTCATCCAGGATAAAGATTTCTTTTCACATGGAAATAAAGAACTGATGAAACTTTTAGTGGATAGTTTCGGTGGATGCAGTCAAACAGTATCTACGTGATCCAACTCCATATAAACAGAAGATTTCATTATTTCTCAATGTCGTTCATGAATAGAAAATCTCAGCTTTCATCTCACTTCACAAATTCCCGGAGGCAGCAATAAAATGCACTGCACTCGTGACTAAATAGATGTGCAACAGAGAATGATTCAGGAGCTGGTTGTGTACTCCATGGTTCCTCCACCAGTCAGAATCAATAATATTAGCAGGTTTCAAACATAGAGTTCGTGAGATTCATCATTAACATCAAGCCAGGAGATGAAGAACGGACAATGTGCAATTAGCATCATATACAGGAGAGACTTTCCATAGCAATCACTATACGAAAATTGCCAATACCGGAGTGGAGCCAAGGAATAAATTGTACAAACTATGTACAATCAGAATCATGTACACAACAAATGATCCTTTTGAACTCTGAATTTCGATAGGTGCACTTTTCACTTAAAGGTTTGTGCCGCTTGTGATATCATATAATACCTTCCTTTTAGCTATGAACCCAGAGCAAGATGGTGGAGACTTCTACGTTGAACAGAAATATCTCAAACTGCAATAAGCAAATTTTGAGGCCCATTGTAAAATCTCAAGACCTATGGCTAGAAATTTATGGCCTTGAGCAGTGTCCCTATTTATCTGACACCTGGAAACTGCAAGTCCTACAGATTTAGAAGAAACAACAAGTCATAGTCAGATAACAGAAGCCAAGCGTTAGCAAAGACCATAACCTGCAGGAGCACAAATGGAAAGTTTTTTTTAAGACATGGACAGTTGACAGCTGAAGAATACAGAAAATAAGCTT
Organism: Alisma plantago-aquatica; assembly: GCA_963693085.1. NCBI lineage: Eukaryota > Viridiplantae > Streptophyta > Magnoliopsida > Alismatales > Alismataceae > Alisma > Alisma plantago-aquatica. The sequence goes on from OY856412.1 coordinate 526,366,674, forward strand.
GAAAGTCATATTGGACATGTACTATGAATGTCAAATAGAAAACTCTCAGAATGAAGTCAAGGTGATGACAATCAGCTAGCCTGACTTGCAGAAAACATAGTAAGTTTGTTGTCCACTAGGAAATTTTGCAGAACGGAAAAGAAATCACTAGTGTAACCAGTAAAAACAACGACTAAAAATATCCAAGAGCCATTTTGTCTAAGAAAAGTAAAGAAGCATTTGCATGGAAAAGCAAGCATCACAGTCAGAATTCTGATCATACCTCAATGGGGTAAAATAGTCAGTGAGTTTCTGAGCGGAATGAACATTAGGATTATATACTAAAACCATGATTTGTCATCATCTTCATCAAAATCTGAACCCTCATCACCATCTGAATCATCCTCAATATTATTGTCGTCATCAAAAGAACTTCCGTCATCTCCAGTCTCGTTATCGGATTGTAGCTCGTCAACTTCCTGAGACTTCCAAGCAGGAGGGAAAGTTTTTTGCAAAGCTTCTGTAAGCTCTCCGCCTGTTCTTTCAATCTTCTGCAAGCACTTGGACCAATGAACTGCTGTTCCCATATCAACGGTTATATTAAGCTCAATCATTTCTTTGCAAAGGCCCAAAATCCCACAGTATATGTACTCTTCAGCTATAGTAGCCCGAGAAAGTAGAGATGTCATTAAACAATGGAACGCAGGTTTATCTGGCTTCAATCCTTGTAATTTCATGTCCTCGTAACATCTCAAAGCTTTCTCCGGGAGTGACGCTTTAGCCCAACCTCTGATCAATGTTGTATATGTTTTTAGATTTGGCGTCACCCCAGCAAAATTCATTTCTTCAATAGTGTTTGTTGCTCTCTAAGACAAAAGATGAATACAAAACTTTTATTTCCGAAAATTTTTTATCTATGTATGATTATAGCAAGAATAACAAATTTATCATCCAAACATTTAAGAACATATGTATTCAAATGAATCTATATATGATCATTAAACAATGCTCTTTTTCTAAAAATTGGGCGTATAAAATCTGTGTGGATAAAGACAAAAATGGCAGGCATTTATGACTCCTGACACAAGTTCGAGGTTCAGTGGCTAAAACATCATTGAACTATGACTCAGCACTCTTAAAACCTCTTCATGATTCCAGCATCAAGACCGTCTGAAGGCTTTCCTTGACTATTGAGATCATAGTACTTCATAATGAACTAAGCACAATGATCAAAAAGTGCTTAAGCTCACTTTTTCGAAGGCAGAATCATATATATATGTATATGTATATGTATATGTATATGTATATGTATATGTGTGTATATATATATATATATATATATATACAGTGAAACTGAAAGATTCTCAATTAGCTAGCTCTCTGTGTGTGCGCACACACGCGTGCTTGTGCATGTGGTGATGGTGGGGGTGATACATTTGTATATGTTCATATACATGACAGACACAGATAGATATGTGTGTGTCTATATCATAGATTTGCGTTTGTACTTTATATACATATGTTCGTGTCAGAATATAACCCATAACAGAGCTGATTGAAAAGAAGCATCCGTGTAGCCGACCCCAACATAGTAGAAATTTAGGCTTAGCTGATAATGATGATGGTGAATACATACACATATACATTTGTGTGTAATAATGAAGGTTTTATAATGTATGTATAAGCAATATTAAAACTCAATAAAATATGTAACTTGGATGGGGATGGGGGACTAATAACAAAGTTGACAAAAAGGATTATCCACAATCAATAAAATTGGTGGCAGACAATGAGATATCAATACTTGTAGTATTAGACTAAAACTTGTAATTTGACAAAGATCATCAGGAGAAATATAATTGGAATTCGTAGGAACTATAAAGGAGAACCAAATTAAAAGTTAGACGTGGGCAAAATGCTAGCAACATAACTAAAATCAACAAGGTCAATACATTTAAAACGATATTGACCTTTGAAATTTGAGTCTTTTGATAAAAAAATTTAAAAAAGCACTAGTAAGAGAATGATAATCAACTTCAAAAATTTGAATAGAAAACATTCAAGGAAACTGTATGTATTATCTCAGAAGCTCAATAGTCGGTCTTAACAAAAGACATTATGATTCAAAACTAAGGGTTGCTCCTTAGAGCCTCAATGCCTTGAGGCGAGCGTTACGAGGCATAAGCCTCAGTTCAGGACGCTGAGGCTTAAAGCCTTGAGGCAAAAATAGGAAGGATTCGTCTCGAGGCATAAGCCTTGAGAAGTTCACGGCAATGCAACACTCCTACTATAATCTAATAACCATAGAACTCAGGATGATCCTCACTGGTTAAGCCTTGAACCTAAAGACACTGTTGTAAGCTACCTCTTGTGTCATACGTTTGAGTGTGTGATATAAATCAATTTTTCTTATAATTTATATAATTTCATGGTCAGCTGCATACATTGATAACAGAGACTAGTGTTCACAAATATAAATGGAAAGTGTGCTATGTTAGCATCTACACTTTAAAACTTGAGAAAGAATAATTCGTGATATATTAATATGACAAACAGTAAGGATATCAATTAGTAAGTATTTTAGCCCAAAAAAAGATGAGATGCGTCTACAGTTCCCAAAATATTAAGAAGTAAGACTGATAGTTGAAACCTGACTTTTAAGATTTAGCATGGTAGATGGTACTTTCGTCATATTTGCTTGTTCCTTATAATCTTACTTCAATTCCTCGAATGACAAAATGCTGTTATCTATATGTGATTCAGAAAAGCATGCAATAATAGATGACACCGAGAATATATCAACTGTGAAAGACAATATAATATGCTTACAAGCATATCACCAGCTTTGCAGCAAGCATTTACAAACGAAGTATAAGTATGAATATCAGGCTGCACGTTCTCATGTTTCATTTGTTGCATCAAGTCAGCAGCTTCCCATACATCTCCTCTCCTAGCCCATCTGCGCATAAAATAAACATGCTTCAAGCAGTGCGGTTAATGCCAGTTAACCTACGTGCCGATTTTGGATTGCACACCATTTTTTATCACTGTAAAGGAAAGGTCGTTACGATAAGAAGGATAAATGAGGGATTACAAATCACAATGTAATTGTTAGACATAAAGTTGAACCAGCGTTTCTTCTTAATTCTTACTCTCTGACAAAAGGTCAATAGAAAAATAGTTATTCCATCAAGAACACCCATCAAATTTTAGGATCTTTCGTGTCAGCCTGTCTGTCATAGTTCGACCGAGATGGTCGGTTCAACTCCAAGTTCGACCGATGGATGGTCAAGCCGTACTTTCATTTTATTTGTAGTTCTTGTGCAGACGACGTGACACTTACATTAACCTTCGGGTCGAAGTCACAATTCAACCGAAGTGTATCTTGTGTGAAGAATGAGCTCGACCGAGAGTAGGTGTTTGTTGCACAATTAAGCAATTCATTTTTGACAGAACCCAACAGTTCTATGGCGATTGGACGCTCCTAAAGATTCCCCCAGGGTTACCCTAACCTATTCCTACAAATAGGGACAATCTAAGCACACTTGAGCAATGCAAACATCTTGAGAATACTACAAGGTGAAATCCTTAGTTGAGAAACATATATTGCTCACAATGTCTAGCTTCTATACATTATCATGCCTGTCCTAATAGAGAAGCTCAGTGACAGGATTGTCCTTGTGTTTTATATTTGTAATCCATTTTCTCATCCCTTTTCTCATTTGTTGTGAGTGAACTAGAAGTGCTTCAAGGTAAGGAAGCAGCAACCTTCAGTCTGTTTTTGAGGAAGGAGTCCTTACTGTGGTGATCTTCAAAGGCCAGCAAAGAAGATAGGAGGTGCCCTCCTGTCAGCCGCAAGCAAAGGAAGAAAGTGTTGTTCTACTGCATCCATAAGAAAAGGAGAAAGTGTCTTCCTGTGTCCACGACAATGAAAGGAAGAGGTGGTGTCCCTCGCATCCACGACAAGCAAAGTAGGTGGTGGCGGTTTCCCAAATCCACATACAGAAGATATTCTGGTTATCTCCCATGGCCAATAGAAAATGAGGTGTTTATTATTCAAGGTCGGATTTTTCTATTATATTGTAATTCCTATCTTTGACTAGAGTGATTTACCCAATCTCGGTGATTGCAAAGCCAACTAGGCGTAGGTGCAGACATAGGGCTTCTTTGTGAAGTATGAACTATGTTGAATCTTGTGTTTATCGTGGTTGATATTCCTTCTTCATTCCCTTTCTTCTTCATTTTATCAAGTTGCATTTGACAGTTTTATTGTATTGGTTTCCGTTATTGTCCAATGGAGTCTATTCACCCCCCCAACCTCTTCACTCTCCTTTGACCAAAAGTTGTTAAGAGATAAGTAATTAATTGGTTTATTGTGATTATTTCGTAAATGGACCAAATAATGTGACCCATTCGGGTTGGGTCAAAGTCTGTAATTGTGCCCCTCTTATATATAGGAGCAGGGTTTCACTAATGAAATATATCTTGTAGCTGTCTATTCCACTGTTTGACATGATATCAGAGCAGTGTGCTTTTGGCAACGCCTAAATCTATAAAAGAAAAGAACCTCTTCTTCCTTGGCTGCCCGCAGGCTGTTCCATGGCTTCTATTGTTCCTTTTCTCCCTTTTGGCGTTGTTGATGCTTCCTCCTCCTGTTGTTGCTTTTCTAGAGATCGCTGCCACAAGTCTTCTGTATGTCACTACTTGTATTTGCTGTTGCACCAAGCGACCTGTTTTTCACTTCTAGCTATATTGCTCCTCACTGGTGGCATGTTCTAGTAGAGATAAAAATTGAAAGTTGTTGCATGGATATCGCCTTTTTTCTCCTCACAAGATCATCTTCCAAGGGCCGCCCTAGATCTCTCCTTCCTTCCTAGTACCTTTCCCCACTCTGACGTTGAAAGAGGAAGAGATTTAGCAACATTTTCGCAGACATTAAAGCCGCAATTACTGTAGCAGAAGCATTCAACTCCAGGTTTGCAAACTTAATAAAGCTATATATAGTCTCAAACAAAACCATAGGACTTAGTTTGATAAACTGACTCACATCTTAGCATCATTTAGTATCAAGCGATTTCATTCAGATCATTATGTTTTTGTCAAAAACACTGGTTGGGATTGCTGTATTGATTGTGTATGTCGATTGTGGATGATATTCTATCTAGAAGTCATCATGTTGGTCATCTAACCAAGAAAGAAAATGTCCGATTTCGATGCTGTTTCGATGGTCACGGAAATAGAAATTTCAACAAATGTCGACGGAAATCTCGATGGATGCATTCCTGACATTTCGACTACCAAATGATCGGATTATTTAATGATATTTAACCAGAACGATTAACTAGTGTAGATCTACTCAAATATGCTATAATATATTTCATATTGGATATGTGGGGGGGGGGGCTCATGTGTGAGTGAAAGAAGTTGAACTGTTTCGATGGGGATTTCAATGAGGATTTTGAGGTCAAATTAAATGGTGAAATGAATGGATTAAGTCATTATAGTTAGCAGCACAATATACAGACTGAAAGACACAAATTTATGGAAACATTATATGATCTAGGATGGTAGGACCTATAGATAGGATGACAAGACGTAGTACATAAACAGTGTTCAGTGGTATGTGAGTGAGTATTGAGGAAGCATGAGACAACTATGGTCTATGTATCTAGTTGAATCATGATGGCCCCCATTCTCTTTGTTGATTATACCTAACAACATATTGGCTCCAATTTATTTTGTTTTATACAAGCATGAATGTGTCTATATGTAATCTCTATATGCCTACTAGTGACAAAGTGCATACCCATGAATTAACTCAACCATTGTTCTTGGTCGTGTGCATTTTAGCTAGAGCTATAGGAGGCAACCATGTAGTTAAGAGGTGTGATTGATGATGGCATACATACAAAATATCTCGGTGGTCATGCTAATTTTGTAGACTATCGTTACAAATCATGTGGCCTCGAAAATATAAGCTAGCGGGTCATTATAGCCATAGATACAACTCCCACACCCATTTTTAAATAATACCTTGGTAGGTCTTTATAGAAGTGAGAGAAATAGGAGAGAGGGATTTAATAAGGCTAGGAAGAGAAGAAACATAACTTAGATTGCCCCTAAGAAGCCTAAGGAGTCATAGAGAAAAATCTGCAGACATCATACCCTATTTCTCAAAATATTACCTATGTTTCTCGAAATTCCTCCATAATGTGGACATAATGAGCCTTTTTTCATCAAAATATACCTAATTTCATCAAAATTTTGAAAGTCATTCGGATTTTTTTTTGGGAAATTCCCTACCTAAAGACATGTTTGGTTATTTCTCCGAATGGTTGTCAACATCGTAATAATTGGCGAAATTTCACCAATTTTGACAAAATTCTGAACTATGCTTCTAGCTACTAAAGATCTTGGTAAATTTCATTACTTCTTAGGGATTAAAGTATCTCGATCTACTTCTGGTGTCTATCTATCATAGTGCAAGTACCTTGATCCTCTTCTACAGGAAACTGGCATGCTAGAAGCCAAACCTGTTGGAACTCCTCTAGATCCAAATGCATTTCATGATGATAACACCTCTCTTGCTTCTAATAATAAGAAATATAGAAGACTGGTCGTAAGGCTTACTATCTTACTATTACTAGAGCTAATATTTCTTTCATTGTCGGACTTGTTAGTCGTTATCTAGATAAGCCCCACATATGTCATTGTGATGTTGTCTATCATATTCAGAATTATTTTAAGGGCACGTCTGGCATGGGACTTCTGTACAAGAAACATGGGCACAACAGAATCACTAGATATTTCGACTCTAATTATGTTGGTAGCAAATCTGACAGGAATTCTACTTCTGGTTTTTGCACCTCTGTGGGGAGAAATTGTCACCTGGAGGAGCAAAAAGCAAATTGTTGTCGCTCAGTGTAGGGCAGAGGCCGAATACAGAGCCCACTTGTGGGCTTATGTGGGTCCACGGTCTACTCAGAATTTGTATAGTTGATAATGGATCTATTCCTTTGTTCTGTGACAATAAATCAACCACCTTTATTGCTAGCAAGCCAACCTTTCATAAACACACGAAACATATAGAATTGGATTGTCATTTTGTTCAAGATGCCATTTTATCTTGGGAGCATTTCTACTCCCAACATCAAGATGGAGGATCAAGTCAAAGACATCTTCGCAAAGCCTCTACCTAAGAAAAGATTCCTAGCAATGGTGGACAAGTTGGGCTCAATAGATATCTATACTCTAGCTTGTTGAGGGGTGTTCAAATATTATATTGCTTTTATATCTATTTTCCTCTCTTCTTTTAGTCTTGCACTGGTGAGTATCACCTTTGTGTTTTTTTTTTTACTTATACTAGTAAGGTAGTGTACCCATGTTTTGATAAATGAATTAGCATTTCACTTTTAAACAATTCAATTTGCTAATATTTTCTTGGAAGAATGGGTTACCCCTTTATAAAATAAGGAGGATGCTCTAGAGCATGTTGCAGGTCTTTGGAATCTGAGAACTTCAACAGAAACCCACGATCACATAAGATCCTCTCAATGTCACACTTGGGATTTCAAGGAAGACGTAATTATTCCACCAAAGTGGGAGCATGTAGCACTATGACAATGGCATAACATGTAACAGTGGTTTCCCGCTAGTTGTAGGTAGTCACTTCACTCGGGGAATGGCAATCTCTCCGTTTATGACTTGTAGATCTATAGTTTGGGGAAATGTGTCATCTCCTTCCCCTTGATTCCATAATACATCTGCCCAAGACCTGAGACTAGATTAGATCTTGTGTTGATAAGCATCTTAAGGATTTCTACTTCGCATATGTAGCAGACAGTGAGGTTTGGATTAAGACGGTGGTCTAGATACTTCTTTATGTAGCAAATGTAGCCATGCCCTTGTAGTTCTTTTATATATCTCTACATAACATAGTAACTAAACAAATGGGTCTAGTAAATCATCCATATAAATATCTCATAGTGCATACCTAATAGTCAATAATTGCTAATTGAACAAATAGTGAATATTCAATTTCAAATCTTACATGAACAAGGTGGTCTATTAGACCTAAGGCCTGGGCTTAAATCCCCTCGGAGACGAATTTCAGGCAAAAAATCTCTTGCTGTCACATCGGCCAGAGACTAGCCTTGCCACCGCAGTTCACGCTACTAGCCATGGCAAGAGGGTGACTTAACACCACGTGTCTGAACCTGGGGTTTACTCTGTCGGGATGGATCCAGTGTGGCCCTACCCTGGAGGGATTCCTCAACATCAAAAAAAATTCTTGCATGAACAAGCAAAAACCACATTGTCACCAGAGGTCAATATGGTTAGTTGGGATGAGTTCTAATAGCAAAGACTAATTGGCTAGTCTGGTAAATCATCCATATAAACATCTCATTGTGCATACCTAATAATCAATAATCGGTACACATGAACAAACAATGAATATTCAATGTCAAATCTTGCATCAGCAAGCAAAATCAACTATTGTCACCAAAGGTCAATATGGCTAGTTGGGATGAGTTCTAATAGCAAAGACTCCTTGATCCTAAGTAACATGGAATTTTTGAATAACGATCTAGATCACTACCAAAGAGACGTGACTTTACTGTAGAAAAAATACAAGGCTAACACATGGGAGAAGCTTTGGAATTTACGGGAGTTGTAGGAGCTGTCATTTATACTCGGTAGACACAAAGAAGAAAATGGGAGGGTCTGGAATAATACAAGGCAACTACTTTTTGTATTAGATAAGAGAAACCCTGCTCCTATATATAGGAGGACAGGGAAGCATACAGACATAAGACCAACCCTAGTGGGCCAAAACACTTAGGTCCATATTACAAACTAATAATAAAAACAATAACTAAATAACTCCCAACACTCCCCCTCAAGCTAAGTTGGGAGAATTCCAAATCAGCTTGCAAACAGAGTCAGACTCAAAACATAGAGACAGAAATAAAAAGATAAACCAAGCCCATACAAGAATTTTTCTCCCCCTAATTATTATAATTAAGCACTCAAACTCTCAGACACTCCCCCTCAAGTAGATACTCCATAGCAGCAGATATCTTGGTAGGCATGGAGGCTTCTTGATCATCATAGTGGCATCTGGAGCAAAAGAACGAATAGAAGATGAGCACCAACTCTTCATCACAGTGGTCGTCGTAGTAGCCAGAGAGTGTTGGATCACAAGTCCTAGAGAGTGCTAGGTCACAAGAAGCAACAACGGTCAATGTGCAAACAAAGCACGGACGAACAGAGAGTCAACATGCTCAAAGCACGGACAAGCCAAAGAGTGTTGGCACACAAAAGTAAAGATCGACGATGTGGGCGGATAGCATACCAGTGTACAAAATAGAGGCAAATACATAGTTCCAATATGCAATGTAGATGAAGCTCCATGTAAAGTCACAACAAAATTCTTCATCATCTTCCCTCTTCATAAAATATCCATCACAGTAGTGGGCGTCAAAGTCCAGAGAGTGATGGTCCAAAGAGTCCAAAGAGTGTTGGTCCACAGAGTCCAGAGAGTGTTGGTCCACAATAGAAAGTCAACGTGCAAAAATAGAGCACGGACAGCAGTCAACAGATAGTGCAAAAGCACAAAGCAGCAGGTAAAATGTGTTAATCATAGCACAAGTAGCAACAATGACATCCCAATATGTAACTTCAAAGCAGTATACGAGGTAGATGATGAATAAACAATAATAGCAGCAGTAAGCTCCACATAGCAGCAACACAATCATGAACAGTCCACATAACAAAAGAAGAATCCATATAGAAGCAAAAGGAACACCATATAGCAACAGAAGGATCCATATATTTGTGGTAACAAGTGGCATGAAGATGCATGTAGCAGCATACTAAATTTTCTTCCTTCATCTCTCCTCCATCTCTTCTCTTCCCTCTACTCTTCATCCTCTATTCTCCCGCTCACGCCAACCACGAAAAAAATCAAGAGAGTGGTTGGAGTGGAGAGTCAAAAGTAATAGTAGAGGCAAGGGTTGTATAGGCAAATATGTGGAGGAGGTAACTGATAATGCGAGTCAAGGTGCAAAATGACCCGATTAGACATATCCGAGTAGAAAAATAAATGGATCTCTCTCTGACCCGAAAAGGGGATTTGTTTAGCCCGTAGGGCAACAAATCCGGGGGTGCGAGGGTGGAGCCCCCGAAAAATTCCGATTAGGCTAAAAAATGGATTCAATTAGCACAAATATGTAGTGTATATAGGGGGTAGTAGAAAAGAAATATATATTGAGGTACTCAAAAAAAGATATGTAGGGTTGTTTGGTAGCGGTGACTAGTGATGGGTAGCGGTGGGCAGCGATAGAGAGTAGTGGTCACGACAACCTTTGTAGGGCAAGCAGCAACAGCGGTAGAGAAGTAGGCGGCAGTGGGCATGCATTCAGGGTCCATCTGCGGCCAAGAGGAGCCGCATCAGGGGTAGCACTGGATGGTGCGTGCGGCGCAAGGCATGTTGGCGGCGACAGGCTGGTGGCAAGCGGCAGCGTGGCAGCGTGCGACGCTGCGGCGGCAGCAGAACGAAGCAGCATCGGCGGCGGCAAGGCAGCAGTGAGCAGCGGTCATGGGGCGGCCACACATGGAGCAACAGCGGCACAGGGGTAGGCGGTTGGGGAATAGGCAGCAGATCTGACGGTCGTCAACTATCAGGGATCAATGATGGACAGGGACGATCATAGGAATAGATAGGAGCAGCGGAAAATAAAATTGGACAAACAAGAGCTATAGAGATGGAACAGCCCGCGAGCAGCTGACCCACAAGGAAGAAGGGTGACCGCCCATCGGCTACATGTCTCCCTTTTCTCTCTCTCACGTACGGCGGCTTAGGGTCGCTACTTTGATACCATCTGGAATAATAGAAGACGGCTACTTGTTGTATTAGATAAGAGAAACCCTGCTCCTATATATAGGAGGACAGGGAAGCGTACAGACATAAGACCAACCCTAATGGGCCAAAACACTTAGGCCCATATTACAAACTAATAATAAAAACAATAACTAAATAACTCTCAACAGATGGCTTAAAGCTATAAGGAAGGAGGAATGCAAGTATGAAAGCTCGCACGTCTATTGGAGGCGATGGTTGCTGATAGGTGACAACAACATGTGCAATATAACCTAGGCAACATGGACTTCCTAGAGGTTGTCGTATCCATGTCCAACACGTGTCCAACATGGACACGCAGTGGACACGTCCCCTACATTTCCAAGTCCCTGATTTTTTATTAGGAATTTGACATATCATGGCCACGTCTTGCACACAAGCAAGACATAACCCAACACTAATTAAGAAGGCGAAACACCCTATTTCTCACCAATAGCAATGATGCAGTCTCCTCACCACCAAGAGACAAAGCCATAACAAGAGGTAACTCCTAAACTCCTACACCCCTCCCCCTCCTCTTCTCCCCCTTTTTTCCCTTCTTTTCTTCTTTCTCCTATGGCTTTTAAATACTCCCCATCCTCGTCTTCCTTCCCTTCAAATGTTCATTATATATATACCACCAGAAATATTCTCCTCCACTGCAAAAAAAACTATCTTTTCTGATTTCCTTCCTATATTATGCACATGATAACACATTTCCTCTCCTCTCCTCTTCTTCCCTCTATCTCCAATACGTATATTTTATTTCTTCACCACCACTACCAAAAGTGTCATCTTATGCCTCCTCTTCTTCCTCATCCTCCACTTCCATCGCTTTTCACTCTCCTTTCTAAAAGTACATACCTCTACGTACCTCGTCTTTTTTCTTTGTTGTCCACCACCACCACTATTTTTTTTTTGTTGTTGAAAATTTAGATTTGCAAAATATCTTACTATCCGAAATTTAGATGTGCAAAATACTATATTGTGAGTTCATTCTTGTGGTGTGTAACTCATATTGTAATTTTTTAATAAATTGTCTATTAGTTTGCCTATTATTGTGATTAAAATGTGGGTTTGTTTGGGAGTATGTCTTTGATGACTTGATTTCATAATATTTGCAATTTGTTTAAATGCACATTTGAAATTAAATATATCATGGTTGAGCTTATCTTTGTGTTTGACTATGCTTGTTCTTTTTTGCGCTTATATGTAAAATTTATATACATATACATGTACTTTTTTTACGTGTCCGGAGCCTTGTTCATGTCCGATATTTTTGAAAACTCGTTGTGTCTCGTGTCCGTGTTTGTGTCCAAATCTGTGGTTGTGTTTGTGTCCATGCTTCCTGGGATATAACCCTATCTCCCTTCCCTACTACATCACCCCCACAAAAAAAGACTTGTTTTCATCTATATATTCATATATTTAGGTAAACATATCAACTAGTTTCCAGAGGCATCAAGGCCTTGGAATTGACATCATTGTGTTTGTTGTTAATATTAAATTCCTTGACAGAGATAGATATAACCTTAACACGAGCACCAAAGCCCCTTCAATAGGATGAGGGCCTCATATGCGAGCATTGGGGACCCAAATAGACAAATAATCCTACACTTGGGTGTCATTGCTCTAAAAATAGACACAACAATACATATAGACAACATGCTATGAAAACATATAACAAAAGCACCCTACATCAAGGAATCAACCAAGACGTACAATATACTACCAAAGATTAACACCTTATAGATGAGGTTAGAGAAGTGTATAAGACATAGTGTGCAGAATTGATCAACCATGGTCCTTGTAGATGACTTTTCTAATGCCATAGACAACTTAAGTCAATACATATGTTAACTTATATGTTGAATACATATGTTGTCATGTAAGGATAGCCTTATAAATCAAAGGCATACTCATGTACCACATATACTCACACATATATGTTGATATAGAATGCATACTATACATGCATGCTACACTGCAAACGAAGAATACCAATAGTATAATTAGTAGAGTATCCTTGAAGAAGTATTTTATAAATTTTCAGAATATGATCGATATTATCATCATCATCATCATCTAAGCCTCAATCCCAACTATGTTGGGGTCGGCTACATGGATCCTTCGTTTCCATTCAGCTCTATCATGGGTCATATTCTGATTGAGATGTAGAGATTCAAAATCTCTCTTTATAAGCTCATCCCATGTTAATTCAGGCCTTCCTCTTCTTCTATTTATAGTGTTTGGCTCAATAGCATTGCTTCGTATAGGCGCACTAGTAGGTCTGCGTTGCACATGTCCGTACCATCTGAGTCGGCCCTCACGCAACTTGTCCTCAATGCTCGCCACCCCCACTTTATTCCTGATATAGTCATTTCTCAAACGATCTTTTCTTGTCTTCCCACACATCCATCTCAGCATACGCATTTCGGCCACGTTCATCTTGCTGAGACCTTGTTTCTTCACCGCCCAACATTCACTCCCATAGAGCATGGTTGGTCGTAAAGCTGTTCTATAAAACTTACTTTTTAACCTGAGAGGGATCTTCTGATCGCATAAAACTCCAGTTGCACTCCTCCATTTCAACCATCCTGCAGTGATCCGGTGACAAACATCATTTTGGACATCTCCGTCTATTTGAATAATAGAACCTAAGTAACGAAATTTGTCACATTTTGGTATATCTACTCCGTCCAACTTGGCTCCATCATTCACACTGCGAGATTGGCTGAAATTGCAATGCATATACTCAGTTTTGCTCCTGCTAATCATCAATCCATTTGATTCCAATGCCTTTCTCCAACATTCAACTTTATCATTCAATCCATCTTTTGTTTCGTCAATCAAAACAATATCATCAGCAAATAACATACACTAAGGAATATCATCCTGAACATTCTTTGTTAACTCATCCATAACCAGAACGAATAGATATGGGCTGAGTGTGGATCCTTGGTGTACCCCAACTGTAATAGGAAAAGTTGGTGTCTCTCCTCCAGGAGTCTTGACACTTGCAGTAGAGCTATCATACATGTCTTTGATCAAGTCAATGTATTGGATAGGCACACCCTTTTTCTCCAAAACCATCCATAACACTTCTCTGGGTACTCGATCATAAGCCTTCTCTAGATCGATAAACACCATATGAAGATCTCTTTTGCTTTGTCTATACTTCTCCATAAGCCTCCTTATCAGAAAAATAGCCTCTGTTGTTGATCTTCCAGGCATGAAACCAAATTGGTTGTTTGATACCTGTGTTATAGATCTTAACCTCTGCTCAATAATCCTCTCCCAAAGCTTCATCGTGTGACTCATCAGCTTGATACCTCTATGAATAATAGAACCTAAGTAACGAAATTTGTCACATTTTGGTATGGCCTAGAGAACGAGCAGCAACTTTCTCGTATCTATATGTGGTTTTGATTATTACCCTTCATGCTTCTCAATTCATGAAGTTTTCATCCAAACAAGTCCAGTAAATTCATTGTGCAACAATTCCATTAGTATAGTTAATTTATTGCAGCAAATGATATAACATATTAGGCATCATTTCTTGACAATTCAACGGTTCCATATCTGTATTATCATAGAAAGATATTTTTTAATAGCATCATCAAAATATACATCTTGGAATAGTACTAGGTAAATAATTCCCTTTAAGAATAAAAATATCCGCCGCTGAAGATAGATAAAAAACAAGGAGATGCTTAAAGCCAGAGAAGATTGATAATTACATACGTACCCATCAATTAATATATTATATACATAAGAATTACGAGGAATCTTCTGCATTGCCATCTCCCTTGTAACTGCCAAAGCACTCTGCATTCGCCCTGCTTTGCAGCATGCCTTCAGTAAAGCCTCATATGTGAAGACATCAAGTTTAAAACCTTCCTCTTTTATCCTGGTGAAGTATTCAAAAGCTTTGCCTGTATCACCGATGGATGCATATCCTTCCATGATAGTAGTATATGTATATATATTTGGAGTAATGCCGGCCAACAACATTTCATCAAGAACCATAATAGCCTTTTCCACCTGCAGAAAGGCTAGTATTTGAGACCAAATCTACAAGTAAACAACAACACATTGATATTCACCTTTTGCTTTCGAGCAAGACCAAGAATAAGAACATTGTAAGTCTCCACAGTAGGAATGCATCCAGTTCTCCTCATCATGTCAAGGATCTCCAGGGCCTTTCTCATTTCTCCAGCTACGGCAAAGCCATATATGATAGGCCGGAAAGTTCTGGAGGAAGGTCTGTACCTTTCCTTCTGCATTTGTTTAACTATCTGAAGAGCCCGATCCATGTTACCCATTTTGCAGAATGCATTGACAATAATATTATAGAGAACCGCATCAGGCTTTAGGCCAGCTTCTAGCATATCCTCAAAAATAGCAAAAGCATTTGAATAATCATTAAGTTGGACAAATCCATTTATCAGCATTGAGTATGTTTTGTTGTTATGTTCGATGCCGTCAGCTTTCATTGCTTCGCTAACCGTCAAAGCTTTGGAAACCTTTCCAAGCTGAAAACCAAGAAAAAGAATCACTAAATGGGACATGCTGAAATAGTTAGCAGTACAAAAGAAGGGTGTAGTTTTTCACCATAAACGACAATAAGGCTAAAATTTCAATTGCCCAGAAATAAAATTTGTTGTGCTCACCGATAACTGACAAGTGATAGGCAAGGTGTCAACGCCGCTAGCAGCGGCCTCCAAGGCTGGTATGACGACCTTGGATTATATTTTCAGGTATAACTTAATTGAGAATTATATATATATATATATATATATATATATATATATATATAGAGAGAGAGAGAGAGAGAGTCAGGCTAGAATACACTCAAGTGTATAGATCACGTCGTACACCCCAATGGTTTTTGCCTATCTAGACCATGTTTTTCCAAAATCTAGCCTGACTATATATATAGTGCATTGAAGTCATATTTAAATATCAAGGTTATATTTTTGGGAAATCCAAAACGTTGATATTCTTCAATATCACATGTATAGCTTGTGTAGCAAATTTGAGATCATTCGGACACTTGTAGGCCATTCATCCAAGACTGCAAAACTGCTGTACATATTTTTTAGATGCACCATTCTTGTAGGCTTTAGACGAGTGACCTGTTAAGTATCCAAATGAGTTCAAATCTGGTATGTAGGATATTCATATGATGTTTAGGAAGATCCACAGTTTGAATCTAGTATGTATGTATGTACGTATGTATATATGTATGTATGTATATATATATATATATATATATATATATATATATATATAGAGTCAGGCTAGAATACACTCGAGTGTATCCGGAGCGGAATACACTCAAGTAGTTTTCCATGATGCAATATTTTTTTTGAAAATCTAATCTGTTGATCTTCTTAAACATCTCGTGAACAACTCATACGCAAAATTTAAGCACATTTGGATATGTATAGCTCATGTTATAAAGACCGCAAAAATTATGCATTTCAAATTAGTTTCGCGCGTTGATTTTGTTGCCCTTGGTTGAGTGACTTACACTCATCCAAATGGGTTCAAAATTTATATGTAGCCTAGTTATAGTATGACGGTGAAGATCAATGGTTTACATTTTGCAAAAAATAGTCTTGATATGCAAACACACTTGGAGTGTATTCGTGCGATCCGTATACTCGAGTGTATTCTAGCCTGACTCTATATATATATATATATATATATATATATATATATAGAGAGAGAGAGAGAGAGAGAGTCAGGCTAGAATACACTCGAGTGTATTCGGAGCAGAATACACTCAAGTAGTTTTTCATGATGCAATATTTTTTTTTAAATCTAATCCGTTGATCTTCTTAAACACCTTGTGAATAGCTCATATACAAAATTTGAGCACATTTGGACATTTATAGGTCATGTTATAAAGACCACAAAAATTATGCAATATAAATTAGTTTCATGCGTCGATTTTGTTGCCCTCAGATGAGTGACTTACACTCATCCAAATGGGCTCAAAATTTGTATGTAGCCTAGTTATAGTATGACAATGAAGATCAATGGTTTACAATTTGCAAAAAAATAGTCTTGATATGCAAACACACTTGAGTGTATTCATGCGATTTGTACACTCGAGTGTATTCTAGCCTGACTATATATATATATATATATATATATATATATATATATATATATATATATATATATGCACTGAAGTCATATTTAAATATCAAGGTTATGTTTTTGGGAAATCCAAAATGTTGATATCCTTCAATATCACATGTATAGCTTGTGTAGCAAATTTGAGATCATTTGGACACTTGTAAGCCATTCATCCAAGACTGCAAAACTGTACATATTTTTTCCAATGCACCATTTTTGTAGGCTTTAGGACGAGTGACCTGTTAAGTATCCAAATGAGTTCAAATCTGGTATGTAGGATATTCATATGATGTTTTGGAAGATCCACAGTTTGAATCTGGTATGTAATCACTGATACACGAGTATACCACAGCCTAACTCATAATGTGTGTGTAGTGTGTGTGTGTGTGTGTGTGTGTGTGTGTGTGGGCGCGAGAGGGGAAGAGAGTGTGCTTCTCTGAGAATCCTTTGAATATATACAAAGTTAGGTTTCTTCCAAAAATCCAACTGTATGAAAGGAAAAGGCAGAGATGCGTCTTTATCTTCAATTAAAGATCACTTCTTTAGAACTTATTTCTTTGTCAATCTTTACAATTTACATATCATATAATGGCATCTCAAAGGTCCATATGGAACGTTAAAAAAAAAATTCCATCTCATGCAAAGAACATATAAATCCGCTGCGTATGAAATTTTATAGGTACTAAAATGCCTCCTTTGAATATATACAAAGTTAGGTTTCTTCCAAAAATCCAACTGTATGAAAGGAAAAGGCAGAGATGCGTCTTTATCTTCAATTAAAGATCACTTCTTTAGAACTTATTTCTTTGTCAATCTTTACAATTTACATATCATATAATGGCATCTCAAAGGTCCATATGGAACGTTAAAAAAAAAAATTCCATCTCATGCAAAGAACATATAAATCCGCTGCGTATGAAATTTTATAGGTACTAAAATGCAAAGATAATTTCAGTCCATATGGTTGGATCAAAAAACAAAATTAAATATAGAGGACAATAAAATAAAAAACAGCAGTAGCAGCAGCTGAAGTAGAAAATATAGAGGAAGGAAGAATGGGTCGGTGAAAATAAATGGAAACATGCAAACAATAGTAGCTATGAGAGGAGATTTAGGAGGGAGAAATCAGAAAATGAAGAACAAATATATGCAAATAGTAGTAGTAGATTTGGGAGCAGCAGATATAGGACAAATCTGAAATAAGAAATGCACATACTCACATAGTAGTAGGACGGGATATAGGAAGAATAACTCACAAAAAAAACACAGCAGTGGTAGGATTCAGGAATAAAATGCAGGAGAAAGGATAAGAAGCAAGAACAACAGAACATTTGAGGAAGTAAAAAAATTTAACAAACAACACTATGAGGACTTACCAATTTGACCCAAATCAGACTTAATTTCCCCAAATCAGACATGTTTTCTCCCAGATCAGACCTAATTTGCCAACATTTGACCTGATTTGGCCTAAATCAGACCTACTTCAACCATAAAATGACTCAAGGTGATCTAATTTGACCAAATCTAGACTCAATTCAAGCTGATTTAGCCTTTTAATGGCTTCATTTGGGCCTAAAAGGCCTTAGACGCCTACTTAATGCACTTAATAGGCTGCCTTGCTAACTAAGGATCAAACTGTGCTTTTCCAAACGCCCTACTTAAGTCGATGCGTTACAAACATATATATAGGGATATGTATATCTCATTATATATATATATATATATATATATATATATATATATATATATATATATATATATATAGTGAGGGAGAGAGAGAGAGTCAGGCTAGAATACACTCGAGTGTACAGATCACCCCGTACACCCCAATAGTGTTTACCTATCTATACCATATTTTTACAAAATCTAATCCATTGATCTTCATTCTTATAATAATAATAGGCTACATACAAAATTTGAGCCCATATGGATGAGTGTAAGTCACTCATCCAAGGACAACAAAATCAACGCACAAAACTAATTTGAAATGCATAATTTTTACCTTCTTTAGATGCATGACCTATAAGTGTCCAAATGAGTTCAAATTTATTATATAGTATGTTCTTAAGATCCTAAGGAAGATCCACGGTTTAGATTTTCAAAATAATTGTTGTATGATGGAAAACGATTGAGGTGTATAGCGCCTCCGGTACACTCGAGTGTATTCCAGCTTAACTATATATATATATATATATATATATATATATATATATATATATATATATATATATATATATAGAGAGAGAGAGAGAGAGAGAGAGGCTAGGAAGTGTTTACTGGCCCGTACATGTAAGTTATGTGGACCACTCAAGGGATATGTGGGATCCTTCAAATAAATCCAACCAAATGGATTGAATCAACATTGTTCAGATTGATGTGTTTAAAAAATCACAACCATATCTCACATGTATCATGAGATATAGCAACATATCATCCAACGGTTTCTGCAATTTTTGCAACTAACCGTTGATTAGAAAATATACATCTTCTTTTATTAGATGATATAGGAATGCTGAATTGAGATGGTATTTGATACACATGTTATTAGTTGTACAAATCACATCCGTAAGGTTACATTAATGTGTAGAGTTGTGCAATCATCATAAATGAAGATGGGTACATATAAGATATGTGATGACCCTGATTTTAGGAGTTGATATTGGATATAGTATTTGAAGGAGTACCTTGAGTAATATGAATCATTGTTGGACCTTGAGGTATCATGTGGTCAATTAATGAACTCTAAAGTGTTTTAGGATCACATGAGTATTCATGGACTTGTTTAACTAAGACTCAATGATTAATAGAATTTGATTTAAGGTTCCTACACCTATTCCTATGGTTATTTAAAGATTTCATTTACATGATCAAATAATAGAGTTTTAGTCTCAAGCTTTTAGGGATGAGAAAACACACAACGTAAGGGTGGTGCGCCAAATTCTAGGATGATCGGTGGCTCCCATACAGAGATGTACTTATATGAAATTGAATACACTCGTTGATATATATGTATATATATTGTCAGACTTTGTTCTTAATAATTAAGTACCTAAGTTGTGATAATTGTTGGTATCATGCCAGCTTATTATCCTTTTCTTGAGTGCGGCCCAATGTCTGGAAATGTGGCCCTATAGTAACTGTGCACTATACAAATCCGAGAATGAAGACTTCGTCTCCTCCCACTTACCTATTTCTGCGGAGGAGGCAACCTCGACTCAGCTCAACGATGCTCACGCAGAAATCGGATCAAGGAGTGAATCAGTAATTCCATTCTCTCTGTTACTTAGAGACGACCGCAGAGACCCCTAGACAGAACCTTCAGACCCTGCCGATCAAACCAATTCCCCTGCATCATCAAGTTTCTGACCACCCTTCTTTGAGCCCGACTACACACCACTGTGTCGACCCCTCACTTTGGAGTTTCAGGTTAGCCTTTGCAGCAGAGGGAAGCCATAGGACTACCCCTCAACTCAGCATGAATACGGACCCCTTCCTTTAATGCTCCTTGCAAGACCAACCCATTACCGAGTTGTTCCAAGGAAAGACGAGAGAGAGACAAACCCCACACCAACCATGGCTGGCGCTGCGGACTCACATCCCAGGAGCTCAGAACGGAGGTGAAGGATCCAGAAGCAAGCTCCATGCCGACGTGCAAAGGAGCAGGCGGAACTCTTGGTTGAGATGGACCTTGGAGGAGGGGCCCTCCTCCTGATTTGCCGGTGGCAGGCTTGAGGAGTGACCGATCCCAACCCCGCCCAAGCAGTGAGCGCGAGAATGGGGGCGACCGAGAGGAGTGCGCAGCTGTGTGGCGGTGGCTGCTCCCAGGAGACGAGGCACCCTGGTGTCGACCGACCAGGTATAGATGTGAGGCCATAAGCAACTGAGAGCGTGGAAGGAGTCATGCTCGCCGAGAAGCAGCTGTGTAGAGGCAGCTTCATACAGAGAGCAACGGCAGGCCGCGCTGGAGCCAATCTGAACTGGAGATGTGGGCGATGTCGTGGATTGCAGATAGGCCAGCGGCGCAGAAGAGTAGGACTCGGCATCCAACCTCTCGCTCTTTGTGGATCCATGAGGTGGCACCTGCAAATCGCAGTCGAAGCTTTTAGCGAGCAGACGATGGAATGATCCCCAATCCCCAAAAAGAGGCAACGAAGAGACGGATTCAAGACTGTCGGGGTAGGGGTAGATCTGCCGCAGATATCAGGAGCCTTTAGAGAGAACGAACCGAAGGGAAGCAGTTGTTTAACCGTAGTAGCTGGGCGAAGAACCTTGGAGCTGCAGCTTGTTCCTCGCCGGATCTAGGCTGGCGGCGGCGGCTTTCCAGGGGACGAACAGAGAGCCGCTCAACGCGACTCGCAGTGTTCGCGTGAGAAAGAAAAGGAGAAAGTATGAGCCGGTTCAAATCCACTCAGACCCGAGGTGAACCAGATAATCACACTTGAATCGACTCCAGACCAAGAAAAACCACCCGGTTTGACCCTGGCTGTAGCAGAAGGATGCGCCCACCTGGAGCCATGTGGCGCACCATGATTGGCCACAAAAGGTAATATTTCAGTAAATCGACGGTTCTTACATAATTCATAGCAATTAGCTCAATGATCAGAAAAATACAAATAAGGTATCGTTATTCTCTAGAAAAATGCGTAGAACAATATAGAAACATAATATCAGCCTTTTAATACTTTAATATCTGTGATATCGTGTAAGATGTGAAATGCTTATATGATGGATAATAAATATTAAACGATGACATAAAATTATGAAAACTGAACCAGACCTAAATAATGACCTCTAGATCAGTAGAAAAATATCAAACACAAGTTTAGATCAGTTTGAACCTAGATTTGGCCAAACCCTAATTTGGACCTAAAAATTACCAAGAATATGATGTACATATATTAATGATGAATATTTGTTATTAATCAGGTGATGACCAGATTGTCTAGATGATCAAAGATATCTATGAATCTCTGAAGTCAGGTACGTGGGTTTTTATTAAGTATATGACTAGTTTTCGTGGATGCATAATGATATGATGTACCTTGAATGCTAGTATTTGGATATTATTTCTTGGTTGAACTAGTATGAGCTATACTTTGCCAAATCTAATAGAACATAAATGAGTATGATGGGTTGTAGCTACTAGAGCACATAGCCTGGTGTGGATGTATGTTGCCTAACATGGATGTATGATTCCTTGGCCCATGTTAGATGTATGATGATACTATATTGCCCACACTAGATGTAAGTCAAGTGCAAGTATGTGTAATACAACCGCATCAAAGTGAATGCAATAAAAGGAATGTTTACCTGTTTATCGCTTTAAACAATGTTTACCTTTAATCTTTCTTTCTCAAGTTATTTCAATTATGCAAACATATTAGTATGTATCTTTCTACCCACGTGCACAACACCTTGTGTGTTGATTCGCTGTTTCACGTACGTTTTAGGTTCAGAGATAGCATGGGAGGGAAAGATGGGAGTGAGTAGTTGTTCAGGTTGTACCTATTGTGTAGATCCTGACTAGCATACATGTTCATAGACTTGTAAATCTTCTTTTAATATGTAAATGTAATTCATGTTGTAATAAGTAATCTGGTATTAATATATACATGTTATTGTTGAGAAATGTTATGGTTGTATGCGTATTATGCTTCCGCATCGCTTTCTGTTATGATTGGATGATGTTTTTGGATTCTGACATCTCATTCCTAATAGAGTTTGGAGAAATCAAAATCTGGAGACATCACAGTTGGTATCAGAGCATGAACAATAGCTACACCTAACAATTGCTCACCATGACACATAAAAACTAAATTCTCACCTTTCACTTCAACCATAGAAACTTAGTAAGTTGTTTTATAGGAATTAGGTTTGACCTAGCCTCTAGGTTAGAACCTAGATGTTCGAGAACTAGGTTTAGACAAGTGTCTGGAACCCTTTCCATATAGAGCTCATATGTATTGGGTAGCTACACTAGTCTACATCTCGTTCTCACCATTTCACTAGGTGACATGACACTAGACTATTTATGTGTGTGGGACACTTGATTTTGCTGATTTGGTTTTGTTTTCCAATCGGCTCGAGCCTCGACAATTTTCTCTGACGTCTTCTTTCTCGGAGAAAAACTATATAATATTTTATTATATATATGTAAATATAAAAATGTGTCCCTCACACTGGAGAGTAGTTAGTGTTCATGCAATCTAAGTGAAAGGGAGTGACATCAGTCTAGAAGAGAGAACAGATCTAGATTAGATGTCTAGAGCCTCATAAGGTTATGTGATAGATAGATAGACAAAAGAAAGATGAAGGAAATAAGTATATAGAATCTTACCTAAGTTGATCTATGATGGTATAAGTTTCCTTATTAAGATTTGAGTTATATATTAACCGAATCCACTCTTGGGAGGATCTATGCTAAGTCGTGATGATGAAAGTATATTCCCTTTTTCCTATTCAAGATAAGCTTAGTTAAGATAGAGATGAGTGTGCATGAGCCTCAAGCTCTTATACAAGGAGGATGTCTAGTGGTAGGATGAGATATGTGGTGAACTCTAGAGAGAGTAAGACCCACAAGGAGAAGGTCATAGGACCTAGACTCCAATATATGAGATATGTAAAAAAAAATGTCCTACACTAGATTACTCTCGAGTGTTGAGTTGAGTCCTTATGCATGATTCAAATCTATATGTGAGAATTGGGTAAAAGAAAAGGATGGGTAGATGACCCATATGATAAAGTCAATCCTTTGACTGAGTTAGGTCCTAGCTTGAGTGACATTTTGTGAATCTCATCATTAGTTGCAAGTGAGGTAATATATGAATTCTAGTTATGAGAGTATGATGCTTTGTGCAAAAGATACTCAACATACATGATCTCCCTTCTTCTTTTCTTAATATATGATGATAGAAACCTCACTTGAGCTATATAGATGATTTATATATGAGGAGTCACTCGTATAAGCTCGACCTATTCTATATTTCCTTCCTATATCATACATGTAATATCCAATTATGAAATCATGATAAGATTGGCTTAGTACATTCTCTTTCCCTCTACATCACGCATGCAAGATATAAGTTTGAAATCATGATCTTGAAATGAAGATATCCTTGATTCATAGATTATAAGATCAAAAATATAGTTCCTAACCATAACACTTCTAAATATGTGCTTCTAGTTTGAAGACAAGTCTCAAACAATCAAGTGAAAAACCTAGTATGTAATTATGAAAATCAATTCCCTCTAATGCTGAAATTTTAGTATAATGTTGATGATAAATAACATTAAAGACATTAAGACTGACCTTCCCAAGTTCATATGTATGTACAAAATCCTAATTTGTAAGAAGAATGGGGATATGTAAATCCCAACATGGAAAAGAAAAGTTGGTTATGCCTAAGACATAATGGTGCTTCAACCTTTATGTGGTGGGGTGGGTACTAGATGCTTAAAATCCTAAGATGAGAGCTTAGGATACATCCAAAAGTATGAGAACACTGGAAACTAGAAACAGTGACATGTATGAGGTTGAACCTAGCTATATCACCTTAAGTATGACATTAGTTGAATTTCGAGGACGAAATTCTGTATAAGGTGGGGTGAATGTGATGACCCTGATTTTAGGAGTTGATATTGGATATAGTATTTGAAGGATATCCTTGAGTAATATGAATCATTGTTGGACCTTGAGGTATCATGTGGTCAATTAATGAACTCTAAAGTGTTTTAGGATTACATGAGTATTCATGGACTTGTTTAACTAAGATTCAATGATTAATAGAATTTGATTTAAGGTTCCTACACCTATTCCTATGGTTATTTAAAGATTTCATTTACATGATCAAATAATAGAGTTTTAGTCTCAAGCTTTTAGGGATGAGAAAACACACAACATAAGGGTGGTGCGCCAAATTCTAGGATGATCGGTGGTTCCCATACAGAGATGTACTTATATGAAATTGAATACACTCGATGATATATATGTATATATATTGTCAGACTTTGTTCTTAATAATTAAGTACCTAAGTTGTGATAATTTTTGGTATCATGCCAGCTTATTATCCTTTTCTTGAGTGCGGCCCAATGTCTGGAAATGTGGCCCTATAGTAACTGTGCACTATACAAATCCGAGAATGAAGACTTCGTCTCCTCCCACTTACCTATTTCTACAGAGGAGGCAACCTCGACTCAGCTCAACGATGCTCACGCAAAAATCGGATCAAGGAGTGAATCAGTAATTCCATTCTCTCTGTTACTTAGAGACGACCGCAGAGACCCCTAGAAAGAACCTTCAGACCCTGTCGATCAAACCATTTCCCCTGCATCCTCAAGTTTCTGACCACCCTTCTTTGAGCCCGACTACACACCACTGTGTCGACCCCTCACTTTGGAGTTTCAGGTTAGCCTTTGCCGCAGAGGGAAGCCATAGGACTACCCCTCAACTCATCATGAATACGGACCCCTTCCTTTAATGCTCCTTGCAAGACCAACCCATTACCGAGTTGTTCCAAGGAAAGACGAGAGAGAGACAAACCCCACACCAACCATGGTTGGCGCTGCGGACTCGCATCCCAGGAGCGCAGAACGGAGGTGAAGGATCCAGAAGCAAGCTCCATGCCGACGTGCAAAGGAGCAGGCGGAACTCTTGGTTGAGATGGACCTTGGAGGGGCCCTCCTCCTGATTTGCCGGTGGCAGGCTTGAGGAGTGACCGATCCCAACCCCGCCCAAGCAGTGAGCGCGAGAATGGGGGCGATCGAGAGGAGTGCGCAGCTGTGTGGCGGTGGCTGCTCCCAGGAGACGAGGTACCCTGGTGTCGACCGACCAGGTATAGACGAGAGGCCAGAAGCAACTGACAGCGTGGAAGGAATCATGCTCGCCGAGAAGCAGCCGTGCAGAGGCAGCTTCATACAGAGAGCAACGGCAGGCCGCGCTGGAGCCAATCTGAACTGGAGATGTGGGCGATGTCGTGGATTGCAGATAGGCCAGTGGCGCAGAAGAGTAGGACTCTGCATCCAACCTCTCGCTCTTTGTGGATCCATGCGGTGGCACCTGCAAATCGCAGTCGAAGCTTTCAGCGAGCAAACGATGGAATGATCCCCAATCCCCAAAAGGAGGCAACGAAGAGACGGATTCAAGACTGTCGGGGTAGGGGTAGATCTGCCGCAGATATCAGGAGCCTTTAGAGAGAACGAACCGAAGGGCAGTAGTTGTTTAATCGTAGTAGCTGGGCGAAGAACCTTGGAGCTGCAGCTTGTTCCTCGCCGGATCTGGGCTGGCGGCGGCGGCTTTCCAGGGGACGAACAGAGAGCCGCTCAACGCGACTCGCAGTGTTCGCGTGAGAAAGAAAAGGAGAAAGTATGAGCCGGTTCAAATCCACTCAGACCCGAGGTGAACCAGATAATCACGCTTGAATCGACTCCAGACCAAGAAAAACCACCCGGTTTGACCATGGCTGTAGCAGAAGGATGCGCCCACCTGGAGCCATGTGGCGCACCATGATTGGCAAAAAAGGTAATATTTCAGTAAATCGACGGTTCTTACATAATTCATAGCAATTAGCTCAATGATCAGAAAAATACAAATAAGGTATCGTTATTCTCAGAAAAATGCGTAGAACAATATAGAAACATAATATCAGCCTTTTAATACTTTAATATCTGTGATATCGTGTAAGATGTGAAATGCTTATATGATGGATAATAAATATTAAACGATGACATAAAATTATGAAAACTGAACCAGACCTAAATAATGACCTCTAGATCAGTAGAAAAATATCAAACACAAGTTTAGATCAGTTTGAACCTAGATTTGGCCAAACCCTAATTTGGACCTAAAAATTACCAAGAATATGATGTACATATATTAATGATGAATATTTGTTATTAATCAGGTGATGACCAGATTGTCTAGATGATCAAAGATATCTATGAATCTCTGAACTCAGGTACGTGGGTTTTTATTAAGTATATGACTAGTTTTCGTGGATGCATAATGATATGATGTACCTTGAATGCTCGTATTTGGATATGATTTCTTGGTTGAAATAGTATGAGTTATACTTTGCCAAATCTAATAGAGCATAAATGAGTATGATGGGTTGTAGCTACTAGAGCACATAGCCTGGTGTGGATGTATGTTGCCTAACATGGATGTATGATTCCTTGGCCCATGTTAGATGTATGATGATACTATATTGCCCACACTAGATGTAAGTCAAGTGCAAGTATGTGTAGTACAACCGCATCAAAGTGAATGCAATAAAAGGAATGTTTACCTGTTTATCGCTTTAAACAATGTTTACCTTTAATCTTTCTTTCTCAAGTTATTTAATTTATGCAAACATATTAGTATGTATCTTTCTACCCACGTGCACAACACCTTGTGTTGATTCGCTATTTCACGTATGTTTTAGGTTCAGAGATAGCATGGGAGGGAAAGATGGGAGTGAGCAGTTGTTCAGGTTGTACCTATTGTGTAGATCCTGACTAGCATACATGTTCATAGACTTGTAAATCTTCTTTTAATATGTAAATGTAATTCATGTTGTAATAAGTAATCTGGTATTAATATATACATGTTATTGTTGAGAAATGTTATGGTTGTATGTTCATGTATGCGTATTATGCTTCCGCATCGTTTTCTGATATGATTGGATGATGTTTTCGGATTCTGACATCTCATTCCCAATAGGGTTTGGAGAAATCAAAATCCGGGGACGTCACAGTTGGTATCAGAGCATGAACAATAGCTACACCTAACAATTGCTCACCATGACACAAAAACTAAATTCTCACCTTTCACTTTAACCATAGAAACTTAGTAAGTTGTTTTATAGGAATTAGGTTTGACCTAGCCTCTAGGTTAGAACCTAGATGTTCGAGAACTAGGTTTAGACAAGTGTCTGAAACCCTTTCCATATAGAGCTCATATGTATTGGGTACCTACACTAGTCTACATCTCGTTCTCACCATTTCACTAGGTGACATGACACTAGACTATCTACTGTGTGTGGGACACTTGATTTTGCTGATTTGGTTTTGTTTTCCAATCGGCTCGAGACTCGACAATTCTCTGACGTCTTCTTTCTCGGAGAAAAACTATATAATATTTTATTATATATATGTAAATATAAAAATGTGTCCCTCACACTGGAGAGTAGTTAGTGTTCATGCAATCTAAGTGAAAGGGAGTGACATCAGTCTAGAAGAGAGAATAGATCCAGATTAGATGCCTAGAGCCTCATAAGGTTATGTGATAGATAGATAGACAAAAGAAAGATGAAGGAAATAAGTATATAGAATCTTACCTAAGTTGATCTATGATGGTATAAGTTTCCTTATTAAGATTTGAGTTATATATGAACCGAATCCACTCTTCGGAGGATCTATGCTAAGTCGTGATGATGAAAGTATATTCCCTTTTTCCTATTCAAGATAAGCTTAGTTAAGATAGAGATGAGTGTGCATGAGCCTCAAGCTCTTATACAAGGAGGATGTGTAGTGGTAGGATGAGATATGTGGTGAACTCTAGAGAGAGTAAGACCCACAAGGAGAAGGTCATAGGACCTAGACTCCAATATATGAGATATGTAAAAAAAAAATGTCCTACACTAGATTACTCTCGAGTGTTGAGTTGAGTCCTTATGCATGATTCAAATCTATATGTGAGAATTGGGTAAAAGAAAAGGATGGGTAGATGACCCATATGATAAAGTCAATCCTTTGGCTGAGTTAAGTCCTAGCTTGAGTGACATATTTTGTGAATCTCATCATTAGTTGCAAGTGAGGTAATATATGAATTCTAGTTATGAGAGTATGATGCTTTGTGCAAAAGATACTCAACATACATGATCTCCCTTCTTCTCTTTCTTAATATATGATGATAGAAACCTCACTTGAGCTATATAGATGATTTATATATGAGGAGTCACTTGTATAAGCTCGACTTATTCTATATTTCCTTCCTATATCATACATGTAATATCCAATTATGAAATCATGATAAGATTGGCTTAGTACATTCTCATTCCCTCTACATCACGCATGCAAGATATAAGTTTGAAATCATGATCTTGAAATGAAGATATCCTTGATTCATAGATTATAAGATCAAAAATATAGTTCCTAACCATAACACTTCTAAATATGTGCTTCTAGTTTGAAGACAAGTCTCAAACAATCAGGTGAAAAACCTAGTATGTAATTATGAAAATCAATTCCCTCTAATGTTGAAATTTTAGTATAATGTTGATGATAAATCACATTAAAGACATTAAGACTGACCTTCCCAACTTCATATGTATGTACAAAACCCTAATTTGTAAGAAGAATGGGGATATGTAAATCCCAACATGGAAAAGAAAAGTTGGTTATGCCTAAGACATAATGGTGCTTCAACCTTTATGTGGTGGGGTGGGTACTAGATGCTTAAAATCCTAAGATGAGAGCTTAGGATACATCTAGAAGTATGAGAACACTGGAAGCTAGAAACAGTGACATGTATGAGGTTGAACCTAGCTATTTCACCTTAAGTATGACATTAGTTGAATTTCGAGGACGACATTCTGTATAAGGTGGGGTGAATGTGATGACCCTAATTTTAGGAGTTGATATTGGATATAGTATTTGAAGGAATACCTTGAGTAATATGAATCATTGTTGGACCTTGAGGTATCATGTGGTCAATTAATGAACTCTAAAGTGTTTTAGGATCACATGAGTATTCATGGACTTGTTTAACTAAGACTCAATGATTAATAGAATTTGATTTAAGGTTCCTACACCTATTCCTATGGTTATTTAAAGATTTCATTTACATGATCAAATAATAGAGTTTTAGTCTCAAGCTTTTAGGGATGAGAAAACACACAACGTAAGGGTGGTGCGCCAAATTCTAGGATGATCGGTGGTTCCCATACAGAGATGTACTTATATGAAATTGAATACACTCGATGATATATGTGTATATATATTGTCAGATTTTGTTCTTAATAATTAAGTACCTAAGTTGTGATAATTTTTGGTATCATGCCAGCTTATTATCCTTTTCTTGAGTGCGGCCCAATGTCTGGAAATGTGGCCCTATAGTAACTGTGCACTATACAAATCCGAGAATGAAGACTTCGTCTCCTCCCACTTACCTATTTCTACGGAGGAGGCAACCTCGACTCAGCGCAACGATGCTCACGCAAAAATCGGATCAAGGAGTGAATCAGTAATTCCATTCTCTCTGTTACTTAGAGACGACCGCAGAGACCCCTAGACAGAACCTTCAGACCCTGTCGATCAAACCAATTCCCATGCATCCTCAAGTTTCTAACCACCCTTCTTTGAGCCCGACTACACACCACTGTGTCGACCCCTCACTTTGGAGTTTCAGGTTAGCCTTTGCCGCAAGAGGGAAGCCATAGGACTACCCCTCAACTCAGCATGAATACGGACCCCTTCCTTTAATGCTCCTTGCAAGACCAACCCATTACCGAGTTGTTCCAAGGAAAGACGAGAGAGAGACAAACCCCACACCAACCATGGCTGGCGCTGCGGACTCGCATCCCAGGAGCTCAGAACGGAGGTGAAGGATCCAGAAGCAAGCTCCATGCCGACGTGCAAAGGAGCAGGCGGAACTCTTGGTTGAGATGGACCTTGGAGGAGGGGCCCTCCTCCTGATTTGTCGGTGGCAGGCTTGAGGAGTGACCGATCCCAACCCCCGCCCAAGCAGTGAGCGCGAGAATGGGGGCGACCGAGAGGAGTGCGCAGCTGTGTGGCGGTGGCTGCTCCCAGGAGACGAGGCACCCTGGTGTCGACCGACCAGGTATAGACGCGAGGCCATAAGCAACTGACAGCGTGGAAGGAGTCATGCTCGCCGAGAAGCAGCCGTGTAGAGGCAGCTTCATACAGAGAGGAACGGCAGGCCGCGCTGGAGCCAATCTGAACTGGAGATGTGGGCGATGTCGTGGATTGCAGATAGGCCAGCGACGCAGAAGAGTAGGACTCTGGGTCCAACCTCTCGCTCTTTGTGGATCCATGCGGTGGCACCTGCAAATCGCAGTCGAAGCTTTCAGCGAGCAGACGATGGAATGATCCCCAATCCCCAAAAGGAGGCAACGAAGAGACGGATTCAAGACTGTCGGGGTAGGGGTAGATCTGCCGCAGATATCAGGAGCCTTTAGAGAGAACGAACCGAAGGGCAGTAGTTGTTTAATCGTAGTAGCTGGGCGAAGAACCTTGGAGCTGCAGCTTGTTCCTCGCCGGATCTGGGCTGGCGGCGGCGGCTTTCCAGGGGACGAACAGAGAGCCGCTCAACGTGACTCGCAGTGTTCGCGTGAGAAAGAAAAGGAGAAAGTATGAGCTGGTTCAAATCCACTCAGACCCGAGGTGAACCAGATAATCACGCTTGAATCGACTCCAGACCAAGAAAAAACACCCGGTTTGACCCTGGCTGTAGCAGAAGGATGCGCCCACCTGGAGCCATGTGGCGCACCATGATTAGCCACAAAAGGTAATATTTTAGTAAATCGACGGTTCTTACATAATTCATAGCAATTAGCTCAATGATCAGAAAAATACAAATAAGGTACCGTTATTCTCAGAAAAATGCGTAGAACAATATAGAAACATAATATCAGCCTTTTAATACTTTAATATCTGTGATATCGTGTAAGATGTGAAATGCTTATATGATGGATAATAAATATTAAACGATGACATAAAATTATGAAAACTGAACCAGACCTAAATAATGACCTCTAGATCAGTATTAAAATATCAAACACAAGTTTAGATCAGTTTGAACCTAGATTTGGCCAAACCCTAATTTGGACCTAAAAATTACCAAGAATATGATGTACATATATTAATGATGAATATTTGTTATTAATCGGGTGATGACCAGATTGTCTAGATGATCAAAGATATCTATGAATCTCTGAACTCAGGTACGTGGGTTTTTATTAAGTATATGACTAGTTTTCGTGGATGCATAATGATATGATGTACCTTGAATGCTAGTATTTGGATATGATTTCTTGGTTGAACTAGTATGAGTTATACTTTGCCAAATCTAATAGAACATAAATGAGTATGATGGGTTGTAGCTACTAGAGCACATAGCCTGGTGTGGATGTATGTTGCCTAACATGGATGTATGATTCCTTGGCCCATGTTAGATGTATGATGATACTATATTGCCCACACTAGATGTAAGTCGAGTGCAAGTATGTGTAGTACAACCGCATCAAAGTGAATGCAATAAAAGGAATGTTTACATGTTTATCGCTTTAAACAATGTTTACCTTTAATCTTTCTTTCTCAAGTTATTTCAATTATGCAAACATTTTAGTATGTATCTTTCTACCCACGTGCACAACACCTTGTGTGTTGATTCGCTGTTTCACGTATGTTTTAGGTTCAGAGATAGCATGGGAGGGAAAGATGGGAGTGAGCAGTTGTTCAGGTTGTACCTATTGTGTAGATCCTGACTAGCATACATGTTCATAGACTTGTAAATCTTCTTTTAATATGTAAATGTAACTCATATTGTAATAAGTAATCTGGTATTAATATATACATGTTATTGTTGAGAAATGTTATGGTTGTATGTTCATGTATGCGTATTATGCTTCCGCATCGTTTTCTGATATGATTGGATGATGTTTTCAGATTCTGACATCTCATTCCCAATAGGGTTTGGAGAAATCAAAATCCGGGGACGTCACAAGATACATGTACTTAGGTACACAATTCTTTTACCCATATATATATGCACAGACATTTGATGATATATAAATATGTATACATACATATATCACATAACTATATATAACATACTTACATCTACACATGCCATGTGCATATTTATATGTATACACTCTGATTTATTCACATTATACACAATTTATTCATATTTGTACACACTCTACATTTATATTAGTACATCTACATATACATGCATTTCAATATTTGTAGACACACATTCTATATATATACATATATACACATATGTAAATATATAATACATACATATTAATATTTTTACATTTAGATATATATATATATATATATATATATATTTAGATCTATATATATATATAATTTCATAATCTAC
This sequence comes from Alisma plantago-aquatica, assembly GCA_963693085.1. Taxonomy (NCBI): domain Eukaryota; kingdom Viridiplantae; phylum Streptophyta; class Magnoliopsida; order Alismatales; family Alismataceae; genus Alisma; species Alisma plantago-aquatica. The sequence goes on from OY856412.1 coordinate 526,399,815, forward strand.
ATTAAATTATTTTTTATAAGATCAATATATCACTTTATAACTATTTATAATTATTTGGTTGAACAAACCCAAAACCGCACGTACTTCCATATATGACATAGCGCATATACTCTGTGTGGTACCATCTTCGCCCGTATACCACATACCACTTTTCCGAACAATGCTCCTTATGCATTTTCGTGGATTCCTAGGCCTATAAATGGTTATTAATGTTCTTTTTTATGGTCATCATGTTCAAATTGGATATATATATATATATATATATATATATATATACTTGTTAAAGGATATATATATATACTTGTTAAAGTGTGTGCCTAGGCAGCTGCATAGACATTGGGGAGAGCCTTGCTTTGCGACTCGCCCGATATGCCACATTGTGTTATTTAGAAGATATGGCGTAATAATGACTTTAACATGGCCCACTTCTTGTGCTAATGTTGAAAACATCTATTTTTGCCTATATTACGTGCTAAATGTCATTTTTCAGAATTATTTTTGTTAAAGGGCATAATCCGGGTTTCTTGTGTATACATTGTCAATTAGCCGCCTTCTTTGAATTTCTATTTTAGACACTATGTTATCAAGGATAGTCATTACTTGTAATAGATCAGTCTCTATCTATAGATTGATTCTCAATCTCTTACATTTTTTAGAATTACTCACTTCGTTTTTTTGACCATGTTAATTAGATATTGTTACAAATGTAATTAGTTATGTTCTCTTTGTGTATAGCATGTGTACATTAGTGGAATGTATGTATATACAGGCTACAGCACATATCTATGAGATACATGTATATGAAGGGAGGAATTTTCATGTATATACCTAAGAACAACATAAATCACACAATATATGTTAATTTACGTTTCTACTATTCTGTGTTTTGTGGATTTTAGAATCAAAGGTTACAAGGTATAATAGCCATCTTATCAAATGAAACTGAAAGCCCCTCATTACTTATACCTAAATTGCAATTAAAAGTAAAAAGAAGATGGACCAAAGCTTCCTATTTGAAATTATTAGATCTTTTTGTCATTCAAATTCAATAGTCATCATGTAACTCAAACCCAAGGATAAGTATTTAATAAATTTCATATAATCCCTCAAGTGCTAAAAACTGCTCAAAATTAAGGTGCATTGTCACTACATCCTTCAAGTATTGGATGGCATGGGAAGTTGTTGTGTCAAAGCGTCATATTTTATTTTTGTCAAAGAAAATGGCTGATGTGTATGACATGATGTTTTTTTTGTGCTTTCCTATGTCGACACCCAAAGCTCAACTATCTAGCAATCAACGTTTATTTAATTATTTTAATGTGAATGTAGTAGTGATAGGTTTCATATTTAAAAAAAAAATTGGTGGGTTAAATTTAAATTATAAATAAATAGATGTAGTTTCGCATCAAAGATGACAAAATTCACTGCATCCATTGCCACAGCAGATTTTATCATATACATCAGAGGAATGTATTGCGTCAAGCCGTTTTTATCATAACCTATTTGATTTTGACAACCCTGTCTAAAGTCTTCACCTTATTGAACATTATATTTTATATTCCTATTTTATAATTAAAACTTACGGGATCCACTAATTTACTAGAAAAGGATGATTACATAGAACTGTGAAGACATTAGATTTTGTGCTTAACCTTATTTCACCACCTCATTAACAATGCAATGTTGATTCAGTGCTGAGATCATGCTGTCTCCTGGAAACTTTAGATTTACATCTATAAAGGTTATCACTAGAGCATCATCCGCATCAAAACAGTATAGAACTATTAGGGTCATATGGTATTGGTATCTAGAAGGCTGGAATCAAATTTTCTGCGTCGTGATTTTTCCTCCTGGCATGACATTCTTTGAATAGCATTTTAATATCCAATTTCATTCTGAAACACAGAAAAAAGATAAAAAGTATAAAGGCTAAGAACTTTTTTCTCATTTGCAAGACAGTTTATGTTCCACATGGATCAGAAATGCATGGAGATGGAAGTTGGTGAAGATCGGAGATATGAATGCAATGTAGTCGACAGAAGATGATTTAATGCAAGACGCTAGTGGATGGTGGACGAAGCGCACAAAATGAATATTGCCTAGGTAGTTTGGGTGACATATTTTAGGAAACATCGGTCTCCTACGAATATTGCAAATACATGATTTTGGTAGAAAATATAATTTTGCATATCTTAAAAGATTGTTGAATTTTGATTACCAAAACAATACAAAACTGAACTAGTATTATGTTTAGAGATTTGCCAGACAGGCCCTTCAAAAAATCATCACAAACTTCACCTCGACAAGGAGTACAACGACTTTATATGAGTCACATTTGAAACATAACCATTAACAGCTGTTCTACAGAACATAGAATAAAATGTCGATCGAAATTGCAAAATGTCGCTCGAAATTTCATTAACCTTTTGCAATCGGACATCAAAACTTATGATCGGACGTGTGAAACGCACAAATGCAGGGAATGGGACATAATTTTGCAAAAATTTCAACCCTAGGTGCGAAATTTTGCCAAACAGGGTGAAATTTCACAGCAAAAATCCATGTTTGGGCCATAATTTCACAAAATGGTACAGAAACACAACTTAAATTTGGAGAAATTTGTTCCTAAGACTTGTAATACTACATCTTGGGTATTCTGGCATTTTTTTGAATTTCTTGCTTCTAAAGGCTATTTTTCTTAATTCTAAGGTATGATTCCCTTATCCCTAGACCATCTATACATTATCTTCATCAAATTCTACACTCTTCTATAGAGATGAAAAAATACTCCGAAAATAACAAAGTTCTTTCTTGGATATATGTATAAATGTCTCATGTAACCTATTAAATGCTAACACTAGACTTATACAAGTTGTAGTTCATAAATTTGTAACTTGCAATTGTAAGTTTTAAATTGTAAGCTGTAACTTGAAGTTTTTAACGGTCGAACTGTCTAGCAGACTTGACATTCTTGTTCATTTACGCACTCACTCATCATGACATGGATCCCACCCTAACCTTTAAACATATAAATTTATTATATAATCTAGTATGTTTATGTCCAAATATTGTGTTTGCAGAATTGCATAACTTAATTCCTTTATTTTGCCATCGAAATTTTGTCAAAATTGTTTAGCTTCCTTCACTTATAAATGTGGGAGACCCCCTCCCCACATATCCAATATGAAATATTATTGCATATTTGAGTAGATCTTGGCGTTTAGACCGTACTGGTAAATTTTCCTGATTTAATTCGCTTAATTGGTTGTTGAAACTGTTAGGGCCGTAAATATCAAAATTTTGACCAAAATTTCAAAAGATTTCTGTTTTTGGCTATCAAACACAACATCAGAATCAGACATTTAATTCCTTGCTACAGAACGACATCAGATTGAACCCCTGTTGCCATATACACCTCATGATTTTGACCTGCTAATCACACTTTTGCTCCTAGACTGGTTATAGCAATTATTTAAAAAATGTCAACGACAAAGTAAACTACGGCACGAGTTTCCATATATGCATGCATAAATATAGCAGCAAAATGAAACAAATAAGATCAATCATAAAGGCCACTGGTTTTTCCCTTTTATGAGCAAACTTTTCAGGGTGGCCCATGCACATGGGCGCATAATGCACATGCACCTATGCGCGTATACATATCGCGTACCATACGCGATACTATATACGTGCACGTAAGAGGACGCTACGCTGCACTCGCAAAACTCCCCGAGTTTTGGCTCGTTTCGCTTCGCTCTTGCTCTTCCCCTTCCTGCCTTCTCCGGAAGGGGAAGCTACCCGCGTACACGTGAGTGTACGCTTAGGCATTTTGAGTTGAGTTGAACCTTTTTCGCTTAAAGTCGAAAAAGTTCAACGTAACGCTGCTTCCCCTTCGACCTTCCGTCGAAGTATAGGATGGTTTTCGCAAGCCCGATGCGCTCAAAGTGGGCCAGGGTGGGCCACTTCAAGAGCATCATATATGCTATTTGCTGCTTGAGAACCGGATTTCCGGTTCCAAGCTTAAAGGAAAAAGCAGGATGGAAACGAGCGAAGCGAGCCCCCGGCAAGGGCACCGGGGGTACACTAGGGAAGGTGGGAGGTGGGAAGACCACCTTCCCGGCAAGCATAGGTTCGGTTCAAGCCCGAACCGGCAGCATAGAGTTTGAGTTCCGGAGGTTCGGTCCACCGAACCGCTTCAGGTCATATTTGGAACTCTGGCAGCACTCAACTGCGCGGTGTAATCAATTTTTTTATCTCAAATGAAGCATTAGAAAAAAGATTTCTGCATATAGGAAATAACTAGTATACATAGAAATTAGCAATAGTTCTGGCAAAAAGGAGCTTGGTTATGAAGCAAATAATGAAACATACGCACCTTCACATAAAGATTGATAAGACATCCATATGTAACAACTGAAGGAACAAAGCTACACTCCTGCAACAAAACAGAAAACAAAAATATAAATGCCATAATAGCTTCTGAGTATTTAGAAAAGATGCTAAGACAGATAAAACTTTAAGCCAATGTCAGGTGTATACCAGGAACTGTCTCAATGGCACCACTTAAAAATCCTAAGTAGTCAAAATTTTAACCAAATTTAATGCTACAAAACTACATATGGTCACTCCAGGATGATTCCAATGATAATCAGTTGAGCTTTTTGTGGGGGATGGCAGTGGGGTTGGAAGGTTGATATAGCAGTGAAGCCTCTAGAGGGTGGTGTTGACACTATGCATTGCTTCCATTATGACATAGCATCAGACAAAATGCACACAGAGCCATCACCATGCTCCATGACTAGTAGCATTTCTTGTAATCGAACCCTTTTTTTTAATGTTCCACAGTAGCGGCCTAGCACCTCTTGAGTGGTGACTTATTTACTAGTATGGCACCTGCTGGATTTGAAAGGATGGCAGCTAACCTGAGTTTATTTTCTTATATATTGGCATCAAGTAAAACATATAGATCAAACTTTTGCAGTGAATTTGATGAATGGAACCTGCATGTGAACGGTTATGTCCTACTATTGTTGGTATTAAGTTGTGAAGTAGCTAGACCAACAATATAAGACGGTGACAATAATTTGTTTCTGATACCTATTTGCATCTGGATTCCTACTGATAGGTTTTGACTCAACTCCTAAAAGGAGGATAAGCCAGAGAGCAGACAGAGGAAGCAATGAGCTAGGGTTGGTGAAGCCAATCCCACAGTTGCAAGCAGTCATGAAATGAAGAGGGGACTTACTGTTTCATATGAGGTTGGCAAAGGGAACTGTTGGTGTCAAAACCTTCCCAAGAATTGTTGACAGAAAACCTGAAACGGCCTTTGAAATCATCCTCTTGTGTGTAACAACTAACAACATTACTGTTGCCTGTGAAGGCATAAGTGGAGAAATAATTGATGTATGTCACAGATTTGGATTCCTAGTAGGAAGAATAAGCAGCTGGATTATAGGCTGATGTGCTCCAGTATTTTGAATTTAACACGCTGTTTGTATGCCACCTTGGAGGGGGGTATAAGGAGTGAGTTTCGTTCTCACACTCAATATTCAAGTTGTTGGTCCTAATTCTGACAACAATCCTTTTTCACTGTGTATTTCTTTTTGCTGTAAGTTCTGACCAAAAGCATCTTTGAAACTCACCGCCGCTAGGAACCAGAGGAAACCAACTACTTTCCCGCCTCGCAAGGGCCTTAGCAGCTGAAGGGATCCAAGGGCCAGGTCTTGCGGCCCCTGAGTAGCGCCCAAAAGGGTCGACCTTCCAATTCCAGCGGCAACAGGCTGACCAGCAGCCACTTCAACAGCTCTAAGGGTCCCACCAAGGGGTCCCTCACCTCGAGAACTGCACCAATCAGGGCGCCCAGGCCCCTTCTTCCTCCCTCTAAGGCCCCAAGCCCATTGGAGCAGGTATCAATGAGCATTAAGCTCCTTAGTGGTCTATGCTCCCTTACGTTATTATAGCAGTGATGCTGCAGTATACTCTTTGACTCCAAAAATCATTTTTTTTTAATGTTTTCTTCCATTTCAATCTTCATCCAAGACTTCGGGAATTCTTCTAAAACATCTTCGGATTTTCATATATTACATCAATCGTCATGTAATTTGTGCGTTCCTAGGTAATCGAAATCTGAGAATTTCTTTCAGCCACCTCAATGCAGACTGCAGAGTGCATCCGCAGGTCAGGGGGCTGAGACCAGGGATGGCAAAAACCGGATAACCGCATCCATCCTCGGCTACCCAAACTGCTCCATTGACGCACAACTGGAATGGATATCCATCCACATGGTTTAGGTTGGCCTGGTTGCTTGGGAATGGCTATCCATGGGAGAGCAATTTTTGATCAGAACTGTTGTCTATACATGATCTAAGAGCAGGTGTGGGACCACCACTTCATAGTTAAGACCCACAACCACCTCCACCATCCCGCCGGCAATCCCCCATGCAGCTCCAAACTCCCTCTTTCGAATAAAACGCAACACCAAGCCACAAAGGACATGATCCCCGACGGCAAAGAAGGAAACCACGACGACGATTCCACCAACGCCTGCGCCTTGGCCAAGTGCAAGCCATGAACAATCCCAGACCCTTCTGCATCCCTGGTCGACGTGCGCATGAGTTCGGCGAGCACGGCGGCATGAACATGTAGATAGAGGCATCCGCGACCTTCAAGGTGACAGAGCCCCACACGATGCACCCCCATGTTCTCCAGCAAGCTTGGCCCTGACCGGGACTTCTACATCTAGACCGGCACTTCAACCCCACAGTCCTCAACCTCGGCCGCCAGATGGCGACCCTCAAGGACACAGAGGCCTTCTACAACACAACCATACAAGTCGGCAATCCCCTCAATCATGCTCCAATTGTGTGGCCACCGCCGCCACCAGCAAGCAGGTCTTCCTCGTCCTCTTCTTCCAACTCTAAGTAGTAAGCACTCTTCCTTGACTTCGCACACGCTCATGCATGCCATCCTCCCACATTGACGATGACTATGAGAAGTTGTCTTGGTCACTAAGCAACGGCTTGGCTATTTGGCAATCCATAACTAGTGGCAACACAAGAAGTCCAACTACGGAACAATGGAGGTTGCCATCAGCACACCTGTCGAAGAAGGGAGTAACTAGCTGGAGATGAACTTGATCATTTTGGAAATCCTTCTGTGTTATTTCGACCAAGAATGGGACACGGCAAGGCTTAAAATGCAACGCACTTAGTATAAATTATGTAATGTTGTCATGGGACCGTGATTGGTTGCATCCGCAACCAATCCACATCCACGCCTTAAGAATGGGCGCCTCGTCCATCATCCAGTCACGCAGTGGACAACCAAGAGAAGCGGATGAATGGGTGGGGATGTCCATGGATTCTGGATGTAGTGGGTGAAATTGCAATCCCTAGTTGAGACGCATCTTCACAGCCAAGCACTCCACCACCAACACACACCATGGTGCGCAATGAAGAATACCACGCCAAAGTTGCAAAATTGGAGGATCGTTTGGCTTACCACGTTGAGCGGTCCGACCATTTAAAAGCCTTGATGCAAGATTGCACGTCATGCTTGAGTGCATGCAAGAATTACCTCCTCCACGAAATCCACCACAGCCAAAAGCTCCTCCCGACCAAGAACGTCTGCTTAAATTAATGTTCCAGATTTTCATGGCAATGGTGAGCTCGACGTCTTGTACGATTGGGCTCACAGCATGGAGTCATTCTTTGCCTACCACCAACTTGAAGAAAATTGTAAGGTTTGGTAGGTCAAGCTCCGTGGGACCGCTCTCACTTGGTGGAAGCAACTGCGTACTGGTGAGCAAACATGAAACGTGAATGGAGTCCTTCATCCACGTCAATTACAAACAATAGTTATGCCTCAAGCTATCTGAATTACAGTAGGGATCCAAGTTTGTGGAAAAATTAAATCTGCAAATTCTACGACTTGATCTACAATTCCTATGTCACCTAAGATAATACCATTAAGATCACCATGTCCCGTCGTGGGCTCGATTCATTTGTTGTCGTAGCATTGGCTATGTCACATTTTTCTTCTATGAATGATGTGATTCATGTGGCTACACATATAGAACATAAGCAGATCAGCGCACGAAAGACCACATCTTGGTGACTTTCTCCTTCGACATCAACCCCTTTGTTGACTCCACCACGGTCATAATGGCAGTCCAACCCACGTCTTCTACAGCAACACCCTTCAGCTAGATTTAGTGCTTATCTTATAAGGGGTTTGGAGATCGTTCCAACCAATGCCCTTATCGTTTGATGATCACAGCTTCAAAGGCTAAGTGAGATGACATAGAATATGAGGATGTCCTTCCCGCAAGCGATCCTAGTGATGACGAGCTAGATAAGGACATACCTCAATGAACCATGTTCATTGGACATATGCTGCCTATGTCAGACTGGCATGAAGTATCACAGCTATAATCCCACTCACCGAAATCTTATTTTGTCAAACAAGGGGAGTTAATGAAGGACAGCAATGCTCATCCAGAGCCTAGCTAGGGTTTGGTGCATCTTCATTAGTGTGTCATGAGTTATCATTTATTTATGGTTGTCTTTTAATTAGTTGTTGTGTCTTTGTTCTCCTTTAGGGTTTATTATGTAATTGTTTTAGTCATAGTTTAAAATATTGGTTTCTACGTCGTCTCTCATGGTCCAAAAATAGAAAATTACTAATATTTTGGTCGAAATTTTGATAACTCCACTGATAGCGACACAAAATTTTGACAACCAAATAAAGGAATTAAGTCATGAAATTTTACCTGGACGATCTACATACATAGATACACCTAATTAGCAATAATATCATATGTTGGTATATGGTGGGGGGCTCCTATAAGTGTGAGTGAAAAGATATAAAACTATTTCAAACTGGATTTCGATTATGCAAGTTGCATAGGGTGGGGCTGCTACAAGTGTGAGTGACAAGATACATACTGTTTCGATCAAGATTTCCATTATGCAATGTATATACATATATATTCCTATGCAATAGTGTGTTATATCTTATATCTTGCATTCAATTAAGTATACATAACAATTCTCATTTTCTCATAATTTTTTAATTATTTTTCAGTTTTTTAGTGAAATTACATTGTAGAAATTTCAACATTTGGGAGGTAGGTTTCAATGTCTGGTAGCCACCTAAACGAAGTTTCACAATTTCCATCGAAATTTTAATCCATGGTTTTAGTTTTAAGACCTTAGTGTGATATTAATGACTTAATTGTAAGTTCCTTATTAATTATTTTTTCCTATAAGTTGGGTTTTGAGCGGAAATAAGCCAATTAGGAATTCCCTGGAGTTTTCTGTATAAGCCTATGTTTGGGATCTTGTCGGGCAGAGTTGAATGATATGAATTAGTCATGTTTGCAATGTAATTAGCATCAGGATGCAAAGGCACAACTGGTTGAGAGGCAGTAAGGAAGTCATTGTAGCATGAGCGTTTTTTTTTTTTTTTTTTTTTTTTGGGGGGGGGGGGGGGAGGGGGGGTCATAGTGACAAAGTCCATAAGGGTAGAAGGATGTCGCACTTGATGAGCATCCCGATAACGACCCTAGTAGCACATGAAGACGACTGCTCATGGATGGCGGCAGGCCATTGGGCTTGATGGCATTCGATGCAAGCAGAGGAAGGGGGAAAGGTGCAAATGAGAAGTGGTTATCGATAGAAGAAGCAAGCACATGTAGTGATGACATAAGGCGCATCAAGGCATTTTTATCTCAACGAGGTGAAGGGTAAGCCTCAATATATATATATATATATATATATATATATATATATATATATATATATATATATATATATATACATACACACACACACATACATATACTTATACATATATAAGAATATATATATATATACTGTAAGTTACACAAATTGACAAGTAGATAATCAAATCACATTACATTTCCTATTTATATAATAAAAACAATAAAAGTTGTACCCAAATAATAGTAATTTAACCTTGGTTAGATGAGAAATTACCAAGAGTGGCAATCAAACCTCTCAAGTGGAGGTATAAAACAATCAAGGAGTTAGGGTGATACTTGTGGGGGCTGGAAGTGAGCCTAGAAGGTGCCAAACAGCAGCAGCAATCACCCATGCTACCTCATCCACATACAGGCTTCTAAGAGCAGAAGTTGCCCATCCAAGCAAAGCAAAAATCAGGCTTGGGCCTGGGTGGGAGTGGGTCGCCAGCCACCTACAGAACCACTGGTAGCCCCCTTCCTTTACGGTGCATTGGTTGGCCGTCGGTAACTCTCTCTTCTCAAACGGGCTAGGCGCAGGAGTTGACAGCTTCTTGTTCTCGTTCTATTTTGTTTGTTTTCTTTTCATTTATGTTGAAGCGGGTAGTGTAAAACCAGTTAGGTTGGGTCCATATGCAATCCAAATGGACCAATAGGCCTCTATTAGGGGTGGCAGGCCGAGGATTGTGCCTCTGACCTTGCAGAAAATGAGGCTCCAGCCTCTTCAAACATAGTTGGCATACGCCTCAAGGTGCCCGAGTGCGGCTAGCCTCAAGGTGTACACCTCTGGCGCATCACGTGCACGTTTTTCCCATGGTGTCATTGCTTCATGAATAGGAACTAGGAAGGGATTGCGGTAAATAGGGTTGACCCTGATCAAATTAGGGTTTGAATTCCCATTAGTATATATGGTATTGTGTTTTTTACTTTATTTATGCTTTAGACTTGTCTTGTCTTTAGCTCTTTCTTTTGTCCCATATTGCCAGTTTCCATTCTTCACTTACTCTCTTATCCTATAAAAGAGAGTCACTTGTATTTGTTTTGAACACATCAAATAAAGGTTTTCTATTTCTATATGGTATCAGATGGTTACGATTCACCATAATCTTTTCCTCCCCAACCCTATTGTTGTCCACCACTTTCTCACCCTAGCCGCCACCCACCCCCTCCGTCCTTCACCCACAGCTCGCCGCCACCAACTCCCCCTCCTTCACCCAGCCCGCCGCCACCCCTCCACATGTTGCCACCCCTCCACCCTCATGTCCTTGCCGTCACAACCCCCCCACCCCCTGCTCTCTTCACCACAGCCCCCCCCCCACACCCTCCGCCACCCGTCCCCACCCATCACCGGCCAACTGGTTGTTGCCCCTCCCACCCGTCACAGCCTGCCGCCCCTCCTCTCCACCCGACCTCTCCTTACCACCCTCCCCTCCATCTCACCTCTTTGTCTCCATCACTCAGCCTTCCTTCCATCTTTTTCCTTCTTCCTGTCTCGGCACTTTCTGAAATAGCACGTTGAAGATCTAAAAGGACTACCTTTTTGCCTGTCTACGCCTCATGGTGGAGTAACTCTCTCCTTGTGGTGGTGTAGGTCCTTCTCTTTCCTGCCCTTATGTGGATTTCTCATATTTGTTGTTGCTTACTACTGCACCTATATGGGTTTCTCAGATCTATTGATCCAAATCTACTATTGCGCTCTACTGCCCCTATGCGGGTTTCTCAGATCTATTGATTCGGATCTGCTTCTTCTATTGTTGCTACTTCATCTTGGTGTGCATCGTTACTCTGGCTTCTATGGCAACTACAGATCCTTCCCGATCTTTGTATGTAATGACTGTGAAACTCGATGGATCAAACTATATCTTTGGTCAGCATCGTTTGAACTTATATGTTAAAGCACAAGGGCGCTATTATCACATTTTTGTTGATGCTTAGATCCCTCCTAATGCTACGGCTGAAGACAAACCCAAGCAAGCTTATGCTCAGTGGTCCAAAGATGATCTGGAGTTATGACATGGATGGTTAATAGTATTGAATCGAAGATCAGTCAATCACTCCTTCGCCTTTAGATTGCCAAAGCTATGTGGGATCAGCTATCCCATGTGTACTCTCACCAACAGAATCCAAAGAAGGTCTTCGAGATCTTCAAAAATCTGGCAAAAAAGGAGTATTCGACTAATGGATATGTCGAGGACTACTACAACCAATGTTCGCTACTCTGGGATGATATCGAGGACTACTACAATCAATGTTCGGCACTCTGGGATGAATACAAAGTATATCATCCCCTTTCTTCTGACATCAAAGAAGTTTAGCGGCAATGCAACAAACTTCAATTGGTTCAGTTCCTGGCTGGACTTCCTCATACTTTCACTAGAGTTGTTGACCAGATCCTATCAAATGATCCCTTACTTACAATAAGGGATGTTCTCAAGCGCGTCCAGCGTCTTCCTTCCACGTCTTCCCTACCTGCTACTTCTAATCACTCGGTCCTTGCAGTCCGCTCCCATGACTCTACTTGAGGACATGGACGAGGCGTAATTGAAATATATTGTGTACGTGACGTGCATGCAAAAGTGTGCAAGTAAAATAACAACATATATTCCCATCAAATACTTCCAAATAAGAACTAGAATTTTTACATAATTTTTCTTTGTGTATCCATAGTGGAATTATAATTGAAAAAAGTGTAAACAAACATCCAACAATTTAGTTATTCAATTTTTGAGAAACACTCAGAGAATACTGACAAACTAATGTGGGTATTCATAGGTGTAAACGCGTACCTTGACGGTGAGGGATGCAGATTATGTAGTCTTTGAGAATATTATCCAATCAAGCAAGAAAATAAAAAGTCTACTTTAATTTACATGTATGTCAATTATAAAGTGTCACCATCACATCAATTTGATTAAACCCTACTTGGTCCTAATCTAAGGTTTATGTTTCCTTGGTATCAAGTTATCATTAGGTTATGTTTGATACTCCAAATCCCATATTCATTGATATAATGACTTAAGAACCCTAAAATATTAAATGTAGCCATGATTATCAAATCTACCATGTTACATTAAGGTTACAACATCATGAGCACTTATATCAGATTATTCACATGTGGTTTAGGCTAGTTACATCATTGATATTCAAGATCTTAATTACACATGTTAAGGATCATCCACTCTAGAAAATATGGTTTTTCATCATTATGATCATAACCATGGTGCAGGACTCCGACTTCGTGTCGACTTCGCCAGGTGTGGAAGTGGAAGTTTGTGGAAACTTCGAGGAAGTTTCGAGGAAGTTTAGACGCAGACTTCGACAAACTTCGATGCCATTTTTTGAAGAAAATGATGTGAATTTGAAGGAAACTTTAATTGAAAACTACTATATATGTTATACATCTATCTTATATATGTTAATTTCACACAAAACACAATTCACAACTCTATAGCCCTAGTTTCAAGGGTCAAATGTGCAATACACATATATAAATATAGTTCACCATATGTGTTCTATACAATATACAGTCAAATAGTAGTTATAACACCCTATCTAGGAAAGAGTGGCAACAAACAACAAAGGAGTTGATATTAGAAGTTGTGAAGAGGGTTGGAGGCGACACTTATGCCTTATATGGCCTTAGGGACACTAGTTAGGATTAATGTTCTGGGTCGTCTCAACTTCGACCAAACTTCGTCCAACTTCGCCAACTTCGAGGAAACTTCGCCAACATCGGCGATTTTGGGACCATTTTGTACAGCAAAAAGTCAACATCGGCGAAGTTGGTCAAAATTCGGCTCGATGTTGAGACGGGCCCGAAGTATTCCAGAATCGACTTCGCCTGGGCATGAATTTCGATGTTTCGGCGAAGTTTCGCCCAACATCGCCGATGTTGCGTTCCATGATCATAACTATGCTACATTACCATTATAGTCCACAATACCATATAATGTCATAAAGGAGAGGTTTTTACCATATTCAACATGGTAATACTCAAATCCAGGGTTTTTATACTTTAACCCACTTAATAATTATTGATTACCCTACTTTTGGAATGATAAGCATAATTTGGTCTAAAATATATTTTATTTGTGTTGCTCTTAATTTTGATATATAATTTCACTATATTCGAATATTCATAGTTATTTATATGATTTAATCAAAATAACCATATAAACCTTGATCATAATGCCATGTGGCGTCTCCCAATTAGTCCGCCACTGCCACACTAATTAAGTGTGGGGAGGTGTGGTTCACAGTTATTCAGGGTTGTGGTTTTTCTCCTAGACCGGACATTAACCAGTTTGCTTAGTTGAACCACCAGTTCCCTGCAAACTGGTCTTTATCTCCTTCCCCACGTATCCACAAACCACGTTGACTCTTTTCCCACATGCAGGCCACGCTGGTCCGATAACCACGACTAGAGGGTAAACAACCTCACCCACCCAACCATCCGGTTGATTCCATCTCCAATGGTCACCGCCATGACATCTCGTTCACAACACCTGGCTCCATCCTCCCCCACAAACACTGAATGTTCCCTATAAGCTTTGCAGTTAGAACTGGAGAGTAGGATGTTGTGGTTACTTGCCTTCATAGGAGCAGAGTGCCGTTGGGTCGAATCCTACACATAGGACAAGGTCAGACCCACTACAAAAAAAAGATGATTTAGCTACATTTATTCTAACTACATATATTTTATTTGTAGTTAAAAGTTACATTTTTCACGATGCAATCTAGGTTTGTGGCAAAGAGCATCCATATAAAAATTATGCTTTAGTAACTGAAAGAAGTCCCAATTCTTGAGATATAGTGTTGCCCCTCTCCATTATTATAGCCCTGCCAAATGCCTTCAATCAATCAGCAAGCGCGCAAGCTTACCTAGGACAGGAGCATTGTGCCCACCTAACAATGAGAGACTGTCAACAGAACAGCTTGGGTAAGAATGGCATGTAAAGCAATGAAATGCCATTCTCCCCGCTACTCCGACATGAATTTGACGTGTCAAGAGATTATTGTCAGTTTCATAGATTGTTTTTTTTTCCAAAAAAAGGTAAGTCTGGTATAACCCATCCCATTTATTTCCCTAATGCCTCTGCAAATCTATACTACTTCATAGAGTTGGGGTTCCTCCTATAATTGATCAAGATAACGATTTGTAGTAGTCATGATTTGTCCTGACAAATCATAAACGAGCGATAAATGAATCCATTTCATGAAGTTTGATGAGTCAGCTTTGCATAAGGAAAAGTATCATCTAGGAATAGCTGAAAATATAGAAAGAGAAACTATCAATGCTACGATTGGTTACAGCTTCTGCGGTATGTTGGATGGGATGCTTATATGCAAAATTGAAGACATATGGGGACAGCAGCCAACCTTGGTGGAAGTTTTGTGTAAAGCTCCAAAATAGGCTGAAGCAAACTTGATGATTATTGAAAGGATGTTGAAGTGACAAGGGTTAGGATTGGCTCTAAGAAGAAACACACAAAACCAAGAAGTATAGTAGTTGCTCGGGGAAGCTCTATTCAAAGGATGAGCTTTGGAGAAGTTAAGCTCAAGCATTGGTTTTGCATAACTGAAAGGGTGTACGAGGAGGAAATAAGAGCTCTTTCTATTTGTCAGAAGCTTATAATGGCCTTACAAATGAATTCTGTCAGCTTAGTTGTTTGATGTCAAAGAGTTTAGTGGGGTGTTCAATGGTTGTTAAGGCATACAGAGGGACCTCTGTCTAGACGGATGGCTTGAGCTTCAGTATTAGAGCCCTAACTTTTTCAGTTTTACTGCCTACTTTGAGGTTTCAATGCTTAGTTTTGTGGTATGTATTTCCAAATAAGGAATATATTCCAAATTAGGCTCCTCAATGTATAAATTAAACATAAGAATATCTTATACTATCACTAAAATAAGTATATATGTAAGAACCCAACACCTGGGTGACACCTAGGGCAACCAACCGTTATGAGTGGTCAGTGGTCACATAAACACCTCAACAACGTGCCTAACCTAGGGATCAGAATAGAATTATGTAAGTATGAAGGTTCATATTCTGGTAAAGAAACTTCTTCTTTGATATAGAAATCTAGACTTGAGGATGAACGTTGAGGTGGTTTACGCTTTGGCAGACCAAAAAAAAGGTTGAGGTGGTTGGGTATGGCATTCTAATAGAGACCAATGCCTCTATAGAAGCCACCAAGAGGGGACCAGCAAGCTAGGTTTTGGAATTCAGTTATCAACTAACTGTCCGAATTGTTCGGTCTTGGTTGACAGATAACTTCTACTGTAACATAATTCACTAATTCTGGTGCATGGCCATATTCGTTCCACAAAGCGGCATCTAGATAAGAGATTGATCAGCGTGTCAATCAGAGCATATGGACTTCCAACAAAACCAACCAAATATAAATAAATGACAGATGCTACAGAGTTTTTGTGAAATCCTGAAACAAGATCACAGACCCACAAAGTATGAGAAACTCAGAAGACTTTGCCATAAAGTTATATAAGATATTATTTTGAATATCCGGGGATATATTGTATGACTAGTTCTGAGTCTTGATCGAAAAAGCATGATAAGGCTCTAAACATCACTAAAGAGTCATTGAATATCTTGATCACAGTCATATCTAAACGTCACTAAACAATCATTTATTGTCTTGAACACACTTTTATAACATGATCCATACATTTCAAATAGAAAGAAATTCTCAAATTCAGTACCGATAGTTTCTATAAATCAATACCTGACCATAATCTATATACTGGATGCATATAACACAAAGCACATTATTGCAAAGCCATAAATATTGGACATCTTTTTATAATGTTATATTGCATAATGTATCATTATTTTACGAGATATGCAATGTCAATTGAATCACTTCCATAACTTGACACGATGTTTTCTACTTCATTTTGGAGCCACCTTTCCTGTGACACGTCATATCTGGTTTTATTATATGGGTGTGTTAAATAGGATGTATTACATAATTTATTCTTGAAATATGTGCTATATGTTTGATAACACAGCTGTCTTTTACAATAAAAGCTCCATAACCTGCTCTAATTTCCATTATATTGTTATAAAGTCAGGAAGCCTATCAGAAAGAGATGAACTCTCTAAATCTCCGTTCACAAATAGCGGCGTGCGGAAGTTAGAGTCAGAAATTAAACCTCGCCCTCGCTAGGTTACCACTTCTCAGATATGGATATAGGATACATTCAATAGATTGAAAACACATTATGCAAAAAGTTTTAAGTCATGTGATACCTTTAATCTTTCAAACACTATTAAACATTTATCCTCATTTTCTATATTTGTATAGCCATCCATCATAGTGTGATATAAATCAATAGGAGCATCAATCCCCTCCTCTTCCATTAGTCTAACCAGCTCTTCTGCACGATCCATATTGCCACTTTTGCGGAAGTTAGAGTCAGAAATTAAACCTCGCCCTCGCTAGGTTACCACTTCTCAGATATGGATATAGTATACATTCAATAGATTGAAAACACATTATGCAAAAAGTTTTAAGTCATGTGATACCTTTAATCTTTCAAACACTATTAAACATTTATCCTCATTTCGTATATTTGTATAGCCATCCATCATAGTGTGATATAAATCAATAGGAGCATCAATCCCCTCCTCTTCCATTAGTCTAACCAGCTCTTCTGCACGATCCATATTGCCACTTTTGCGGAAGTTAGAGTCAGAAATTAAACCTCACCCTCGCTGGGTTACCACTTCTCAGATATGGATATAGTATACATTCAATAAATTGAAAACACATTATGCAAAAAGTTTTAAGTCATGTGATACCTTTAATCTTTCAAACACTATTAAACATTTATCCTCATTTCGTATATTTGTATAGCCATCCATCATAGTGTGATATAAATCAATAGGAGCATCAATCCCCTCCTCTTCCATTAGTCTTACCAGCTCTTCTGCACGATCCATATTGCCACTTTTGCTGCTTTTCCAGCAAACAGAGAGCAGATTATTATAAAATAAAAATATAGAATGTCAAATGAGGAAGTAGATTAAATAATGATAGCAAGTATATGATCACATAATGATAATATGGTTGATTAACCTGTATACAGAATGTTCTTATGCATGATTGGAAAGAATCCAAGAGGATTCAGGATATTTTGCTTAAAATTCAACATCACAGTAGCTGCCTTTATGGGCCACGTGCTATCTTGAGCTTGAGAGTTCTACGCCTAAAGAAAAGACTAAGCTAAAGGTCTTTTTCAGAAGATATATTCTCCATGTAGAAGGTAAGCTAGTAGTTTTGCTGAGGTAGTTTAAACAACCTCGAAGGAGTTCTGACTCAAGTTCAAGAAGCATCAACGTGTTCATACATACATACTTGATTTGAAAAAGACTTGGAGCTAAGAGGATTGAAGTAGGGCACGTGCACATAAACAACTGGTTTAACACTTGAACTGAAGAATAATATGATATTATTAAAAACATGGATGACATGTTCAAAAAACATTCATCAACCACAAGAGTATTTATGTTTTACTTTTCGTACTATTTGCCTAACTAATATGTCACTTGTTAGCATTTATTTCAACAAGGACCTCACATTATGTTTGGTTGAAGTCATTGAACATGCTGTTCTAATTCGGATGGCATTTACAAAAATGGAATCTAGAAATTTCTAATTGGAAAATTGCACACTCAAGATTACACTACACCGACACAAGGTGAGCGAAGCGTCATTGCTGCCACTTTGAAATGTCACCAAATGAGACAAACTTATCACTGCTGCATTTACAAATACTACCCTCGCCTTGACTAACACTCAAGCTGCAACCATCACAGGTTTGCCCCTTCTTATATCACCAGGTGTTCTTCCCAACACTATAACGAACTGGCTAAAACCTAAGAAGCAGTGACACGCTTCTAGATTCCGACACAGGCACAACGGATGAAGACATGATACAGGCAATTTCTAAACAATATAGGGCATGGACACTTCTATAGGATGAAAAAATGTATATGTTGCTCTTGAGAATTTCGAGATGGATATACAGTATACATGTAATTTTTTCATAAATATTGATACATAGTTATAGAAATAGTCCCTTTTAAACTCTATTATAAATGTTTGTCTTGCTCATCTTGTCATTAGGTCCTAATATGTTTCTAGCTAATATCCGGCCTTTTACTATGATCATCATCTAAGCCTCAATCCCAACAATATTAAAGTCAGCTACTTGGACGACCTTTCTCATTCAGCTCTGCCAACTGATTACTATGACTGATCAAACGCCAATGAGGAAAATACCTTCTAAATTATTACTCCAAGCAACAACAAAAAATGATGCCAAATTTTTAACATGGCAATGTTTGTCACAGTTAAATGCCCCTTGCTTGCCACATCATTGCTATGAAATATATGAAGCCAGTTCATTACATTTTATTACACTAGAATCTATTAAAGCTAATAACTGATCAAGAGGACTTGAGGAAATGATGGTAAGCATTTCCAAAAGAGAGTAGTACTTTTTAACCTTTTGCCATTCTTTGCAGAAATAGGACACACCTAAAAAGGGATAGGAGATGAGGTAGGTTTTGTCCAATACATTTTAGGTGATTCCTAGGTGTGTCAGTATCCGATATGTGTCCATCGCAAACATAAAAGCTGTGTGTTCTCTTCCTAGGACAAAGCTAAATTTTTTTTGGAATGGGTGAGCATTAATTGCGAAAGTATGAAATTTCTATAGATTCAACCTAACAATATTGATAGCGCCCACGGTTCTAGAGGCTATAACTTCAATTGCTTATTTTTATTTGTACTTCAATAGTTCAAAATTAGTCAGCCAATTTTATCCTGAAGTTCAGAAGCACAAATAAACACATTCTAGATATTGATTCCTTATGTAGCTACAGCCAGAGCTAAAATTCATTTCATGATTTAGTCACCTGTGAAATTCCATGGCATGTTTGCATATCCACACCACAATAGGTTGCACTGACCCTTTTACAACATTGTTGTGATCTTTTCGTCTTCAAACAACAACTTTGGCCAAGCAGGTAATATCACATGTCAAACGTTGACCATCATGGCTGTGGTACCATCATGGTTTTAAGAAAACACACCTCGAGGATTTAGAGGTGTACGCCTAGAGGCGAGGCGGTCTCTGGTACGCCTAGAGACTAGGCGGTCCCCGGTACGCCTAGAGGCTTAAGCCTCAGTCTGCAAGTGAGAGGCATGCGCCTCCGTTTGCAGAGAGATCGAGGCGCTCAAGGCGCTGAGACGTTCGTGAGGCGTAAGCCTCAAACTCCGTGACTAAAAAAAAATTTATATTATTCTAATTTGGGCTGAATAGGGGTCAAACTAACCCAAAATTGTATGTATGTGCATATGTATGTACGTGTATGTTTATGTCTGTTCACAACTATAGATATGTTACATACTTAAATCATTATATGTTGCACGTATGTATATGCATGTGTACATACTTATAACTGTGTTTGTATGTACAGGTATGTATCTATATATTTGTGTGTATTTGTAATAGTATATGTATATGATATATATGTGTTTCTATTTTTATATATGTATATATGTATATATGTATATATCACTATATGTGTGTGTCTATATAGTATATACACGTATATATATGTAAATCTATATGTATAAGTATATATATGTACATATATGTATTAATATATATATATATGGGATTATATGTATGTGTGTATATATATGTATATTATATAAATGTTTATACGTATATGTATATTATTTATATATGTACTTATATTTTTAACATATATATATATATATTTATATGTACGCCTCGATACAATCTGAGGCTTACGCCTCACCTCGCTGAGACGAAAACCCTCGATGCTCCTCGTGCACTTTACAACCTTAGGCATCATCATAGGTTCCTCTTGACACATGTATAGAAGCTAGCAATCTACACGAGAAAGTTGCTTATAAGTTCCAACACCCACCAACTTTTAGTTTGTGTGGTATTACAAACACCAGGACTATATGTATCACTTTATTCATTTGAAAGTAGTAAAAGGATAAATTGTTGCTATTAGTGATAAGAAAAAGCATGCAATAGTTGTTTATCGTATATTTTAATGATAAGACATGGTGCAGAACTTCGACTTCGTGTCGACTTCGCCAGGTGTGGGTGGAAGTTTGTGGAAACTTCGAGGAAGTTTAGACGCAAACTTCGACAAACTTCGATGCCGATTTTCGAAGAAAATGATGTGGATTTGAAGGAAACTTCGATTGAAAACTTCTTATTATGTTATACCTCTCTCTTATAATTGCTAATTTAACAAAAATCACGATTCATTAGTCTTTAGCCCTAAGTAGGTTGATAATATGATGTGCGCTTGCAATGGTCAAACATGCAATACACATACTAATACAGTTCAAGTGTTGAACATATGTATTATATACAAATATACAACCAAATAGTAGTTACAAGACCCTCTCTAGGAAAGAGTGGCAGCAACAAACATAGGAGTTGATATCAGAAGTTGTGAAGAGGGTTGGAGGCAACACTTATGTATCATATGGCCGTTAGTGCACTAGTTAGAATTAATGTTCTGGGTTGTCTCAATTTTGCCCCAACTTAGCCAACTTCGAGAAAACTTCGACAACTTCGGAGAAGTTGAGACGAAAATACATACAAAAAAACCAACTTCGACGAAATCAGGGAAACTTCGCCCCGAAGTTTAGACGAATCTGAAGTATTGAGGATTCGACTTCGCCTAGGCTCAAAGTTCGAAGTTTCGGTGAAACTTCGCCGAAGTTTAGTTCCATGTGATAAGGTATCTTCACAATGCGCCAAGACTATATGGAGTCTGTTAATATATTTATTTATTTATTTTGTGCTCCCTTTAGTGTCTTGTCTTATATCCCATATTGGTGAACTCTATAATGAGGGACTCCTATCCTATATAAGGAGGGTGCCTATGCTTGTATTCGTTATCTCAATAACAGAATCCAATTCTAATCACATAGTATCAGAGCGGCTTGATCCCCCCTAAATCTCTCCTAATCCTAATGCTTTCCCTCTCTCACTCCTAACTCCCGATTTCTCCTTCTCCATCCACCCTTTGTGGCCTTTTCTTCCCCACCCGCCTTCTCCACCCGTTGTTATTGAGCATCCCTTCTTTCCCTATCCCCTTACCTCTGATTCCCATCGCTAGATCCTCCCGCCAACCACCAACCCGCCTACCCTGCCATCCTACTGCTACCATCTCCCTGCCAACAACCAACCCGTCGTTGTCGTCTCCCGCATGCCACCACCCTCCAGCCACTAGAGACCAAGTCACCCCTACGTCTTCCTTCTCATTCTGCTGCCATCCCTCTCATCTCCAAGCCTTCGACCCCTCTCCTCTTCCAACCCACCCTGCAGCAAATTCCATCCACACGCAGCAATTCTTTTGCCATAGCACATCCCACCACCATGGCAGCCATGCCATCCTCCAGCAATCCCTCCATCGATTGTCCTCTCCTGCCCCACTACCCATCCATCCATCACCAAGTCGTGGCTCTCCATCTATAGCAATTTTGTCGGCCACCGACCGTTGTCCCAATGCCCCCCAGTCGTCAACCCCACAAGCCACCCCACAGCCACAATCCACATAACCCCCCAATCCATTGTTGCCTCCTTCCTGCCCTTCCCAATACTCCAACATAATTTCCTACAACTTCCCATCCATCCTGCATTATTAAACTACTGGTCGGCATTCTGGCCTACTGCTCATCTAAGAGTACAACCTCTTTTCGCTCTTCTTTGGATTTAGGGAGGGACTTGTTCCCTCCCTCCCACCTTCATCGCATGTCGGTTTACTTTGACGATGTGACGTTGGTTTCTAATTAAAATAATCTTAATGCCCACTCTTTGGGCCTCAAATAATCTGTTGATTACTTGTGTGTTGCTTCATGCTCTTCTGAATTAAGAACTTGTGTGGAGTGCTCTAGAACTAATTCCATCATGCCTCTAATGATAACTTAAGAACTCTTTGTGTGACCACCTTAAATTTGGATGGTTCTAACTACCATACGTGGCCAGCTTCTTTTGAGTTGTACGTCAAAGCTCAAGGTCAGTACTCTCATCTTATCACTAAAGGACCTATTACTCCGTCTGAAACTACTGACAAGAAGACTAAGCAGGCCTATGACTTATGGGTCAAAGATGACTCTGGGGTAATCACATGGATGGTCAACAGTGCAAAACTGAAAATAAGTTAATCTCTTTTATGTCTTAGAACAGCAAAGGCCATGTGGATTCAATTAGCACATGTGTACTCACACCAACAAAACCCTAAAAAAGTTTTTGAAATCTTTAAAAATCTGGCTAAAAAAGAATTCTCTACTGATACATCTGTAGAGGATTATTATAGTCAATGTTGTGCTTTGTGGGATGAATTTGAAGTTCACCATCCCCTGACTTTAGATATCACTGAAGTTCAAAGACAATGGAATGAACTTCAGTTGGTACAGTTCCTTACTGAACTACCTACCTCTTTTGCAGGAGTTGTGGATCAGATCCCTATCTAGTGATCCACTTCCTCAGCTTTGTGACGTTCTCAAAATGGTCCAGCGCTCGTCGTCGGTCTCTTCTTCTCCTGATAATTCCGTAGAGGCGTCAACTTTTGTAGTCCGATATGGCAACTCTAAGTGTGGCAAAGGTCATGGCCATGGCAGAGGTTGTAATCGTTTTGGCTTGTCAGGACCTGGACGTGGTCACCCCCTACTGGACTGGGACGTGGTCATCCCTCCGATGGACCGAGCAACGCCCCTCCTACTGAACCTCGTCATTGTAACTTTTGTAGTCGTGACAATCACAATGAGGATCGGTGTTGGGTGAAACATGGCTACCCCAACACAAGGGCCAATCAAGCTCCTACTGACTATACCAAGGATGCACCGGCCCAACCCTCCACTACTTCTATAGTGGAGGTCTGAGCTGAATTTGAAAAGCTTTTCCAAGAACAACTCTGGACTCCGACGTCAGCTCCACTTTCGGATGGTGATTCTGCCTTTTTAGCATCCTCGGCTCCTTATGGTAAAAACAAATGGGTCATCAACTGGTACTTCTACCCATATTTTTGACAATTCGAAATTATTCTCTAAATTGACTGCTTCGTCTTCTATTCTGCCTGTAACTGTAATTGATGGCACTCAAGCCCCAATTCTTGGGGTTGGTGATATTTGAACTACAAATAACTTCTTTCTCAAATCGGCGTTATATGTCCCTCTTTCCTCTGAATCTTTTTTCAATCAGCAAAACAGTCAAGCAACTTCAGTGTTCTATTACTTTTGACCCCGATGGATGTGTCTTTCAGGATCTCCACACAAGAACGAAGATTGTTTTGGGCCACGAGGGACCAAACGGTTTATACTACCTTCATGTTCTGAAGCATGTGGCTCTTCTCTCCTCGACGGTTTCAGGATTTCAGTGGCGCTACAGATTGGGCCATCCATCAGCTTCTAAACTCAAACATTTGCTTCCAACTGTTTCTGAAACTTCGTTTAAATGTGAAGCTTGCCAATTTGCAAATCAAACTCGATGTATGTTCCCTAGGAAAATGACCATTTCTTCAAAATCTAATTTGTATATTGTTCATGCTGATATATGGGGGTCATGTTCTATCAGAAGTATGGTCAGCTTTTGTTACTTTATGACCTTGATTGATGATTTTTCTAGAATCACATGGTTGTTCAAACTTAAAGACAGGGCGCACGTTCTTGATACTATTATTGCATTCTTTGTTGAGATTAAGACTCAATTTAATAAGCTCATCGAAATTTTTGGGACAGACAATGCCCTTGAGTTTATGCAACAGTTTGTCAGTCATTTATGTAAAAGCCTTGGCACCATTCATGAAACATCTTGTTCTTACACTTATCATCCGAATGGCATTGTTGAACGTAGAATCAGCATCTTCTTGAAGTTGCCAGTACCCTTATGTTTCACTATAATGTACTTAAACCCTTTTGGGTTGATGTTGTCTCCACTGCCTGTTTTCTGATCAATAGAATGCCCTCCTCTATCTTAAATAACCAAATCCCTTTCAATATTTTGTACCCCGAAACTCCCCTGTTTTGTGTGCCACCTAGGATTTTTGGTAGCACATGTTTTCTAAAGAATCTTCAGACCGGGTTGAGTAGACTAGATCCCTGATCTACAAAGTACATATTTCCGAGGTACTCACGAACTAAAAAAGGCTACAGATGTCATGATCCGAATTCCAACAAATGGTTTGTTAGTGCAGATGTTGTCTTTTTTGAAGATACTCCGTATTTTTCTTTTATGGGTTCGACTCTGTCGACGTGTTTCCACTTCATTTCCTATTCCTGTTGAATTGGCATCTTCATAATTTGTTGCTCCTCAGGTACCTCTCAGAGTGTATCAAAGACATCACAAGATTACAACTCCATCTATGGCATCTCCCTCAACCAATCATTCATCTTCATCGGCGAATTGTGACATTACTCAAGTATACTATGACTTGGATACTCCAATTAGCATAAGAAAAGGGGTGCGCTCTTGTTTTTCCATCCTATCAACATTTATTGTTATGATGTTAATCTTAGTTCAAGTTTTACAAACTTTACTATTGCTCTTTCATCTATTTGTGTTCCTAAAAATGTGGTTGAGGCCCTCACACATCCTGCCTGGCGTCGGGACATACGGTTGAACGCCTTAAAGCCCGTCTTGTTGCTAAGGGCTACACTCAAACTTATGGTGTGGGTTACTTTGAGACTTTCTCGCTTTTGCGCGACTTAACTCTGTTTGGATTCTTATTTTTGTTGTTGTCAATAAGAAGTGGCCCTTGTTCTAGTTGGATGTTAAAAATGCTTTCTTATATGGTGACCTGCATGAGGATGTATATATGGAGCAACCTCCCGAATTTATTGCTCCTGGGCAGTGTGCTAAAATATGTCGCCTTAAGAAAGCTATTTATGGACTGAAACGGAGTCCAAGAGCATAGTTTGATAAATAAAGTCAAATTCTTGCCAAATTTGACTTTAACGCTCGCATTCGAATCATTTTGTGTATTAAAAAAAACTACTAAGGATCTTATTATTCTAATAGTCTATGTGGATAATATCATCCCTTCTGGAAGTGACCATCAGGGTATCCAGATACCAAGGAATATTTACAAAAACACTTCATTTGTCAAGATCAAGGAAAACTACACTATTTTCTGGGAATTGAAGTATCCCATTCTTCTTCTAGAGTTTGTCTATCTCAGTGCAAGTGTGTACTTGATCTTCTATAAGAGACTGGCATGTTGGGTGACAAGCCAATCAGCACTCCTCTAGACCCCAATACCAATTGGGATCATGATTCTTCTACTTCTTACCCTGACAGCAAACAATATAGAAGACTTGTGACAAACTCATTTATCTTACAGTTACACGAGCAAATATCACTTCCGTTGTTGGACTTGTCAATGGGTATCTTGATAAACCTCTACAATGTTTAGGATGTCATGTGCCACATTCTTAAATACTTAAAAAGCTCACTTGGATAGGGTCTTCTATATAGGAAGAATGGGCACTGCAAGATTTCTGGTTTTTCTAACTCGGACTATGTTTGCAGCAAGGCTGATCGTAAATCTACTTCATGTTACTGCCACCTTTGTAGGTGGTAACCTTGTCACTTGGAGAAGCAAAAAGCAGGTTGTCGTGGCTAGATCCAGTGTTGAAGCTGAGCATCGTGCCCTGGCACATACAACTTGTGAGTCGATGTGGGTTCAAGGTAATTCGGAGTCTATGATTCTGCCCCTATTCCTATGTGTTGTGACAATAAAGCAGCTACCTTCATTGCAAGTTGTGATAAAATCAGGAGATACGGAAAGCTTAGGGTTGCACAATGTGTGCACCCTCATATTTATATTACTGAGACAATTACAGAGAGGTCCATATATAAAGGAAAATAACAAAACAAATAACATGCTTATGTAAAACAGGAAATATATAATGTAACACTCCCCCTCAAGTTGGAGCATAGATGTCAATCATGCCCAACTTGTCCAATAGCAAGCAGAACTGTTTCTTAGCCAAGAGCTTGGTGAAGATATCAGCAACTTGGTCTTCAGATCTCGTGAATGGAGTGCAGATCTTGCCAGCAAGAATAGATTCTCTGATAAAGTGGCAATCAACTTCAATATGTTTGGTGCGCTCATGATAGACAGGATTATTTGCAATAAAGATGGCAGCTCTGTTATCACAATGCATAGGAATGGCCGATGAAGATTCAATCCCAAATTCTTTCAGAAGAGAACGCACCCACAGCAACTCACAAGCAGTATGGGTCATGGCCCTATACTCAGCCTCAGCACTAGATCTGGCCACTACATTCTGTTTCTTGCTCCTCCAAGTGACAAGATTGCCTCCTACAAAAGTACAATAGCCAGAAGTAGATTTTCTATCGACTTTGCTGCCTGCATAATCAGAGTCAGAATATCCTTCAAGAACACAGTGCCCATTCTTTTTATAATGAAGTCCCTTGCCAGGAGATTTTTTTAAGTATCTCAAGACTTGGCATACAGCATCCCAGTGGCATTGTCTGGGTTTGTCGAGGTATCTGCTAAGAAGACCCACAGCAGTAGCAATATCAAGACGAGTAACAGTTAAATAGATCAATTTACCAATCAGCCTCCTGAATTTTTTATGATCAGTGAACATAGCAGAGGAATCATCATCCCAATTGACATTGGGATCAAGAGGAGTATCTGCAAGTCTCGCACCAAGCATACCAGTTTCCTGCAGGATATCAAGAACATATTTTCTCTGCGAAAGAACCAAGGCATTAGAATTTCTAGAGACTTCTATGCCAAGAAAGTACTGGAGTCTGCCTAGATCTTTGGTAGCAAAATGTTTTCCCAAATGATCTTTGGTAGCCTGAATACCAAAAATGTCACTGCCAGAAATAATAATGTCATCAACATATACAATCAGAACAGTAATACCAGCAGAAGTCTTTTTAGTGAATACAGAATGGTCAACTTGTGACCTCAGAAAGCCAAAATCAATCATAATCCTGCTCAGCTTGTCAAACCAGGCACGAGGACTCTACTTGAGCCCATAGATAGACTTCTTAAGCCTGCAAACTTTGTGAGACTCCCCTTGAGCAACAAACCCAGGAGGTTGCTCCATATACACCTCCTCCTGTAAGTCACCATACAGAAAGGCATTTTTCACATCAAGCTGCATAAGAGGCCAGTTTAGATTTACAGCAACAGATAACAGAATCCTGACAGAGTTAAGGCGAGCAACAGGAGAAAAAGTCTCAAAATAATCAATGCCATAAGTCTGAGTGTATCCTTTCGCAACAAGCCTGGCCTTCAACCTTGCAATCGTACCATCAGGTTGATATTTGACTGCATAAACCCACGTGCAGCCTACAGGCTTACACTTAGGAGGTGGATCCACCAGCTCCCAAGTGTCTCTGTCAGTAAGAGCAAGCATCTCATCATTCATAGCAGATGTCCAAGCTGTACTTTGTAAAGCTTCCTGAACATTCTTAGGCACAGCCACAGCAGATAAAGCAGATACAAAATTGCTGGAATGAGCATTAAGATGAGCAGTAGACACACACTGAGCAATGCTATGAGAAGTGCAAGAACGAGTACCCTTACGGAGAGCAATAGGTATGTCAAGATCAGAATTTACCTCAGGAGCAGCAGAACCTTCTGGAGGAGAAGATTGGTTGCCTTGGGGGGGGGGGGGGGGGGGGGGTACATGTGTGGAAGGTGCTTTATTCCTGCGATGATAAACAATAAGAGGAGGGTCTTGCTTAGCAGTAGTGTCAGTATCAGTGCAATCAGGTACACAGTTAGGAATAATAGGTAAAGGAGGAGCCATAATATCCGTCTGCAAACTATCTCCTGCTGAAGAATAATACGGTGTATCCTCAAAAAAGACAACATCACTACTAGTAAACCACTTTCGAGTGCTGGGATTGTAGCATCTGTAACCCTTTTGAGCGCGAGAATAGCCCAGAAAAATGCATTTAGTAGCTCGAGGAGATAACTTATCAGAAGTAGGTCCAAGCAACCGAACAAAACAGGTACACCCAAAAATTCTAGGAGGCACAGAAAACATGGAGATGTCAGGGTGTAAAACCTGAAAGGGAATTTTATTTCCAATAACAGACGATGGCATCCTATTAATCAGAAAACATGCAATCAAGATAGCTTCAGGCCAATAAGAGCGGGGCACATGAGAATGCATCATTATTGTTCTAGTAACTTCTAATAAGTGCCTATTCTTTCGCTCAGCAACACCATTTTGCTGTGGGGTATAAGCACAGGAAGTTTGGTGAAGAGTACCCATAGATTTACAAAACACAGCCACATCATGCTTAACAAATTCTAAAGCATTATCAGTGCGAAAAGTTTTAATAGGCAAGCCAAACTGCGTCTTTATTTCAGCAAAAAAATATTTAATAGTAGACAGCACTTCGGACCTACTTTTTAACAGAAACAGCCAAGTAGTCCTCGAAAAATCATCAATAAACAGAATGAAATACTTGTACCCAGACAAGTTTGGCACATTGCATGGACCCCATACATCAGAATGAACTAGATCAAAAATGTTTTTACTGCTCACAGAACTACGTCTAGGATACACAGTACGAGTTTGTTTTCCTAGTTGACACGAATCACACTGAAAATGACAACTGCCAATATCAGGAACTAAACTACGCAGCTTCTCTGAAGAGGGATGGCCCAGCCTGTAGTGCCACTGGAGAGCAGAAACAGAAGCAGATAATGCAGATACCACAGCAGCTTTCTCTGATCTAGGCAACTGATCCAAGTAAAACAACCCATCAGCACCTTCATACCCCCCACCAATCTTCATCCTCGTGTGAAGGTCCTGAAAAACACATGAGCCAGGCATAAAAGTCATGCTACAATTTAAACTCCGTAAAATCTTGCTGACAGATAACAGATTAAGAGGAAATCTGGGCACATATAAGGCAGATTTTAGGCCAAAATGAGAACTAATATCACCAACTCCTAGGACTGACGACTTAGAGCCATCAGCAAGCATAACAGAAGAATGTCGGGCAGGTGCAGATATATGTTTAAACAAAGATTTATTTCCAGAAATATGTGCAGAAGCACCCGAGTCTATCACCCATTTGGTATTACCAGAAGTCGAAGGTGAGGAGGAGCTCAGGAAGGCAGTGTCATAACCAGAAAAAGCAACAGCATGTGCTCCACTCGTAGATGCAACAGGAGAGGAACCAGAACGCTCAAGGAGAAGACGCTCCACCTCGGTCCGGATGTAGTCTGCGGTAGCCCCCGCAGGCTCTGGTGTAGGTGTCTGAGTAGCCCCCTCAGACGTAGAAGAATCAGCCGCAGCATTGGCCCATGCCGGCTTACCATACTTTTCCCAGCATTTTTCTTCAATGTGGTTGGACCGGCCACAGAAAGTGCACAAGCGTTGTCCTTGCTGAGGACGCGCAGCAGCAGAGGGCGGGGCAGCAGGAGAAGCTCCTCGTCCAGCACCAGGTCCACGCCCCCGGCCTACACCCAGGGGAGGACGGCCGTCATTGGAGCGACCACGGCCACGGCCACGACCACGCCCGCCCCAAGCAGCCAAAGCAGTAGAGTCGCCAGTCTCAGGAGGCGGAGACGGTGTCGATGACGGAAGGCGCTGGAGACGCTTGTAGGCACTCTGCAAGGAGGGAAGTGGATCACTCGCCAAGATCTGATCCACCACCCCAGTATAGGACTCAGGTAGACCACTGAGAAACTGAATCAGTTGAAGCTCCGCCCGCTGTTTCTTCATAGTAGCTAAATCTGTGGACAGCGGGTGATACATCTCCAACTCACCCCACAGACCAGTGAAGGTGGAGTAGTCTGAAATGTCAGATCCGGTAAACTGTAGGCGCCCCAGTTGCTTTGTGATATCAAAGATTTTCTTTGGATTCTCACTGTACGAGTAGGTACTGGCGAGCTGATCCCACATCTGCTTCGCCGTAGGCAGCTGAAGAAGGGTGACGCTAATCTTCTCAACGGAGTTGTTGAGAATCCACGTCATGACAGTCGAGTCATCACGAACCCAGTCGTCAAAAGCTTTAAGATCCTTTGCATCCGCCTCCTCGTCAGGCTGAGGCGGACCCGTCTGAATCAGGTGAGAGTACTTTCCTTGTGATTTGGCAAAGATCACAAAGGAACATACCCAAAGCTGGTAGTTGCGCCCGTCAAGTTTAACAGTAGTGACTTGACGGCGCGAGTCTCTCCACACGTCATCCCCAGAAGACGCCATGAGTGTATGTAGGAAGGCAGGCACCGGCACAGGTAGGCACAGACAAAAGACGGACTACCCCGTCAGGCAGGCAGAAGTGAGTCACCTTGGACCTCTCACATACACACTACGCCAAAGCGTAGCAGAAGACCCGGAGGCCGAAGCCTACACGGGCAGGCAGACACGAACAAGCACGAACCGAAGTTTCCTCTAGCCGAACAACTCGCCGATCTCCCCCTGAAAGTAGATCTAGGCCAGATCTATCGGTGGCTCAGTGGTCCCGTAGAAAGTGACCACCCGGCAGCACACCTGTTGTGCGAACAACAACTACGGTTGCTCAAGCACTAGCGGTGCACCACGCCAGGCGGCAAGACGGAACCTTAGAGCCAACGGAAGGACCTGCGGCCCACGGGAGATGGTCGGCCGGAGCGGCGGCGGCCCTGGCTAGGCCAGCGGCGGCGGCCTGCCGCGCCCGACCAACGGCGTGAGCCGGCTGGCGGCGGCGGCCGGCTGGTGCGCGGCGGGGGGGGGGGGCGCCGGTGGAGAGAGAGAAGGGAGGGAGGGAGAGCCTAGGTCTCGACCTGCTCTGGTACCATGTGATAAAATCAGGAGATACGGAAAGCTTAGGGTTGCACAATGTGTGCACCCTCATATTTATATTACTGAGACAATTACAGAGAGGTCCATATATAAAGGAAAATAACAAAACAAATAACATGCTTATGTAAAACAGGAAATATATAATGTAACACAAGTAATCCAACTTTCCATGATCGTACCAAACATATTGAGGTAGACTATCACTTCATTAGAGAATCCATTTTATCCAAGCGCATAGCCACTCCATACATCTAACACTGAGGATCAGCTAGCTGACATCTTTACAAAATCACTGCCAAAGACAAGATTTCAATCTATGGTGGACAAGTTGGGCATGCATGATATCCATGCTCCAGCTTGAGGGGGAGTGTTAATATATTTATTTTTATTTATTTATCTATTTTTTGTTCCCTAGTGTCTTGTCTTTTATCCCATATTGGTGAACTATGTAATGAGAGACTCCTCCTATCCTATATAACGAGGGTGCCTATGCTTGTATTCGTTATCTCAATAATAGAATCATGTTCTAATCACAGAGTCCATGTCACTTTATTCATTAGAAAGTAGTCTAAGGATAAATTGTTGATATTAGTGATAATAAAAAAACATGTAACAGTTGTTCATCGTATATTTTAAAGACAGGGTATGTTCAGATCCACACACTGTGATTTTTTCAAGTTTCATAAGGTCAGAATTAAAAAGATGGGGGGTGGAAAGAGAAAGAGACATTTTAGTTAATTTTTACCTTTCGTATGTCTCGAGATTATTACCAAGAACGATGCACTAAGTTGCTGGGTATGCTGCCAGTAGGTACTGGGATTTGGGACCCAGATTTATTGGCTACCTTATAAGAGGCCTTAGACACTAGGCAGTCAGTTGCTTGTATTTTGCAGTAATTTACAATATTTTCTACTCAAAAATTGAAGCTTAGTTCAGAAAACAAGTTCATTCCGAGATGAACAGTCTTCTTACTGGAGACATGAAAGCATTGAAAATGTTTAATAAAAAGACCCAGTAGAAAAATTGACTCAAAAAAGAAATTTGCTGATAAATCGTGTAAAACAACTGATCTTGTAAATGAACCAGAATTTTGAGAAGAACCCTCCTACCTGTGTGCATATATAATGTTGCTGTACAATATGGCATTAAGGGATGAAAGATTCTTCTTCGCCTCCTCAAACATGTTATCTGCAGCTCTTCCATATGATGATCAAATGTCAGAAGCAATAAGTGATAAAAATTACTCTTCACCTCACAAATTGCTTGGCAGGAAAAAATATTAAGAAGCAGATACAGCATGTTGTTTTCAGAAATTGTTTGGCTAGGTATTTAATGGCCCAGGCATGTATGTTTGTGTTTACTAAAAAAAAAATCTTAGGCTTGAGACATAATATTGCTAGAAATGTTACAGACATTGAAAATGGCTTGAGACATCATAAATCTTAGAAATGTTAACAACATAATATTGCTAGAAAGTTAGAAACATATAGTCATTGAAAATGACAAAAAAGGGTGCACAAACTTAAATAATAATAAAAAGCTGTCTTGTTTCACTCACTTGACATCACCAACGTTTGCAAATCCAGAAATAAGGATGCTATAGGTAACGACTGTCATTTCAATGCCCTCCTCTTTCATTTCTTCCACACAAGATATAGCTCCACGCATATCTCTGGCAACTGCATAAGCGTGAATGAGGCTGCATAAAACAAATAATCCGAATGAAGAGGCCTAGAGGAAACATGTAAACAATTATCATGTATCACAAAAGTTAACATCAGTGTCAAAGAGTCATCTACACAGACAAAGTACCACTTAAGTCAAATGCAAAAAGCACACAACTAGAACACAACCACAAACTGATGCTTCTGTATCAATTTGAGCTCCCCAAATTGCAAAGTACTGGGAGATTTTTACTGATTAAATCGAACAAACAAGGTAAAAACAGAAGATGATAATCAACCATCACGGCATAGGCATAATTCTTCTCAGCATTGATTCGTATGGTGCAAAGATAAGGGAGCCAATCGCTTACTTGGTGTAAACATATGCACTGGGTTCTATTCCTCTAGCTCTCATGCTCTCAAATGTGGCTCGGGCATGGTGCTTGTCTCCTCTCCTAGCATAGAAGTTCACCATCAACCCAAACTCTCTTCTCGATGGCTAACAAAAGAAGACATCGTGTTATAACTTAAGGTAGAATGAGAAGAATCATGAATGGAAATAGTTCCATAGGAGACGGAAGGCATCGATTGTTTCAAGTAACAGATGCATTTCTAGGTAAGTAAGTTCTTAATTCAAAAAACACCAAGCTTAGACAGTGAAAAAGAAAAAATCGGATGTCAAATTTGAGCATATGCAAGACCTTAGGTATCTTCTCAAAAGCCGTTACAACAGCCTGCCAGTTCCCGGGCTGGGTATCAAGCACCTTGCGGAACCTCCTGAATGCGCTATCCCTTTCCTCGTGCCACTTGGACCGATGTTCCCGTTCCTTCCCCGAAACCCACTTGGCGCGCTCATCAGCCCTCTCCTTCAACCTCCTCCCATCATCCAGTCGCACAGTCAGCACTCGGCCTCGGAACTCGACCCCGTCGAACTCTACGGCACGCACAGCGGCATCTTCGGCGGTGGGTCCGCCGTAAATGACGAAGCAGTACCCTACATTGCGCTCCGGATCGTCGTGGCCGCGGATGAGAATGACGTTCTTCACAGGGCCAAACTGCCGGAAAAACTCCGCAACCTCGTCCTTCTTGATCAGGGGAGGGAGATTGCCCACGAAAATCTTGCCTTTCTGGCGAAATTCCTCGGTGACGGCTGCGAGAGAGGTCTTTGCCTCCGATTTCATTTCATTCGCAGCCTCAGGCGATACTTTTGGAGATGGTGGAACCGGCGGCGGAGGTGGAGGTGGAGGTGGAGGTGGAGGCGGGGAAAGCTTGCTAGAAAGCCATAGCTTGCTGGATAGAGGATTGACTCGGCGCGGCGTAGGCAGTGGGGTGGACGTTTCGGGTGTGGGGATTGGCCGAGTAGCTTCGGAATCGGCGGGGATGGGTGAGACCGGGCGACGAACCGCCGTGGACAGCCGGGAAGGTCGGGTGGGTTCTGTCCGGGGGCGGCGTGAAGAATTGAGAGGAGGAAGGAGCTGACGGCGATGGTTACGGTGGCAATTGTGTTGAGGTTTAGGGGAGAAGGATGACGGGAGGGTGAGGAACTCCATTCCCTGGTCGGAGCTACGGGGTTGAGTGGAGGGATGAGGCGACGGCAGGAACATCAGAGTAGCCTAAGCTTGCTCAGAGGGTGGCCTCCGTTGCTTTCCGCTCTAGCAAATGCAATTGGCAACTTCAGATCGGGTTCGGAATCCGGGTCCGCCCATCTCAAACACACATTGACGGGAAGTTTAGAACTGCTATCAACTCATATCTCCATCCGGTTCTCTTTTTTCTGCCCGGATGCAATTTCACGTTAGTTTTTTTGGCGATTATCAGAAAACGTTTATTTTTTTGGCTTAAGTTGATTAGTTCTCACTCAGGCTCCGTTTGCATACAGCTTCGGCCGACCTTTGGGTTTCGTATGGTTTGTTCTGAAAATAATGGAGATCTCTTGTTTGGGAACTGTCCACGATTTCAATCTGATCATGTTTGGATAGTATACACAAAATCCAAAGAGGACCAAGATTCCGAGAAAATGTGACATCTAAATGCTAACAATATCCTCTCATTAATATGGTTTAAAATCATAGTTTTATCATTTCGAGGCATTGTGCACTTGTAAGAAATAAAAAACTATTCGTAGTGTGTATTGTGTGGGAGTTAATTGTTTAAAAAAATATAATATGTATTATAATCATTTAATAAATTCATTTGCATTTTATAATAAAACTATAATATATGAATCTTGTGGGTGTGTTATAGTTAATAAGCGTAAATCATTTATGGAAAACTTTATTTTCTTTGGTTTATTTGATACATTTTTATATGAGCACTATGTGGATGTGTTTTGATTTGGAAAAAAAAACATATACATTGTTAATTTATAATTACGACAAAGATTGTCAAAAAAATAGTTACGATACATTTATGTATAATTATCTGTATAGATGCACATTTACATATATAGTTAACAAGTTGAGAAATCAAAGTTTGGCTTAACAATCCAAATACCATTATGACACTGTACTACAAAGTTTAGTTTAATGTATTGTGGTTTCGGTGCATTCAGAAAACAGACTGGCATGCGTTCAAGGTGTTTTGTGGGTGGGGAAGGTGAAACTATCACAATTTCATGAGAGAAAAATATGGAAAAGTTTCAGAAAGTTGGTAGTATAGGCATAGGAGGTAAAGTAAAGAATGTGATAAGGCATTTGGTTATACGTGGGAAATGTGCTAGGAAATTTCACGATTCTTTAACCTGGTATTGCTAACCTAGAGATGTATAATTGAGATTACAAAATAAGACTTTCATGGACAAGAGAAATAAAGAAGAAGAAGAAACATACACATATGATAATAGCAAAAGAAAAAGGGTTAACGCAATGATAATATATATACCATATCATCTATCTCGGATGCTCGTATCATCACATTGTTTACAAACTATAAATGAGAGGGGGAGAGACACCTACATTGTTGCTAGACCCAATATACCTTGCTTGGATCTTGTAGGAAGTAACAATGATCATTTTCCTTCTTTCTCAACCAAAGAATTTGGATTGGATTCACAAAGTTTCTCCTTTTTAGGGCTTTGAAGGTTGATGGGATATCTAGATTTTTGGGTGTGGATAGTTGTCAACATGAGGGGAAAAGGTGTCAACTTCGATTCTTGGGAATAGCCCAATTGCAATTTTTGGGTAAATAGGCTCCATGCAAGGTCTTTAGGGGACTATTGTTAGGCCATGAATCATGTAATCTCTCTTAGACTGTTGGATTAGGGTCTGAGGTGATCAAGTTGGCTGACACAAATGCGTAAAAAGTTGTTCCTTATATATATATATATATATATATATATATATATATATATATATATATATATATATATATATATATATATATATATATATATATAAGAGAGAGAGAGAGAGAGTCAGGGTAGAATACACTCGAGTGTACAGATCGCACGAATACACTCGAGTGTGTTTGCATATCAAGACTATTTTTTGCAAAATGTAAACCATTGATCTTCACCGTCATACTATAACTAGGCTACATACAAATTTTGAGCCCATTTGGATGAGTGTAAGTCACTCATCCAAGGGCAACAAAATCGACGCGCGAAACTAATTTTAAATGCATAATTTTTTATGGTCTTTATAACATGACCTATAAATGTCCAAATATGCTCAAATTTTGTGTATGGGCTATTCACAAGATGTTTAAAAATATCAATGGATTAGATTTTTGAACAAAATATTGCATCATGAAAAACTACTTGAGTGTATTCTGCTCCAAATACACTCGAGTGTATTCTAGCCTGACTCTCTCTCTCTCTCTCTCTCTCTCTCTCTCTCTCTCTCTCTATATATATATATATATATATATATATATATATATATATATATATATATGTGTGTGTGTGTGTGTGTGTGTGTGTGTGTGTGTGTGTGTGTGTGTGTGTGTGCGCACGTTATGACACATAGGAGAAGCTCTTCTATATGTACAATCATCTCATAATCGAACATCAAGAAATTTACTTATTCAATGCTTGAAGTTCAACACATTCAGATAAACAAAGCATATATTTTACAATCATTCTAAAAGAAAAGAAATTATATTTCTTTATTACTTGACTAGTACACCTCTTTCTTTTCTCACTTAAGACCTATAGTGGATAGGGATCGAGATTGTATAAATTCAACTCTGAAACATTGTTAACATCCTTTTGTGGCATGAATTTTCAGAATCTATAACTATCTCCATAATCAATAGGATTACTTAAAAGATTGTTAAGTAGAGTGCAAGTTTCTGGATGGTGAATGTAAATTTTCCAAGTACAAAGGATAATACAAATATTCTTATTTAAGTGAAATGTAATAGAATTAGAAATAATCAAAGTTATTAAACACCAAACTAAATGAGAAATATTGTAAACGTTTTCAACATAGTAAACATTGTGGATAACATAATAATATATTTCTAAATTTGATTTCTAAATCTAAATAGATGTAGAATAAATTCATGAGTCTGAATTATTAAATCTCTTAGTTATTGTATCAATGTCTTAGATCCACATTAAGTGTACCATAACATGTGAAATAGTCATAGAAAGAGGTCATGGCAAGCTACAATCTCTCCGTACAAGACTTCTAATTGACATAGGATTCTAAGACTACTAACTAGCTACTTGGTTAGCAACATGCCTTGCCACGTTTGGCCTCAGTGACTATATCAACTGGTTGGATTAAACATGACTTCTCATCTAAACATGGGTACTTATGTGAAGAGTTAAAACACTAACATAAGATGCCTACATCAGTGGTTCCACAAGGTCCGACTCATTGAGTAATAATTGAACTAGGTATCATCGGGATCTTTAGTTAATGTTGGGTATATGTCTGTAAATGTATTGAAAAAATGGTACCACCATGGTCTATGACTTATTATTTGGTACCACTGGGTATTACAAAATCCCTAGTTAATATCGGATTCCCCTGTTGTAAATCAAGAGGTTGTCTACATTGGGCTTAACCCCTTGTGCCCTATTGGCGTGCTCTAACTTCCTCCCCTAGGCACTGCAAATGAGTAAGTTGTTTTTGTTGACCTAAGAGTTATACATTGTCCATATTTTGATGATGACTTAACCATTCCATTCATATGTATCTAATATGTGACAAATCGACACACAAAGGGAGATTACTTAAAACCTAAACATGATTATATGTTAATAATTCACGTCACTAAAAAGAGGGTTAATTAAAATTGATAAAAAAATTACAATTTTTCTTAACAACATTAGCATAAAAGCTCAACATCTCAGATTATTTTATAAATCATACCAAAAATCTCTTACATTGACTTTGTGGCCTCAGACACCTTATATACACAAGAGATAACATCCACATGTAAAAAATCCTTCTTCCCTAAGATTGTGAATCAGCACTCTACAACAATCTTAGGTTTATATTCATTTGAGGGAAAAGGTAAGACTACCAAATCATGGGGCTCAAAACCATTAATCCTAACTCATCAAATCCCCAACATTAGGTGAAATAAACACAACATATCAAATTATAGACCAAACATCATGCCATCGGATTCAAGGCAATTAAAACCATTGCATCACATATATGAATCACCACCATTGAATCACAGTTGCATAAAACATAATCAACAGATGCAAAACATGTAAAACCTTGAGACATTCATTTAGGAAAACCATCGAGACATGACTTATAAAAATCATGTATCGCCATTGGGTGTAAGCCCTTAACTCAACATCGATTTCATGAGCAAGGAAACCCCTCAAATTAGATATTAGAGAAATCATCATAAATCTTAGCCAAGCAAACTATTGGTTGAGCAGCTAAGTGAAACCATCGATCTAATACTTAAGAGAAAACAATCCATGACCTCTTTGGATGACAATAAGTTGTGAACCTCAAGATTACCATCAATCTAACACTTGGAGAAATTTGAAAATCAACATTTACAAAAGTTGTTGATTGTGAATCTAGTGAGACCATCAAAATAGCCATTGCGAGAGGATCAAAACCATCAGTTTTAAGAGGAAACAAAGCCATTATTTTTTAGCACAAAAGAGGATCCAAAACAACAACTAAGTAACCTTCATAGGTTGGAACAAGAAGTTCAACCATCGATTTATGGAAACAAGAGAAAATTAGCTCAAAACATTTAGATAAAAAACCATCGTTTGAGAGAGAAACAAAACCATTGACTTAAACCACTTGGGATAGCATCATAAGATTCGTTTCTCAAACATAAGAAAGTCCAAGATAGATGATAAATCCAAACCAATAATTGGCACAAAAAGGTCAAACCATACAACATCAAAACCAACTATCGGAGAGAAACATAAGAAGGAAGAATCTGCTCAAAATCCTAAGAAAACCAACGTTCATGGGGCTTAAGATAACCATCGATCATTTTATAATGAAAACAATATAACCATCATTTATTGAGCTCACTAAAGTCATAAAAATAGTAAATAAAGTACCAAAATCATTCCTTTCTATAGGCCAACCCATCGGGCACCCAACAAGTAGAAAACATTTTCAAGGCACCAATTAAATCATAGCTAGTTTGGACACATAAACACCATAGATCATTATGATTAAGGAAGCCATAAACCAACCAGAGCTAAGAATATTACAATCATGGTTCTCAGGCATCTAATAAGGTCATAAAAATAGTAGCAACTCACCACCATATTTCTACACAAAAAACTAGTCATCGGATCATGAGGCAAGGTAGAAATAAGCTCAATTAAGTCAAGGACAACCATCAATTTCCACCATAACAACTCCATCAATTTGTGGAAAAGCAAGGTATAAATCTCATATACCAACACAGAGAACGTGCAAAAGATTAAGTAGAGAAACCATATAATTACCTTCTCAAGAATAATCATATATATAGACAACTTAGCTAAGAATTCAAATTTGCTACGCATTACTAGGTTTTAGAGCAAGATTTAGCAATGCAAGTTGAATGGTAGGCAATAAACGTGGAGTAAGTTATATAACTTGCTTCTAGAACATAGTTTTAGCTCCAAATAGAAAGAAAATTGAGGAAGGAGGAAGAAAATCCTAGCTTTGAGATTCTCCATTCGTCCAAACTAGTTAAATATCTGAGAACGAGAAACCCTAGATCAAAGGAGCAAGAAGAAGAGTGTCTCATGTTTCTAGCACAAACCCAACCATGGGAACCAGGGATATGATCAAGAAGAAGAGAAAGGAGGGTAGGATCAGCAAAGAAATGAAGCGAAGAGAGAACAACTTACTTACTTGAGTCAAGAACAACTAAGGAAGCTCAGAAATCTTCAAAGAAGACTAAATTTGAATCCCACGATCATATGCAAGTAGATCACCCCAAGCTCCTCCTATATTGAGCTTCTTTTCCTTACTCAAGAGTGAGGGACGAGCTCCAGCAGCAGGGGAATAAGAGAGGGCGTGATAGGAGTGTAAGAAATAATTTTGCAAGCAAGGAGGGAAGTATAAAAGCTAAAAGGGAGAGAAAAGAAAAAGGAAAGGTGTCTAGCAAAACATGCAAAGTGTTCAAGGTCAAGAACATACATCCCATGCAACCCAGAAGCTCCAAGGTGTGGGGGATCAGGTACTACACCGAAAATTGGCTCCCAAAACAGCTATTGGGCCCCACTCAGAAGAAAGCCCTCGTTCATGCACTCAAGATAGCCCATCTATGAGAGGGAAAATCCTAAGTAGATGTCATGCACAAAACCAAAGTACAACTAGGTGACCCATGTCACAACTAACTCTAGAATGATATAAAAACATGCGAGGCACAATAAATACGTGACAAATTATAAGAAAAGCATCAGATATGGGTAAATTGCACAACAGTCCAAAACGTGCACAAAATTGCATAACTTGCTCAAATAGTGTCCAAACTGGACCAAATTTGATACATAGCTTAATTAACTGATATAAAATCATATGACAAAGTTAATTTAAGCATATTAAGCCTATAATCAGGTAAATTAAGCATAATTAGGGTTTAGGCTAGGTTAGGGGCCTTACAACCATAAACCCCTAACAGGGACTTCGCCCTCAAAATCTGATGCAAACAAGTATGGTTACTTCCCATACATCTCATCCTCTAACCACCCCAAGGTTCTGCCAACTCATTGTGATGTCACAACTGCTAAATCTATGACCTCCCTCCATAAGCTATTAGTTATGGGGCCACCACACTTCCGCTGCGCCACTCTGATCTAATGCCCTACACCATGATGTCACCTATCTATACACCTTGTCCCACTATTGCTAGATATATTATCATAGAATCATTTTTCTTCTTTTAGAAAAGTCACTAGAGCACTTCATGATTGAATTCTCTCTAGGGAAAGAAACATGAGGAACTCATCTGAACGTCTCCAACTCACGTACCATTGATGTACCCTAGATACTAGAACTTATAACCTTGGTATCCACTACATGTGTCAAGAAAACCTCACATCCTCATC
This sequence comes from Alisma plantago-aquatica, assembly GCA_963693085.1. Classification (NCBI taxonomy): domain Eukaryota; kingdom Viridiplantae; phylum Streptophyta; class Magnoliopsida; order Alismatales; family Alismataceae; genus Alisma; species Alisma plantago-aquatica. Next base: position 526,441,602 of record OY856412.1, read on the forward strand.
TTATCAGCTTCTCTACCATCACAACCAACACCCAACATGTTGGAAGGATCTTCCTAACTTCTTAGAAAACTCAAAAGGTGTCCTTAATACAAAAATCACCATCCAGAACTATAGTCCAAAACAGCCACATGTTACAACAAGATATCCATTCATAGGATTACATCAAATCCTTGCATACCAAGTGGCAAGAGATCCACTTGAATGCACCATACCAATAAGAAAGAGCACAAGGGGAAAGGTTTACCTCTCACAATACAGTGATCCATCACAAGAGTTTCTAACAAAGGGGTTACCGGTCCTACCATTCGCAAACAAGTTACAACTTTATATGTTTTATTCACTTTTTCACTTATATTCATGGCCAACTGCATAGGAATTTATCATGATTATCATACCTCATTACTCTTTCATGTTAGTCATTTATCATACTCATGTGTATCTTCTCATTTATCATGCTTATTATTCACTCTGTTAGTATCACGACCGTCTTGCGAAAACATGATTAACTAAATGCGGAAGCGTTCATCAAGCAGTGGATTAGCGAAAATCACTTAAAAATTAAAACTTTTTGCAAAGAAATACACACATAGTAAATATTTTTCTTCAAGAGCCAAAGTATAACACATTTACTTTTTGGATCAAAGGTACATATCATGCATCATCTCTTTCTGAGAATTACAAGCATCAGCTGACTTGTTAAGCTAAACACAGGTAGTATAAAATCTCAAGACACTGATCCAAAATCTCGAAAGCACTAACTACTACTCCGAGGACCTGAGAGTACAGAGACGACACATAGGACTCTATATACAACTATACATGTTCATGACAGTCAATGTCTCCACCTGAGACTTCACTGCTGTCCCTGCTGCTACTGTTGTTCTTCACCTACTGAAGGATTCCTGTCTCCTCGTCCACGACCACCTAAAAATGTAGTTCCCACGGGGGTGAGACAAATGTAAATTGCCCCAGCAAAAGATATAACTCTCCGCCAATAACATTATTATTGCAACTTAAGAAGATAAATATGAATGGAAGAATCATATTTGTATAGCAGTAGATAATTTAATGTCTAACATATTATAACATTATTCTATATCAGAAGCATTGCAACTATAACTTGATAGAATCAACATGTCATTTATCCTTTCAGGAATATAAAGAACATGTATAACATCTATTCAAACTATATAATCATTACCACTGCTTTAACTCTCTTCAGGATTAGATCATATATCTAAAGCCTGGTATTATCATTGTGGAGTCATGGCCCGTAGCCATATTCTTTTCATAAAGTGTTGGGATCTTAATCCCTCAATTCACCACTGGAAATTCACATCCTTTCACAATTTCAATACCCTAACCATGTGATTCTGGGTGTTTAAACCCTTAGCTCATCACCTGAGCATTGTTACCACTTCCTTAGCTAAATAACACCTTTAGGTCATTTGACCAAGGTAAGTATGATACTTGATGCCTATTAACTCTCTTGCTACCTCTTATCAGACAACAAGATATATTATGGCACACAAGGCCCAATAAACAAATTCAAATTAATAACATATCACAGCGCATACCTGGCTATGCCCATCATCTCATGATACCTGCATGGTTAGCACATATGATAGCAACACATCAATTATCTATCAACATCATGCAAAAACAATGTATTGATTATTCAAGGGTATTACCCTTAATCCTTTACCAGGATTAGGATTTCCATCACACATCTCATGTATCATTCATCTAATCATATTGGACTTATATCACAACAAGGTATACCAGTATTTGGGGTGTTGGATATGATATCTATCATATCTTGATGTCTCACTTCCCTCAACACCATTAACTTTCTTAAGTTCACATACTTAGCTTGTATTAGGGTATTACCCATCCTAATAATTTATGCACCAGTTTATCACATTCATCATGTAAAGTAGTGATCAGTTGTCACTTACTTGGAATATACAACTATTGCCAATACTATGGATTCATACATAAGTCAGGAATTAATAAAAAGACCATGTTAGGTCCTATTCAAAACAAACTCTAAGTCAAACATAGAGTACCACGGCCGTGCAACCAAAAATGTCCATGCTAAGGGAAGCCACCACGGCCGTGCTACCTTGCACGGTCGTGCTACATGAGTTCACCTCTTGAATCATATTCAAGCATGAATTCTATTCTCTTATTAGGGAATTATGGTTTCACATACCATTTCCCTTCATTAGAATAGGGATTGCATATAGCACCACCCTTCATTAGGGTTTCATATTACATTACCCATAATTAGGGTTTACTACTCAATCCCCATTAGGGTTTCTCATAGAATCACCCTTAATTAGGGCTTTACATGGATACACCTTCAATTAAGGTTTGAGTTCAATAACCCTGTCAATTAGGGTTTATGTTCATGTTTAGGGTTTCATGATCTCTTTGCTTAAGGATCATAACCCTTAATCATCACATGAATCATATTCATGTATGAATTCATACTATCAACTTCTCAACTTGATTGGGTCATATCAACCCTTTAGTTGAGTACATACAACTATGATTAACATACTGTACCAAGTCATTGATCCTATAAGCAATTAGGGATTCATCCCTTAATTGGCACTTAATTACTTAGGTACTATTAGGGTTTCAACCATTTGTACCTTCATTGATTATCATTACTAATCATTATTGGATCAATAGAACATTCATCAATCAAGGTACTAATTATGTTTCAATTGATTGCATTGGATCTTCAACCATTGAATTCATGGAACCAATCATCAATTGGACCTATGCTCATACTTCAATTGAGTTTAGTAGGTCAACCTTCAAATGATTTGACCCTCAATTGACCCTCACTTGGTCATCAATTAGGGTTTGATTCAATTGGATTAGGGTTTAGAATCGATGATTCAACAACACTCATCAATACAAGATTGTTTACTTTGAAACTTTTGAACCATCATCCAAATTGGGTATGACCTGACTCCAAACGGTCTTGAGGTCGTTTGGATGACCTCCAAACGGTCTTGAGACCGTTTGCCCATCATATCACTCAAATACAAGCCATCCAATTAAGGTTTGGATCATGGAATTGATCACCAAATCAACATTGCATTATATATCAGCTTGGTACCTTTAGACCTTCAAACACCTAACCATACTCAACCCTAGACCTCCAAACGGTCTTGGGTGACCACCAAACGGTCTTGAGACCGTTTGGATGAGCTCCAAACGGTCTTGAGACCGTTTGGCTCATCCAACCTTTGGATTCTAATGAAATTTCATCAAGGTTTGGTCTATCGAGTTGATCAACAAATCAGCACTTAATTGCAATATGATTTGGTACCTTTAGACCTTCAATTGGTCAACTATACTTGACCCCAGACCTCCAAACGGTCTTGGGGTGACCCCCAAACGGTCTTGAGACCGTTTGGGTGATCCCCAAATGGTCTTGAAATCGTTTGGGCTAATCAACCCAAAATCTCCAATTAACTCATTGGAATTTCCGCACTGTTTTCAATTAGGGTTTGCCCAATTGAATAGCCTTCAACTCACGATTCCTTGGGAGTTAATCCCTCAAATTTGGTGAGTCATCAACCAACATAATTATGAACAGGAATCCCAAATGGTCAACGCTTGGTCAACTCACTCAAACGGTCTGGAAACCGTTTTCCCAAACAGGTCAAGTTAATCAGGTTGAAAATCAGCATTTAATTCAATTCGATTTTTCTAACTGATTGGCCTTCAACCTACGATTCCTTTGGAGTTAACCCCTCAAATTTGGTGGGTCATTATCCTACATAATTAGGAACAAAATTCCCAAATGGTCAACGCTTGGTCAACCATCTCAAACGGTTTTGAAACCGTTTTCTCCCAAACGGTTTCAAATCGTTTGCCCTTAAACGGTTTGCTGAAACCGCATAGCCAATCAAATTAAAACGATTTGGAGTAGCTATCAAAACCGTTTGGCTTGGTACTTTTCTTTAGATAAGCATCTAGGATTATGTCATCATCCCATTCCTTCGAACAACCAAGAACAGAAACCGTTCTTGATGGAAATTGCAGCAAGAAACAAGAGTGCATCAAATTGAAGAAATCAATCAACAAAGCATAGAGAATTGATGCAATAGCAATGTTTAAGGGTTTAAGTTATAAAACCCGCCTCCAATTGAGCTCCAAAGCTCCAAGATCACTGCATTAATTGTGGATGAAGCTCTTGCAACTCCCCTTAGGCTCGTCCTCAAGCTTTTGGATGAAAAAGTTGGCTAGGGTTGAAGAGGAGATCGAAATAAGAAGGAATCCATAATTTATTTTCGATTTCCACCATGAAATCAAGGTGAAATGGATCAAGAACCTTACCTACAGGTTGGGGTTCGTCCTCCTGGTCCTCCCTAGCTTCCTTGGTCGGTTTTCCAAGCTAAGAGAAGAAGTGGGGTCGTAAAAGCCTTTCATTTGGCTTGGAAAAGGTACTTTTATAAGAAAATTGAGGAGAGAGAAGATACTTTATAAAAGTCTTTTAATTCCAAAATTGTTGCCACCAATTCCCCCTTGGTTTCTTGCATGCAAGGGCATATCTATCCCCACCGAACTCCCTTACATTATCCATGAATTAAGGGAAAAGAAAATAAGCACCTTAATGCTTATTATATTAATATCCCATATGTGAGTGGAAATTACTTTCCTTTATAATAAGGTGAGTGGAGTTTCACCTCCTTTAGATATTTTCGTTCCTTATCTTGGCAAAAGAACGTCCATCCTTATTCAAAATCAACCAATAACATTTTGGTTGAAGGCCCTTTAATTAATACATTCATTTTTTCCCTAAATTGGATTAGGGTTTCACTTAGGATTAAATCTTGATTATTTTAATATCAAGATTCTCTCTCCTCCATCTTAATTCAAATGAGATGTCCCTCTCATTTTATTTACTCTAAATGATTCCAAGAAACATTAGGGACTTTATTGAAGTGGTAATTTGCATATTAAACCCTAGGTTTTAGGTAAATTGCACATTACACCAAAACTAGGTTTTAATGCACAACATTGCTTTATCAGCTCTTTCTTGGTATTTAGGCTTCCATAAGCCATACATCAACATCATATTCACTCTCATGATGCTTCAACACATGAGGAACATATTATCATGCACAATTTGCACATAAACCCCTTAACTTGGGTAATTTGCACTTTAGTCCAAAATAAACAAAACATTGATTCAACATTGTTCAAACAGGACCAAAATTGAAACACAAGTTTCTCATGAGCCCTAATTACTTTTCCCAAGATAAGATTAAGAATCTATTCAACCTTATTAGGCAAAACCTCTAGGGTTAATTCATAACCCAGGTCAGGGATGTTACAGTTAGGGCTTAGTTCATCACATTCCTCATTCTTATACGTTCAATAGGGATCATTCCCTTTAATTTCTTTTATACGTCATGATAACTTTACATTAACATATTTTTGTACATAGGGGTGGGTTTGAGATTAACTCAAGTTCCTCTTTGTTCATTCATCTTTATCCACTATTATTATATCATATCACAATTATCATTAGAGTTCTCACATTCTTACATGAATTTTACACCTTAGGTTTTTACATTAACACATATTCATCTTTCTTTTACTTTATTATTTTCCAGAATCATAGTTTTGGGAACTGCTAATTAGCTTATTTTCATTCGTATATAAGATTCATGGTGTCATATCTCTTTCTTTAATCATTATACTTTCTAGATTTTAATGAGTTACAATATGATTTTCACATTTCCTTAGGTATGATTAAGATATGTTCACCGTGATTTCTTAATTATTATGCTCTTTGAATTGTTTCCAACTGACTACTTTATCACGGTAATCAGAAAGATAACAATCAAAGAGTTCCAAACTTGCCTTTCCTTTAGTATATGAATACATGGATAGGGCATCCACACACTAAATTCAGGAAGTATGCATTATGTTCATGTCATTTTTATTACTTAGTTATCATCCCAATCCTAAGTCCCAGTGTCCCTGTAGACTCAACAAACCTATAGCTTTGATACCACCATATGGGACAACCTAACACACACATTGAGATTACTCAAAACCTAAACATGATTATCTACTAATAAAACACATCACTAAAAAAAGGGCTAATTAAAACTGATTAAATTTTCACAATTTTTCTTAACAACATTAGCATAAAAGCCCAACATCTCAGATTATTTCATAAATCATACCAAAAAATCTCTTACATTGACTCACTGGCCTCATCCACCTTATATACACAAGAGATAACATTCACGTGTACAACATCAAAATACCAGGAAAGCTCGAGTCAATAAAAACACTATATTCAAAACATTCCCGCCTGGACCTTAGACTATAGGGATGACTTTAGAACATACTAGACATCTAAAAAACTATCTGTCTATAATCCATCACATCATCTCCTCCTCACTGCCAAAAATCAACTACTACTACTGAAGATCACCTAAAAAGATTGTCGTGACCCACAAATGAGACTCATGTCCTAACAAGAGATATAACTCGCAACAACGCTTATTGGTTACGACATGTTATGTTATTAAACAAGTTCAGTAGATTAATCAAATTAAGCATATAGATAGATTAAACATCAGAATGGAACTATCAATCATAAGATCTTTATTAAGATAAATTCTAATCAGAGTCTTAGAAGCTAGCATTATTCTCAATTACCAGAGGTAGATATTACCATGAGCATAATCATCATCATGAGCCTAATTAGCATCATAAATATCGATAACAACATGAGCATATTTGAATAGTAGGAACATGTCTAACAATATAGCATGTCTACAGTAATAAACAAAAGTAACAATATGAGCATGTCTAAGAGTATACCATATCTAACAGCATAGGCATCTCTAATAGCATAACATATCTTTACAATCTAATATATTCAACATGATAAGCATATCTACATCTTGAGTAGAGCTAACAATCGAAGCATAATTATCAACATGAGCATGATTAGCAATATGAGCATATCCAACTACATAGGCATGATTAACATCATAAGAAATTCTAATATCATAAGCATATCCAACAATATAGGAATGATTAACATCATAAGCATGGCTAGTAGAATAAGCAGGTATAATAGTGTAAGGCATGTCAAATGGCATAGCACTACTGACAACATAAGTATCTCTAACAATATCAACATCTCTAATAATATAAGCATCTCTAACAATATAAGCATCTCTTAACAATATAAGCATATCTAACAATATAACATGTAAGCATACCTACTTCATAAGTTGATCCAACAACATAAACATATCTACATTCTTTTAGAATAGTTTACATCATCTATTATATGAAGGAGAAAATAGGGGCTATCATCCAATGTGAAGCATTGTATATAATCCTAATAAAATATGCTACACGGCTGATTACATATTTTATAATTGCCCCGAGCAGATGAGGTATGCTACTCATACTCCAACTGACCACTACTAAGTCGAAATCAGTGTCATACAAGATCTAGGAGGAACCAAACTCCTATGACGTCATCCACCCTCAGTTAATACGGGTTCTCCGCAGTGGCACAGAAGGTCAAGCTTCAAAACAGCCTAGTCCACCCTTGGTATATAGGTCTCGACACTAGTGAAAACTGAGTTACGACACCCAGTCGGACCCTACCAGGGTATGGCCCGCAACCAATCCTATGAAATATCATAAGTTTATACTGAATCACATCACTGAGCTATGGCCCATAGCTGCACTCCTGCTAGGGTATGGCCCACAACCAATCTTGTGAATGTGTATACTCAACAATATATGACTCTGAGCTTCCACCAAGGGAAAACTTGTTTCACCATCTAACAAGCACTGACAGTGAAGATGGATCTATGACACTAGGCAACTACATGATTAAGGTTTCCCTTTAATTAGTTAAGTAGATTGAGTGAATTAAGGCTGAATCAAACAAGTGGAGATATAAATCCTAATTCATTTTTAACAGGCATTTGATATGTAACAACTCCAATAAATATAAAATGTATAGTACACATTCCTTATTACAACACCACATGATACTATTTCACTGCCACCATGACTTTATTGATCATCACACCAGCACATGATATATAATCCTTATCACATTATCCTAGGGTACCAATCATTATCACATCATGAAGAGGATCACACCTCCATTAGGGTTCAATCATGCCTAAAGGTCATTCAGACCATTACAATAACTCCTGCAAGAACACCATTATCTTTCCATGCCTCATCAAGAATCAACTACCATCACATACATGTAACATATAATGTTTGACTTAACATTGCACATAACAAAAAATTAGAGTTACAATAGTATAGAGAGAGAAATTACTCCATCATTCTATAAAATGCACAAGAAAGCTAAGAACATCTTTGTGTTCTTGAATTATGATTAAGGTTCAACAACTTAACCAAATTAAGATTTCCAAAACAACATTTGTATGTAATCCCTAGTTCTTATTATCTCCAACAAATTTCAGAAATAACGACATGCATTTATTATAACAATATGTAAGGGAACTAGGTATAATTATCCACCATCATTTAATTGTACTAGGATTAGAGTTAACAACACAAGTTAGCTTAACATTGTGAATCAACACTTTACAACAATCTTAGGTTTATATTCATTTGAGGGCAAAGGTAATACTATCAAATCATGGGCTCAAAACCATTAATCCTAACTCATCAAATCCCCAACATCATGTGAAATAAACACAACCTATAAAATTATATACCAAACATCAGACCATTGGATTTAAGGTGATTAAAATCATTGCATCGTATATATGAATCACCACCATTGAATCATAGTTTCATAAAACATAACCATCAGATATAAAACATGTAAAACCTTGAGACATTCATCTAGGAAAACCATCAAGATATGACTTAGAAAAATCATGTATCACCATCGGGTGTAAGACCTAAACTCACCATCGGTTTCATGAGCAAGGAAGCCCCTCAAATTAGATATTTGCAAAATCATTATTTATCTTAGCTAAGCAAACTGTCAATTGAGAAACTAAGTGATACCATCAATCTAATACTTAAGATAAAACAATTCATGACCTATTTGGATTACAATTAGTTGTGAACCTTAAGAGTACCATCGATCTAACACTTGGAGAAATTGGCAAACCAACAATTAGAAAAGTTGTCGATTGTGAATCTAGTGAGACCATCAAAATAGCCACTGTGATATCTTCAAAACCATCATTTGCAAAAGGAAACAAAGCCATCATTTTTAAGCACAAAAGAGGATCCAAAATAGCAACTAAGTAACAACCTTCATCGGTTGCCACAAGAAGCCCAACCATCGAGTTATGGAAACAAGAGAAAATCAACTCAAATCATTTAGATAAAAAAGGTCATTTGAGAGAGAAACAAAACCATTGACTTAAACCACTTGGGATAGCATCATGAAATTCATTTCTTAAACATAAGAAAGTTCAAGACATATGATAAATCCAAACCAATAATTGGCACAAAAAGGTTGAACCATACAACATCAAAACCAACTATCGGAGTGAAACACAAGGAGGAAAAATCTGCTCAAAACCCTAGGAAAACCAACGTTCATGGGGCTTAAGATAACCATCGATCATTTATTGATGAAGACCATATAACCATCATTTCTTGAGCTCACTAAAGTCATCAAAACAGTAACTAAAGTACCCAAATCATTCCTTCATATAGGCCAACCCATTGGGTACCCAACAAGTAGAAAACATTTTCAAGGCACAAAATAAATCATAGCTATTTTGGACCATTCAAACACCAGAGATTATTATGATTAATGAATCCCTCAACCAACCAGAGATAAGAATATTACAACCATGGTTGTTAGCCATCTAATAAGGTCATTAAAACAACAACAACTCACCACCATAGTTCTACACAAAAGACTAGTCATCAGTTCATGAGGCAAGGTAGAAATTAGCTCAATTAAGTCAAGGTCAGCTGTCAATTTCCACCATAACAACTCCATCAATTCATGGACAAGAAAGGTCTAAATCTCATATTCCAACACAGAGAACTTCCACAAGATTAAGTAGAGCAACTGGATATTGGATCCTAGATGGGTGATTAGATGCTCTAGAGGGGGGGGTGAATAGAGCTGAAAGCACTTAAACAAAATTCATTAAACCTTCAAGATATATCACAAGATAAGGTTGCTAAATAGGTAATTTGTGTGCAACTATAACATACATAGCAAGGCAGAGAGAGATTGAACATGCACCAATTAGACAAGCTATTTAGAGTGGTTCCACACTTCAAACTAGAAGTGTGTCAGTCCACTTACCAAGAGAGGTCAACCTCTAGGACTTCCAAACTATTACACTCTTATATTCATTCATAAGACATACAATGCATCACCAAACAAAAGACTTACCTATCCAATACAAAGAGTCTTCAACCTTACCAAGGACTTACCCACTTTGCAAGAGTCTTCGGCCTTCTCCAAGGACTTACCCACTCTTGCACAAGTCTTCAGCCTTGCAGGGATCACCCACTCTTCTTGGATCTTCATCTTTTGACTTCACCTTCACTTGGAGAAGCTTCCACTAAGGACTTACCCACTTGAGCAAGGAGTCTTCTGCCTTCACCAAGGGCTTTACCCACTCTAGCTCTAAGTCTTCAGCCTTGATCTTCACCAAGGGACACCTTCCCTTGTTCTTCTTCACCTCTCTTGGATAAGAGTGAGAACCATCATCTTCATGATTGAAAAGAGAGATGGGGAGGTGGTGGAAGTGAGAGCCTCACAAGATATACATGTTGGAATAGCTCTCTTACAGATTTCCTACTCACTCTAATGGATGTAGCAAGTGATTAAGCTTAGAGAGAGAGGAGGCTGTAGGAAGCACTCAGCTATAGAATAGGAACCTCACATAGAGTTTTGCAATGAATGCTCAACCTTGGAATGAAGCCCAAGGGGTCCTATTTATAGTTGGGGATGCCTCTTAGCCTTTGGGAACACTTGAGAACAAAAACTAGTCATTTTGTGGCTTGCAATGGATATATTTTCACTTGTTGCATCTCCACAACGGCTAGAAGCACTTTTCTGCACTTTTCCGTACAGTGCAATCGGTCGAGTTTCTATAAGAGTAACTCAACTGATCAAGTAAATGACAAGGCCGATACTCAAATGATCGGTCGAGTTTGTCCTGAAAAAACTCGACCGGCCATTAGGAATCAAAATGGTCAGTTACTTGATCAGTCGAGTTCTGTGTAAACACAACTCGACCGATGCAATCTGCAGAAAATTGATCAAGGATGATCGATCGAGTTTTTAGGCTGGGAAACTCGACTGACAAAGTGCTTGTAATCAATTTTCAAAGTTGCATCTAAAGTGCTCTAATATTCGATCTAAGTGCTCCTGATATTTTTCTAAGCTTAATTACAAGTCATACAATCATTACAAGTGATTTACAACATGATTCTAATGGATTTACATCATATTACAAAAACATGCACTTGTATTGACTTTGACTTGTCTTTTCTCCAATTTGAGATGCGCAAGTTAGGGCAATTGGAGTGTGTCTATACCTAATCTGAAATCACTGAAGTAGAGACATTAGACACCAGTATGTGGAATGGTTATTCATCATCAAAATAGGGGTTTAGTCAATTTAGACATGAGTTAACATTGACCTAATTGACCTTGAGTCAACACTGGAGAGTTATCTTATAAGATCCCTGACCTACCTTTTTGTTTAAATATGTTTATTTGCATAATGAGATACTTAAACCTTAATTTAAAATTTTGGAATGCTTTAATGTCATGTGACATGTCTTTGGTTTCATTTTGGTTCAAGTTGATTGAGGTTTGAACCATCTTTTCTGTATAAGTACTCGTTTTGGACTAGTTTGCAAATTTCCCATAATTGAGGGTTAACATGCAAAATGTCATATGAAGAGAGTGCTTCTTGTACCTTGGCATCATGAAAGATAAGATGGTGAAATTGGGTGCTTTGTTTGATTGATGTTTGATAATGGAACACTTCATGGTGATCTAGGGCTTCTAGGGTTTCCATGTGTAAGTGGTGATGAAGCTAGGGTTTGAGTGTAGCGACCGTTACCTCATGCTTTGGTGAGGGTAGCAGCCACAACACCATTCCTAAGGATTTTGGTTTCGACCTAGACAACCTAGAGGTGAAAACAAGATCCTGTCCTTTAGTGTATCAACTGTGCACATATGCATATATGAGAACTTGGGTTTGGGTCGAAACAAGTGAGCTTGGATGAGGTTTATTGACCCAGATGATGGTAGCAACCATGGAGGTCGCAACACTTTCTGGATAAATGTGAAATTTTTTATTTTTGCATGTGGAAGAGGATAAGACCATGGGGTTGAAGGACACATGTCCTTGAGATGATCTAGAATAGTGACACATAACCAACCTCTTACTCTCTCTTTGAGATATATATCCCTTTCTCCTCATGAGTGAGAGACTTTTTTACTCCTTCATATTCTTCCTTCAAATGTGAACCAACCTTGAAGCTATGGGAGCAAGAAGGGGTGGATCTTGAAGCTAGGGTGGCCGATCCATCTTGCATGTGGCTGATTTGGTGCTAAATCATCTTCTTGGTGGTGATTTCTTGGAGAAACTCCCCTCTTGGTAAGTGATTCGAACTCTGGATCTAGTTTTCTCCTTTCTTCTTCATCTTCTTCTTCCTCCATCTCGACCATGAGGTATTTACATGGTCCATGGTGATTCTTCTTGGGGTTTTCTTCTTCTTTTAGGTCGAAGATCATGCTTTGACCTAGGGTTTCTTCATCTTCTACCTTGGTTCGAAGTTAGGGTTTGGGTTTTCTTTTCCCTGGACTCTTCTTTAACCATGGTGTTCTTTTCTTTTTGAAGGAGTTTTGGTGGCCAAATACTTGGATCTAGTTGGGGCTCCAATTTCTCCTTTGAGGCTTGTGATCTTGGAGGCTTAGATCATCAACCGTAGGTGGGTTATATAACTCCTTCATCCCCTATTATGTGCAATTTGAACATGATAATATGCTATTCGTATGTTACTATTCTAGATCTTAAAATTTTGTTATTTTCATAAGAAAGAGATGGTAGATATGTTTGAATGATGTTGTATTTCAAGAATCATATGTACTTCTTATAAACCCTAATATTTTTGTACCCAATTTAAAGATTTTTGTAAAATAGATGATGTGTTCTTGTTCTTGTTCATATAAATATTATGTTCAATTTAAATGATGTTAACATAAGTTTAGTTAAGGATCTTGATCATGGTTGCATGGGTAAGGAACCAAATTTTCCCTATCTTTAGATTTGATCATTATGGTGATCTTGATTATAGGGTTTGAAGATCACCCTTGTGTAGGTTTTTGTTCTTGGGTTGATGTTTGGTGTTCCCTATCCCTGCCAAGGTGTTATGACCCAGTGGTAGCAGTTGAGACACCATGTTGATAGTAGGTTGTGACACCATGTTGGGTGGGTTGTGGCACCATGTTGATGGTAGGTCGAGACACCATGCTTGTGACGTTTGTTGCCAAACATCAATTAAGATTAATGTGGAAGTGGTTGTTAACAACAGAATTACTAAAAATCACTAAAAATTAAAACTTTTTACAAAGAGATCCATAAACTGAAAAACTCTTTCATAAAGAACCAAAGTATTTCAAATACATTCTGGTTTACTAGTACATATCTTGTACCTATTCTTCTCGAGAGTTATAAGTATCAGCTGCCCTATTAGACTATACATAAGCAGTATAAAAATCTCGAGGCATCAAGCCAAAATCTCAGATCAATATTAAACTAACTACTGACTCCTAGGACCTGAGAGTACAAAGATGACACATAGGACTCTCTATTTACAGGACATGACAACCAGTGTCTCCACTTGAGAATTCACTGTTGTCCTTGTTGTTGTTGCTACTGTTCTCCACCCGCTGTAGGGTTCCTGCTTCTTCTTCGGTGTCTACCTAAAAAGTTGGATCCCACGGGGGGTGAGACAATTGAAAATTTGTCCCAGTGAGAGAGATAACTCTCCTCCAGAAACATTATTATTGCAACTAATGGTATATGACTGAGCAGAAGATTCATAAGTATTTAACAACAAATAATTTAATATATAAATAGATTAGAGCAGTAATCTCTATTCAAGTTCCTTAAGCTATATCTTGATAAGGCAACCTGATGTTTATCCAATAAAGAATTGAAGATCTTAAATAACATTTGTCCATTTAGAACATATTATGCAAAATAACATCAATCAATGATTCTTGTATTTCAACCTTAAGAAAATATGCTACATGACTGATTACATTTTACAAGCATACTTAAGCCCTGAGGAGATGACGTATATCGCTCATACTCCAACCGACCATTGCGAAATCGTAATCGGTACCATACATAAGTCAATAGAAGAGCTGGATTTCCATGACCTCATCTTCCTCAGTCAGTGTGAGGACCAAATGCAGGACATATTGTGTCTCTGCTAAATAGCTTTCCATGGTATACTGGCAACTTTGCTATTAGAGTTATAGTGGCATGTTGTACTCTCTTCACAATCGAGAGATATTATATTTATTTCACATCGATCCGACATTAAAATCATCGGGAGATTAATGATACATCCATCCCGGTCTTCGGGAGATTAGTGATACATCCATCCCGGCATAATTAATAAAGGATTGAGAGATTTAATATTTACCTCACATCAATTCCTCCATTATGAAGTAAGGATATTCGTACCCATAACCCCCACATACTCAAAAGTATGCCCTCCAGGAGTTCCCGTAGGAAAACCTATTTCACCATCACCGAACTACTGACGATGATGGATCTATGGTCAGGGCTCTACATGATACCATTTCACTTGATTAGTTAAGTACATTACAATATTCTTTTAGCATCAAACATGTTTTCAAACATAAAACATTATAATAACTTCTTCAAGAATGAGTACTATTTCTACCAAGTTCTTTTCAAAGCTTTGTTAAACATTGGAATCTCAATCCCTTATCACATCAGGGGTATTCTCATCCCTTAACATTTCATCATCATGATTATGAAGTATGGGTATTCAAACCCTTAGTTCATCAAAACACTTGTTACCATTTCATCAGGTAACTTAATGCCTTCAGATCATCTGGCCAATGTAAACATAATAATTTCAATGCAGGTATTTCACATGGCTCTTAAAGCCCATTAATATCTCTTGCTACCTCTTACTAGGAAACACAACATATTATGTCTTACAAAGCCCATAAAGTAATTTCAATAGTAAAACATCATAGTTCATACCTGGCTATGTCCACCATCTCATGAAACCTGCATAATTAGTGCACATGATAACAATTATAACTATTACATATCAACACTATGCATTGTAAGAGTAACATCACTATTTCATCATTTGAATTAGGATTTCCCAATTTATGTCAATTAGGAATACTTTATCTCATTACCTAGGTTTGGGTTATGATTTATCATCATATTGCCTAAAATTTGGGTTTCATACATTATAACTCAAGATTAGGGCTCCACATATCTTCATCCTATGTCAGTATAGGATTTCATATCAAAGTACCACATACCATTACATAGCATTGCCTTGAATTAGTTTTTTCATCACATTATTGTGATTTCATTTTAACATCACCCCTATCTAGGGTTCCACATGACATCACCCTCATTTAGGGTTTCATATGGCTTCACCCTTGATTAGGGTTTCTCATAACATCATTCTCAATTAGGATTTACTATTCATATCCAATTGAGGTTTATTACTAAAATACCCTGAAGTAGGATTCCTCATGTCATTACCCTAAATTAAGGTCATACCATCACCATAGATTAGGATTCCACCTATCATTGCCCTCAATTAGGATTAGGGCACATTAACCTTCTTAATTAGGGTTTATGATCTCTTTATCAAGGATCATACCCTAGTTACACATTCATTCATGTTGAAAGTGTTGAGACTTAACCACTACATGATTATCATTCATGTAGGAAGTCCTCTCTCTCTTATCCTTTATATGATGATATTTACTTCAAACTTGATTATATTAGGTCAACTCATCTTGATTGGAGAGTTGACACATGTATTGTGTCATTACTTCCATAATCATCAAAGATTAATCATTCAAAAGGTACTAATCACCCTATCTTATTAAGGGTACAATTACCATATTCACCCTTGAATTACATCATGTAATGATCAATTAAACAATTGGCCTTTAATCACCTTAAGTGTCCATACAGTTTTGGTTAATTATTTCCAAACGGTCTTGGTCACTTAGACCCCAAACGGTCTTGACCATCCAGACCTCAAACGGTCTTGCTTGAAATACCTCCAAACGGTCTAAGACCGTTTAGACCTCCAAACGGTCTTGATCAAATGTTTTGAAACTGTTTGGCAAAGTTGGTGCTTGAAACCATTTAGTTCAAAAATACTTGGGATCATTTGAGTCTCAATTGGTTTGGGATCGTTTGGTCCAAACCTCCTCAAAACCGATTGGACCAAACATGGTCTCAACCATTCATATTAATTAGGGTTTCCAAGATTGATTCCCTCATCAATTGAATCCATGTAATAACTCATCACTTGAACCAAAGCACCATACTTCAATTGAGCTTAACAAATCATCCTTTAATTGATTGAACCTTCAATTGATCATCAATTAGGGTATTGAATCCAATTCAATTAGGGTTTGAAATCGATGAACTTTCAATATTAGTCATTGTGGAACTAATTACTTTGAAATCACTGGACCACCATTAAAATTGGGAAGGACCTGACCTGAAATGGTCTTGAGGTAATTTGGATGATCTCCAAATGGTCTTCAGACCGTTTGCACCATCCCATCACTGAAATTTGTGAAATTCAATTAGGGTTTGCATTGTTGGATTGCTCATCAAACTAGCTATTGATTGCATTTCAATTTGATATCTTTGGATCTTCAACTACTCAACCATACTCAACCCTAGACCTCCAAACGGTCTTGGTTGACCTCCAAACGGTCTTGAGACCATTTGGGTTAATCAACCCAAAGATTTAACTCAATCAATTGCAAAATCAGCACTCAACCCGATTAGGGTTTCTAATTGGATGTTTGTTCATATATTGATTCAATCAATTGGAACCATTATATCCTTATCCAATATGTACTAGGGTCCTGAACTCAAACGGTCAACCCATCCAAACGGTCAACCTTTCTAAACGGTTTGGGATTCCAAACTCCAAACGGTTTGCAAACCGTTTAGTCTCCAAACGGTTTGGTGAAACCATTTGGACTAAAGTCTTGAAACCGTTTGCAAGGGAAACTTGTTGGAATATGTGCCTAAGATGATGTCATCATCATCTACCTTCATTCATTCAAAAACTACTGCCATTTTCATGGTAATTACAACAATGGATCAAGGGAATTTCAAATAGAACAAAACGTTCAACAAATAATGGAGATTTGAATGCAATAACAACATTTAAGGGTTTAAGTTATATAACCCGCCTCCAATTGAGCTTCAAAGCTTGGAGCTTCACGTAAAAAATGGTGGAGGAAGCTTTTGCAACTCTCCCAAGGCTCGTCCTGAAGCTTTGGAGTGAAAAGATTGGCTAGGATTGGAGATGGAGTGAAATAGAGAAGAAATCATGCATTTTTTTGTGTTTTCCACCATGAAATCAAGGTGAAAGAAGATCAAGAAGCTTACCAACAGGTTGGGGGTAATCCTCCTGTTGCTCCTAGCTCCCTTGGTCGTTTTTGCAAGTAAAGAGAGGAAGTGGGTTCGAAAAAGCCTTTGATTTGAGTTGTAAAAGGTGTTTTTATAAGAAAATCAATGAGAGAGAAAATGCCTTATAAAAATATTTAATTCTAAAATTAGTGTCGCCTCTTCCCCTAAATTCCTTGGCCACGAAGCCATCTTATCCCACTTGCAAAACCTCTTTTTTTTTAAAACTGCTCAAAGTCATTAAAAGGAAGCCATACGTCATCTACAACATGGAAAACTCTCATCAAGAGACCATACAATAACTCTCTTTGAAGACCAACATAGCTCAAGACTCAGATTGGGATGTGATAGGTAAATTTCAGTGCTGACCACCTCTAGTAGTGGCTGTCTTAAACATCTATCTAGGATGGAAGCCTTCAACATGTAAGAGCCTTTGAGAATATTGGGGAGGGAGTTTGCATAGTTGCTGACTGAGAGCCCCATAATGAGCACACAGAAGACCACCTGGAAGAGAACTAGCTGGACACACACACGAAAGGACACCAACACAACAAAAACTACAAAAACTGAACAACAGTCTGTGACACCCCCACTCAACAAACCAGCAGACTGAAAGCAAAGATAGAAAAAACTAACACACAGGAAAAACCTCAAACAGGTAGAGTGCACCACCAAGGTAGTCGTCGGGAAGGGGGCCAAAACCACAAAGGAGAAAAGCACAGAGGGCAAGAGGGCCCTGGCAAGTGCAAGGTGGGGGGTAGAAGGTGTAGGGAACCCCACCACCCCCGACCACCTCTGCAGCCCCTATACGCTCAAGTGCAACTTGAGTGGACGAGCAGGCAGAGGGGTAGAGGCACCACCAGAAGCGCAGATCCCCGCTTGAAGCTCTTATCCCTGTCGACGCGCCTGTGGGCACCCAAACTCACCGGGAAGAAACCACCGAGGCACAGAGCACACCTATAGAAAGGGACACATAGGGGAGAAGAAGAGAAGCTTGATCACCGTGAGCCGCCGCACAGGGATCTCCTGCCCTAAGGAACGTATCCTCCACTAGTAGAGGAGTCGGGCGACGCCACGCCGAAGGTGCACCACCAATAGGGCCACCCAAAACCTCGAGCCGGGGAAGAAAGCGCCCAGTGGGTGGGTGGGGGGGAGACCCCCCAATGGACAGGCACTGTGACAGAAACGAATGGGGGAGAAAGGGAAAGTGCCCAGGGGGAGAAGGTTGCACCCGACCAACGGCCAGCCGCCTTCCCCCCGAGCAAAGGTTGTCGCTGCGGGAACCCTAGCCAATCGCCAGAGCAAAGGCCTGTCGCTCATATCACCAATTTCTTCCCAACTTGCAAAACCTCTTCATTATCCAAGAATTAAAAGAAAAGAAATTAAGCACCTTAAACATATTATACTAATATCCCCTTTTCAGTGGATATTTCTTTTTATTAACTTAATGTGAGTGGGCTCTCCACTCACACAAGATATTTTCTTGCCTTTGAAAGGCACAAGCTCGTCCAAACCCTTTGCAAATTCATCCCTCACCTTTTGTTTGAAGGGCTCTTCAATTAATATATTTCTTTTTGCATTAAATTGAATTAGGGTTTCAATCATGCATAAATCTTGATTATTTTAATATCAAGATTCTCTCTCCTCCAAATTAATTCAAATGAGGTGCCCTTCTCATTTTATTTTCTCTAAATGATGCCAAGAAACATGAGGGACACTCTAGAAGTGATATTTTGCATATTGAACCCTAGGTTTTGGGTAAATTGTACATTACACTAAAACTAGGTTTTAATGCACAAGGATTGCTCAGCAAGTTCTATCTTGGTGATCAAGCTTGTGAAAACCATACCACTGCATCATTCTCATTCTTATGATGCTTAAAAATCTGAGGAACATTTTATCATGTACAACTTGCAAGTTAACCCCTCAACTTGGGTAATTTGCACTTTAGTCCAAAACTAACAAAACAGTGTTTCAACATTATTCAAAAAGGACTAAAATTGAAATATAAATTCCTCTTGAGCCTTAATTACTTCCCAAGAAATATGAACAAGCATCTAATCAACATTATAAAGCAAAACATCTAGGGTTAGAGCATAACCCCGGTCAGGGATGTTACAATGTTGATGGTAGGCCGAGACACCATGTTGATGGTTGGTCAAGACACTTTGCTTGAGAATGGTCGAGACACTTGTTTCATGAGTAGTCTAGACACCTATGTGATGGATGGTCATGATACATACATGAGAACATGTGTATGAGTAAGCAAGTATTGATTCATGGGTAGTGCTATTTGAAGGATTATGTTGTTAATCCTAAGCATGCTTCTTAACCCTAATATGCTCCAAGAAAGTGGAAGGTGACTCAACTATAGTTTGGTACTATAATCACGATGTAAATTCTAAATTGCTATGTGAGTAAACCCTAACCCTAATCCATGGTTCATGTGATTTATGTGATTGTTTTAATTAGAGATTCTTGTGTTATAATAGAGTTTTCTCTCTCTTGTTTATGTATCACTAATCTTGCAGGCATGATGAATGTGCATAGCTAAGAGAATGCTATGGTAAACCTTATATAATACATGGTGGTGATTATAAGCATACATCAATTTTTTAAATATATTATGATATTCATTGCATAGGTTTCAGGTGAACTAAACCTAGTGAATTGTTGAGTACCGTGAGTACAATTTGAGAGGTAAAACCCACCAGAGATGAAAGTAAAGGGTTGATACCCATAGTGATGTGACATTGATTACCTTGTAATGGTTGTGATACAAGTATCTTGAAATGAAGAGACAAGTTCTCACCTTATATATATTATATCTTTTGAAGTTGTACCTTACTCTTAATTTTATAAGATCTATTTAGGGTTATTATGTTGTAACTTGATTGATGCATTTAAAGATACCCAATTAGAATATTGTAATGCCCGGGCCCACTGCCCAAGGCTCTAGTAGAGTTTCATGAATGACAACTGGCCCCACAGACCACCACTAACCTTAACTACGCGCTTTGTCCACACTGATGCGCAAGCTGGGGTCAACTTCCCGACTGGTCACCCATCCTAGTACTACTCCAAGTTGAGCACGCTTAACTATGGAGTTCTTTAGTGATGAGCTCCCGAAAAAGGAGGTGCACCTTGGTGATATGGGTAGTCCAATCATTCCTTTTAAGATCATGTTATTCGAGGCCTCAAATCCTGGGACATTACAATCTCCCCCACTTAGACTCTTGACGTCCTTGTCAAGTTTTAATTATATGGCCTCATAATATTTCCCCATTTCAGTGCAGACCCAAAATGACCCATGGACACCCAACTCCCGATCATGGAATACCAGCGCAAGGGTGGCTACGTCACCATAGACAACCCTTTCCTACATGCCTGGACCGCACGACTCAAGACTAGCATGCCACATGCCCATGTGGGCCCCACCTACTGGAGGGGTTATGGCTCTGATACCATTTGTAATGCCTGGGCCCACTGTCCAAGGCTCTAGTAGAGTTTCATGAATGACGACTGACCCCACAGACCACCACTAGCCTTAACTACACGCTTTATCCACACTGATGTGCAAGCCGGGGTCAACTTCCCGACTGGTCACCCAACCTAGTACTACTCCAAGTTGAGCACGCTTAACTATAGAGTTCTTTAGTGATGGGCTCCGGAAAAAGGAGGTGCACCTTGGTGATATGGGTAGTCCAATCATTCCTTTTAAGATCATGTTATCTGAGGCCTCAAATCCTGGGACGTTACAAATATCTAATCAAGTGAAACCCTAATCATGTAGTTCCCTATACCATAGATCAATCTTCAGTGTCAGTATCTAGCTGGATGGTGAACTGAGTAACTCCTACAGGAAATTCGGAGTGCATGTGATTGTACATGTGGGGTAATATTGAGTTATTTCCTTGTACCCTTAAATTGTTGAAATAATGATGAGATACTTTGTTATATAACATCCATGTGTTAGCTAGTTCTCTAGTGTTGTGCCATGCACCAAGGCATGCTAGTTGTTTTACAGGATCATAACTTAACTATGAGTTGTTGTCTGTATAGGACTATATCTATGACTATAATTAAGTTGCTATCTTTGAGCAATTTGATTGTTATGTCACTGTATTGCAGACTTGTACTAACCAAGTAGTGCTGGTGATGATCATGAAGTTTGGATCTTCCATTGATCTTATATGGTAATGATTTTGAATTAGCAGTGGTCAGTTGGATTTGAGTGGTACGCCTCAAATCCTTAGGGCAATAATAATAGAAGTGCTAATAAAGCAGTGTAGCATATTTGCTTAGGATCAATTACGAATCACATTGTATGGCCCCAAACCTTATTTCTTATACTGTTTAGTTTACAAGAGTTATACATGTTCTTAATATTCCTTTTAAAGGCATACGATGTTCTACTATTCAATTGCATGTACCTGAAAGGCTTATTCAGTATACACTGCTTAACTTTAACTATGATATTATAGTTATTATGCTTATAATAGATGTTGGTGGAGAGTTATATCTCCCACTGAGATGTGATCTCACCCTGTTAGTTCTACAATTTTTTAGGTGGTCGTGGACGAGGAGGTAGAGGTTGTGGTACAAGTGATGAGCAGTAAGAGGAGTAATATTTCTAAGAGGTTGGACATACTACTAGAGTTTTGTAGTAGATGTCATATGTGTCGTCCTCATACTCTCAGGTCTTTGGGGGAGATTTTGTGTTTTGGATATCGAAACGTAGATTTTGGCTTTGTGCCATGTGTGTATAAATGGCATATACGTGTAGACAGTTTATAAATGTTGTACAGTAATGGCTTGATAGCCTTTGAACGTGAGACGTAACATACTTTAGTATATATATGAATCAAAGATAGCCTGAGTTGACGTTGGTTTAGTATTTACTTCCGATTGAGATATTTAATTGCAAATGGTTCAAATTTACCCTGATTTATGACAATATACTGATAAGTGTTAATTCCACATTTTGATTTGAGTAATCTCATTTTGTGTGATGAAGGGCGTCACAATTTTGTGGTATCAGAGCATTAGGTTCACTGAGTCTACAAGGACATAGGTGTAGGGTTTGAGTCTGTTCTAGTGTCCTCCAATATATCTTATAGTACTTTCTACTATTGCAGAAGTAGAAGAAGATAGAAAGATGTCTAGAGAACATGATGAGCATATTGTAGAGAGCAATGTTGCTGCACCAGGAGATGCTTCTAGGAGATAAGAAAGGGCACAAGATGTTTCTGAGATACCACAAGTCACCCCATTTGAGGTAGCCAAACCTACTTTTAGTGATATGTCTGGATAGTTTATGTCTACCATGAAACACATGGTGGATATGATGCCTATAAATCAACCTAGGGCAACCGTTTCCAGTGCAGAAACTCATGGGTCTGGAAAGACTTTTGAGAGACTCTGACGTATAGAAGCGTTGGAATATGTAGGTACCTCTGATCCAGTTCATGCATATATGTGGCTGACTGAGTTGAGAAGGCCTTTAAGATCCTTAACATCACCAAGGAGGACAAGGTGAAGTGTGAAACATATTTGTTAAAAGGGAGTGTTGGCCACTAGTGGGCCATTGAGGAGGATAAAAGGCCAGGAATTGTGTTTACATGGGAGGAATTCAAACGGGAGTTTGTAAGTCAGTACTTTATTGAGACTTACTTAGATGAAAAGATTATATAGTTTGAGAATATCTGACAAGGACATATGTCAGTCAATGCTTACGAAGCTAAGTTCATGGAACTTATACAGTTCTATCCACATATGGCTACAACGGATAAGGAAAGGATCATACACTTTGAGAAGGGTCTGAGTTTGGAGTTGACCACTCCAATATCATCTTTAGAGAATAGAGAGAAGTTTGTTACTTTTGTGGAGTCAGTTAGAAGAGTGGAGAGGTCTGTGATAGAGAAACATGAGGCAAAGGTCAAGAAGAAACATGTACAATACCAAGGCCAATCTTCTAGAGACTTCAATAATCCTAGATACTCAACACCACAATCCCAGCAAAGATCAGTGACACAGACACAATGGACACATAGTAGAGGCATAGGCTGTAGTTTTCCACCTGTGGGAGCTCAAAGTGTGATGTCAGTATATGTGACATGGCCGTCTAGACCGTGGTATGAGGGTAAAACTTGTTTCAAGTGTGGACAGGTGGGTCATACAAAGTGGTACTGCCCTGTGAAGGGTGAAGAGGTGACTCAACAACCTAGGCAGAGTCAATAGAGATTGCAACAACAACAACACAATAGTAGAGGATGCAGACAAGCATCACATGCTGGTTCATCAGGACATGCTAGCAGAGGGAGAGGGCAAGAACATGCGATGACTTGATTCTTCACAATGAGTCAGCCAGAGGGAGTCGTCAACCCGAGGGTTTTGACAAGTCCGATGGGATTATTTCATTCTGATTTGTCTTCTTCATGTTTTATATCTGTTTTGATTGACCCATGTTTGACTCATTCCTTTATCACTAGAGAGGTGATAGCTAACTATTTATTGCATGCTAGTCATAGACATGTCAGTCTTCATCTGAGTACACCTTTAGTTGGTTCTACAGAGCTGCAGGAAGTATGTTTGTCCTGTGTTCTTTCCTTTTCGAGACATAGCATTCAATTGGACCTCTTGCCACTTGAAATGCATGGATTTGATGTAATCCTTAGAATGGATACTTTGGAAAATTATCAAGTAATCTTGGACTGTAGTGCCAACATAGGGACGTTTGTAAATAGTAATGTTTCTTGGGTTTTCCAGGGTGATAGGAAGATCCTTCCAACATGTCTAGTTTCAACTATGACAACAGAGAAGTGGATGAGATATGGTTGTGATGCATTCTAGGAACATGTGGTGGATACAAAGGTAGAGGGTCCTAGTATTCAGGAAGTGCCAGTTGTACAGGAATTCGAGGATGTGTTTCTCGATGAGTTTCTTGGTGTACCTCCTCCAAGAGAGATTGATTTTGAAATCAATCTAGTTTCAAGCACTTAACCTATAGTACAAACACCGTATAGGATGGCACCAATAGAAATTTGGGAACTAAAAAAGTAGTTGCAAGAGTTACTTGAGAAAGGTTTCATTAGGCCGAGTACATCACCTTGGGGTGCTCCCATTCTATTTGTAAAGAAGAAGGATGGATCAATGAGGTTATGGATAGACTACCGATAGATGAATAAGATGACGATAAAAAACAAGTATCCATTGCCACATATAGATGACTTGTTTGATCAGTTATGGGGTGCAACTGTCTTATCTAAGATAGATTTGAGGTTGGGATATCACCAATTGTGGATTAATATAGATGACATACCTAAGTCATCCTTTAGGACAAGGTATGGTCATTATGAGTTTGTAGTTATGCCATTTGGGCTAACCAATGCACTAGCAACATTCATGGATTTGATGAGCAAAATATTCATACCACGTCTTGACCAGTTTCTAGTTTTGTTCATAGATGATATCTTGATCTACTCTAGAGATGGTCACCAACATGAGCAACACCTACGACAAGCTTTGTTAATACTAAGACAACACCCGTTATATGCCAATTTTAGTAAATGCGAGTTCTGGTTAAAGAAAGTGGCCTTTTTAGGACATGTAATATTTTCTAAAGGAGTCTGTGTAGACCCAAAGAAAGTGGATTCAGTGCTGGAGTGGGATCAACCAAAGACACATACAGAAGTTGTTAGCTTCTTAGGTTTAACAAGATATTACCGGAGGTTCATTAAGAACTTCAGTACAATATTCTTACCCCTAATGAAGTTAACGAGGAAGGATGTGCCATATGTATGGGATGACAAATGTCAACATTCTTTTTAGCTTTTGAAGGAAAAGCTGATCTGTGCACCAATGTTAGTATTGCCATAATAGGGAAAGGTTATGTAGTTTTCTGTGATGCATCCAAATATGGTCTAGGTTGTGTGCTAATGTAGGATAAAAATGTGATCTCTTTCACTTCATGATAGCTTAAGAAACACAAAGAGAACTATCTGACACATGACTTGGAGTTAGCCGAAGTAGTCCATGCCTTGAAGATATGGACACACTACTTGTATGATGAGAAATGTCAAATCTTCACCGACTACAAGAACATGCAATACATCTTTTCAAATCAGGAGTTGAACATGTGACAATGATGTTGGATGGAGTTGATAAAGGACTATGATTGTACTATAGATTACCATCCAGGGAAGGCAAATGTGGTAGAAAACACCTTAACTAGGAAATCATCTTTGTTATCATATGATGGTAAAGCACAGTTGAGTGCTTTGGTGTGTCATAAGAGAGATATGTCAGTCTCTCTAAGACATATGAATGTACAGTTAGAGGTCCTTATTAGCAGGTCTGTTAGCATAGTTACAAGTAAATTCGATGTTGAGTCAGTAGATTAGAGATGCACATCAAAATGATACTACAACACGACATATTCAGGTATAGTTGGGGCAGTGAGAAACGTGATGGCTTCCATGAATCTGAGGATGGGACGATATGTTATCATGGTAGATCAGTGATGCTAGATGTATATAATCTAAGGACTTTCTAGAAGAAGCTCACTCTTCTATGTATGCTTTGCATCCAGATAGCACCAAGATGTATTAAAATCTGAGAGATCTGTATTGGTGGCCAGGACTAAAGCATGATGTAGCTGAGTTAGTGACTAAGTGTGCAGTATGTCAGTAGGTCAAAGTTAAACATCAGAAGCCTATAGGAACTTTGCAATCAATGCCTATACCTCAGTGGAAATGGGATCATATTACAATGGACTTTGTGGTTGGGCTTCCAAGGACAGCCTAAGGTCATGATTCCATCTGGGTAATAGTGGCCAGGTTGACTAAGTCAGCACACTTTCTGCCAGTAATGACAACGTATATACCTGAAAAGCTTACACATGTATATGTAGATAAGATAGTATGTATACATGGGATCCCAACTACTATAGTGTCACATAGAGGTCTACAATTCACTAGTCATTTTTGGGAACGTTTGCACACAACAATCGTGATGTCCTGCGCCACACAAATCAAGATTACTCAAAACATAATTGTAGAAGAAAGATTAATGAACAAATTATTGAAAAACACAAGAAATTAAAACTGTTTCATAAAACTTCCAAATAGCAAGAACATTTACATATAAGTCCTTTCATGCCTTAAAAGCACATACAAGGCATGCCATCAACATGTTGTCAGGGAAATTGTTCAAAAAACATATATACATAACTCCATCATATCTGTACATAACAGGTATACCGACCAACCACATAAAGAAAGCACGTTTGTGAAACATCTACAAAACATTCCCAAAGACCCAAGAGTACATGGATGACTCCAGGACTCTATCTACAAAAGACATCCAACAACACTGCCAACCTTGTCAGCTACTGCTCCTCTTACTGCTGCTCAACCTCCTCAGCACGATCTCTCCCTCTTCATGCTCTTCCACCTAAAAAGGGTGTGGGAAACCCACGGGGTGAGATTCCAAACCTCAGCGGGAGATATGACCCACCACCAACTCTATTATTATCACAGACAAGATAGACTAAATAGCAATAAAGTTACAACTAAGTGAAGCAGGTAATGATCATTAACATGAAGAGAAATAGTTGTTGAATTATGAAAAATCTTAATAATTTAAAAGGAATATGAAGAGCATGTATATTTCCTATCAACAACATTATATAAAAATCAAGCAAGGTCTGGTTCAATGTTTCTGTATTTTGATTCTACACAAGTATACTACACGGCTGATTATGAATTTTATTATGCCCTGAGGATTTGGATGGTACCATCAAAATCCAAAGAACCACTATATATATAGTCGAAATCAGTGCCATACAAGGTCTAATGGAAGAGCCAGAATCCATGACCTCACCTTCTCTCGTTCAGTACAAGTGAACTTGTAGTGACATCATAAGTCAGACTGCTATTAGCGAAATATAGTCTATCTATACATATCTATCCTATCTTCGTACAGGTCACGACGCTAGTGAGCTACCACCTGCAACCACACTTTGATTAGGGTATGGCACGTAGCCAATCCTATATCATATATTATTGAGCTATGGCCCACAACCACACTCTATTCGGGTTATGGCCTGTAGCCAATCTCATATCACATATTATTGAGCTACGACCCGTAGCCACACTCTATTCAGGGTATGACCCGTAGCCAATCCTATAAGGTTAGGATACAAGGGAGATACCTGAACTTGCACCCCACATATTCAAGAATATGCGCTCTGAGTTAAACTCGTTTCACCATTCAGCAAGTGCTGGCACTGAATGGAACTATGATTAATTAGACCAATTTAAGCATCTTTCAACATCAATCAAGTTACAACGTATAAACTTAAAACAAGATCTACATAAACAAGGCATGACACATCACCAGAACATATTGAATCACATAAGAACCACATCATCACTTTATGTCTGTCTTTAAACATATGCCCATCACAAGGACCATATACTTGGCGTAACAACCCCTCATCTCATCATTTGAGTAAATCATTATATGAAATATCAAGACATTATCAGGTCATACAACCATTTCCTCCTCTTTATGTGTTATCACATCACATGTGCCTCACAAAGCTTGTACTATAATCCCCATAGCTCATACCTGGCTATGTGTGTCAACTGATGTAACCTGCATGGTTAGAAACTGGTAATAAGAAAGACAAGACATCATCAACACTATTATCTTATAAGATCCATGCCATACATAATACATATTTTAGAGTTTGGGTTTCTCTTTACCCGACTAGGTTTTACAAGGTGGTATCAACAACCATCCTTAGATCATTACTTCCATCATCAACAAGAGGTGTGTTATGAGATATAGAAACATAGCCCTTGTTATCTACATACGACCACCCCATAGGGTATCACATATTATCATGTGATCCTAGCATCAACATGGTGTATCATAAACACCATCACAAGGTATCGATTAGGGTTTCAAACTAGAGTATCAGGTTAACCCTAGGTGTGTCGGGCAACCATACTAAGGTAAGGTATCAATTTAGGGTATACTAAGTGAGCAAACATGGTGTCATCTACCTTATCAAGATGTGTATAAGTTTAGAATCATGGGGGTATTGGGAACAAGCAACTCATGGAGAGGGTGTCCGCCAATCTACCCTATCGGGCAATGCCATCACATGGTGTGATGGGCGTTTGGGGTCATAGCTATCTAGGGTTTCAATAATGCTTCAACCGTGATAGGCTATCAGGGGATATCAGCATCAACCCTTCTCAAGGCAACAACCAGAGCTTGACGGGCAATGCTCATCAAGGAAACACTCCCATAGCCACAACACCAAGTCATAACAGGCGCAGGCGTGTCAGACAACAACGTTACCAAGGGTGACGGGATAGCCATGATGACTACCACACCTCGTCGCATATCAACCAATAGGGCGACGTCGGGTAACAACCAGGAACTAAGGCTAATGGCCTAGGCATGCACAAGGCATGATGACCTAACTCTCACCTAGACGTGTCGACTTAGACCCCCCCAAAGTCGTGATGACCAAATGACAAAAGGTGTCAACCTAGGTCTTGCCAAGGTCATGAAGACCAGTCACAGTTGTGGCAATCAACAAAGTCACAGATCGTGACAGCCACCCAAAGCATATCAGCCTGACATGCCTATCAACCTCAACATACATATCGACCCACTCATCTTCAACCTTAGGATGGGCGTTACAAGCAAGGCAAAGAGATGCAACACAAGGGCAGCAACTAAGCAAGGATCTTCTCCCAAAATAGAATGCAAAACTACCAAAAAGACTACTAGCAAGCAAGGGATAACGAGCTAAAGATAAAGAACAAGATAGCAAGTAAAAGGGTGATAATAGCAAAGAGGGTTTAGAGTTATATAACCCACCTCAAGGATCACCACTAAGCTCTAAGCTCCAAGGTCAAGCTCCAAGCTTCACAAGCCCAAGGTAGAATAAGATCTCCAGAATTTGGTCACCACAACACCTCCAATAAAGAAGATGGAACCATGGTTAAGAGAGCATGAGAGGGAAAAGAAAGTAACCAATGTCCATGGCCGAGAAGAAGAAAGAAAGGGAGAAAGGAAGCCAAGGATCATGTATTACCAAGGTAGAGGATGAAGAGATCACCACAATCATGGAACTCGTCCTCCAAGCTCCAATCTCCAAGGGAGAGACTCCTCTAGATCAAGGTCGTCCACCAAAGAGGGAAAGCAAGGATAACCAAAAGGGTTCTTTTTCATGGAGAGAAAGAGGTATATATACAATAGGGATGAAAGAGAGAGCAATGGGAAGGTATCACCACCTTAGAACCCTAGGTGACACTTGTCCACAAAGAAGGGCCACATGCAACACCATGCAACAAGGTGATAAGATCTATGTCTCACCCACTAGGTCACCTAATATGGTCAAGGCCGATACACACATCTACCCTCTTCACAAACTGATAGGGGTAAACCCTAGGTACCACAAACTGGTATGGTGCACTTCTAGACACCACCAAACTGATAGGATGTCCCTCAAGACACCCACAAACTGATACATGGCCTCTCCAAGGCTCTCAAGCCCGAGACAACACTTCTAGGTGTACAACACACCTCAAACATATATCCAAAACACCACCAAGGATGTCACCACCCATCTGAGGCTCAAATAAGATGTCCATCTCTCTCTCCTCTAGATGATGCCAGAAGAGAGAAGGAACACTCTAGAGGTGGAAAACTTGCACATCAACCCCTATCCTGGGTAAATTGCAATTTGCACCAAACCTCTCCACAAAACATAAGCATCAAGCACAAACAAGGCACTCCAAGCTTCCAACATGCCCTAATTACATCTTAGAAGATTAGAGCAAGGAGCTAAGCAACATACTCAAGCAAAACAAAAAAAAGTTATCCTAAGACATGGGTTAGGGTCCTTACAAGCCATAAATCCCTAACATGGATTTTGCCCCCAAAATCCTAAGAGAAAAGGGAGGGGTACTTCCTCCTCATCTCTTCTTCGAGATCCCACGTGGCTTCCTCAACACCACTATGATGCCAAAGAACCTTTACAAGTACAATGTCCTTCCTCTTCAACTTCTTCACTCTCCGATCAAGGATCAACACTGGACCTTCCACATAGGTCATATCCTCATCAAGCTCTACTTCCACATGCCGCAACACTAACTCTGTGTGTGGATGACACTTCCTCAACATACTCACATGGAACACTAGATGTAACTTGTGCAACTCAGGTGGCAACTCCAACTTGTAGGCCACCTTTCCAACTCATGCCACAACTGGGTAAGGTCCCATAAACCTGGGATCCAACTTACCCTTCTTCTCAAACCTCATTACACCCTTCCAAGGAAAGACCTTCATATATACCTTGTCTCCCACCTAGAACTCCAAGGGTCTACGATGATTATCTGCATATGACTTTTGACTTCTGTCTATCATTTGCTGCTTTCAACTGTTGTTGTATCACTTTGATCTTATCTATTGTCTGCTGCACAAGCTCAGGTTCAAGAAGCTGGTACTCACCTGTCTCATACCAACATAACAAAGATCTGCAACGTTTCCCATATAACACCTCATAAGGTGTCATATCAATGCTACTCTGATAGGTGTTGTTGTAGGAAAACTCTATCAAACTGAGGTCATTACTACAGAACAGGGCTTTAACGATGGTTGTTTATGCCCTTTTAGCGACGGTTCTCAAGCGACGCCTATGTGGGCACCGCTAAAGGTCGAACTCTTCAACGTCGGTTTTATAACCGATGCCAAAAGGCTTCGCGCCACTGAAAATGTGCTAGCAGGGCACCTATCAGCGTCAGTTATGTATAGTACGCCGACGCAAAAGGGTTCGCGTCACAAAAGGGCACCATCTAGGACACATTTTGCGTCGGTTTACAACTAAAAAATCGACGCCATATTTCAAGATGCCACGGCCGTGCTTCCCTGCACGGCCGTGTTTAGTACTATAGGTGTCAGTTTTATACTAATAACCGATGCCATTTACCACCACAACCGTGCTTTCCTGCACGGTCGGGTTGTTTGTCATATTAGGCGGCAGTTTTATCTAATAACCGACATTGTAAGTCTTTGATGACGGTGTTCTATAAATAACCGAAGTCTATGTTTTTTTTTCTTCTTATCAGTTTGTAGGCCTGCTGTGGCTGGTCAGCAGGATGAGAAACTGCAGTTCAATTTTTTGAACTACAGGTTTACGACATCCATTGATATCAACCTACAAATAGGCCACAAACCTGCAAAATCAACAAATATACTTTTCACACAAGTAGATAAATTCAGACATCAATTCAATTCTCACATTCACACATGTAGAAACATTCAAATACATGTAGAAACATTCAGACATGTATAAACATTTAGAAATATTCATTTACAAAATATCATTCAACATCACTATCAGCATCCCAATTATATCTTACAATCACCACTGCTTGTATGGCTCTTGCCCATTCTTCTCTTACTTCATTTAATACTTCCATCGTATATGGAGCATGTACATCTTTTAAGCGTTTACCTATAGTGTGGTCAGTTTTAAATACCTGCAAAGAGAATGATGTATATATATAAGTAATAATATCAAAATAAGATTGATATATTTCATACTAACTAATGAGACTATATATGATACCTCATGTATGGTATTGATGTCCAATGTGGCATATTGGATAATCATCTGCATAAATCACATCACATCGTATGTGCATGCCCAGCCGTTGTCTTATGTAGTGCACTATAAATTGAAACATACAAAATATTAAAAAATACAACTAAGCACAATTCACATAAATAATATATACATTGGAGTCGGGAACTTACTTTTACATTCACCCAAATTATTGGCTGGTTCTTTTTCCTTGGGACCTTTCCTCCAACATTTTTGAATGCATCTAAACCTTAAATGTTAATGTAACATAGTAAATTGCATAATTAAATAGTAATGTAATAACAGATGTTAACAAATATAAAAAATGAAATATTTCTCACCAGAATAATGGCAATCTCATTACGTGTCCAATTTTAGTATTCAATGTACTCCCCGCAAGATCTAGATAATAAACAGTGAACGTCTCGGGGACAATAACTAGTAACTCCCAATGCCTACCGCTAGAGGTAAAAAAGTTAAAAATTAATAACTCAAAATCCACAATAAAAATGTAATTTTGTTATGTCCAAATTATAAGTAAACTTACTTGACATTGAATGGAGCTATTATTATCGTCTTGTTTTGCTGACCGAAAACTGTGAAAGCATCTATACAGTATTGTTGAACACTATCGGGGTCTTTAGCTACCATACTAATCAATGATGGAATCAAAAATCCCACATGGTCAAATGTAAATTGTTTACATTGATTTTCGACTAAGTAGCTGCAAAACATGTATTACGTATGCATTAATATATAAGAAACCAGATCATTAGATCTTACACAAGGTATATGGATGTATAAACAAGATCTCACCTTATACATGTCTCTATCATTGATGTATTTAGCCAATCATATAGAAACAACTCAATAATATCTTGTATAAATAAAGAGCTTTCGTATGATTGACCTGCATAATTTGCTTCTAAAGAAACAATTATAGGGCAATGTATATTATGTGCCCGTAGCCAACATGCCATTCCCCTACAAGCAGGACCTAACGAGAATTTTAGGTCAGTTGGAACCTAACTTGGTAATGCAGGAAGTGGAGGTGGATACCTAGATGCTCCGGGTGTCTTCTTTTTAACCTGTATATATAATTTCAGATCAATTGACCTCATATATACACATTAACAATCTAAAGTATTGTAAATTTATCTTACAATTTCATTAGTGTAGACGATATCTGCTTTAGGCCACAATATCACCCCGCCTTCTGCCTCAGCAAGTGTATCAATATCCGGGTGGGCATATGGCAATGTAGCTTCCCTCTAATCGGGGAATACACATATCGGGTTCACACGAACGTAGCCCTGTGGCATTGGAGTCCCGTGAAATGTTGCCCCAGGAAGGGACGAGTAAGCCTGTGCCTCCGCAACAACATAATCTTGCATTCTTAAGCGGCATGGCTTCAACGCCTACAAATTTACGTAAAGAATGTTATACATATATTCATATCATATTGAAAACATATCATCTTGAAAAGACTAGCTACAATGTCATAAAAAATACTTACAGCAAACGTGTTAGGCGGCGGTGGGTCTACAGGATTACTCTCAGTCTGTGCATCAGGAGAAGAGTGGGTCGCCATAGGCTGATTGGAAGCCAGAGATGCCTGCCACCACAACATTTCTTCCCTGATCTTCTTAGCAACTATATCCTCAACTCTTTTATTCTCTTATACATGGATAAAAGAAACATTAGCTTCTTATTATCGAATTCCCTTTTGCAGTAACATTCTAAAAAAAGAATAGTTTACCTCTTCTTGTGAAAGTCCCGCTCTGGGTTTGCGGTGGGATGGCCCAAAGAATGCTTTGATGCCCACACCAGCGCCTGCACCCCTAACACGTCTAGGATGCTCTGGGTTACCCAAAGCAACTGTCAATTCATCCCTTGTACCCTGAGGGATGAATGTGCCTTGTTTCCTCTACTCGTGCAGCTCCCGCTAATCACCATCAACAGAAATTAGTAAGTTAACACCACAAATAATCAATATTCAAACGATTGTTCTAAAAGTTATATTTTACCATTTTCGCAGCCGCCTCAACAGTTACAGGCTTCTTTATTTCACCCTTCTTGTTTTGCCTCCCAGCTATCCAGACATCATGGCGAGGCATGGGTGTAGCAGACTCCTGAGTAGCAGCAGACTCCGCCTGTAGTCTTTGGCGAACGCTTGCATAGCCCTTTGGACCCATAGTGTGGTCATGTACATTCAGTGCACGCCTTGCTTTTTGCGCCTCACTGAGGGCCTAGTTAGTATGCACATTAATGATTTGGTTAGTAGCACTAAATGTTAATACAATGTATATTAATTAAATTGGGAGTGACGCCTAATACCTTGAATTCTTCAGATTTTCTTGAAGCAACAAACATGTCCCAATCTTCTTTGTCTAAGAAGTTCCACTATTCAAGGGCTGACTTCTTCTTCTTATCACCATCTTTTATGTATTCTCTGTTGAGATTTGTCCTATAGTTCCTTAGCATCTTTCCAGCACATTGCATCATGCTTTTACGATGCAGCTTCTCATCCAATGCAAACAGATTCTGTAAAATAGAATTGTTATTAACTAGTATCCAAAAATAGAATTGCAAATAATAGAATTTGTAATCTACAAAATAGAATTGCAAATAATAATAATTCACACATAAATCCTTCCATATCATGTCTTTCTTCGCCTGAGGAACTTTATGCCAATTATCATACTTAACACCACAATGGCTTCGAGTGACAACCCCAAGATAGTTTACAAAATTATTGCGGTTCACTCCAATTGGATTTCTTCCATTATCAAACTCCACAAGCAATCTGGATCCACTGCCACTTAGAGCTATCAACTTCTTCAACAGAGTGATGCCCCTTTTCTTGTTAATTTTTTGGTGATGCGAATCAAGTTCCTCCAGTGCTTCAGTGGGTACATCAACCTAAAGTTTGACAAAAATAAACACACTGAATTAGCCTAATATAGAAATATAGGATATATGACATAACTAGAAGATAATGAATTTTATAGAAATACAGGATATGTTTTTAAAACTTACATTGGTATCCTCACAATGCTCATCATGGACAACATGCTCATCATGGACATCATGCTCATCATGTACATCATGCTCATCATGGTCAGCCATCTAAAAATGTCATTAAAAAGGCAAACATTTAGCATTTGTATTAACTACAAGATAATGAGACATCAAATCTGAAAATGATATTGATATTAAAAAAGCAAACATTTAGCTTCAATAAAAAAATATAAACATGAATGCCTATAAAATTGTGATCTTTTATCAATTAACAATCCTTCATTGTGATCTCCGTGGACATATAAGTCATCATTAGCTTCAATATTTTGTGGAGTTGGCAACCCAACTGAGAATGGACTGGAGTCATCATACTTATCATAGTACTCTTCTTCATCTATAGGATCTTCAATGAACTGTCTTTTACCATGAAGAACAACCGACCATTTATCATTTGCAGGATCATCGATATAGAATACTTGTTTCACCTGTGATGCCAATATGAATGGTTCACCCTTCTCACCAATCTTTTCAAAGTTCACTAAAGTGAAACCCAATTAATCCACTATAACTCCTTTAGTGTTATCAACCCAATTACATTTAAAGAGAGGAATTCTAAAATCTATGTAGTCAAACTCCCATATGTCTTCAATGACACCATAATATGACATTTTAGCTTCACGTGGACTCTTATCCTTTGCACTTGCAAAATACATAGTCGACGCTTGAAGAGTGACCCCACTGTTTTGGATGACACTCTTATCATCTTGGCGCTTTGTGTAATATGTGAACCCATTAATGTCAAACCCTTCATAAGACATAACATTCGGTTTTGGTTTAAAGGCGAGACATTTGATAGTTTCCGTAATATCATTTGGTGTTTGAGATAGTTGATGTAAGACTTTATCTTCAAACCACTTAGTAAAAGTCTTGTCATGCTCTCTAGCAAGCCACATTGAACTTGCTCGAGGATGTTGTCTCTTGATGAAGTTGGTATGTTCCTCTATATAAACACTCACTTCGTCCATGTTGTGTAAAATATACAAGTGAGCTTGTTCCAACTGCTCACGGCTGATTACTTTCACCCGTGATCCCAAAATTCCTTTGCCCTCCTCAATATTCTTGTCATTAACATGAGTGTTATTACCACTCAGAAAGTCATTGCAAAAATCCATAACCTCTCTCACCACATAACCTTCAATAATACTCCCTTCAGGCCGATAATGGTTTCGAACATCACCTTTAAAAATGCTCATGTATCGTTCAAAGGGATACATCCAATGCAAGAAAACTGGTCCCAACATTTTCACTTCCCTAGTCAAGTGGACAACAAGATGTACCATGATATCAAAGAATGAAGGAGGGAAATACATCTCAAGCTGACATAGGGTAACAACCACTTCTCTTTGCAAATTATCGAGAGTATCGGGGTCAATAACTTTGCTGCATATACTGTTGAAAAAGAAACAAAGTCTGGTGATTGCAAACCTTACATGCTTCAGCAATATAGATCGAATTTCCACGAGCAATGTTTGTTGCATTAGAGTGTGACAATCATGAGATTTAAGACCTATCAACTTCATATCTTTCATTGATACCAATCTACGAATGTTGGATGAGTAACCCTGTGGCACCTTAACATTTACCAAGCATTCACAAAAAGCTTTCTTCTCCTTTCTAGACAACGTGTAACAAGCAGGAGGTAAGTATGTTCTTTTATTACCCATTTCACGTAATTCTGTTAATTCTGACCTTATTCCCATTTCACGTAGGTCCAGTCTGGATTTTATCCCATCTTTAGTCTTACCTGGTATATTTAATAGAGTACCGATGATGCTATCACATACATTTTTCTCAACATGCATTACATCGATACAATGCCTGACTGTCACATACATTTTTCTCAACATGCATTACATCGATACAATGCCTGACTGTCAAAGAACTCCAATAAGGAAGATCCCAAAATATTGACTTCTTCTTGAATGAATCATCGTCACTCCGTGTGGCCATACTACATTGTGATTTCTTACCAAATTCATTGACAATGTCTTTTACTCTTTCATAAACAACATCCCCTGGTATAGGTTTAGGTGCACTCCGTTCATCATTCCATCCATTGAATGCTTTGCGCTTCCTACGATATGGATAGAATTTTGAAAGAAACCTTCGATGACCAAGATATACAGTCTTGCCGCCATGTTTTAGTCTTATTGAATTAGTGTTTTCTTCACATATAGGACACGCTTTAGCTCCTTTGACTCTATATCCAGACAAATTCCCATATGCTGGAAAGTCATTAATAGTGCAAAACAACATAGCGTGCAAACGAAATGTCTCTCTTACTAAAGCATCATAGGTCATCACACCTTCAGCCCAAAGTTTCTTTAAGTCGTCAATCAGAGGTTCAAGATAAACATCAATATCATTTCTGGGTTGTTTAGGGCCCGATATCAACAATGACATCATAATGTACTTATTTTTCATACACAGCCAGGAAGGAAGATTGTATAGAACAAGCATGACTGGCCAAGTGCTATGTTGGCTGCTCAATGTCCCGTACGGATTCATCCCATCTGTACAAAGCCCAAGTCTTAGATTCCTATCTTCTTCACCAAATTTGGGGTACAATAGATCAATCTTCTTCCACTGTGGGGAATCAGATGCATGTCGTAGGATCCCATAATTATTTTTCTTAACATCTGCATGTCACCTCAAATTCTTCGCATCTTTCAGATTTGCAAACAAGCGTTGAAACCGTGATATTATAGTAGATACCACATC
Organism: Alisma plantago-aquatica; assembly: GCA_963693085.1. NCBI lineage: Eukaryota > Viridiplantae > Streptophyta > Magnoliopsida > Alismatales > Alismataceae > Alisma > Alisma plantago-aquatica. Next base: position 526,479,813 of record OY856412.1, read on the forward strand.
ACCTTGGCAGGAGAACCAGTTTTGGACTCCCCCGAAGTCGTCAATTTATATCGTGACGCACCACATTTTGAACAATCTTTCAAATCCACATAGTCCTTTTGAAATAATGCACAATCATTCAGACATGCGTGTATCTTCTTGGCCTCCATTCCCATTGGACACAACAATTTCTTTACCTGGTATGTTGAGATTGGCAGCTCATTTCCTTCAGGAAGCATTTCTTTCAACAAAGTCAACAATGAAGTGAAGCTTTTGTTGCTCCATCTATTGTTAGCTTTCAACTTATACAATCTCAACACAGCGCTAAGCTTCGTAAACTTAGCACAGCCTGTGTATAACGGTATCTCAACATCATGCACAATGTTTCTAAAGATAGGATGTGGATCGGTGTGCTCTACCCTACAACTATCCAACATCGCATCAACAATGTCTACTGGAACTGGTTCGTTCACATCTACGTCATCGGAGGCAATTTCTTCTTCCACCCAAGCACTGCTATCGACATCCACTGGTTTCGAGTTTGAAATCTCTCCATGCCAGTGCCATTCTGTATAGCCTTGTACAATCCCATTGCACATGACATGACTTTTGATTTCGTCACCAGTGCTGACTTTCAAGTTGTTACCGCAATGCCTACATGGACAGTAGAACCTATCTCCAGGTTCTTTCCTATGTTCCTCGGCAAATATAATAAACTGATCAAGACCAGATATAAACTCTGGGGTGCAGCAATTGTGAATGGACATCCATGATCTATCCATTCTATGATCAAAGAGAAAACAAGTATATATTAGGACAAGATTAGGGTCTACAGTTAACAAACACATGTGTACCACCTATCCCATCCTTGAACACCTAATCTCACTAGTAAGTGTATAATGTGTATTAGGTTTTTAAGAAAATTTCGGCAGCATTTCCCCACTGTTCTCTAAGTACATATGTACTTAGAGAACAAACGGGGAAATGCTATCGAAATTTTCTCGAAAACCCAATACACATTATACACTTACATCCTAAGTGAGATTAGGTGCTCAAGAACAGTCCCAAACCGGGGACTATCCAAGATTTACTCCTAATGAGTAAATCTTGGATGGGTTTCTAGGCCAAAAAACACATGTGATGTCATTCTTATATATAATAAATGTGTACCACCTATCCCAATCCTTGAACACCTAATCTCACTAGTAAGTGTATAATGTGTTTTGGGTTTTCAAAAAAATTTCGGCAGCATTTCCCGGCTATTCTCTAAATACATATGGGGTACAATAGATCAATCTTCTTCCACTGTGGGGAATCAGACGCATGTCGTAGGATCCCATCATTATTTTTCTTAACATCTGCATGCCACCTCAAATTCTTCGCATCTTTTAGATTTGCAAACAAGCGTTGAAACCGTGATATTATAGGTAGATACCACATCACCTTGGCAGGAGAACCAATTTTGAACTCCCCCGAAGTCGTCAATTTATACCGTGAAACACCATATTTTAGACAATCTTTCAAATCCACATAGTCCTTTTGAAATAATACACAATCATTTGGACATGCGTGTATCTTCTTGGCCTCCATTCCCATTGGGCACAACAATTTCTTTACCTGGTATGTTGAGATTGGCAGCTTGTTTCCTTCAGGAAGCATTTCTTTCAACCAAGTCAACAATGAAGTGAAGCTTTTGTCGCTCCATCTATTGTTAGCTTTCAACTTATACAATCTCAACACAGCGCTAAGCTTCGTAAACTTAGCATGACATGTATATAATGGTATCTTAGCATCATGCACAATGTTTCTAAAGATAGGAGGTGGATCGGTGTGCTCTACCCTACAACTATCCAACATCGCATCAACGATGTCTACTGGAACTGGTTCGTTCACATCTACGTCATCGGAGGCAATTTCTTCTTCCACCCAAGCACTGCTATCGACATCCATTAGTTTTGAGTTTGAAATCTCTCCATGCCAGTGCCATTCTGTATAGCCTTGTACAATCCCATTGCACATGACATGACTTTTGATTTCGTCACCAGTGCTGACTTTCAAGTTGTTACCACAATGCCTACATGGACAGTAGAACCTATCTCCATGTTCTTTCCTATGTACCTCGGCAAATCTAATAAACTGATCAAGACCAGATATAAACTTTGGGGTGCAGCAATTGTGAATGGACATCCATGATCTATCCATTCTATGATCAAAGAGAAAACAAGTATATATTAGGACAAGATTAGGGTGTACGGTTAACAAACAAATGTGTACCACCTATCCCATCCTTGAACACCTAATCTCACTAGTAAGTGTATAATGTGTATTGGGTTTTCGAGAAAATTTCGGCAACATTTCCCCGCTGTTCTCTAAGTACATATGTACTTAGAGAACAAACGGGGAAATGCTGCCGAAATTTTCTCAAAAACCCAATACACATTATACACTTACATCCTAAGTGAGATTAGGTGTTCAAGAACAGTCCCAAACCGGGGACTATCCAAGATTTACTCCTAATGAGTAAATCTTAGACGGGTTTCTAGGCCAACAAATACATGTGATGTCATTCTTGTATATAATAAATGTGTACCACCTATCCCATCCTTGAACACCTAATCTCACTAGTAAGTGTATAATGTGTATTGGGTTTTCAAAAAAAAATTTGGCAGCATTTCCCTGCTATTCTCTAAGTACATATGGGGTACAATAGATCAATCTTCTTCCACTGTGGGGAATCAGACGCATGTCGTAGCATCCCATCATTATTTTTCTTAACATCTGCATGCCACCTCAAATTCTTCGCATCTTTCAGATTTGCAAACAAGCGTTGAAACCGTGATATTATAGGTAGATACCACATCACCTTGGTAGGAGAACCAGTTTTGGACTCCCCCGAAGTTGTCAATTTATACCGTGACGCACCACATTTTGGACAATCTTTCAAATCCACATAGTCCTTTTGAAATAATACACAATCATTCAGACATGCGTGTATCTTCTTGGCCTCCATTCCCATTGGGCACAACAATTTCTTTACCTGGTATGTTGAGATTGGCAGCTCGTTTCCTTCAGGAAGCATTTCTTTCAACAAAGTCAACAATGAAGTGAAGCTTTTGTCGCTCCATCTATTGTTAGCTTTCAACTTATACAATCTCAACACAGCGCTAAGCTTCGTAAACTTAGCACAACCTATATATAATGGTATCTCAGCATCATGCACAATGTTTCTAAAGATAGGAGGTGGATCGGTGTGCTCTACCCTACAACTGTCCAACATCGCATCAACGATGTCTACTGGAACTGGTTCGTTCAAATCTACATCATCGAAGGCAATTTCTTCTTCCACCCAAGCACTTCTATCGACATCCACTGGTTTTGAGTTTGAAATCTCTCCATGCCAGTGCCATTCTGTATAGCCTTGTACAATCCCATTGCACATGACATGACTTTTGATTTCGTTACCAGTGCTGACTTTCAAGTTGTTACCGCAATGCCTACATGGACAGTAGAACCTATCTCTAGGTTCTTTCCTATGTTCCTCAGCAAATCTAATAAACTGATCAAGACCAGATATAAACTCTGGGGTGCAGCGATTGCGAATGGACATCCATGATCTATCCATTCTATGATCAAAGAGAAAACAAGTATATATTAGGACAAGATTAGGGTCTACGGTTAACAAACACATGTGTACCACCTATACCATCCTTGAACACCTAATCTCACTAGTAAGTGTATAATGTGTATTGGGTTTTCGAGAAAATTTCGGCAGCATTTCCCCATTTGTTCTCTAAGTACATATGTACTTAGAGAACAAACGGGGAAATGCTGCCGAAATTTTCTCGAAAACCCAATACACATTATACACTTACATCCTAAGTGAGATTAGGTGTTCAAGAACAGTCCCAAACCGGGGACTATCCAAGATTTACTCCTAATGAGTAAATCTTGGACGGGTTTCTAGGCCAACAAACACATGTGATGTCATTCTTATATATAATAAATGTGTACCACCTATCCCATCCTTAAACACCTAATCTCACTAGTAAGTGTATAATGTGTATTGGGTTTTCAAAAAAAAATTGGCAGCATTTCCCCAATGTTATCTAAGTACATATGTACTTAGAGAACAAATGGGGAAATGCTACCAAAATTTTCTTGAAAACCCAATACACATTATGCACTTACATCCTAAGTGAGATTAGGTGTTCAAGAACAATCCCAAACCGGGGACTATCTTGGACGGGTTTCTAGGCCAACAAACACATGTGATGTCATTCTTATATATAATAAATGTGTACCACCTATCCCATCCTTCAACACCTAATCTCACTAGTAAGTGTATAATGTGTATTGGGTTTTAAAAAAAAATTCGGCAGCATTTCCCCACTGTTCTCTAAGTACATATGTACTTAGAGAACAAACGGGGAAATGCTACCGAAATTTTCTCGAAAACCCAATACTCATTATACACTTACATCTCAAGTGAGATTAGGTGTTTAAGAACAGTCCCAAACCAGGGACTATCCAAGATTTACTCCTAATGAGTAAATCTTGTACGGGTTTCTAGGCCAACAAACACAATAATATATATGTACATGTTAGGGTTTCATCACAATTAATGTTAGGGTTTCATCACAATTGATGTTAGGGTTTCATCAATGTTATGTTTAATCAAATAAAATTAGGATGCTAGAATTGACAAGTTTTAAATCTTATTTCAACATGCATCCAAATTTAATGAATTAGGTCAAACATTACGATTAGAAGCAAAAATATATGCAAGCAAAAGATTTGTTCATATCCTAGGATTTACATAAAACATTACATAAAAATTTGTTCATATCCTTACCAACATCAAGCACCGCCGTGGCTGTGTTGGCCTACCATGGCCGTGCTATCCAGCACGGCCATGGTAGGCCAACACATCCATGGTCGTGCTTGCTTTTGGTAAGGAGCTAGGGAGAAGGAAGCAAAGTTGCTAGGGCTACCTGGAGCTAGCGTGGAGAAGAGCGGCGACATCAGTGGCGGCGAGCAGGCGAAGAAGCAGAGGGGCGGGCGGCGAACAATAGTGGCACTGGGAAGAGCAGAGCAGCGACACACCAGCAGTAGTGGCGTCGATGAGCAAAGGTGCACCAGCAGCAGCGGCAGCGGCGAGCAGAAGAGCACCAGCAACAGCGGGGGTCGTCGGCCTATTTTGGGAGAGCGACAGTGAGCAGCAGCACAGGAGAAATATCGCGATGAAACAGGAAGAAAGGGGGAAGAGCCGGGTGATCGGGTCTATTAAGTTGGTCAACGGCGTCAGTTATCTACAAAACCAACGCCTATTATGATTTAGCGTCGGTTGATAGTAAAAAACTGACATCAAACTAGACAATCTTTACCCTAAATTATTTGGCGGGAACCATTATCAGCGTCGGTTATCAAAGGATAATCGACACTGAAAGTGGGACTTTTCGCGCAAATTTTCATCTTAATTAGGCGTCGGTGAATAGTTAACAAACCGACGTTGTAGGTGACGCAAATTTTTTCGCTCAAAAATTGGATTTCGCGGGTGATTTTAGGCGTCGGTCTGTTATACCCAACCGACGCTGAATACAAAGCGATACCCGTGTCTGGCTGGTCTTCAAATATAGACATCGGTTTGCCTAAATAACCGACGTCTAATATTATAGGCGTCGGTGTTACTAAATAACCGACACCCAAAAAAGTGACACTGAATGCTGTTTCTGTAGTAGTGGGTGTACATCCCAACTTCCTAAAAACTAAAGGACACAAGCCCTCAATATATCCTCCAAGGTATGAATGGTCCTTTCAGATTGACCATCTGTCTGTGGGTGGAAAGCAGTGTTGAACTTCAACTGCGTACCCAAAGTTGTGTGCAACCACTCCCAAAAGAGACTCATGAACTGAGGACATATATCAGACACAATAGTAGATGGAACACCGTGCAAAGCACTATCTCATCCACATATATCTGGGAAAGCTTCTCTATTGTGAATGTCTTCTTTACGGGAAGGAAATGCGCTGACTTGGTCAACCTGTCAACGATCACCCAAATGGAATCATAACCTTTGGCTATCCTAGGTAGACCAACCACAAAGTCCATAGTCATGTGATCCCATTTCCACTCAGGTATAGGAAACGGTTGTAACGTTCCTGTAGGCTTCTGATGCTCAACTTTGACTTGTTGACATACCGCACACCTTGCAACAAACTCAACTACATTTTTCTTCAAGCCTGGCCATCAATACATATCCTTCAGGTTATGATACATCTTGGTATTACCTGGATGCATAGCATACATGGATGAATGAGACTCCTCTAGCACCATCTTATTCATGTCATTAACATCAGGATCCACTATCCTATTATGGTAGCAAACTATCCCATCATATGACTCATGGAAGCCATCACGCTTCTCGCTGCCAAACTCTAATCTAATCCATTGTATCATAATAATTGTTTGTTGAGATTCTCTGATCTGCTATCTTAGTGTAAGATTCACCTATAACTGTGCCAACAAACTAGCTAACAAGGAGACTTCCAACTTAACATTCATCTGACGCAAGGAGACCAACATGTCTCGCTTGCGACACATCAAAGAACTCAAATGGCCTTTATCCATAGATGAGGATGAAGACTTCCTACTCAATGTGTCTGCCACGATGTTCACCTTTCCCGGGTGATAATGAATCATGCAGTCGTAGTCTTTGATCAACTCCATCCAACGACGCTGCCTCATATTCAACTCCTATTGTGAAAAAGATGTACTTTAGGTTCTTGTGATCAGTGAAGATCTGACACTTCTCTCCATACATGTAGTGCCTCCAAATCTTCAAAGCATGAACTACTGCTGCTAACTCTAGATCATGGGTTGGGTGATTCTCCTCATGTTTTTAAGCTGTTAGGAAGCAAAAGAAACCACTTGCTTGTTTTGCATCAACACACAACCCAGACCATTCTCTGATGCATCACAAAAGATGATGTATCCTTTTCCTTATTTAGGTAGAACCAAAACCAGCACACTTGTCAGGTTTTGCTTCAACATCTGAAAAGGACATTGACATTTGTTGTCCCAAATGAATGACACATCCTTCCTTGTCAACTTTCTCAGGGGTAGGGCGATAGCACTGAAGTCCTTGATGAATCTCTTATAATAGCCTGCTCGACTTAGAAAATTGCGCACTTTTGTCAGCGTCTTAGGCTACTCCCATTTGGTCATAGATTCTACCTTCTTAGGATCCACACATACTCCTTCTGTGGATATAACATGTCCCAAGAAAGCTACCTCCTTCAACCATAACTCACAATTGTTAAACTTGGCATAAAGTTGGCGTTGTCTCAACATTGTCAATGCCTGACAAAGGTGTTGTTCATGCTATTGACTATCACGACTGTATATCAAGATGTCATCAATGAAGACCACCATAAATTGATCAAGGAATGTTCAGAACACCCTATTCATCAAATCCATGAATGTTGTCGATGCATTCGTCAGCCCAAACGACATAACCATGAACTTGTAGTGACCATACCTCATCGTAAAAGCTGACTTGGGTATGTCATAGTCCTTGATCCTCAACTGATGATATCCTGATCTCATATCTATCTTTGAAAACACCATCGTGCCACATGACTGATCAAACATATCATCTATCCTCAGCAAGGGATACTTATTCTTTATCGTCACCTTGTTCAACTATCTGTAATCTATGCACAACCTCATAGACCCATCCTTCTTCTTCAAGAACAACACTGGAGTACCCTAAGGTGACGTACTCAGCCTGATGAAACCTTTGTCAAGCAGTTCTTCCAGCTATTTCTTCAACTTTGCCATATCTGTCGGAGCCATCATGTACGGTGTCTGAGCTATTGTTTGTGTGTTGGGGACCAGATTGATCTCAAAATCAATCTATCGGGGGTGGGTACACCTGGAAACTCCTCTAGAAATGCATCCTCAAACTCTCTAACAACTGATACTTTATGAATACTAGGACTCCTTGCCTCCGTATCCATCATGTGTGCCAAAAATGCCTTACAACCATGTATTAGAAGCTTCCTTGCTACCATAGTCGATACAAGACACTTCAAAAGAATCTTCCTATCTCCTTGGAAGACCCACATCTGACTACCATCCACAAACGTCGCTTGATTGGAACTACAATCCAAGACCACTCTATACTTATCCAGGGTATCCATTCCAAGGATCACATTGAATCCATGCATGTCAAGTGGTGTAAGGTCCACTTGAATGTTGTGTCTCAAAAAAGAGAGAACATAGGAAGGACACACATCCTGCAACACTACATAACTGACTAACGAGGTTTCTAACAACAAACTATTCCTCTTATAACTAATAGGAAAAAGACAACAACTAAGCATATCATGAGCAATAAAAGAGTGTTTTGCACCCAAGTCATCCAAAATAGATACAAAGTAAGAAGAAGACAAATCAGAATGAAACAACTCCATCTGACCTATCACCACTCACGGATTGACCACCGCCTCCGACTGACTCATGGAGTAGAATCTATCCATTTCTTGTTGTTACCCCCTTCCTCTGCTTCCCTGAGCAGACGATCTAGCCTATGATGCTTGGACACGTCCTCATCCTCATGTGCCACTATTATGTTGTCTCTGTGATCCCTACTAGCTTTGCCTCAGCTGATGGGTTACTTCATCATCTCTTACCAAACAATCCCGTACCAGATGTCCTTTCTGCCCACACCTGTGGCAAGTCCAAGTCTCATACTGTGGCCTAGATGGCCCTGTCACTGATATTGATGATGTACTGTGAGCCCCTACAGGTGAAAAACTATGACCTCGTCCCTTACTTGGCGACCACTACGTCAAAGCACCGAACCTCTATGGAACTGACAGTGTTGAAAACCTCAGCTTCTTAAAGCCACCTGATGACTGTCCTTGGAATTGTGTAGATTGTTTCTTGGCATTTGTCTCTCGCTTCTCCTTCATAGACTGTTCTATCCACCAAACAGACTCCACGAATGTGGCAAACTTATCTCAGTTCTCTATAGAAGCTGCCGAGGTAGACAACTTATCACTCAACCCCTTCTCAAAATGATGAATCTTCTCGTCATCTGTTGTAGCCATGTGAGGACATAACCTCAACAACTCCATAAACCTTGCCTCATACTCGTTGATCGTCATGGATCCTTGTCGAATCCTCTTGAATTGACTAATCATCTCATTGAGATACGTCTGAGGAAAGTACTCACTAACAAACTCACGTCGAAACTCCTCCCAACCGATCACAACACGAGGTCTCTTCTCCTCCTCTATGGCCCACCAATGGCCATCACTCCCTCTCAGGAGGTACATTTCATGCTTTACCTTATCCTCTTCAGGGATACTCAGGATCTTAAAGGCCTTCTCTAGCTCAGTCAGCCACATATTTGCATATGTCAGATCAACTGTCCCCGCATACTCAACCGCTCCAACATGGAAAAGCTTCTCAAAAGTTTTCCTAGTGCCCAAAGATTCAGTATGGGGAACCGGTGAACTAGGCTGAGGTGCAGACATCCTGTCCACCATATGAGTCATAGTTGCCATGAAGTACTGAAAAAGAGATTGAAAGGCAGGGTTTTCAACCATGGCTAGGTCAAACTGGGGGACTTCAGGCACCCAATCTTCTCATGTATAGTTCCTTGCACCACCACCCGATGTAGCAACACTTCTCTCGGCAACATGTTCTTTGTCTCTCCAGACATCTTTGAGCTTTATATTCTTCTTTTGCATGAGTAGAAGTGACTATAAGACATATTGGAGGATACTAGAATAGACACAAACCCTAGTCCTAGGTACCTGTAGACTCAACAAACCTAAAGCTCTGATACCACCAAATGTGACACCCCAAGCCACACAAAGCAAGATTACTCAAAACATAACTGTGAAAGAAAGATTAACGAACTAATTATTGAAAACACAAGAAATCAAAACTGTGTCATAAGATTGCCAAACAACAAGAACCTTTACATATAAGTCCTTTCATGCCTCAAAGCATATACAAGGCATGCTAACAACCTGTTATCAAAGAAACTATTCTAGAAACATATATACATAACTCCACCACATCTTTACATAACACGTATACCAACCAACCACATAAAGAAAGCACATTTTTGAAACATCTACAAAGCTTTCCCAAAGACCCAAGTGTACATGGATGACTCTATGACTCTATCAACAAAATACATCTAACAACACTGCCAACCTCATCAGCTACTGCTCCTCTTGCTACTTCTCAACCTCCTTTGCATGATCTCTCCCTCTTCATGCTCGTTCACCTAAAAAGGGTGTGGGAAACCCATGGGGTGAGATTCCAAATCTCAGTGGGAAATATAACTGACCACCAACTCTATTATTATCACAGATAAGATAGACTAAGTAGCAATAAAGTTACAACTAAGTAAAGTAGGTAATGATCATTAATAGGAAGAGAAATTGTTGTTGAATTATGAAACATATTAATAATTTAAAAGGAATATGAAGAACATGTATATTTTTTATCAACAACATTATATAAAAATCAAGTAAGGCTTCATCCAATGTTTCCATATTTTGATTCTACACAAGTATACAACATGGATGATTATGCATTTTATTATGCCCTGAGGATTTGAATCGTACCATCCAAATCCAACCAACCACTATATATATATATATAAATATATATATTCGAAATTAGTGCCATACAAGGTTTAATGGAAGAGTCGGAATCCATGACCTCACCTTCTCTCGGTCATTACAAGTGAACATGCAGTGACATCATAAGTTAGACTGCTATCAGTGACATATAATCAATCTGTACATATCTAGCCCACCTTGGTACAGGTCACGACGCTAGTGAACAATGGCCTACAACCACACTCTAATTAGGGTATGGACCATAGCCAATCTTATATCATATATTATTGAGCTACGGCCCGCAACCGCACTCTATTTAGGGTATGGACCGTAGCCAATCTTGTATCACATATTATTGAGCTACAACTTGTAGCCACACTCTATTCATGGTATGATCCATAGCTAATCCTGTAAGGTCAGGACACAAGGGAGATACCTCAACTTTCACCCCACATATTCAATAATATGCGCTCCGAGTTAAACTCATTTCACCATTCAACAAGTGCTGACACTGAATGGATCTATGGCATAGGGAAAACTACACTATTAGATTCCACTTGATTAATTAGACCAATTTAAGCATCTTTCAACATCAATCAAGTTACAACGTATAAACTTAAAACAAGATATCCATAAACAAGGCATGACACATCACCAGAACATACTGAATCACATAAGAACCACATCATCACTTTATGTCTGTCTTTAACCATATGCCCATCACAAGGACCATATACTTGGGGTAACAACCCCTCATCTCATCATTTGAGTAAATCATTATATGAAATATCATGCCATTATCAAGTCATACGACCATTTCCTCCTCTTTCCGTGTTGTCACATCACATGTGCCTCACAAAGCGTATACTATAATCACCATAGCTCATACTTAGCTATGTGTGTCAACTGATGTTACCTACATGGTTAGAAACTGGTAACAAGAAAGATAAGACATCATCAACACTATTATCTTATAAGATCCATGCCATACATAATACACCTTTTAGAGTTAGGGTTTCTCTTTACCTGACCAGGGTTTACAAGGTGGGATCAACAACCATCCTTAGATCATTACTTCCATCATTAACAAGAGGTGTGTTATGAGATATAGAAACATATCCCTTGTTATCTACATACGACCACCCCATAGGGTTTCACATCTTATCATGTGACCCTAGCATCAACATGGTGTATCATAAACACCATCACAAGGTATCGATTAGGGTTTTAACCTAGAGTATCAGGTTAACCCTTGGTGTGTCGGGCAACCATACTAAGGTAGGGTATCAATTTAGGGTATACTAAGTGAGCAAGCAAGGCGTCGGCTACCTTATCAAGATGTGTATTGGTTTAGCATCATGGGGTATTGGGAACAAGCACCTCATGGAGAGGATGTCGACCAACCAACCCTATAGGGTAATGCCATCACATGCTGTGATGCGTGCCAGGGGTAACATATGTCTAGGGTTTGAAAAATGCTTCAACCGTGATGGGCTATCAGGGGATATCGACATCAACCCTTCTCAAGGTGTGACGAATAGAGCTTGACGAGCAACGCTCATTGAGGCAATGCTCCCACAACCACAACACCAAGTTGTAATGACTGTAGGTGTGTCAGGCAACAACATTCCCAAGGGTGATGGGCTAGCCATGATGACTACCACACCTCGTCGCACATCGACCAGTAGTGCGGCGTCAGGTAACAACCAAGAACTAAGGCTAACGACCTAGGCATGCACAAGTCTTGACAACCTAAATCTCACCCAGACATTTTGACTTAGACCTCCCCAAAGTCGTGACGACCATCCAATAAAAGGTGTCGACCTAGGCCTTGCCGAGGTCGTGACGACCAATCACAGTTGTGGCGGTCAGCGGCGTCACAGATCGTGATGACCACTAAAAGCATATCGGCCTCAACATACATATTGGCCCACTCATCTTCAACCTTAGGATGGGCATTACAAGCAAGGAAAAGATGTGCAACACAAGGGCATCAACTAAGCAAGGTTCTTCTCCCAAAATGGAACACAAAACTACCAAAAAGACTACTCGCAAACAAGGGATAACTGGCCAAAGATAAAGAACAAGATAGTAAGTAAAAGGGTGATAATAACAAAGAGGCTTTAGAGTTTTATAACCTACCTCAAGGATCACCACCAAGCTCTAAGCTCCAAGGTCAAGCTCCAAGCATCACGAGCCCAAGGTAGAAGAAGATCTCCCAAACTTGGTCACCACAACACCTCCAAGAAAGAAGATGGAACCACATTTAAGAGAGCATGAGAGGGAAAAGAAAGTAACCAAGGTCCATGGCTGAGAAGAAGAAATAAAGGGAGAAAGGAAGATAATGATATGGCTTACCAAGGTAGAGAATGAAGAGAGCACCACAAGCATGGAACTTGTCCTCCAAGCTCCAAGGGAGAGGCTCCTCTAGCTCAAGGTTGTCCACCAAAGTGGAAAAGCAAGGATAACCAGAAGGGTTCTTTTGCATGGAGAGAAGAGGTATATATATAAGAGGGATGAAAGAGAGAGCAAGGGGAATGTATCACCACCTTAAAACCCTAGGTGACACTTGTCCATAAAGAAGGTCCACTTGCAACACCATGCAACAAGGTGATAAGATATATGTCTCGCCCACTAGCTCACCTAAGATGGTCAAGGCCAATACACACATCTACCCTCTTCACAAACCAATAGGGGTAGACCCTAGGTACCACAAAATGATATGGTGCACTTCTAGACACCACCAAACTGAAAGGATGTCCCTCAAGACACCCACAAACTGATACAAGGTTTCTCTAAGGCTCTCAAGCCCGAGACAACATTTCTAGGTGTAAAGCACACCTTAAACATGTGTCCAAAACACCACCAAGGATGTCACCACCCATCAAAGGCTCAAACAAGATGCCCATCTCTCTATCTCTCTCCTCTAGATGATGCCGAGAGAGTGATAAGGAACACTCTAGAGGTGGAAAACTTGCACATCAACCCCTACCCTAGGTAAGTTTCAATTTGCACCAAACCTCTCCAAAAAACACAAGCATCAAGCTCAAATAAGGCACTCCAAGCTTCCAAAATGCCCTAATTACATATCAGATGATTAGAGCAAGGAGCTAAGCAAAATACTTAAGCAAAACAAACAAGGTTATCCCAAAACATGGTTCAGGGTCCTTACAACAATGGGTACGCAACTGAAGTTTAGCATTGCGTTCCATCCACAAATAGATGGACAGTCTGAGAGAACGGTGCAAACCTTGGAGGATTTGTTGAGAGCTTGTGTATTATAGTTTTTGGGTAGTTAGGATATACACTTTAGCATGATAGAGTTTGCTTATAATAATAGCTATTAGAAGAGCATTGACATGGCACCGTATGAAGCTTTATATGGGAGACATTGTAGATCTCCATTGCATTGATATGAGACAGGAGAATATCAACTTTTAGGTCCCAAGATAGTGCAACAAATGACAGAAAAGATCAAATTCATTCAACAACAACTGAAGGCAACTCAAGATATACTAAAGTCTTACACTGATAACCATCGTAGACCTTTAGAATTTCAAGTAGGGGATTTGGTGTACCTCAAAGTCTATCCTTGGAAGGGTGTTTTAAGGTTTGGGAAAAAGGGTAAGTTGGCTCCTAGATATATGGGACCTTAACCTGTGGTTGTATGTGTTGGTAATGTAGCTTATAAGTTATATTTGCCACCTAAGTTATATAAATTACATCCATTATTTCATCTCTATGTTGAGGAAGTGTCACCCTGATACATAGTTAACTCTTCAACCATTTGTGGCAGAGATAGATAACAACATCTCTAATGTGGAAGGTCCTGTTCTGATCTTGGATAGAAGGATCAAGAAGTTGAAATATAAGGAAATTGTGCTAGTGAAGGTTTTGTGGCATCATCATGGTGTAGAAGAAGCAACGTGGGAGCTTGAAGATGAGATACGGAAGAAATATGTGTCTCTTTTTGCATAGGATTTCAGGGGCGAAATCCCTATGAGGGGTTTATAGTTGTAAGATCCTTGACCTAACTTTGTGTTTAAATATGTTTTATTTGCATAATGAGATACTTAAACTTAATTTAATCTTGTGGAATGCTTTAATATCATGTGACATGTCTTTGTTTTCATTTTGGTTCAATTTGATTGAGGTTTGAACCACCTTTGCTATATAAGTACTTATTTTGGACTAGTTTGCAAATTACCCATAATTGAGGGTTAACATGTAAAATGTCACATGAAGATAGTGCTTATTGTACCTTGGAATCATGAGAGAGAAGATGGTGACATGGGGTGCTTTGTTTGACTGATGTTTGATAATGGAACACTTCATGCTGAAGTAGGGTTTCTAGGGTTGCCATGTGTAAGTGGTGATGAAGCTAGGGTTTGAGTGTAGTGACCATTACCTCACACTTTAGGAAGGGTAGCGACTGAAAAACCATTCCTAAGGGTTGTAGTTTTGACCTATACAACCTAGAGGTCAAAAAAAGATCTTGTACTTTAGTGTATCGTCTGTTCACATATGCATATATGAGAACTTGGGTTTAGTTCGAAACAAGTGAGCATGGATGAGGTGTCTCGACCTAGATGATGGTAGCAACCATGGAGGTCGCAACACTTTCTGGATAAGTATGAAATTTTGTATTTTTACATGTGAAATATGATAAGACCATAGGGTTGAAGGACACATATCCTTGAGACGATCTAGAATAGTGACACATCACCAACTGCTTTCTCTCTCTTTGGGATATATATCTCTTTCTCCTCATGAGTGAGAGACTTTTTCGACTCCTTCATCTTCTTCCTTTAAATGTGAACCACCCTTGGAGATGTGGGAGCAAGAAGGGGTGGATCTTGAATCTAGGGTGGCCGATCCATCTTGCATGTGGCTGATTTGGTGCTAAATCATCTTGGTGGTGATTTCTTGGAGAAACTTTCCTCTTGGTAAGTGATTCGAACTCTGGATCTAGTTTTCCCCTTTCTTCTTCATATTCTTCTTCCTCCCTCTCGACCATGAGGGCTTTACATGGTCCATGGTGGTTCTTATTGGGGTTTTCTTCTTCTTTTGGGTCAAAGATCATGCTTTGACCTAGGGTTTCTTCATCTTCTACCTTGGGTTTGAAGTTAGGGTTTGGGTTTTTTTTCTTCTGTGGAATCTTATTTAAACATGACATTCTTTCCTTTTTAAAGGAGTTTTAGTGGCCAAAGACTTGGATCTAGTTGGGGCTCACTTTTCTCCTTTGAAGCTTCTAATCTTAGAGGCTTGGATCATCAACAATAGGGGGGTTATATAACTCCTTCCCCCTCTATTATGTGCAACTTGAACTTGATAATATGCTATTTGTATGTTGTTGTTCTAGATCTTAAAATTTTTTCTTTTAGTAAAGAAAGAGATGGTAGATATGTTTGAATGATGTTGTATTTCGAGAATGATATGTACTTCTTGTAAACCCTAATATTTTTGTACCCGATTTCAAGATGTTTGTAAAATAGATGATGTGTTCTTATTCTTGTTCATAGAACTATTATGTTCTGTTTAAATTATGTTCATCTAAGTTTAATTGAAGATATTGATCATGGTTGCATGGGTAAGGAACTAATTTTTGCTATCTTTAGATCCAATCATTATGATGATCTTGATTATAGGGTTTGAAGATCACTCTTGTGTAGGTGTTTGTTCTTGGGTTGATGCTTGGTGTTCACTATCCCTGTCCAGGTGTTACGACCTAGTGGTAGCGGTCACGACACCGTGTTGATAGTAGGTCGTGACAGCGTGTTGATGGTAGGTTGTGACACCATGTTGATGGTAGGTTGAGACACCATGTTGATGGTAGGTTGAGACACCATGTTTATGGTAGGTCAAGACACTTTGCTTGAGAATGGTCGAGACACCTATATGATGGATGGTCAAGATGCATACATGAAGACATGTATATGAGTAAGCAAGTAATGATTCATGGGTAGTGTTGTTTAAAGGATTATGTAGTTAATCCTAAGCATGCTCCTTAACCCTGATATGCTCCAAGAAAGTGGAGGGTGACTCAACTAGGGTTTGGTACTATAATCACGATGTAAATTCTAAATGGCTATGTGAGTAAACCCTGAACCTAATCCATGGTTCATGTGATGTATGTGATTGTTTTAATTGGAGATTCTTGTGTTATAATAGAGTTTTCTCTCTCTTATTTATGTATCACTAATCTTGCAGGTGTGATGCATGTGCACAACTACAAGAATGCTATGGTAAACCTTATAAAATACATGTTGGTGATTATAAGCATACATCAATTGTTGAAATATCTTATGATATTCATTGCTTAGGTTTTAGGTTATCTGAACCTAGTGAATGGTTGAGTACCTTGAGTACAATTTGAGAGGTAAAGCCCACCAGAGATGAAAGTAAGGGGTTGATACCCATTGTGATGTGACATTGATGACCTTGTAATGGCTGTGATACAAGTATCTTGAAATGACGAGACAAGTTCTCACCTTGTACATTTTATATCTTCTGAAGTTGTACCTTAATCTTACTTTTGGAAGTTTTGTTTAGGGTTATTACGTTGTAACTTGATTGATGCATTAAAAGATACCCATTTGGAATATCTAATCAAAAGAAACCCTAATCATGTAGTGCCCTATACCATAGATCCATCTTCAGAGTCAATATCTAGTTGGATGGTGAAATGAGTAACTCCTATGGGAAACTCAGAGCACTAACTATTGAATATGTAGAGTGCAATTGAATTATTTCCTTGTACCCTTAAATTGTTGAAATAATGATGAGATACTTTGTTATAGAAAGGCCATGCGTGAGCCAATTCTCTTATGTTGTGCCATGTACCAAGGCATGCTAGTTGTTTTACAGGACCATAGCTTGACTATGAGTTGTTGTCTCTATCAGACTATAGCTATGACTATAAGTTGTTGTCTTTGAGCAGTTTGACTGTTATGTCACTGCATTGTAGACTTGTGCTGACCAAGTAGTGCTGGTGATGATCATGGAGTCCTACTCTTCCATTGATCTTATATGGTACTGATTTCGACTTAGCAGTGGTCAGTTGGATTTGAGTGGTACGCTTCAAATTCTCAGGGCAATAACAATAGAAGTGCTAATACAACAATGTAGCATATTTGCTTAGGGTCAATTACGAATCACATTGGATGACCCCATACCTTATTTCTTATACTATTTGGTTTACAAGAGTTATACAAGTTATTAATATTCCTTTTAAAAGAACACGATGTTTTACTATTCAATCACATGTACCTGAACTGCTTGTTCAGTATACACTGCTTAACTTTAACTATTATATTATAGTTATTATGCTTATAATAGATGTTGGTGGATAGTTATATCTCTCTCTAAGATGTGATCTCACCCGGTTGGTTCCACAACTTCATAGGTGGTCATGGACGAGGAGGTAGAGGTTGTGGTACAAGTTTTAAGCAACAAGAGGAGTAATATTGCCTAGAGGCTGGATATGCTGCTAGAGTTTTGTATTAGATGTCCTATGTGTTGTCCTTGTACTCTTAGGCCTTTCAGGAGATTTTTTGTTTTGTATATCGACACATAGACTTTGTCTTTGTGCCATGTGTGTATAAATGGCATATATGTGTAGAGAGTTCATAAATGTTGTACAATAATGGCTTGATAGCCTTTGAACGTGAGATGTAACATCCTTTAGTATATATATGAATCAAAGACAACCTTAGTAATTACTTCCGCTTGAGATATTTAATTGCAAATGGTTCAAATTTACCCTGATTTATGGCAATATAGTGATTAGTGTTAATTCCACATTTTTATTTGAGTAATCTCATTTTGTGTGATGAAGGGCGTCACATATCTACTCAATAATAATCATATATATATATATATACAACTTAGCTAAGGATTCGAATTTGCTACTCATTACTAGGTTTTAGAGCAAGATTTAACATGACAAGTTGAATGGTAAGCATTAAACATGGAGCAAGTAATATAAATTGCCTCCAAAATGAACTTTTAACTCCAAATAGAAAGAAACTTGAGGAATAAGGAATAAAATCCTAGCTTTAATCTTCTCCATAAGTCCAAACTAGTTCCATCTCCAAGAACGAGAAATCCTAGATCAAAGGAGCAAGAAGAAGAGTGTCTTTCATGTTTCTAGCACAAACCCAACCATGGGAACCTAAGATCCGGTCAAGAAGAATAGAAAGGAGGGTAGGATCAGCAAGGAAACAAAGCTAACAGAGAACATCTTACTTGCTTGAGGCAAGAACAACTAAGGAAGCTTGGAAATCTTGAAAGAAGACTAAATCTGAATCCCGTGATCATATGCAAGTAGATCACCCCAAGATCCTCCTATCTTGAGCTTCTTTTCCTTCCTCAAGAGTGAGGGACGAGATCCAGAAGCAAGGGAAGAAGAGAGGGCATGCTAGGAGTGTAAGAAATCATTTTGCAAGCAAAGAAGGAAGTATAAAAGCTAAAAGGGAGAGAGAAGAAAGAGGCAAGGTGTCTAGCAAAACATGCCAAGCGTTCAAGGTCAAGAACATGCATCCCATGCAACCCAACAGCTCCAAGGTAGTGGGGGATCATGTATTACACCGAAACTTGCTCCCAAAACAGCTAGTGGGCCCCACTCACAAGAAAGCCCTGGTTCATGCACTCAAGGAAGGTAGCCCATCTATGAGAGGGAAAATCCGAATTAGATGTCATGCACAGAACCGAGGTGCAACTAGGTGCCCCATGTCACAACTAACTCCAGAATTATATAAAAACATGTGAGTCACAACAATCACGTGACAAATTACAAGAAAAGCATCAGATGTGGGTAAATTGCATAGAAGTCCAAAACATGCACAAAATTGCATAACTTGATCAAACAATGTCCAAACTGGACCAAACTTGAAACATAGCTTAATTAACTGATATAAAAACATAAGACAAAGTTTAATTAAGCATATTAAGCCTCCAATTAGGTAAATTAAGCATAATTAGTGTTTAGGATAGGTTAAGGACCTTACATAATATGTCTATTTGAGATTGATTTCAGGTATTAGGTACATGAAAATGATCAATTCAGTCAAGCCCTAGCTTGATCTAGTTCAGTTAGAGACAATACAAATGCACTTTTGTGGAAGATGCCCTAAATCACTTAGGACAATTTTTTTAATCATTTGTATTGATGTTATGACTTGTAACTAAGCTAAGAAAAAATCAAGAGCACTGAATTTGAACGTTTAATCACTTTTATGACATTTTCCAAAATGCATCGCATGCTCTTTGATGGTCGAGTTCCCCTTTTAGAAACTTGACCGACGCCTAGGATGGGTCTTGGCAAATGTCTACGATCGGCCGAGTTTACCTCAGGATAAACTCGACCGATACCTTGCACTGCAAACTAGGTCATCGGTCGAGTTTCATCCAAGATAAACTTGACCAACAACTCAAAATTAGCTTGTCACATAGTGCTATCGGCCAAGTTACCTTTATGGAAACTCGACTGACTGTATTGTACAGAGTGTGCAGAAAAAGTGATTATAGTCGTTGGAGTATTGCAAACATCAAAAATAGATCCATTGCAACACCCCAAATGACTAGAAATCATTTCCAAGTGCTTCTAGTGGCTAGTTGGACATCCCCAACTATATATAGGACCCCTAAGGATTCATCTCAAGTTTGTTCCCTCATGATATTCAAGCTCCTAGCTATAGTTTAGTGTGTTTTGTCCACTAGAGCCCCCTTCTCTCTCTTGTTTACAAATCTAAACATCCATATGAGTGAGATAGGTTATGTGTGAGAGAGCTACTCCCTTGTACTCTTGTAAAGCTCTCAAATCTTCCCTTTCCCAACCTCTTTCTCAAGAGCAAAGTTGGTGAAAGCTTCTCCAAGGTGAAGGAGAAGGTGAAAATCTTCTCCAAGTTGAAGGAGAATGTGAAGGTTGAAGATCTGTGAGAAGAGTGGGTATTCCTTCAAGGAGGAAGACTTGTTGCAAGAAGAGGAGCTCCTTGGTGAAGGTGTCCAACTCCTTACAAAAGTGGGTAAGCCCTTGTAGAGGTTGAATACTCTTGCTCAAAGGATAGGTAAGACATTGTAAGGTTTATTGACTCCTTTTGGTCCTTATTAAGGAAGATTATGTATCCCTTCCCTACAAAAGGAAGGTCAAATTGTATGTCTAATAATGGAATATAAGTATGCAATGGTTGAAAAATCTTAGAGCTTGACCTCTCTAGGTAGTGGATTGATTTTTTCCTAGTTGGAGATTGGAATCACTCTACATAGCTTGTTCTTGTGATTGTTCAATCCCTATCATACTTTCTATGTTTGTTTAGTTGCATATAAAATTCCATATTTGCAATCCTACTTCTTGAAGTAATTTGAAGGTCTAATTGATTATTTTTAAGTGTTTTTAGCTCTGTTCACCGCCCTCTAGACCCCTTTGATCCCACAAGTGGTATCAGAGCCACAATCTTCTATGAAAATATTTCCCACGAGATGAGAATATGGGCAACGGCCTCTTAGGTTTAATTGACTTAGAGGGAGGATTTTCCATGAGACCTCCAATCTTTTACGACACAAACTTCTTTTATTGGAAGTGATAAATGCAGTTCTACTTGTAAGGAATGAGCTACGACATGTGGAAAGTAGTCATCCTTCCATCCAAGGAGCCAGTTGGAGATGTAGACACATGCGATGAAGCTACACTCAAGAAGTAATAGCTGAATACAAAGGCCATAAGCATCATTTATGCAACCCTCACTCCTTCTAATTTCAACCACATCTCTTCATGGATACATCTCATGAGATATGGAACAAACTTTGCATCACCTATGAAGGGATCAAGAGAGTCAAGGAGTCCAAGATCTACATGCTTAAAGGTCTCCTTGAAAACTTCAATATGGGAAAGAAGGAGAGAGTGGCTGAGGTGTACTCAAGACTCAACACCATCATCAATGGACTTGCTTCTTTGGGTCATCCTATGGATCAAGGCACCATAAATTCCAAGATCCTTAGGTCTCTTCTGAAAAGGTGGGAATCCAAGGTGACTTCAATTGAAGAAATTAAAAGCCTTGGTGACATTTCCATTGAATATTAGCAACCTTCAAGCTTATGAGCCAAGACTTGACAAGCAAGAGGAAGATGAGAAGAAAGAATAGAAAGGGTCAAAGAAGATCAAGGACAATGCATTCAAATCTCAAGTAGAGGTCATTGTTCTCCAACAACAACTAGCTTGTCAGCCTACCCTTCCTTACTCAAGTGAAGATGAAGCCCCAAGTGATTATGAAGCAAACTACTCAAGGGGAAGCACTCAAGGGAAAGCCCTCCTCCTCCTCTACTCCAAGGTGCTATAAATGTAGCCAAAAGGGACACTACAAGAATGATTGACCCAATACAAAGAAGTCCCACCACAATAACAACTCCAAGAATAAGGAGGACTACAAGAATGATGGCAAGTAGAATATGAAGGACAAGAAGGAAAGAAGAAGCAAAGATGCAACTCATGCCGCATGGGAGGACTCTTCTTCTAATGAGTTCCATATCCTATGAGGCAAAATGCCACCTTGCTCTCATGGCCTCTACTAGTGAAGACATAGGTGAGGTAAGTGAGGTAAGCTTGAATGAGTTTTCTAGAGAAGCCTTCATTCATATGCTTAATGCTTAATGCTTCCTGCTCTTCTTATTCCAGATGCAAATCGAAGAAGAAAATCTTAGGGAAAATTATTGATGACTTATATGCTAAAATTGAGTTTCTTGAGCAAAATGAAAAAGTTCATCTTCATAGTATCGATTCTTTGCAAGGCCAATTTCTTGATCTTGAGCTCCAATACAATGGAGTTGAGGTAGAATGATTCCTATCTTAAGATCATAGAGAGACTCAAAGATGAGAACCAAATCTCCTCAATGATCTTGTTTTGATTAGAATAGGAAATGATAAGCTTGTTACCAAATGTAATGATCTTAGACATGCTTGTGATGCTCTTAAAGATGAAAATAGGATCTATATTGATGAGCTTATCATGCTTATAATTTAAAATTCTAGATTTCTTGCTCAAGTTAATGCTATTTGTTCTAGACCTTTATAGCCAAGTAATGAAGTAGCTAGTCTTTCTTATGAAAAATATTCTTATATTACTAAATACTTATGTTTGAAGGGAGACTTACTTCATGCTCAAGATGATCTTGCTAGTTTATCTTGTACTTTCATTACTCTTAGTGATGATAACCACAAGCTTAGAGCTTCCTTGCAAAAGTTCCTCAAAGGGAAAAAGTCCCTCAATAAAGTTCTAGACCACTCTACCAAACATAGTGGTAAAAGTGGTTTGGGATATGAGGGTGCTCCTAAAAGCAATGCAAGGGTACGAAAAAGAGCAAGGAACCTCCTATCTTCCATGGAGAGTCATATGGCTCTAAGAACCCTATGGTTTGTGTACATTGCAAGAGTGATGACCATTACTCTACTTATTATCCTTACAAAGAGAGGGGGACCAACACAAAGATGAAATGGGTCCCTAAGCTAACTCCAGATCCCAAGGTTTGAATTGGACACCCACTTCTTCCTTTCTTGTAGATAAAAGGTAAATGGATTGTTGATAGTGGTTTCTCAAAGCATATGACAGATGAAATTAGCCACTTCAACAAGTTCACTAAAAAGAAAGGAGGTTCAGTGCCTTTTGGTGATAACAACAAAAGGTAAAGTCATAGGTGAGGGTGATGTGGGAGATTAGCTATGCATTAAGAATGTTCTTATTGTGGATGGCCTACATCACAATTTAATTAGTGTTAGAAAATTTTGTGATAATGGTTATCTTGTTCTTTTTACCTCACTTGAATGCTTGCTTCTAGATTCCCTCTCTTGTAATTTTATATGTAAGGGAATTAGAACTAGAAATCTTTATGTTATTATTCTTTATTCTCTTAACTATCCTTGGAATATGCCTTGTTGTGGATAGATGTGATATATCTTTGTGGCACTATAGGCTTCATCATGTAAATATGCAATGGTTGAAGAAGTTGAGCAAAAAGGAAATGGTCAAAAGACTTCCAAAATTAGATTTTGAGAAGGATGAGGAATGCTAACCTTGTACCCAAGGAAAGCAAACCAAATCCTCCTTTAAATCCAAAGGAGTCCTTAGCACCAACAGAGCTCTTGAACTTCTTCACATTGATCTATTTGGACCAATGAGAACTCAATCGCTTTGTGGTATCAAGTATTGCCTCATGATTTTTGATGACTTTTATTACTATACTTGGACCTTATTTAGTGTTTCAAAAAGTGGCACTCTTGATGTTTTATGAACCTTTTATAAGTAGGTTGAAAATAAAGCCTCTTTTCGGATCGTCTCTATCTGTAGTGACCAAGGGGGAGAATTAGAAAATGACATATTTGAATTTTTTGTGAGGAATCCCGATATGCTCATAATTTTTCTTCATCTCGAACACCTTAAAAAATGGGGTTGTAGAGAAAAGAATAGGTCATTACATGAAATGGCTAGGACCATGCTTTTAGAGTATGATACTCCAAAGAAGTTTTGGGCCGAAGCCGTTAGTACCTCATGTTTTATGTAAAACTAGATTTTTACTCATCATTTTTTAAAGAAAATCCCCTATGAGTTATGGTGTGGTAGAAAGCCTTTCATTGACTACTTTTATGTTTTTAGTTGTCCTTGTTTTGTTTTAAACACCAAGGATTCCTTCAACATGTTTGATGCAAAACCTTACCATGCCTTCTTTCTTGTCTATAACACTACTATCAAAGCTTATAGAGTACTTAACATTGATCTGTCTAAAGTTGAAGAATCTATCAATGTTAAATTTGTTGAAACTAACCCCTCTATTTCAAATAATATTGTGCATGATGAAGTTGTAGATGAATTCATTCCTAGATTGAAATATCTCAACATCAGTGACAAAGGAAAAGCGGAAGTCATAGATGAAGAAGAAAAGAAAGAAGAAAAGAAGGATCAAACTCCCCAATTTGCCAGAGATCATCCAAAAGAGATCATCATAGGAAATCCTTTTGAAAGGGTGAAGACACATGATGTATTCAACAATGAATAAGCCAACAATGCCTTCATCTCATAACTCAAGCCAAATAATGTAAAAGAAGCTCCTGTGATTGATGAATGGATCTTAGCTATGCAAGAGGAGTTAGAGTAGTTTGAAAAGAACAAAGTATGGACCTTAGTTCCAAGACCAAATGACAGCAAGGTCATTGGCACCAAGTGGTCTACCACAACAAGTTAGATGAAACCACAAAAGTGGTAAGGAACATAGCAAGGTTAGTTGCTCAAGGCTACAATTAACAGAAATGTATTGATTTTGATGAAAATTATGCTCCTGTTGCTAGACTTTTGAATCTATTAGAATGTCAATTGCATTTTCTAGCTATAAGAATTGCTTTCTTTATCAAATGGATGTTTAGAAGTGTGTTTTTGAATGGTACAATAGAGGAAGTATATGTAACTCAACCTCCCGACTTTGAACATGATAAGCTTCCCAACCATGTTTTACTTGTTACAAAAAGCTCTATGTGGACTCAAGCAAGCCCCTAGAGCTTGGTATGAGAAATTAAAGGACTTTTATCTAGACAATGGCTATATCATGCAAAAAGTTTATTATACCCTTTTTTTTCTCAAATTACTTCTAGCAACTTTTTGATTATTCAAATTTATGTTGATGATATCATTTTTGGAGGATCTGATCTTGAGTTTAGTTCTCTTATGCAGAAAGAGTTTCAGATGAGTATGATGGAGGGGGGCTTACTTTCTTCCTTGGATTTTAAAACAAATAAATGATGGAAGGAAACTTCATCAACCAAGGAAAGTACACAAGTGAACTTCTTAAGCACTTTAGGATGTTGAACACCAAGCCGATGGACACCCCCATATCAAACACCACTAAACTTGATAGAGATGAGGAAGATGAGAAGGTAGATGAGAAGCTCTATAGATGTATGAATGGTAGCTTTCTATATTTATATGCTTCTAGACTTGATGTTATATTTAATGTTGGCTTGTGTACTAGATTTAAATCAAGCCCTAGAAAATCTCATCTTATAGCGGTTAAGAGGATTCTAAGGTACCTAGCAAAAACCCAAAATTTTGGACTATGGTATCCCAAGTCAAGGGACTTTACTCTTACTGCTTATAGTGATGCAAATTATGCAGAGTGATTAGTTGATAGAAAGTGCACAAGTGGCACTTGCTTCCTCCTAGGACCATGCTTAATTTCTTGGTTCTCTAAGAAACACCACACTATGGGCCTTTCAACTATCGAGGCTTAATACATTGCGACTGGGAGATTTTGTGCTCAAGTCCTATGGATGAAGCAAATGCTTTAAGACTTAACATTCATTATGATGCTTCTCCTATCTTTTGTGATGAAACTAGTGCAATTAATCTTTCTTACAAATATATATTACATTTTAGATGGATTCCATAAGAATCATACATGAAAAACTTGATTGGCCAAGCGTAGTTTACGCCAAAGAGGGGTGTGTCATCTATATCCTGAAATTGTGATGGTAGGTATGTAGATCTGCCAAAGCAGGGTGCATATTCCATCGTGTTGGCTTTTAGGTCAGACTTAACTAGTGATAACTTGGTGAGACCAGGTGCTAGAGGCATAAAGATGGTTACGGCAAAGAGTTGCTCATATCATCTATCTAAGAGCTGCATTTAGATGCATTTGGCAAGTAAGGCCTACCTAAATAATCAAGTTGTGGGTGATCAGCCAAAGCTGAGTCATGACTTGATGAAATATGGATCTTGTCCAGCTAGAAGATTGTATGGTGCAATCTTCCAAACTGGTAGTAAGGGCTATCAATTTGAATAATATAGTGGTAGTGATAGTTAACTAAAGACCTAATTAATATCAACTCTTCAAATCAAATCAAATCAAAAATGGTTTTTGACAAATGCAAATTTTCTCTTATACAATCAAATGGAAAACATTCAATCATTGCGATCAGATGAACTAAATGAGATTTATTTCCATAACTGGGTCAGGACATTGAGAAGTGTTTTGCATGATCCTAAAACACTAGTGCCAATATTCACTCCATATTTGCATAAGACTATCATGGATGCTTCTTTGAAGCATGATAATGATGATCTAGACATCAAGAACCATATGTTGGGTTGTATGAACTATGAGTTGCACTAACAACATGATAAGCATGAAAGGTAAAATGTTTCTAAGGTGATATTTAAGTGCAAATTGAAAGAGGGAGATATAGTAGATCCTCCCTCATGTGCTCAATATGATTGGGATATGGAGCATCTAGAGAGACTAGGATTTCCATTAGGTAAAGAGTTGGCCACGAATATGATTTTGCAATCATTGCCTAAATCATATAGCCAGCTTATCAAGCGTTATCACTCTAGTAACATGGATAGACTGCTGTTAGAGTAGCTTGACATCTTGATAAGTGCCAGAAAACAAATGAATATGGACACATCTATGATGGTGATCAATGGAGTTAAATCCAAGGACAAAGGCAAGGCCAAGAAGCAGATGAAGTCCAAGTCTTTTACACTCAAAATAAGGAGAATGATAAGGGAACCTAGAAAGCTGAATCAAGGGATTGAGATCTCTACTTCTGGTATATATGTTATTGAGGTTAACTTTACTAATTCCTCATCATGGGTACTAGATACCAGATGTGGATCTCACATTTTCTCAAATGTGAAAGATCTAAAAAGAAGTATACCTATAGAGAAAGGTGAGGTAGAATTGCGAGTTGTAAATGGTGCAAGAGTTGCAGCCAGTGTAACTGGAACATATGAGTTTTCTCTACCAAGTGGGCTTGTAATAGAGTTAGAAAACTACAATTATGTACTTTTCATTAATAGGAACACCATATTTGTATCTTGTTTGGACAAGAATGGATTTGAATTTCTTATAAAAAATGGAAGATGCTCTATTAGTAAAGATAGGATCTTTTACGGCACTGCCCAATGTCTTATGGTCAATACTTGATAGATCTAGAGACAAGCATATGTATCATAAATACCAAAAGATAAAAACTCAATGACTCAAACCAAACATACCTTTGGCATTGTTGTTAGGGTACATAAATGAGAAATGCATATCCCGACTCCATAAATATGGTTATCTAGACTCTTTTTAGTTTGAGTTCATAACCGACCAAAAAAAAAGAATCAATAGATACATGTGAATCTTGTTTGTTCGCCAAGATGACCAAGACTCCCTTCACTAGAAACAATGAGAGGGCTAGTGTAACATCCCACTCTTTCTATGCAATTTTTATTTTCAAAATATTTTATTCCTTGCATGCTCTTTTTCCAATAAGACAATTGTTGAGGACCTTCATGTAAACTGCCCTTGTTAGTTTTACAAATTCATTTTATTATGTTCACTTACTCTCTTATCCATGATTTATTTAAAGAAAATCTTTTCATTAAGAAAATGAGAATCAATGCTTTTATGTCAAATTTTCTCTCTCATATGGTAGTTAGTGATTTACATGTTTAATTGCTTGCTTAATGACCT
This sequence comes from Alisma plantago-aquatica, assembly GCA_963693085.1. Classification (NCBI taxonomy): domain Eukaryota; kingdom Viridiplantae; phylum Streptophyta; class Magnoliopsida; order Alismatales; family Alismataceae; genus Alisma; species Alisma plantago-aquatica. Next base: position 526,507,938 of record OY856412.1, read on the forward strand.
CCATCTTGATTATGGAAAAGAAATAATGTTGAGTGCACCTTTTCATATCTTGAAATTCTCATTTGAGAAATTAATGGCTTTATTTACATTCATCATGGTCATTTAAGTGCACATAATGGTTTTTGCTATTTTAGGACTAAAACGTGCACAAGCATCAAATCTAATTAAATGGGAATGTTTTAGACACTCTAATGCACCTATGGTCAAAATTTGAACTCTTTTGACCCATGTTTGGACCCTCTAATCAATTAAAGAACATTTAAGTATAGTATGACCATGATTTGAATCCAATTTCATTGATTGCATTGATTTTTCCCTAATGTCCCACATTTATATTGATGCCACGTGTTACATGTTGTTTTCCTTTCTAACGCGCGATTTGACGGTCCGCTTTTAATCAACCAATGATCCAACAGATCTGGGATCATCACCTACCCCCACGATTTTGTGTTCTGGGATCAGCTTGAAAGCAACGCCTTCCCCAACCTCTCTCTTCCTTTTTACCGGTCCATTTAATGGGAGGTATGCGCCACTGAATTCGTCTTCCTCTCCCGAACGAAACAAGCTCTTGCTCACCTCCACCCATGACCACTTGACGAAACGCCCAATCTAGGCCTCTCTACAGCCTGTTCACCCCGAGGTTGCAGACCATGTTGCGATCCATTTCTTGCCTATATAAGGCATTTTAGAGCACCCCTCCTCCTCCTTTAATTACATCGCTATAGCTCCGACTCACACAAACTTGCTCAACCTCCCTTTACGGTGAACTTGGCTCCACTCTAGCCTGCTCCGGTACCTCGGGCCAAATTGGAGCGTCGGTGAGCTTTCTTGACCCCCAGAGGTCGTTTATACCTAGTTGATTTTCCCGAGGCTTTCCCCAACTACTGGGTCCTATAGGCATGTTTCTGACCTCGACGGCGTCCTCGGACTAGGCCACGCCGGTGCTCCTCTGACCACAGAAATGCTGGTTGTAGCTCTGTATTCCCTCCACAAACTTATTCCAGCCCTCATCTCGCCGTTTCAGGCATGTTTTCACCGGTTTTGACCTACGGACCATCGCCCCTATTCTACCTCGTGATTCTCTGTCTCCTACCTCTCCAGTGAGGTAGTGTTGTTCTGACCTTTAGCTTGGGTCAACGCCTTCATCGCAAGGCCGGGAACCCATCTCTGGTTTCAGTTTTACATGGGATAGTCTTCTCCTCGAGCTTCCCGTGATGGGAGTACCTCCAGGCAGAGTCCTGACACCTCACACCATGGCCATGCAGTTCGTACTCCAGTACCTACCAGGGACCCCCAATGGCTTGATGGATTCATTTGGACGTGAAGAGGCCACTGGTAGCCTTAGTTTCCTGCGAACTCCCTCCCTTTCGCCATAGATCAAGGAGCTTTCAGCTCCAGGAAATGGCTCGACGCCATGGCTGAGGGGTGAAGAATCTAGGTCGTGAGATGACCTTGGTACCCCTGCCATCCTTATTCTATGTTTAAGGGTATTTTAGGGTTTTAAAAAATGACACATGATTTTTCTTTGATTTTCATTGACATGTTCTTTGGAAATTCGTATTAAATTGCCTGATTATCAGAAAAATCCAAAAAAATAGGTTTTGGAAAGGATTTTCAACGAGGAATCCGATTTTGTGGTTTTTATTGACTAATTTTTCTATTTTCACATCTCAATAATTATATAAAACATATTAGGGTTTAATTTTAATAACAAAGGATAATCATGTTAATTTCAGATGATTAAGAGGATCCAATCAGTCAAACAAGGTTTGACTTAGGTGATTTAGCTCAAGGTAAGTGGGCAATGCCCTTGGCATAGATAATCATTGATTTATTGAATGTTTATGATTTATGTTAAACACCTTATATTAAAGTCATGATTAATGCATGTTTTCTTCAAGTATATGGTTATTGGATGTTGATTGCTGTAATCTAAGTCTAAGTATAGAAACCTGATTAATGTAACCAACCAATGATCCAATGGATCTGGGATCATCACCTACCCCGACGGTTTTGTGTTCTGGGATCATCTTGAAAGCAACGCCTTCCTCGACCTCTCTCTTACCTGTTACCGGTCCGTTTAATGGGAGGTATGTGCCATTGAATTCGTCTTCCTCTCCCAAAAGGAATGAGCTCTTGCTCACCTCCACCCATGACCATTTGATGAAATTCCCAATCTAGGGCTCTCCGCAGCCTATTCACCCCGGGAAATTGGCTCGATACAGGAATGATGGGGTCCACAATGACTCCTCCCCCGTTGACTCGTTCCAAAAACTTTTTGCACTTCCAAAGCAAAGAATGAATGTTGGAATTTCCGTCAAATGTATCCTTATCCTTAGTGGAATGTCTGTCGATCTCCTAACTGACTGAGACCAATATCTAGCCTATATCTTCAAAAGTATAAGGGAGCAAGGAAGCTATAAGTGATCAAAATTCTCCTGCTATGCTTTAGAGTGCCAATCAAGATCAGGAAGGACTTTGATCAAACCTTTCCACTAAGATGTACCTTTGCATAACACATACATGTGTACGTGTGTATGCTCAAACTTCCAGAGAAGGCAGGAAAGGGAAGAGCAAGAGCGAAGCGAAACGAGTATAAACTCGGGGAGTTTTGTGAAGTTGCAGACTGTGTTGCGATCCATTTCTTGCCTATATAAGGCATTGTAGAGCACCTCCAGACTGTAGGCACCCCTCCTCCTCCTTTAATTTCACCGCTATAGCTCCGACTCACCCAAACTTGCTCAACCTCCCTTTACAAAGACCTTGGCTCCACCCTAGCCTGCTCTGGTACCTCAGGCCAAATTGGAGTGTCGGTGAGCTTTCTTGACCCCCGGTGGTCGTTTATACCTAGTCGCTTTTCCTCGGGCTTTCCCCAACCACTGGGTCCTATAGGCGGGTTTCTGACCTCAACGGCATCCTCGGCCTAGGCCACGCCAGTGCTGCTCCGACCACAGAAATGCTGGTTTTAGCTCTGTATTCCCTCCACGAACTTCTTCTGGCCCTCATCTCGCCGTTCCAGTCATGTTTTCACTGGTTTTGACCTACGGACCGCCGCCCCTGTTCTACCTCATGATTCTCTATCTCCTGAATCTCCAGTGAGGTAGTGTTGTTCCGGCCTTTAGCTTGGGTCAACACCTTCATCACGAGGCTAGGAACCCATCTCTGGTTTTAGTTTTACATGGGTCAGTCTTCTCCTTGAGCTTCCCGTGATGGGCGCACCACCAGGTAGAGTCCTGACGCCTCACGTCATGGCCATGGAGTTCGTACTCCAGTACCTTTCAGAGACGTCCAATGGCTTGATGGATTCGTTTGTATGTGAAGAGGCCACTGGTAGCCTTAGTTTCACATGAACTCCCTCCCTTTCGCCACAGATCAAGGAGCTTTCAACTCCAGGAAATGGCTCGATGCCATGGCTGAGGGGTGAAGAATCCAAGTCATGAGATGACCTTGGTACCCCTACCATCCTTATTTGATGTTTAAGGGTATTTTAGGGTTTTCAAAAATGCCACATGATGTTTCTTTGATTTTCATTGACATGTTCTTTTGAAATTCGTATTAAATCGCCTGATTAATAGAAAAATCTGTAAAAATAGGGTTTGGAAAGGATTTTCGATGAGGAATCCAATTTTGTGGTATTTATTGACTGATTTTGCTATTCTCACATCTCAATAATAATATAACACATATTAGGGTTTAATTTGAATAACAAAGGATAATCATGTTAATTTCAGGTGATTAAGAGGATCCAATCAGTCAAATAAGGTTTGACTTAGGTGATTTAGCTCAAGGTAAGCGGGCCATGCCCTTGGCATAGATAATCATTGATTTATTGAATGTTTATGATTTATGTTAAGCACCTTATATTAAAGTAATGCTTAATGCATGTTTTCTTCAAGTATATGGTTATTGGATGTTGATTGCTATAATCTAAGTCTAAGTATAGAAACCTAATTAATGTTATGAATTATGATTAAGATACATGAAACCAAGGTTAAGAGGGAATAAATTTCCCATTCATGCTTAAGAGGGAGAAATCCCATTATGGTCATGGGAAAAAATCCCAATTATGTTCAAGAGGGAGAAATCCCAAATTAAGATCAAGTTTAAGTTATTAAGAAGATCATTAAGTCTAAGAAAGATCATGGTTAATGGAAATTGATTTAGATTTATATGCGCCTTGTTATGGGCTTTCCGAGCATTATGGGCTTTCTGAGCAATTATGGGCTTTCTGAGCATTATGGGCTCCTTATGGGGCATTAAGAGAGGAGCATATACCTATAGTCAAGTTCCTTACGTAAAAGATGTTAGAAAAAATGATTAATGTTAAATGTATGTCCATTTTTATGTCAAGTCACCTTTATAGTTTACTTTTATGCTTTATAACATGCCAATGCTGCTTACTTACCATGTTTGTTTTTCCTTTGCATGACTGGGGACGAGATGTCCGCAGACGTTGGAGCTAAAGGAAAGGAGACATCTTGAGAAGATTACAAGGATCCAAGACCTTAGAAGTTGTTTCCTGGTGGGACATACATCTATGGAGATCCTATCTTTCATATGTCATCTAGATTATGTGTAGCTTTAGAATCATGATGTAGTTTCTTTCTAATAACTTATGTATGAATCTATGTTTCAATAATGCCAAGTGTTACTTGTTTCTTGAGATGAGATCATGCATGTGACAATCCCTCCCTGAAATGCCAAGTACCCCACGTTATGGATAATGTTGGGGATTAGGCTGTGCTTCCACTGGTTATGTATGTAACCCTAGGGAGGGGTGTTGTAGCTAGTAATCTATTAGGACCCGTACATACTAATATCTATGGCCCTTTTATAGCAACTGTTAGAGGTGGGTATCAGGACTCCTTTACCTTTATTGATGATATCAGTAGGTATGGCTATGTTTACTTGATGAAACATAAGTTAGAAACTCTTGAAAAGTTTAGAGAGTTTATGAATGAAGTACAGAACCAGCTTGGGAAAAGTAATAAGGCACTTTGTTCTGGTTGAGGTGGAGAATACTTCAAATAAGAGTTTGAGAACCTTCTGCGAGCCCATGGTATTGTATCACAATGGACTCCACCTGGAACACCACAACATAATGGTGAATCAGAAAGAAGGAATTGCACATTATTGGATTTTGTGCTATCTACGATGAGTTTTTTTATCTTCAGACTACCTTCTAGGGTTATGCTCTTGAAATTTCCGCATTTACACTTAATTGAGTACCGTCAAAATCGGTTCAAAAGACACCATATGAGATATGGACTAAGAAGTCCTAAAATGTCTTTTATGAGAATTTGGAGGTGTGAAAATTATGTCAAGAAAATGTTTCCTGAAAAGCTTGGCTCTAGATCTAACAAATGTTACTTTATTGGATTACCTAAGAAACCAAGGGATACTACTTGTATAACCCAACTGACAACAAAGTGTTTGTTGCCAGAGAGACTTTATTCCTTAAAAGCAATTCATTACCAAAGGAATCAGTGGGAGGAAAGTAGAACTTGAAGAGGTTCAAGACCAAGAAGAAGACATTGAACCTATTGAGGTAAAAGAGGAACAAGGAGACTCACAAATTGTTGTGGAATCTCAAATTCCTCATGTGACATAGGAACCTCATAGATCTAGTAAGACATGCCTTGAGCCTGAGTGATTTGGATATCTTGTGACTCAGGAAGTCGGTGAGTTGGTCATAGATGATGAGCCAACAACCTATCTAGAAGATATTAAAGGACCAGAGCCTAATAAGTGCCTTGAAGCCATGAGATCTGAGATGAAATCCATGTATGCCAATAAGGTATGGACCTTGGCAGAACCACCTGAAGGGGTAAAACCCATAGGGTGTAAGTGGGTCTTCAAGAAGAAGATAGAAATGGATGGTAAAGTACAAACCTATAAGGGAAGATTGGTTGCAAAGGGTTTTAGACAAGTTCAAGGTGTAGACTATGACGAAACCTTTTCTTTAGTGGCCATGGTTAAGTCCATTAGGATCATGCTTGCTGTTGTATCTTATCATGACTATGAGATTTTGCACATGGATGTTAAAACTGCATTCCTTAACGGGAATCTTCTCGAGGATGTGTACATGACACAACCTGAGGGTTTCTCAATAGAAAGGATACAAATAAAGTATATAAGCTACAAAGATCAATCTATGGATTGAAACAAGCATCTCAGAGCTGGAATCTTCATTTTGATGAGACAGTCAAAGAGTTTGACTTAATTCAAAATGACGATGAACCTTGTGTGTACAAGTAAGTTTAGTGGGAGCATGGTTGCATTCCTCAATATGTGGATGACATACTATTGATGGGGAATGACATCCCTACTTTATAAAAGGTATAGACATGAATTGGAAATACATTCTCTATGAAAGAGTTGGGAGAAGCATCCTACATCATGGGGATAAAGATGTATAGAGATAGATCAAGAAGGCCTCTTGGACTAAGTTAGACCACCTACATTGACAAAAGTTTTGAAGAGGTTCAGCATGGAGAACTCAAAGAGAGGAAACATGCCCATGATACATGGAGTTACCATCTATAAAGTTCAATGTCCCCAATCTTATGAAGAAAGGGAATGCGTGAGTATGATTCCATATGCATCGACAATTGGATCTATCATGTATGTGATGTTGTGCACCCATCCTGACGTCTCGTATGCATTAAGAATGACAAGCAGATATTAGTCAGATCTAGGTGATGCTTATTGGACAGTCATCAAGCACATCCTAAAGTACTTGAGAAGGACTAAGGATCAATTATTGGTCTACGGTGGAGAGGAAGAGTTGGTTGTAAAGGTTACACCGATGCAAGATTACAAATTTATAAAGATGATTACAAATCACTATCAGGATTTGTGTTGTGCCTAAACAATAGAGTTACAAGTTGGAAGAGTTTCAAGCAAGAGATAGTTGTTGATTCTACAATAGAGGTTGATTATATTGTTGCATTGAATGTAGAAAAGGAAGTTGTATGGATCAAGAAGTTCATTTTTGAACTTGGGGTCGTTCTGAGCATCAGTGATGCAATCGAGCTATATTGTGACAACAACAGAGCTATTGCACAAGCTAAGGAATGTATATCACATCAGCACTCAAAGCATATACAAAGGCAGTTCCATCTCATTTAATAAATCATATTGTAAGGAGATGTAAAGATTTGTAGAGTACCAACTGAAAGGAACATTGTTGATCCCTTAACTAAAGCAATTTCACAATAAAAGCATGATGGTCATGTTATCACTCGGGATATGATTTGTGGGTGATTGGATCTAAGTGCAAGTGGGAGTCTGTTGGTTTATATGCCTAGAGAGCCAACCATGTGATGATTGTAATGTCATAACTTGTAAATGATTTGATTATTAATAAAGGCAAGCTTCCAAATTATTTTGTTTGTTCAGTTATGAGATAATGAAAGGACATCATAATTGTATAGAGAATGATATTACTCAATGATGAATGTCTTCAAGTATGTGACTTGGAAGAATGAGATCATACAAATGTTAAGAGTATATACATTCTCATTATGTCCCTAGTCAGTTGTTATTGTGGAAGATACATAGACAATAATAACACATAAGATCAGAGTGAGTTGGTTGATGATAGACTCTTATTAGTCATGATATGGAGATATCAAACCAATCACACATATACATGTTAGGGAACAATGTATTAGACAGAGCCATAGTGAGCTTGACACATGGAAGCCATCATCATGGAAGTCATAGTTAGCTCTCATAGTGATGGTGGTGTCTGTGGTTCTTAGACTTGAAATCACTACACTGATCAAATTTCATTCGGTATGCTTTGACATCATCAAACACAATCCCGAAATATGGGTTGTCAAAAAGGTGATGATTCAGTGACTGTGACACATGGGAACTGAATATGAGTGATACAAATGGGATTTGTCCCTTCTAAGGGAGTATGATATCCAAGGTCTCTTGATTAGAAAGACTGATAAATGTGTGGTTGCGCACATGTGAGCCAATATGCGATATTGAGATTACATATATCTCATACAGTTTGATCTTGTTCAAGGAACAAGATTGAAAGATAATGAGGATGACTGCTCCATGCCTCTAGTTCAATCTGGGTATCGGTGACAAAGGAACTAGACAAACACGGTAACACCATACCCAAATTGTAGGTTCAAGTTGTTCTCCAACTTTCCATTTACTTGGGTAGCAATGATGTGGCACTACTCATTGCTTAATGATGTCATAAGTTGTTATGGACATTCACTGCCAATATAATATGGGACCTATAGGGTCACACACATAGGAACTCATCTAGAAGAGGAGTTTCATCTTGAATGATGATTGAATTGATTTCTAAATTGTTTAGTTATTCAATTCATGCAACAAATTGACTGACTGGACTTCTAGATGATTGGCTTACACAGTGAGACAACCACTTGGAAAGACAAACCATTGGCTCAAGTGTTTAGATAGCTATTTGGAATGTCGAGTTGATTAGAACTGAATTGGTTGAAGTTCTACACGAAATATGCACCAACAAATTGCCTCACTGGGTGAACTGATCGGGTCAAGTAGAGTGAGATGATTGGTTCACCTATTGAACTAATTAGCTCAGTTGGGCCAGGTGGAAGGTTCTAGGAACTTTCCCAAATTCATGAGAAAGATTGATCATTTTGATTGCTCAATTCTATTGGAGCAAGGAATTAATGTTTACCATTAATTGGAAATAAATTGTCAAATTGATGTGCTATTGGGATAATGCAAAATGACCGTCTTGCAGTGTGAGATGATTGTCTCGCATGCTCGATGACCTTTTAAGTGGTCAAAGGTTGTGAAAATTCAAGATCTTCCGGTCCCTTCCACTCCCGTACAGACTGGGAACCCTGGACCAAACCCCTCCTATAAATAGAGGGGTGTTGGGGGCTAGCCAAAGCACAACACAGACAATTGAGAATCAATTACTCTAACAATTATTGTCCTCTCTGGTTGTGGTAACCAAGAGAGCCCAAACAAGTTCTATCCAACTAGGGAGGGATAGCAAGGGAAAGAACAATTGAGAATCATTGTTGTGGGAGAGCAGGTTGGTGACTAGTACACCAACGGGAGGGACAACTCCTTCATGTCCATTCCAGTAGAATGACATGAGTTCTAGTTGGTATGTGTGGATTTCTCTAGAGGCAAGATGGTCTTTGCCTATCTCTAAGAAGGAGGATGCCACCCAGTAGTCTGTAATGAGAGGAGTTGCTACAGACAATGACATTGAGTCAGTTGTCCATGGAGGAGCATTCAAACGAATCCCTGTGCAACTAGGATCTACACAGACACCGTTCAAGAGTGCGCATCTACATCGATAATGATTGTTACTAGACTTGCTCTAGGACCTGGTATATCTTTGTAAAATCATCCTTTCCATTGCATAGTTATTGATGCAGTCCACTGGTTAATGGGAAATATGTCAGTAAAAAAATATTCTGATGCCTATCTGATTCCGTATTTCCCCAAAAAATAGAGCTAAAAAACACCGAAACAAAATTCCTTAGACCTTCAAGATAATATGAGAATTATGAACTTTGAGTGTAACTAATCAAACATATCAAGGGAGAGATAGATCGAACAAGCACCAAATAACACAAGTATTTATAGTGGTTCAAACGTTCAAACTAGAAGATGCACATCCACTCCCTAGAGAGGTCAACCTCTAGGATTTTTCAAACATTACATACTTATATTTCCCTATAAGACATACAATAAATGACCTTCCTTTTTTAGGACAAGGATACACAACCTTCCCTTTAAGGAGAAGGGAGCCAACAGCCTACCAAAGGACTTACCTATTCAACACCAAGAGTCTTCAACCTCACCAAGGACTCACCCACTTTTACAATGAGTCTTCCGGATTCACCAAGGATTTACCCACTCTTGCAACAAGTCTTCTTCCCTGAAGGAATCACCCACTCTTCTTGGATATTCCACCTTTGACTTCACCTTTGCTAAGGAGAAGTTTTCACCAAAGGACTCCTTCCACTTCTTCTTCACCTCTCTTAGCTAAGAGAGAGAACCTTCATCTTCATGGTAGAAAGAGATATTATGGAGGTAAAGGAAGTGAGAGCCTCACAAGATATGCTGTAAGACCAACTCTCTTACAAATCTCCTACTCACTCTAATTGATGTAGAAAGTTATTAAGCTTAATAGTAAAAGAAGGCACTTGGAGGCACTCAACTATAATATAGGGACCTTCATAGTGCTTGATTAACCATAGTATGAAGCCCAAGGGGTCCTATTTATAGTTGGGGATGCCTACTAGATAGTGGGAACATTTAGGATGAATTCTAGTCATTTGTAGAGTTGCGATAGATCTATTTTTTATGTTTGCAACACTCAAATGGCTGGAAACACTTTTCTGCACACTCCGTAAAATACACTTAGTCGAGTTTAGTTTTGGGAAACTTGACCAGAGAACTATGTGACAAATCAAATTTGATGTGTCGGACAAGTTTATCCTACATGAAACTCATCAAATGGTTTAATTGATTTGTTCAGTGCAGGGTGTCGGTTGAATGTCCTGGAGAAAGTCGGCCAAACCTGGCACTTCCCAAAATCCATCAAGGGTTTCGGTCGAGTTTATCAAGTATGAAACTCGATCGACAAAGGTCCTTGTAATTAATTTTATAAATTGCCATTAAAGTGCTTAAATATTAGATTTAAGTGCTTAATTACAAGTCATACAATCATTAAAAGTGATTTACAACATGATTCTAATGGATATACATCATATTCCAACAAAGTGCACTTGCATTGATTTGTCATCTTTTCTCCAAGTTAGGATGTGCAAGTTAGGGCATTTGGAGTGTGTCTATACCAAATCTGAAATCACTTGAGTAGAAGCATTAGACACAAATAAATGGAATGGATAGTCATCATCAAAACAAGGGTTTAGTCAATTGAGATAAGGGAGTCAATTAGACTTTGAGTTAACATTATCCCCCTTTTTGAAGATGACAAACCATTCCATAAATGTATTGAAAGTATGTAAGTAAAATCATAACTTTGGAAAAACCTAGGGGTTTCAATAGAATTGACTTCATGTGCTCCCCCTCAATTGATGCTAATGGAGTTCTTATACTTCCTGCCAATTGATGCTATTTCTCCTACATGGTTAGCTTTCATAACATTAATAGAATACTATGTTTGCTAGTCATATATGTTCTATATATATGTCTTCTCTCCTTTTCATCACAGACATGATTCCCCCTTTTCATAAACATGCCTTCTCCCCCTTTTTCATTTCAAAAAGGTAAGGCGGTTGAAGAGCTAAAACACAACTTGTAATAAAAAGGAGATACCAAATGTTAGAAAGGAAAGTCAAATAGAAAAACTAGGGGCTTGTTTAAGAATAGTATATAAAGTAAATCAAGACATGCATTTGAACAATCGATGATGTAATTCTAGAAAATATCAAGGCAATGCTATGTAATCAAGTAATTCAAGATAGTAGATATGAAGGTCAAGGAACAAGCTTGAGTATGTATCAAATAAGAAACACGAATAGCATATAGTTAGATACCACTAGATGTGTGAGATATCAAAGGATAAAAAAAGCTAGAACTACATATAGATGGACTACAAGTAGATGATATCACAAGTTAGGGCTACTAGTAGGATCTATATCATAGCAAAAGATGCAAAAGTTAAAGATCAAGCTATGAGTAGATGTAGAGAAATCCAAATAAAGAGAAATGTAGTTTCAGAAACAAGAAAGGATATTACTCACTAGAAAATATGCATCATTACCAAAAGTATGAATACCACTAAGAACCTCAAGGTTGTAGCAAAAGATATACTACTAGAAAGATGTAGAAAGTTAGAGAACAACAGAAGTAATTTAAGACACAAACAAGAAATCCAAAGAGATTATCATTAAAACAAGCATAGCAACTCAAAATAAGTAATTGCAAGATATGAAGGCACCACTATAGCAATTAGAGAGATAGATTAGTATGCAAAATAAGCAATCTAAAGCATGTAAGTATTCATATACAAAGGTACCAAGGGGAGTGCCAATGAATAAGTATATTGGTTGAGAAAGTCTAGTTGAGAAGGAAATTCTCATTCAAAAAGCCATCTGTGTATTTTGTGCATAGTGTTGTCAGTCAAGTTTCTGGGTTGAACTTCTCAGTTGACAACAACTCTTGGAAACACCCATTGGTGCTTATCGATCGAGTTTCTTTTAAGACAAACTTGGCCAACAACAACTATTATCAAAAGGCACATATATTTTAGAAAAGCATATCTAGAGGCATGATAAAAATGTAAGCTATATCTAAACATGTACAACCAAGTCAACAATACACTATCAAAGCATCAAGAGCCATTTTTGAGCAAGAAAGTGATGAGAATCACAAAATACCAATTTTGACTAAAAAAACCATATGTATAGTGCATACTAATTTGGAAAAAGTGCATAATGATTGGATATGAGCAGGAATAACATTACCTCTATTCTTACCATTTCTTTTCCACATGTTGCCACCCCATAAATATTTCACCTTTCTTGTCTCATGTGGATTGAGAAACCCATAGCTCATGTCAATTCATTTGTAGGTGACCTACAAGAAGAAATATGAATTGGTCCCCAATCATATTTTTGGGTCTGAAGGGGTTAGCTTAGCAGACCAAGTCCTATTGCTCTTGGGTGCTTTCTTAAAAGGACAATATGTAGAGTAATGACCAATTTAATTGCAATGATGACATGATCTCCTAGCCTTATAACTATAGGATTCTTCATTGAAATTGAAGGTCCTTTATCTTTGTTGTTCCTTTGGCTAATATCAAGTCCAATACCATCTCTATCCATTTTTTTGGTGGTATTATCTAGGATTTGATTAAGATTCTTGATATCATCTAAGAATAGAATCTCAAACTATCATTAAGATAAGTAACAATAAAAGACAATTGATTGATATTATCTCTACCATGCAAAAGATTTGTTTCTAAGCAAAGAGCTTTGCTCATATAGGAATATTTATCAATATGAGGAGTCGCAACATTATTATCTCTACTAGTAGAACTAGAACAAGATTCAAGGACATTGATTTTAGCAAGCAAGTAAGCATTTTCTTTTTCAAGAAAAGCAATCTTAGAAAGATAGACATTATTTTCAAATTATAATCCTTGCAAAACAAAATCTTTGTTCTCATTTCAGTTTTAAGAACATTAATGTCAAGCATGAGAGAAGTTACAACTTTACTATGCTCTTCATTACAAATAGGCATAAGAGGTTGAGCTTCTAGAAATCTAATCTTATCAAGTAAGATAAAATTTTTAAGTTTAAGAGAATTGACTTGACTAAGATAAGCATTGGTTTCATCTAACAAGCAAATATTAGCATGTTCAAGGTCATCTTTTTCTACATGTAAATGATCAAAAATGCTAGCAAGGTTTTTCTTTTTCTTTGTAGAAGACTTAAAAGAGGCATGATTATCATGAATAATAGCAATTAAATATTCTTTATCTATAAAGTTTAGATTTACCTGATTTGAGTCTTCACTTGTTGAGGCCATGAGAGAAAAATGTCATTCTCCATCTTCACTAGAGCTTGAGCTAGACCCTACACTTGATTCTTCACTTGATCTTGAGTTGGAGGAGTCACTAGAGATTTTGTGTCATTGCTTCTTCTTCTTGTGCTTCTCTTCTCTTCTCTTTTGATGATGGGTCTTTTTGTCTTGTAGACAATGTTTTTTAGGTGACCCTTCTTTCCACATTTGAAGCACCGAGTGGAGGAGGAAGACTTGCCTTTGTAGAGTCTACTCTTAGAGTACATGGCATCTTATTAAACTTGAAAGGATGAAGAGGCTTCACCAACAATAGATTCAATTTGGGCTTTGATTTCAGCCTTCTTCATTCTCTTGAGCGCTTTCTCTTCTTCTCTTTCATCTTCCTCTTGCTTGTCAAGTGTGACTTCATGGGCTTGTAGATTTACTGTGAGCTCTTCAATAGGAATATCACCAAGAGACTTCCCCTCTTTAATGGAAGTCACCTTGGATTCCCACCTCCTGAGGAGAATTCTAAAGATCTTTGAGTTGATCTTTCCTCTAACCTTAGGTTGACCTAGGACGGAAAGACCATTTACAATGGTGTTGAGTCTTGAGTACATATTTGCCACCCTTTCCTTCCTCCCCATCTTGAGGTTTTAAAGAAGCCCTTTGATGATGTAGACTTTGCTTTCCTTCAGATGCTTTGTCCCCTCATAAGTTATACATAGATTTTTCCATATCTCATAGGATTTCCCACAAGAGGAAAGGTTGAACTCAGTGGGGGAGATGGAGGCATGGAGAATGTTGATGGTTCTTGCTTTCAAGGTTGCTTTCTTCAAAGTAGCTTCATCTCATTCTTTTGTCTTTGTCTCTGGTATCTTGTACGGAAGGTCCACCATTCTCCATAGCTCAAGACTTGATTGTTGGATGTATAATTGTAACCTTCTCTTACAATAGAGGAATATACTCCCATTAAAGATTGGAATGTTGATGAGGCACATCCCACCTTGATAACCTCCCATCTCCTATTGTAGAAGTATGCTTGGAGAAGACCCGCTCTGATACCACTTGTTGGGATCGAATGATGAGCTCTAGTAGGGGGTAAATAGAGCTAAAAGCACTTTAAAAAAATTCATTAGACCTTTAAGATGTTTCTAAGGTAATATGGGAAGTATGAACTTTGAGTACAAATAAGCATATATAGCAAAGGAGAGAGAGATTGAACTAGCACCAAATAACACAAGTATTTATAGTGGTTCCTGTAGGGACATATGACATCAGATAGATAGCAGAAACTAAAATTTTACTACCATGCTCCCCATCAAACTAGAAGATTGCATCAACAACTATATAATGGAAAGCATGGTTTTGAGGATATACATGGTCCTATAACAAGTCCAGTGACAATATCCTCATCATTGTAATTGTGCAGTTGTCTTCTAGTTGCACACAGACTGCGTCTGCAGCAGCTCCTGATCTTCACCATAGACACCAGGTTTATGTTGTCCTCCTAGCAGGAAAAGTATCCACACCTCTAGAGAAGTCCACATAGACTGCATAGAACTCCTGTCGTCCTACTAGAACTAAAAGGAAGGAGTTTTCCCTCCTATTTTTGTACTAGTCACCAACTTTCTCACCCACAATTGTTCTCCCTTTCTATCCCTCCCTTTATTGGGTAGGACTTGCTTAGGTTCTCTTGGTTACCACAACCTAAGAAGACAAACAATTGTCAGAGGCAATTGATGTGTCAGAGAAGCCCCCAGTACCCCTCTATTTATAAGAGGATCAGGGTTCCCAATCTGCGTGGAGTAGAAAGGACCAGAATCTCACAAAATTTTCAACCTACAACATGCAAAATGGTCAGTTTGCTAAGCAAACTGATCAGTTGGCATGCGAGCTGATCAGTTCACCCAGTAAACATGTCATTTCTTCATGTTTTTCAATCACATATGTATTGGAAATTCTAAACCAATTAATTCATGACATGACATCGGCACTAATCCTTGATGCTATCAAATTACACCACGAACCGGTTATCTCACTTTGCAAAATGGTCATCTTACAAATATGAACTGATCATTTCACTAACTGAACCAACCATTTGGCTCCCCAGCTCATCCATAATTCAGCCAATGAAATACGCAATCAACTGAACAGTCCAACTGGTCAGTTAAGTCCTTGAACCGGTTGGTTAGGAGTCAAGTTAGTTGATATTTTTGCTTGAATTGAATACCTAAACACTTTAGCAATCAATTCAATTGTCATTCATGATCAAAACTACTCTTCTAGATGTATCCTATGTGTGTGACCCTATCGGTCCCATATTATGTTGGCAGTGAATGTCCATAACCAATTATGACATCACAAGCAAAGAGAAGTGCCTAGTCACACATCATTACTTCCCAAGTAAATGGAAAGTTGGAGAAAAACTTCAACCTACAATATATGATTAGTGTTATAATGTTTGTATAGTTCCTTTGATGCTGATATCCAGATTAAACTCAAGGCATGGAGCAGTCATCCACTTCAACATTCAATCCATGTTCCTTGAACCAGAGAAGACTGTCTGAGATATATGTAAGCTCAATATCACATATTGACTCACATGGCATGGCCATGCATTTTTCAGTCTTGCTAATCAAGTGCTCAATATATCATACTCCTATAGGAGGGACAAATCTCATATACATCACTCATAGTCATCCCCATGTGTCACAATATATTCGATCATCACCTTTATGGCAACTCTTACTTAAGAACATCGTGGATGATGTCAAAACATACCAAACAACATATGAAGAGTGTAGTAATTTCATGTCTAAGAACCATAAACACCACCATCACTATAAGAGATGATTTTGACTACCAAATATGGTTTCCATGTATCACTCTTATGGTAGGTTGTCTGATACTCTATTCTTTAACAAGTATCTATGTGCTGGGTTTGATAACACATATCATGACTAATGAAATTTTATCATCAACCAACACACACTCTAGTCTTATGTGTTATTGTTATCTACCATCCTTCTACGATAACAACCGACTAGGGACATAACAAGAATGTATGTAATCTTAACATTTGTATGATCTTATTGTTCAATTCATGTACTTCAAGACATACGTCATTGAGTAATATCATTCTCTAGACATTTATTATGTTACTTTATTATCTCATAACTGAAGAAAATAGAATAAATTGGAAGTTTGCCTTTATTATTAATCAAATCTTTTACAAGTTATGCCATTATGATCATCATATGATTGGCTCTCTGGGCATATACACCAACAGTTCCAACCTTAAAACTAGGATATGTACACCCACTCCCTAGAGTGGTCAACCTTTAAGATTTTTCAATAATTGCATACTTATATTCCATTATAAGACATACAATAAATGACCTTCCTTTTCTGAGACAAGGATACCCATCCTTCCCTTTGAGGAGAAGGGAGCCAACAACCTACCAAAGGACTTACCTATATAAGACCAAGAGTCTTCAACCTCACCAAAGACTTACCCACTTTTGCAATGAGTCTTCTGCCTTCACCAAGGACTTACCCTGTCTTGCAACAAGACTTCCATCTTGAAGGAATTATCCACTCTTCTTGGACCTTCCAACCTTTGACTTCACCTTTTCCAAGGAGAAGACTTCCACAAGGGACTCCTTCCCTTGTTCTTATTCTTCACCTCTCTTAGCCAAGAGAGAGAACCTTCATATTCATGGTAGAAAGAGAGATTTTGGAGGTGAAGGAAGTGATAGCCTAATAAGATATACATGTAGTACCATCTCTCTTAAAAATATCATACTCACTCTATTGGATGTAGCAAGTGATTCAGATTAAGAGTGGAAGGAGGCTCTTGGAGGCACTCATGTATAATATAGGGACCTTCATAGCTCTTGGCTAACTATGGGATGAAGCCCAAGGGGTCCTATTTATAGTTGGGGTGCCTACTAGCTAGTGGGAACACTTAAGGATGCATTCTAGTCATCTAGGGTGTTTCAATGGATCCATTTTTTATATTTGCAACACTCCAACAGCTAGAAACACTTTTTCTACACACTTTGTACAGTGTAGTAAATCGAGTATACTTTTGGGAAACACGAAAAATTAAATTTGAAGTGTCGGTCAAATTTATCCTAGATGAAATCGACTGATGGCTTAAATTTGATTTGGTCAGTGCAGGGTGTCAGTCGAGCTTGTCCTGAGAAAATGGTTCAAACCTGGCACTTACCAAAATCTATCAAGGGTGTTAGCCCAGTCTATCAAGGATGAAAATTAGCAAAAATGGTCCTTGTAATGAATTTTAGAAATTTCCATTAATGTGCTTAAATATTCAATTTAAGTGATCTTGATTTTTTAAGATTAATTACAAGTCATACAATCATTACAAGTGATTTACAACATGATTCTAATGGATATACAACATATTCCATAAAAGTACACTTGCATTGATATTGACTTATCTTTTCTACAAGTTAAGATGTGCAAGTTAGGGCATTGGAGGGTGTCTATACCTAATTTGAAATAACTCAAATAGAAGCATTCGACACAAATAAGTGGAATAGTAAGTCATCATCAATACAAGGGTTTCATCAATTGAGACAAGGGAGTCAATTAGACTTTGAGTCAACAATTGGTGCTAGTACACCAACGAGAAGGTACAACTCCTTGTTCATTCATCCAGAATAATCGGAGTTCCCAGTGGTCCATGTGGAGTACTATAGAGGCAAGGATGTCATTCCTGTTGCTAGGAAGATGACATTAAGTTGTAGGCCGTAGTGATCAACCAGGAGTTTTTGTAGACTTTGTTTGAGTGCGACTTGAAGAAAGGCGCATACTACAATGCGGAGATTGTCGTTGGACGTGCTCTAGGATCAGACATATCCTCAAAACCATCCTTTTCACTATATAGTTGTTGGCATCATCTACTATTTTAAGGGGAATATGATAGTTGAATTTTTGTTTCTGCTGCCTGCTCTGCCGCCATATTTCCCTACAAGGATGTGGTCATGCCCTAAGTACATAAGGCATGTGGGATCAGGAGAAATCCATCCATGTGTACACAAGGCCCATGGAGTTAGGAGAACAACCATCTCCATGTGTATATAAGGTCCATCGGGTTAGGAGAACAACCATCTCCATGTGTATATAAGGCCCAAGGGGTCAATGTGAAAGGCACTCCATAAGATCATAAGGCCCATGGGGTTAAGAGGAGATCACTCCATAGGTACCTATACCACTAGAGACCTTAAGGGAATGGATACAGCTAATTAAACATGAGATGTAGATGTAAGGTATATAAAAGTTATGTAATAATTATTGAAATAGAACCTTAAAGGGAGTTGTGAACAACCTCAAGTGTTGAGAAAGGCACTACTCCTTGAGTTCATAAAATTTAAGGAAAATTGTAGAATTAAAATGTATTCATGGTTTGGAGTCATTGTTTTGAGTAACTCAACCTGAAATTTCTAAATTATAATGTGATGTGTGAATACATTATCTTTACAAATGGAATAGGATGAACTTATATTTGAGATGTAGCCAAATGTTTATTTCATCTTATTATGTGTGAGATAGATTGAGTGTCACTTGTTATGCATAAAATTGACATCTAAAGATAATTACCCTAGGTTGAAATTTATGACATGAGCAAAGGGTATAGAGGTATTACCTTACCATCACACAAAAATAGTTGAATAATAGGTTTTGAAACCTAGATGAAAATGTGATCACCCATAGATAATAACATGCAATGAATGAGGATGTGGAGATGCCCTATGAGTAAACTCAGGTTCCAACTTTAGTAATATGAAAAAAATGTATCCATAAGAATGATTAAATATAACCTAGAAAAAACATATCTAAGAAACGTTGTTAGCCATAATGTTTGAGGCTAATATGAGTTATCATTCACCTTAACCTGGTTAGGTTTCATTTTTAGGGACAAAAATTATTTGAAGGTGGAGTGAGTTTAAGATCCTCAAATTTCATAAATTTGAATTCTATGAAGTATGAATTCATCAATACTTAATTGAAATTCACTTTAAGACAACTAGAGTAATATTAGAATGATGAGATTAGTAGTATGCCTCTGGTTCGATTGGAATAATGAATAGGTCTTCAATTTTTTGAAGTAGTTAAAGTAATATTGATCAATTGTATCACATGAGTGTTCCATTGAGAAATTACATTGATCCAAGAGTTAATTTTGTAATTAGATTATGGTTAATCTTATGGGCCCTTTGGAAGACCATGGAATTGGCCATGAGCCCTAGAACCCAATTCAATCCCAATTGGGTCAGTTAGGGATTAGATATGGGTCCTTGTGATACAAAGTTCAAAAATGAGTATTTCATGCTCATGATAAATATCCAAGATGATTTGATTTGATGGATAATAGAATAATTAGGTTATTCATTAAATTTATACAGACATCTAAGATAGTATGTGGTCTAGATAATTAGTTAAGTGATTGTCTATTAATTGTTTGAATGGTGAGTTTGGAGTAGGAAATAGATTAATTTATCCCTAATTTCTAGCCTGAGAGAGGATAATGATAAAATGAAGATAATCCTAAATTTTAGGATAAACATGTTAAATGTGGTCAATATAATTATGTAATGAATGAGGATTTTTATATAAGATAAAGGGGTTATCTTGAAAGGGTTTTTTTACCCATTTCCCTAGACTGGACCCAGATCTTGGGATCATTGGCATAGCCATAGGCAGAGGTTTTATCCCATTGACCCAAGTTGTCCCATGATAACCTTGAATTTGAGGTTCCCCTCTCCATTAGCCCCAACCTCCTCCTCACTAATCTCCTTTCCTCCTAAAAAATCCCCATGTTATCCACTCAAACAAATCCATGTGGTTAGGAGAACTAAGGATGAGAGGAAGGACCCACATTGTCATGATGTCACTAAATAGAGTCTTGTTATCTTCTCAACAACTTGTAGGAGGTTTGTTGCTCATGTGCCTATATAAAGTATTGATCACCTTCAGACCACCAAGAGAGATAGATCATCCTAGTCCCATATAGTTGTCCCGTAGAATATTGTTGTCCAACCTTGATTGCTTCACTAGTGACAATTCAAGAGAAGAGAACTAGATCATTTACCTTGGCAATGATGAATCAAGCCCCAAGAAGGCACCCAAGCTCCCTAGGATGATCACAAAACAAGCATGATTCTATCCATCATGAAGGGTAATATCCCAATCCAAGTTTTCATTCTCATACTTATGTCACCTGTAAGCATGAATCAAATATTTGTCCAACTAGCCTGGGCCACCTCTGGCTAACGTCAGTGTGACATTGGGTCTGTCGAGACCCTACAGAGGTGATGAGACAAGTGCCTAGCATTTTGAAACCCAATGATGAGAAGTCAACCTAAGGATGACCTCCTTCCATAGTAGGATCAGACTCACGAGGAAGCCTATCTGAGGTGGCTTTTACGAAAGAGCCTCTAGATGCACATTCAAAGGGAAATGTAGCTAGTGTCCTTTCGACCTAGATTAGAGCCCATCCAACATGGATGCTCTAAGTTGATATGGAAAATGTCCATTACACACTCGGACCACATGATTGCTTTTAGATAATGTGTTATTTGTTGATGTGTCAACACCTAATTAATCATGATAGAGTTAAATTTGTAATAATTGCAATAAATGATTGGTAGGTCAAAATATATCAAAATTATATATGAAATCGATCACAACAATGAGTAAAATACGAATAAAATAGTTTCAAATCTTGGTTATGCTTCTTGTTTAGAAAGTGTAGTTAGTACATGAATATAAAGTGTTTATTTAAGCAATCCCTAGATCATATGTTGATATCATGGTGAATTGATGTAACATGTTTTAATCTGAGGTTATGATGATATAATGATTTATCCACAAATCAAGGTTTCACCTAAGGTTCGACTAGGGTTTATAACCCTTAGGACCCATGATATGATGGAATTAGTGTTTGTGAATCTTATTCCTAATCCAAACCCATGATGACCTAAACTTAGGTTAGGTCTGAATAGTATGTTATGATTGTATGGTGACACTTTAGGTTATACATGCATGCAAATAATGTTGATTCATTGTATTGATTGCTTAGAAGTTGAGATACATATGTAAAGAACTTGGAGTATACTACATGGTTCTACAATAAGGTATGTGGTTATCTATAAGCACTTACAATTATTGACTGTCGAAGTTTGCTTGGTGATTTTGAAAGTATATATTCAATGAGATAAATTGTTGGATGTTTATTAGTTTCTATTCAACTATAATGCCAATATGAGTATCACACAATGCCCTAGATTACATGCATCAAAGAGTAATACACATAAATCTAAGGATGGAAAATGATTACACCAGAGATAGCATACCAAGAATGTGTTAGAATATGTAATGAAAACATAAGTTCTTATGTGCAAATAAATAAGTTGTAACATCATATGTTGTTATCATACTTGCACACATTTTGGTTGCACCTTGTACACATTATAGAGATGTATTGATCTCCATATTTGTTTGGTCGGTGTTTGAGGTTAATATGCATCTATTAGCTAAAGACATGAAGTTTCATGAATAATTGAAGATAATAAAGTTAAGTCATAAGGAGAATTAGCTCTCTAGTGTTACACCCACATCTCTCAAAAGCCACTAATCATTATATTAGGGCATTAATTCAGGGTTAAACATAATACAAAGATCACTCTTAAATTTTTCACAATTCCAAGCTATTTCTTTTCTCATTTTCAATCACATAAACTAAATTTACATTTGAATTTAAATCTTGATTCCCCTAATCTAGTTTAAACAATAACGATATATATCTAAACATTCATGTTATTTCTTGCACTTCCATGTAAATACAACTTTATAATTGGATACATACTCGATTAGAAATGAAACAAAGTTCCACATCATCATTGAGAATTCTTTATTTCTTTACAAGGACCTAGAGTGATAGGGACTGAATGAACTTGACTAATATGATACTTAGGTCTTATGGCAGATCTATTATGGCTTTGACAATCTTCAATTCACATTATTTCCCGAAAACATTGTGTGTAGAGGGGTGAGCTTACTTGATCAATGAATGAGTACTTCAAAGAAACAGTTTAAAGCACTTAAATAGTCAAAAAAATATACATTTAGAAACTTAATTTAATGTAAAACATTAACAATCTATAAAGTTACAAATCATTCACATATATATAATTGGCAGGAATGCTATAGATAACTGTAAGGAGTAAATTAATAACAAAACATGCTTGACTAATCTCAAGGGAGCAAGTCATTTAGAAACATACATATAGCATATTACTCTAGATGAATACCAAGAGTAAATCAATCACTAAACATTCTTGATCAATATCAAATTCATTTTACTATGCCTTGAGCCCACATGAAGTGTATAGACATGTGAAAGCCTCATAGAAAGCTACAGTATCACCATATAAGCTTAGAGTGGACCTGAGATTCTAGCTACATAGACTGCAATGGGGCTCGCCATGTCCAGCCTCGATGGCTAAACATTTAGGTAGTAAAATTGGACTCCTCCAAACCAGAGTACTTAGGCAGAGAGTCAAAAGCACCTTGGCTAAAATTGCCTACTCAAGTGGTTCCATAAGGACTAACTCATTGAGTAGTGTAGTAACTAAACTTGGTGTTGGTATGTATGCCCATAGAGCAAGTCATATGATGATTGTAATGGGATACTTTGTAAATGATTTGAATAATAATAAAGGCAATTTCCGATCTATATGTTTAAACTTTTTCTGAGATGATGGTGTAACATGATAGATGTCTAAAGAATGGTTTTACTCAATGAAGTATGCTTTTAGGTTCATGACCTAAATGATGAGATCATACGGATGTTAAGAGTATACATTCTTGTTTTGTCCCTAGTCGGTTGTTATTGTGGAAATAACCATAGACATCAATAACACTAAAGACTAGATTGTGTGTTGGTTGATGACAGAATCTCATTAGTCATGATATAGTGATATCAAACCAAGCACATAGGTACTTGTTAGAGAACAAGGTACCAGACAGACCCACCGTGAGAGTGACACATGGAACCATGACTTGGTAGTCACAGTCAGCTCTCATAGTGATGGTGGCGAGTGTGATTCTTAGACCTGAAATCACTACACTCAACACATGTCATTGGGCACACTTTGACATCATCAAACGCAGTCCTGAAACATGGGTTGTTATAAATGTGATGATTGGGTGGCTTTGACACATGGGGCTTTTGAGGGGTGAGTGATAGATATGGGATTTGTCCCTCCTGAGGGAGTTTGATATCCTTGGCCACTTGATAAGTAGGATTGAGAAAGGCATGTGCATGCACGTGTGAATCAATATGTGATATTGATGTCACACACATCTCACCCAGTCTACTCTGAGATCAAGGAAATGAATGAATGTTGACAGGATGACTGTTCCATGCCTCAAGTTCATTCAGGGTATCACTGACAAAGGAATTATACATTCATTGTAACACCATTCACAGATTGTAGGATTGAAAGTTGTTCTCCAACTTTCTATTTCACTTGGGTAGCACTGATGTGTGACTAGGCACCGCTCTTTGCTTGTGAAGTCATAAGTGTTATGGACTTTCACTGCCAACATGAAATGGACCTGCAGGGTCACACACATAGGATTTAACCTGGAAGAGGATTTTTGTCCACAAACAATGTTTAGATTGATTACTAAAGGAGTTTAGTAGTTCAATTAAACACTCAATTAATTGATAGCTCAATATCATAATGTTTAAGGTGTTAGATTGATTAGAGTATCAGATTGATTGAAATCGCAATTGACTGATTCTGCACAATCTGCACTCCCAACCGATCAACTCATGTGATGAACCTATCGGCTGAGCCTGGTGAACCAGTCGGCTCAAGGGTTGAGTCAATCGGCTCATGGTCAGGGTGAAACAATTGCTTCAAGTGTTGAAAAGATCGGTTCAACTGATGCAACCGAGCAAGTTGGGAAAGTAAGATTGGTGAGAATTTTCCTTTCGTTTCACTTGCCCAATTTGATTGGGAAATAGGATTGGTATTCGATACCAATTAGAAATAAAAGAAGGAAAGTCAATCGGGAACTGGTCAGGACCACGAACCGACCGGTTCAGAAGTGAACCGACCAGCTCATAAGTCCCAACCGATCGGTTGAGGTGTCAACCAACCGGTTCAGGTCCCCAACCGACCGTTTTAGTTGTGAAACAATCGGTTCAGGTTGTGAGTTGGTTGTTTTGTGGAAAATCTCGAACCCTTCTACTCTTGCTTTTAGTTCCATATTGCCGAGGACAGAGAACCATGTCCCATGACCCGCCTATATATAGGGGTATTGGGGGCTTCTCAGAGTACAACTCAGTGCAAGCCGGTTGCTCTGCAAAGTTGTCGTTCTCTCTGGTTTTGGTAACCGAGAGAGCCCAAGCAAGTGCTACCCGAAAAGGGAGGCACAACAAGGGAAAGACAACTACAGTTGCAACTGGCATCAGGAGAGTGTGTTGGTGACTAGTACGCCAACATGAGGGTGCGACTCCTTCCGGTTCCTTGTGTGACAAGGATATCGGAGTTCCAGGCAGTCCGTGTGGATGACTGTAGAGGCGGGAGACCTCTGTCGCTCGGAGGACAACTGTCAATCCCGAAAGTCCCGGTGAGACCAGGAGTCTTCAGTCCCGATGCGACCAGGAGCTGCACAGACACCGTCCAAGACAGGAGGTGAAGATCGCGCAAGGCGCGAGGTATTGTCGCCGAGCAAGCCTCAGGACAAGGTATGCATCCACAAACCATCTTTCCTACTGTATAGACGTTGATGCGATTCCTTATGTTCTGGGTTTTGGGGAGAAAATTTTTGTTTCCGCTGCTTCTCTGCCTCCTCTAAAACCCAACACTTGGTACCATCAGGATCCCTGGTTAATGCTGGGTTTCACTAGGTATCGTCAGAATCTCCAATTAATGTTGGATACCCCTACTCTTATCCTTCATCTTTGGTCCTAGACCATCATACCCCTATGGTACGCTTCATCTACCTCATTTGGACTTCTCCATTTGGTATGCACATTTCCT
The DNA here is from genome assembly GCA_963693085.1 of Alisma plantago-aquatica. Lineage (NCBI taxonomy): Eukaryota > Viridiplantae > Streptophyta > Magnoliopsida > Alismatales > Alismataceae > Alisma > Alisma plantago-aquatica. Next base: position 526,533,539 of record OY856412.1, read on the forward strand.
CCATTGTAGTGTAGACCTCCGTATGGATTCTATAGTGTTTAGGGCATCTAATGTCTAATTCACTCTCTAAATTCACTATTTATTTATCAAATCGATATTTCTTAGCTTAACATTATAATAAGTTCTTTTCATATCTTATCTATTTATATATTGTAAGTTGAGCTATTGAGTTAACCACTTATCATCAGAGAAACACTAGAATGTAGATACTTGACTTACTGAATGCCCTATCCTTAGTGTGTCACTTGCCTCATTCACATATAAGATGACTCGCATAATAATTTACTACATTATAAACTTTGACTAATAAAAGGATTGTTTTTACTATCTCACATATGAGGAAATATGTATATTCAACCCTAGCATGTAACAGAATTAGGGTTTTTAACCATTCACCAATATATCATACATCAAGAATTATCTGATCAAATAAACTAAAATTCTCCAAATGAATTATCTTTATTGGCTTCCATATTGTTTGTTCACTAACTCCCAAGTTATCACCCATCTAAGGTTCCACCCTCTTTATTGAGATTTCAAGCAAACATTGATAAGTTCAATCAAATCCCTAACTAATAGTTGGATTATATGTATTAAACATTCAAATAAACAACTAAATGTATATAAGAAGATTTTGATCAACAATTGTGTTTTGCTTAGTTATATTGTAAATTCACATATGATCCAATACCCTAGATTTTGGTATTTTCTTCTAACTTCTTCATTAACTTTAGGAATTCTTGTATTGATGATTTCTATCCATTTCTAATATGATTTTATATTATGAAATTCATCACATTAGGAAATAATCTATTTCTAAATCATTGTGTACAAGCTAGAACAAAAAAACAAATATAGGGTTTAATGTCGCATACAAAAGAACTAAAGCTTATAGTGTATGTAATCCAATTCAATACAATTTACTGTTAAAGGGAAGTACCCACTCACCTAAGGTGTAAGAACCTTAAATTTTGTAGCCCAACATCTAAAATTCTTAAATCCATATAAAACCTCAAGCAATTGGCCGTTTTCCTCTTCCTCTCAACTTGGAAACCCTAGGAATGGAAAATTTTAGAGAAAGAATGATAAAAGATGGTGATTTGATATCATTTTAAATCAAATCATAGGAGGTATGGAATCTATACATGTGAGTGAAGAATCAGCAAGAAATGCTATCTAACTATTACTAACTTGATTTCATCAACTCCAGAAAGAGAAAACCCTAGATCACCATCTTTGCCTCTTTCTCCATCCAAAATGTAACTCTCACTCTCTCTCTAGGATTTAGTTCTCTGGAATGAATCACGAAATATGGGATCTCCTAGTGTGCTATGTTACTCCTGTAGAGAAATTAAGGTGCTTGGGGTCAATTTGTAAATTAATCCTACCTTATATTTTCTTTTATTTCAGCAGAATTTTCTATCCTAAGATGTTACTAAAAATGTCTACTGATAATATCAGAACCCCTCCAAAAACTATTATCAATTATCATTTTATCTCAAACAAGATTTTAGAGCTCTAGTAAAAATTTTAAGTAATTGAAAACTACCAATAAATCATTAAAAATCAAAAACCACACTGATATATTGCAGTCTATAGCGTGGTCGGTTGAGTTACAATTATACCAACTGATAGACTCAAAGAACATCCAACTATTTTAAATTTTACATTAACATGCATAATTGAGTTATATAATTCATATCCAAATTTTAAGTAAATCTAATTTATCAAGAAAATACTAAAAATAATTTACTACACCATTGTTTTTATCAAATTCTTTATTCATATACCATCAAAACCCTAGGTCTAGATGACTAGCATTTATACTTCTTAAACCCTAATTATTCAAAACAAAATCATGCTTAGAATTTTCAATAAGCATAAAACATCGTGATTGGGTTACCATCATTAATCAGGTTTAAGCAATGATAAATCTAATCAAACATGTAGTCATCCAAGTAAACCCTAGTTTACCAATTAAGCTCATACATGATCATAACATCTAGATATATGTAGTACTTAATATCATGTATAAGTTGATTTCCTTTGAAAATTTCTTTTAACTCCATGGAGGAGTATCATTTAACATCATTTAAATAAACTTTATTCAATTAATGGAGATTATTGATTATTGTTTGTTATTTATTAAATCTGATCATGTAAATTTAAATATCGATTATTATATTCTAGGTCTCTCTTAATTTTGGATGCTCAAAAGGGGACATTACATAATCATGTGATTTATCACATTATATAATGTAATTAATTCATGGATAATTATCAAAGAGGAGTTATACTACCAAAATTTGGGGAAAGCCCAAATATATCTTAAGCTACTTATATAATAATAAATGTAACATATAAAGGATCTTTAGGCCCTCATTATCCACTATTACATATCTAGGGCTAATTTGTGTGTGCTTATTAAGCTAATATGTGATATAAGGTTGGACCATCATGTTCTTGGGTAAATATAGGGTTTACTAGTTATGTGGAACCATTATATATTGTGTATGGTATAAAAGACATAGTAATGGCCTCAACTTAGCTAATCTAGTATATAAGGATCAACCTAGGTCAACTTAGGGTTTTGCATGCTAAATCATGAGTAAATATTCCATCAAACATTTTTGATAACTTTTATTTTTAGGATGAAATTTTAGGGCTATTACAACCCACCCTCCTTAGAGAAATTTCATCCAAAAATTTTGCATGCATTAACACTGTACTACCCACCTTAATATTTAATGTATATTTACATTAATACCTCCATCTTGTCATAAAGACTCATATATGGACTATACTAGGAACTATAATGATCATTGGATCATACATAGATGGTCTATATTCATCAAGAAAAAGGTAATATTGAATCATTTGTATCTACCAATCTAGACTCCCAATTTGAACAATCAAGGTTTCCATAGAAAGCTCTTTGTGTCTAATGTATTTTAAAAGTAGTTTTAAAGGGATTTCTTGTTCCTATCAATTATTATAAGTAGATTATTAAAAGACATGAGATTTCAATGTTTTTCTCATTAAATATATCAAATGAATTTAGAAATTTTTGAATATTTTGGATTGTGTAATTTTATATATTTAATATGTTCCAAATCCTAATTATTCAGATTTGAAGTTTTATTAAGGTTTTTGACAATAACCCTAACAAGGCCATTATGGGTATTTCAACCATTTATTTCCAATGAAATTCTTTGATATCTTTATCTAAACTCTAATATATAGTGTTCTTACTATTTCCAAACTTCTTACTGAGTTTCATGTATTATCATATTAGTATTTGATTTTGGGGCTAAGTGGCCATTAGACAAGATAATTGATGATTATTTATGAGGCACTATGGGATATGCATGTATATTTTGTTTGGAAGATGATTTTTAATTGTCTTTTTCCTTATATCATAATTGAATTAGTAATAGTCATATATGTGATTATGTTTGAGATTTATCCTAATTATATGATGCATGTGCACATATTGGTGCATACGACAATTTTTGACTTATATAAGTATAAAGATTATGGTAGTTATATAATGTAAGTTTTGATATGTGTTTGGTACTAAGATTATGTTATGGTTTTATATCAGACTCGTTTTTAGTCCCAAATAAGAACCCTATTTTGGATTACAAGGTCAGGGTGATGGGGGTTTTAGATTTAGAAATGAAAAAGGGAATACACACAGACTTATAAAGATTTGTTGGTGTCCAGGTGGTTAGGTTATGCAACAAGGGATTGAGAACACATTAAAGGAATCATCAGTATCAAAGGTAAGTGAGCCATGTCCATTGAATTTCATTATTATTATGATTCACCCTACAAATTTTTACAAAGTAGCTTAGAGATCAAGCCACTTTCATACATTCCGTATTCATGTTTTAATGCTATGAGAAATGTAAATTTACAAAGTTTCAGTTATCTTGTTCAAACATCATATTTAGTTATTTGATTCTTAAATGACTTTCATTTGTTTAGTATTATTACATTTAGTTTAGTTACTTTTCTCAAGCTTTTAGAATCAGATGTCATATATCTGATATTATAATTGAATTACGTCATCTATTATATAATAGCTTGAAATTAAGATTTATAAAACAATAAGGGACTTCACATTTATATTTAGACTCAGTTCAAAATTTAAGAAAAGATATTCCAAACTATATTGAAAATTAAATACATGTTCGATTATCATTATTCAAATTCAATATAAGATAAGTTTAGATTTAGAGTTTAGTAAGCTCAAATTTAAGATAACTAATTCAGAACCTTCACATAAGACATTATATGACAAGTCCTCATTTAGTTAGTACCAGGAAAAATTAGAGGCATGCAATGCCAATCCAAGGGAGTGTTTACTCCAATTCATAGGTACTTGGTACCAACTTAGAGACACTTAGGAAACATTTAGAGGCATGTAGTGACAACTTATAGGTACCTTGGTACCAAATTAGAGGCATAGTAACGCCAATTTAGAGAGGTCTTATTGTATAATGGTAGCCACAAATAAATAAAAGACACATCAATTCAATATAAGATTACAACTTTCAGATCTTACATCAGCTTTGAGTTATAGTATATTCATGTTTATGCTATTAGAAATTCAATGCCACTTACTCTAACAGTAGTTTCCTATTTGTTCATGATTGGGGACGAGATGCCCACAAGTACCAATCTTTAGGAAGATCATTCAAGAGAGAGGACACATCAACAATTTTAAGAGGCTTGCTTGGTGGGGTGCCATCTAAGTGATCCAAGATATTAAGACAGAGTGCAAACTATTGCATCATGTATTTAATATTTCTTATAAAATTTTATGTAACCATCCTTCTTTCCTAGGAATTTATGAGAATGCATATTTACACTAGCATGTAATGTTTCTTATCTATTAATTGTTATGTATATCATTTTTGTGACACTCTCAAGTTACAAAATAAATTAGCTTTTGCTCATGTGATATGAAAATTTGGGTTTTACATTCCCTGTCACACATATGTGTGAAATATGAGGCCAAATGGCATATCCAATGGACATCTAGGAGTGCCTGGGTGTGGTTCCATTATCCACAACATATTTTTTTAAGGGCTAAGTCTAGTTGATTATGTCTAGATTTTTTGATAATATCACAAAATGTATCAAATTTTACTTCTTTATGTAAACTGCCGAGTATGAAAAATGAAAAGTGATCATGTGTTGGTTATTATGATTATTCCTTATGTTTGATATTCAACATGTGTGCCACCCATCATTATTATGAGTTAGGAATGATGCTTCAACTCATATCAATGTGTATAAATTTGGGGTGCTACAACTTGGTATCAGAGAAAGAGGATAATTGTCCACCATGCACTCTCATGATTCTCAATTGGTCCATGTCCCTTTTACTCCACTCAGCACATATCAACTTATGCATCCTATATTGAATCAAGGAAGTCAAAAAGTAAGAATAAGTATCATGTAATTTGAGGAGTAATTAAAGATAGAAAATAATGAAAGAAATATAACTCTAGAGATTTATTAATACTTGGTTATGTGTACTACGAATACATGTCCACCTAGTCCAGATCTTATGTACTAAATGTTGCATGGGATATGTCCTTCTTTTCTCATTGGTCAGTGCATGCCAATTGAGAGCTATAGAGGAGATGTCATGAGCATTAAGAATTATTGTGCATCCTTCCTACTTACAAATGCATGTGGTACGGGACATGTGCACTATTGAGTTGGTGGGTAGTTTCACAATGAGGTATGACATCATTGGTATGTTCCTGATCAACACATATCCTGAGATATTAGAGAGGTGGGTGATACTAGAGATCTGAATTAGGCAATTACCTAAGCCTAATACATCGGTTTGTGAAAATACATTGTATATGCCAATGTTAAATGTTAAATTCATTTATGATTAAGTTATGAGTATGAATAAAGATAATAAGGGCAATTTCAAGAAAGTAATGTTAATTAAATGGTTTTTCAAGGTAAATGAGCACTTTGGTGCAATGAGCTATTAGGAGCAATGAGCACTTTACTACAATGATCCCTTTGGAGCAATGAGAACTTTGGTGCAAGGTTATTTGGAGAACTCACCTTATTTGATTCAATGAATGCAAATAATAATATTATGCTAATGATAATTGTATGTGAGCACTTCTTGTCATGGTAGATGGTGAAATTATGGTCTAGTTTTTATGCTTCATTAATAATATATGCATGTGTTAATTTTGTTAATAATGTAACATAGGATATGGTTATCCATGTTGTTGTCCTATTATGAAAGTGTTAGTGGCGCATGATACCTCTACCCTATTCCAAAATTGAAAATAGAGTAGGGAGGTGTTGGTCATGAGATCAACTTCTAGGCCATCTTTGTGCAAGGTACAGTGGCCAGCTACTCCACATCAAATGCTCTGGTCTTGATGGAACAATCTCTATGTGCAGGGTGGTCAGAACCAAAGATCCCTAGTTCCACGACACTAAGAGCTATCATTGCTTATTCTCCCTTCTTATCGCTTTGGCCTTCTCCTTCTTGATCTTTTATTAGGATAAAACTCTAACAAACTTTGCCCTCCGCTAGCATGTCAACATATGAGGATTTATAGCCTCCATCCTTTCTTGATATCATAATATGGTCAACCATGGTTTGGTATCTAGTAGAGTCCTTGTTCTTTCCTACAAGGGAACTCGCAAGACCTTTTTTTTTTCAAAAACCTTACTTATGAACCAGACCGTTGGTTAATTGAGATGAAAATTTGGTGACTAACCCATGGTTCAAACTCCATTTCCTTAGTTCATTGCTCTAACCATGATGTATTCCTTCTAATATAAATTAAAATAAATCATATCCTACATCTTGCAACCAATTGGCCCTAAGATTCGACCAACACTTCATATAACTAAATTTCTTCATGTAGAAATTTCTTAAGATCTAAATCACAACCTAAATTACCATAGTATAGTGTGTGGGATTTCACCATTCCTTCAACCTTATTAACAAATTGATTTATAAATTAAACTATAAACTTCACCAAAATTGTACCATGTCTAATATATATATATATATATATATATATATATATATATATATATATATATATCACAATGAACATAACATCACTCCTAATTCATCAGTATATGCATGTGAGAGCCTAATTTACATCCATCATATATAGTAAATCACCTAAGTATCCTTAACATAGGTGAACATGATTATGTAATCTAACTATATACATCATTAAATTGAATGATCAAATTATCATCAAACTTTACCATACTTGAATCATGATCTTATTGTGCCTTAACAAGAATTTGAACATTCTCAAATTTAGATTCAATGATTCATAAACATCAAAGTTGACCAATTAGCACAAAAGACCCTCTCTAGGTACTTTTCCCTTACATCTATACATCGTGAAAAATGGATGGAACCTTATTGCAAACATAAATCAATCCTATATCTAATTGGATCTAAAGTAACAATATAATGAAGCCCTAAGGTCCCACTTATAAACAAATTTAGGTCAAACGTTTCATATTTGGGCTAATATATCTCATGTCAACCTATAATGATTTCATCATTAACTTTATCATGTACTTTATAGGTCTCAAAATTTAAGGTGTGACAATAGTGCCCACCTTTATGGGAACTTTGGTTAAATTATATGAGGCTACCCACCTTAGGGTTTCACATTAATTAATAAATCTAGATGTTTGTAATAAAGTATTGTAGGCACCTTTAATGTAAGACCTTCTCATTAATAACTAATTATCTCTAACAACCTTATCAAACTAGCATGTACAACCAACATGGAAATATGTAGGAAAATCTTAAGCATAAACACCATTTCTTTCTTTACTCTTAATATATTTTTGATATGTATATTTCTATCGAGACTTGTACTCTGGTACCATGGTCTCATTACCTACACATAGGACCTGAGTTATGTATGTGAATTGGCCTGCAATAAGGGTCTGGGCTCATGACTTGCACGAAGGGCATGAGTCATGTCTTTCTCGAGTTGACCTGCACTAAGGTCTAAGTCTAACTCCATAATGTTGTGACATCTTAAATCTTATCTTAACTTAAATATTAATGCATAAATCCGAATGGGATCTTATCTTGAAATATTATCTTGAATCTTAATGAACTATGACATGCTAAATCATAGCATGAACTCGAATTCTTGAACCATAAACTTTACTGATAAACCATACAAATCTATCTTTAACTTGAAATATTAAAACATAAGACAACATAAATTATGAATACCATAATTAAGAATATGAACATGTAAACATTCCAAAAATAGTAAATATTAAATATTCATGGGCATGGACCACTTACTTTGGTTTGTGAAATCCCGCACTTAAGTCATTCAGACTCCCTTCTTCTCCAATCATATACTACACAATTGGGTCAAAATGACCTTTCTAAGGGGTACAAATCTCTAAGTCCTTATTATCTTCTTAGATCATGAGATCCATAAACCATTTGCTATGGGTTTCCAATTATAATGACCTCATTTTTCAGCAACCCCCAATTAAGGAAGGCCAAAAAGATGAGAGCCATTACCTAAAATTTTCCCAAGGATCCAGATTTAGCAAATAATAAATAACAGTAAATAATTTTTGTTAATTAAAATATATGGTTTGCAAGATGTTCCTCTAGAACTTACATAACTTTTTATCATTTATCCATATGAGATCTGTATGATAAGAAGTAACTATCTAATCCTCCTTACAAGTTAACTTTAGTGTCTTCGAGTAAATCCAGTTGATTATCATGTCCAACATATCTTGATATCATCTTATCTAGAATGTACCTAAAACACCATGAAACCAAAAGCACTGATCAGTATAACAAGCTATACTGTGTGTGTGGGGTGCATGCAAAAGTTTGTAAGTAAACTAACAACATATATTCCATCAAATACTTGCAAATAAGAACAAACATTTTTTGCACATAATATTTTTTTATATGATACTCATAGTGACATTATAATTAAATGGAATTAAATAAACATCATACAATTTCGTTGTTCAATCCTTGATAAATTGTCAGAAAACTAATGTGAGTAGTCATAGATGAAACCACATACCTTGATGATGAGCCATGCAGATAATACAATTATACTTCAAGCATATTCAATGAATCCAATCAACAGATCCAAGCAAGTCAATAGTTAAAATGCATGTATGTAAATCCTAAAGTGTCACCATCACATTAAACAGATTAACTGCTACTCAGTCCTATTCTAGGGTTTAGGTTTTCTTGACATCGAGTCATCACTATGGTTATGTTTGATATTCCAATTTCCATGTCCATTGATTTTATGACTCAAGAACCCAAATTAATGTTTAAGTGTTATCTTGATAATCATATTAACCATGGTGTTGTATTAGGAACACTTATCTCAGATTAGTCACATTAAGGTTATAGCCAATTACATCATTGATTTTCAAGACCTTAATTACACATTTTAAGGATCATTCACTCTAGAAAAACCCAGTTCCTCATCATTATAATCATAACCATGTTAGGTTACCATTATAGTCCACAACATCAGATAATATCATAAAATATAGGCTTCTAACATATTCAACATGTTAATATTCAAAGATGGGATTATCATGTACTAATCACCACTTAAACCCATCTTTGCACTACTTTTAGAATCAAAAGCATAATCAAGCTTTAAACATATTTCATTTGGATTCCTCTCATTTTTCAATCAAAATGATATATAATATTTCTATAATCCGAACTACGGTTGAATTACTACATTATTTGTAGAAAATAACTTTGAAAAATGGGAGACTGCCAAGTCAGCACACTTGAACCTCGACCCCTTTCCATGTGGGTCCAGCCTAGCCAATAGCTAGTATATCAACACAGCGCTATTGGAAGGTGCTCTAAGAAAGGGTGGAATGACCTATTTTCCCTTCCCTCAGTGAATTGGTATCCATGCATACGGGGGAAGTATGGTCCTTTGGCCTAAACTCGCCTGCAACCTCATGACGTAGTCCAACTACAGCCAGTAAACTCTACCGTCGGCCCTCCTCCCTTGACCCCCGAGGCGTGAGATCCAGGAAAAGGGTTGAGCACTTCCTTGGGGTCTTGGCAAACTCGATGGCCCCCAAGGTTTGGTCGGAGGTTTCCATGAGTGTGAGGTGAAGCTATGCCTTGCCCCACTGTATGTGCTTGACTGGGAGGAAACTGGTAGCACTCCATAGATCTCTCTCACCCCTCCTCCTGCACCCTTTTCTTCTAGAGCATGCTCTACCCTAATGATCTCCACTAAACCTACAACTGGGTGTCAGAGCTTCGTGTAGCCATGGTTTCTGGTTGTGGTTCTCTTATAGGGTGATAATCAGAGGAGGGCCACCCCTCTTGGAGAGCTAAGTTACTATGAAGAGGAGGGAGTAAGGAAGCATTATAGGGGATACTAGAAAGGAGTCTACCCTCGTTCCTAGACAGGGTTAGGATTATAGCCTGCTACTACTACCTCACAGATTTATCTAGAATGATGGGTCAGATGACTTCAAACAACAAGGAGGTTGTAATCTTCTTCGTGGAAGATAGAACCTAGGTGTCATGGTGATTCTAGGCTCTGGTAATGCTTTACACAATTTTTAAACAAAACCCTAGGGTCTCTTAGAGGAGGAAGATGATGAAGAAGGAGGGGTGAGGATCCCATGGGAAGGGTGTATACATGTACATATATATATACTAGGCCTATGAAAATCTTCCTCCTGGATTGACCTTCTCGGCTTTTATTTCAAAAACACTTGTCAACTTCTTCTTTTCTTTTAATTACTTTCAAACTCCATTGTTCATTCACATGACCATGATGGCTTAATCCAAAATCTTATTTTTATTAATCTCCCTCTCTTTCTCATGGTTAAGACTAAAATTTATGAAAAGGGGAATGCACGGTTGCCAAAGGAAGGTATTCAATATCTTTCCAAGCACATATATCCACAATCCAATTTCATTTATTTGATATACCAAAAGCCAAAATGGAACTTTATTGAATAATTTGGTTATTTTCTCTCTCTTTTTGATAAATTTCTCAAATCAAATATAGGAACCCATTAATGTTATCCCAATGTATCTCTCTAATATAGTGGAATTCATTGGGACAACTTTCATATTCAAAACTTTCTCATTTAAGCATTTATTTCAAACAATTACCATTATTTTATGGAATGTACTTTATTCCTAATTTATAAAATTATCATTCTTCTTGCCATTATTTCCATGTATACAAAGGTTAAATCAAGATAATGTTATTTGATGCCTCAACATCACGTTGCCACTCTTGTCTAGATAATTACTTTTTTAATTATCTAAAACACCATACATTTTTTTCTCTTGGAAACTTGTCAGTTATTTCATATTTCTATTTTTCAAATATTCATAAAGTCATTACTATTTATTTATGCACAAGATCTCTTATTTCTTAATCTTGTGCTCTAATGGCATATTTGCAACACAAATAGTCTCATGGGCCTCATGGGTTGCCTATGCAACATAGATGACTTAATTATTACTTGAATAGTACCATTAAGGAATTAACTTATCAATTCTTGCTTATATATAATTCAATTTTACCAAAATTAAGGATATAACATTCACCCCTCCTTAAAAGGAATTTTGACCTCAAAATTCTCACCCAGTAAGGTCAAGGTAAATGAGAACTTGTCTTAGTTCAAAACTTTACGATTAAAAGTCCTACTTAGATGCATTTAACAACTTCTGTTGATGTGTGAACTCATCACATTTGTATTACTAAGATTGTTACTAAAAAAATTTCAAGATATATTCACATTCTTAGTATTCATGATACCATCTGTTGGTGATATAGTTTTCATCAGTGATTTCAATTTCATTTGGTGGCTTATCTTTTCACCTAGGTTTCCAACCTATTGTTCATTTTTTCCTCACATAAGGGTAAGGTAGCACCTCCAACCCTAGATCATATCATTAAGTTCAAGCTGAGGTATTCATTCTCATATGTTATTTTTAAGCATAACATGTATCTATCCTATCTCCATCACTCATAATGAGATGAAATAAGCACCTGATTACAAACGAATACAGAATTCATTCCATTCTAAGAGCAGAGATTGTGTACCCACACATTTCACATTTTAGGTTGACTCATTATCCACATGACTCTAAACCATGCATACTTCTTATTTCCCAATTTCCTTATATTTCATGAAGTCAAATGTTTTTCTCCTTCTTGAGTTTGTACACAACATTTTCATTATTACATGACTTCTTCGTACCTTTTGCATTTACACTGCATGTATTATGAGCCTTATCCACTTCCTTGAGGTATCTAGGGGTATAGGTACTTTTTGGAGTGATCTCATCCTTATGCATCTAGGGAGTGCCTCTCACATTCACCCATTGGCCACATGAACATCATGAAGGTGTCCAATCTCCTGAGACATGGGCCTCGGGAAAACATAGTTGTTACCTCCCGACCAGATGGTCTTTTGCATTTAGGGATCAATCAAATCCTAATCTTAATGGTCCCATGTACCTTTAATACTCCCTACTTGACCTTAGGATTGACTTAGGGCTCTACCCTTCCCCAGGTTTTCTTTGAGATATCACAACTTTAACCACTTTTAAGCACATTATTTTCATATGCAATTCTTTAAACCGTATTTCCCTCCATCTCATATGAGGCTCATTATACACTTTATGTTACCTCATTGGGCTCATGGTGACTTTCTGTAACACCCCAATTTCACAAACTAAGTGGAAGCATAAATCTCATTGGGATGTCACAAAAATGATGATCATTGCATAAAAATAAAGTTTGATAAACCAACACAGGATACATTGCATAGTTTCTCATATCTCAAACTAATAACATAAAACTCACTCTCTAACTAAAACACATGTCTCATAAATGTAAAGTAAAACTAATTTATGGATAGTTGGCACCCCACCAGGTCTAAACTCTTAATCTGTCATTCAGATGTACGCCCTCAGCAAGTGCCCTTATTCTTTCCTCCTGCGGACATCCCATCCTTAGCCATGCATTTAAAATTAAAAACATGTTAGAGTAAGTGGCATTGAGCATTTTTATAACAACATAATAATTTGACAATAAGGAAAGCATGCAATTAACTGAATAGTAAATTTAGATTCTCATGATAGGCTCTTAGTGATTGATTATAATGTCTTCTATTCTTATGCACCAACTGTGCTCATAAGGTCCGTAGGATCAACTGATGTTCCACTTGAACTCATGATTTGCACCTGAGTGCCATAACTATGCTCTAATTGAGCTCATGATTTGCACCTGAGTTCCATAACTATGCTCCAATTGAACTCATGATTTGCACCTAAGTACCATAAATAATGCTCCACTTGAGCTCATGATTGCACATACGTGGCACTATGCTCCAATTGAACTCATAAGGCCCGAGGGCTCAACATTAACATAATGAGGAAAAAATAATGCAACCAATTACATGATTAATCATTAACTTGACAATTCTTTACTTTAACTAAGTTTCAATTGATCATGACATAAAATCTTGAAAATAAATCTTGAAAGCATAAGGATCATTTAATACCATTGATGTGGGAAACATGGAAACTGAAGTACATAGTTATGCATATAATTCATCTTGATCATTATAATAATCATAAGGAGGCTGAAAACCATTATTTAAAACTCAAAGTGCATGGACCCGCTTACCTTTGTTACACCAAACCCTAATTTATTACTCTTGATCATGAGTCACTCCTATGTTCTTGAAATTATATGATTTGTATTAATTATCATCCATAATACATCCTAAACCTTAATTTGAATCTTCTAAGGAAAACATGGTTAGAGATGTTGGATTTAGGGTTTAAAAACACTGAAATCAGCTTCCTCTTTGCAAAACCTTTCTAACGACTATTTTTGGGTATTTTTTTCTGATAAACCATTAATTTACTGTGAATTTGCAAAGAATCGGCCAATCAGAATCTGAGAAAAAGCCACCTTAGCTCCTTTATCCAAAACAATTGGTGGGCCTTGCTCTGATGTGGCCCTATCCACATTTCCCATGTGGTGTGGGACTCACTTGACCAAAACACGTGGACAAGCATATTTGGGGCAACGAAATCACCAATATGCCCATGGGTGTCACGACGCATCATCATGTCAGACTAGGGCTAGACTTGGAAAATGAGTAGCAGGGATCTTTTCTCAACACGATGGAGGAGCAGATGTTTCTCCGAGCAAACCCATAAATGAAGAGCTCAAAACAAATCATCTTAAGACAACCAATTCTAAATCAAAAAGAAAACTAACGTTGCCAAACGACTCATTGCGGTAACCCAATCTCAGTGAGCCCAACATGAGTTGTGATGATCTGAGGTAGGAGGAATGGGTCTCCACCATGGATGGTGAGACATGGAGGTGGTGAAGTCTGGGATCACATAGGAAGCAAACTCATGGAAAACCAACAACATGGGCGAGTTTAACACATGACTTTGAAGTTGATGAGCAGGAAAAAGAGACTAAACAAGGTTCACAAAGGTGAATTATAGAGAAAAATGCAAACCAAAAGAAATTTGGGGAAAGATGATTACCATGACAATCACCCAATTGGCTTCTGAAAAAGCTTCAAAAGAGTCCCCCAAAAGTTTCTGGGTCGACTCTAGTAGTCGAGAGGCAGGGATGACGGGCCGAAGATGATCTCCAGAGGTAGATGATGATGTGAGTAGGGTAGCTGTGTATAGGGTTCTAAAGCAAAAATGGGGACCCTGGTTTAGTTGCTAGGCCCCTGGGGAATGATTTTGGGGGCTCATATATAGGTTTCGCCAACTGAGAGGGGTATAGTTACGTGTGGGGAGGGGAACAAGAGAGAGTCCCAGTAGACCTGGGGTTCTAGGGAACGAAATCCTAACGTGTGAGGGATCAAAAGATTCATGAAGGAGTGAGGATGGTGAGGGGGCAAATGGTTTGTGCTGAGAAAGACCAGGGAGAGAGATCAGGAGGGCGAGATATCGTTGCTACTGTTGCAGTCCGAGTAGGACTCAGACGGGTGGGGGAGAAGGTCTGATAGCCACCAGATGCATCCGCAAACTGGGTGGGATGATCATGACTGTCTGATCAGATATGGGTCCAACAAAGGGAGCACATGATAGAAATGTCACACATTAAAAGCACGAAACTATAGTGTAGTCACATTAGGATTAGTTTTATTTAAATTTTTGTCTATTTTATTTATTATGAAAATTGGTACATCAAAGGGAGTCCAAATATAATCAAAATTGTTGTGTTACTAGATTTAGATGCAAGGAATCCGAAAATCAAGTTATATTTTAGTTTTGAGAATTCCTTCCACATGTTATTTCCTTTCCAAGTTAAATCTTATTTTAATTATTCAAAACCATCTAAAAAAATTTAAAGGGTGATATTTTGAGGAAAGATATACATTAATGTTTCAAGTTCATATAAAAATTGTTAGGTCAAATTATTATTATTAAAAGGACCAATTTCACTTTATCCCCATGCATATTGCTAATGTGCTAAATTAGGGTTATATTTGATGATATTGAGTTTCAATTAACTTGATGACAAAAATTTATCTTTAAACATGATTTATCCATTATAATTGGGTCACTAAGTTTCAATAGATCTTTTACAAAGCATCAAGATTTGAACTTTACAACTAGGTTTTTTTTCTGAAAAATAATTAGGGTGTTACAATTCTACCCACCTTAAATGAAATTTTCCCTCAAAATTCAACTAATCTACCCACCTTAGGGTTTTCCTTATCCTTAACATGAAAATTCTAACACCTTATCATTATCATGAAATCTTGCACGTACTTACATCAGTACAAAACTAATCACAATTGTAGTCCAAGCAAAGGTGCCAAAGGGACTTCATAACTAAATCATACCTTGTCCATTCTCATCTTAATCATCGTCTACCATGGTGAAGATCCTAGCTTGTCTCTTTTCTCATTGCTTAGGTTTATGGTTTTTCCCTACTTCATTCTTTGCTTTGAGCTTTGGACATTCTAGCTTCTTATGATTTGGGTCTCCACAATAGTAGCAAACTCCCAATCCTAGCCTGCACGGTCCCCCATTAAGTCTACCAAAAGTTGTACAAGGTTCCTTAGCAGGTTGTCCTTCTGGAGCTTTCCTCTTTTTATCATTATCGCTTTTGTGCTCGTTCTTGCTTCTTGAGGATCCTCCATTCTTCCAGTGTCATCCAGGGTGGTCCTCCAATTCTAGGGCAGACTCAAGTGCCTCTTGCACTATCCCGATACCACATCCAGTCAAAGCTTAGCCCAAATCAAGTTTTAGGCCACACATGAACTTCTTTTCCAGACGTGTCTTGTCTAAACCATAACCGTACTTATGTAGAATATGAAACTTCATTGCATACTGGATAATGGTTGAGTCATTCTACCTCAAGTGCTTGAAATCCATCTCCTTCTTCTTGATCATAACTTCTGAGATGTAATGGTTTCGAAAGGTAGTGGTGAACTCCTCCCAGGTCAACGGCTTAGCATTGGGTCCTCGAGCATTAGTGAAGTTATCCCACCAAGAACGGGATGCACTTTTCAACATGTGTGTCTCAAAGTGAACTTTAGAAGGATCGGTACATCCTAAGTCATGGAAATAGTGCTCGACATTGAGAAGCCACTCTTCTGAGTGACCAATTGCATCGGTCTCAGCTTCTCCAGAGAAGGTTTCTGGATTGATCTTTAGGAAGTCTACAAAGGTCAACTCCTAGTTTCTCAGGTTATGTAGTCCTCCTTGTTGACCAGTCATGGCATCAGTGAGAGCCTTGATGACTACTTCTAGAGGTGCATTAGGTTTACCACTAGAGGTAGCTCCTCTGAAAGCACTATGATCACTTCCCCCATTGGAAGAACTTCCTTCTCCATCTACATGCTCCTTGCCCTTTTCATATTTCCTCTTGGGTGCCATATACAAAAGGGAACATAAACTACATGAGATTTTGAGAACAACT
Source organism: Alisma plantago-aquatica (assembly GCA_963693085.1). Lineage (NCBI taxonomy): Eukaryota > Viridiplantae > Streptophyta > Magnoliopsida > Alismatales > Alismataceae > Alisma > Alisma plantago-aquatica. The sequence goes on from OY856412.1 coordinate 526,550,560, forward strand.
TGGTGGCCAACTATATTTTTGGCTCTGATACCATATTGTAACACCCCAATTTCACAAACTAAGTGGAAGCATAAATCTCATTGGGATGTCACAAAAATGATGATCATTGTATAAAAATAAAGTTTGATAAACCAACACATGATACATTACATAGTTTCTCATATCTCGAACTCATAACATTAAAACTCACTCTCTAACTAAAACACATGTCTCATAAATGTAAAGGAAAACTAATTTATGGATAGTTGTCACCCCACTAGGTCTTAACTCTTAATCTATCCTTTAGATGTATGCTCCTCAGTAAGCTCCCTTATTCTTTCCTCCTGTAGACATCACATTCCCAACCATTCATTTAAATTGGAAAACACGTTAGAGTAAGAGGCATTGAGCATTTTTATAACAACATAATAATTTGACAATAAGGAAAACATGCAATTAACTGAATAGTAAATTTAGATTCTCATGATAGGCTCTTAGTGATTGATTATAATGTCCTCTATTCTTATGCACCAACTGTGCTCATAAGGCCCATAGTCTCAACTAATGTTCCACTTGAACTTGTGATTTGCACCTGAGTGCCATAACTATGCTCCAATTGAGCTCATGATTTGCACCTGAGTGCCATAAATATGCTCCAATGGAGCTCATGATTTGCACCTAAGTGCTATAAATAATGATCCACTTGAGCTCATGATTGCACATATGTGCCACTATGTTCCAACTGAACTCATAAGGCCTGAGGGCTCAACATTAACATAATGAGGAAAAATAATGCAACCAATTACATGATTAATCATTAACTTGACAATTCTTTACTTTAACTATGTTTCATTTGATCATGACATAAATTCTTGAAAATAAATCTTGAAAGCATAAGGATCATTTAATAGCATTGATGTGGGTAACATGGAAACTGAAGTACATAGTTATGCATATAATTCATCTTGATCATTATAATAATCATAAGGTGGTTGGAAACTATTATTTAAAACTCAAAGTGCATGGACCCGCTTACCTTTGTTAGAGAAAACCCTAATTTAGTGCTCTTGATCTTGAGTAACTCCTATGTTCCTGAAATTATTTGATTTGTATTAACTATCATCCTTAATACATCCTAAAGTATAATTTGAGTCTTATAAGGAAAACATGGTTAGAGACGTTGGATTTAGGGTTTAAAAACATTGAAATCAGCTTCCTCTTTGCAAAACCTTTCTAACGACTATTTTTGGGTATTTTTCTGATAAACCATTAATTTATTGTGAATTTGCAAACAATCAGCCAATCAGAATCTGAGAAAAAGCCGCCTTAGTTCCTTTATCCAAAATGACTGGTAGGCCTTGATTTGATGTGGCCCTATCCACATTGCCCATGTGGCATAGGACTCACTTGACCAAAACACGCGTACAAGCATATCTGGGGCAACAAAATCACCAATATGCCCATGGTGTCACGACATCATCATGTCAGACTAGGGCTAGACTTGGAAAATGAGTAGTTGGGATATTTTCTCAAAGCGATGGAGGAGCAGACATTTCTACAAGCAAACCCATAAATGAAGAGCCCAAAACAAAGCATCTCAAGGCAACTAATTCCAAAGCAAAAAGAAAACTAACGTCGCCAAATGACTCCTTGCGGTAACCCGATCTCAATGAGCCCAACACAAGTTGTGATGATCTGAGGCAGGAGGAACGAGTCCCCTCCATGGATGGTGAGACATGGAGGTGGTGAAGTCAGGGATCACATAGGAAAAAACTCATGGAAAACCATCAACATGGGTGAGTTTAACACATGAATCTGAAGTTGATGAGCAGGAAAAAGAGACTAAACAAGCTCCATGAAGGTGAATTACGGAGAACAACGCAAACCAGAAGAAACTAGGGGAAATATGATTACCATGACAATCACCCAATTGGCTTCTGGAAAAGCTTCAGAAGAGTCCCCCAAAAGTTTCTGGGTCGACTCTGGTATTCAATATGTAGGGATGACGAGATGAAGACGAGCTCCAAAGGTAGATGATGATGGGAGTAGGGTAGCTACGTACAGGTCTCTAGAGAAAAAATTGGGACCCTGGTTTAGTTTTTAGACCCCTGGGGAATAATTTTGGGGGCTCATATATAGGTTTCGTCAACCGAGAGGGGTAGAGTTACGTGCAAGGAGGGGAACAAGAGAGAGTCCTAGTTGACCTGGGGTTCTAGGGAACGAAACCCTAACATGTGAGGGATCAAAAGATTCGTGAAGGAGTGAGGATGGTGAGGGGGTGATTGGTTTGCGTTGAGAAAGCCCAGGGAGAGAGATCGGGAGGGCAAGACATCACTGCTACTGTTGCAGTATGAGTAGGACTCAGACGGGCGAGGAAGAAGGTCTGATAGCCACTAGATTCATCCGCAAATTAGATGGGATGATCCTGGCTATCTGATCAGATTCTGGTCCTATAAAGGGGGCGCGAGATAACAATTTCACACATTAAAAGCATGAAACTATAGTGCAGTCACATTAGGATTAGTTTTAATTAAATTTTTGTCTATTTTCTTTCTTATGCAAATTGGGACGTCAAAGGGAGTTCAAATCTAATAAAAATTGGTGTGTTACTAGATTTAGATGCAAGGAATCCAAAAATAAAGTTATATTTTAGTTTTGAGAATTCCTTCCACATGTTATTTCCTTTCCAAGTTAAATCTTATTTTAATTATCCAAAACCATCTAAAAATATTTAAAGGGTGATATTTTGAGGAAAGATATACACAATCATTTCAAGTTCATATAAAAATTATTAGGTCAAATTAGTATTATTAGAAGGACCAATTTCACTTTATCCCCATGCATATTGCTAATGTGTGAAATTAGGCTTATATTTGATGATATTGAGTTTCAATTAACTTGATGATGAAAATTTGTCTTTAAACATGATTTATCCATTATAATTGGGTCATTAAGTTTCAATAGATCTTTTATAAAGCATCAAGATTTAACTTTGCAATTAGGTTTTTTTCTCCGAAAAAGAATTAGGGTGTTACACTTTCTCTTTTGGGCTTGGCCTCATACTGTCAGCCACTTTAATGGTAACTTCTCTTCATGTTTCTCAGAGATGGCATACTTGGGTTTAAAGAATCATACACAATATATGTTCTTTCATATTTTATATCCTTAATTCTTCACACTTTAAGTGATATTTACGGTTACCTCAATCTATAAATTGATTTAGCATCTCACCCTTCTAGGAATGGTCCTATCCTTGGGCGTCTTCTTGGCACATAGGAGGAAGTTAGGCTCTCTTGCCACAATCTGACCCCAAGGTATAAGGTTTTGCCTCCTCCATAGGTCCTTTTCCCACACTTGGGTTGACCCACCCCAGGTCACGATACCAGACCTTAAAGTTTAATGTTTTCATAATTATTTATTGTTTTTATTATAACTTCTCAACTTCATCTCTGTGGTACACTCCCTCTCTAGATTACTCATGTGGGGAACCCTCTCATTAGGGTTTTGTCCCTACAGTTGATATCTCATGACCCCTCCCATTCCTTGGCTCGGTCTATTATGGCCTTCCTTTCCTAGCTAGGCCTCACAATGGCCATACTATCCCATCTTGGCCTTATTGATGATCATCCTATCCCATCTTGATCATTCGTCACCATAGTGACCTTTCTTACATCCCACATGTATCACTTAAATCTATCAGAGATAATCGAGAAAGTTATACTAATATTTTTATGTAACCTAAATTAGCATTTCTTGTTTTAACCTCGTCACCCCTATCCTCTTTTCTCAATTATGTGCCCTCTCTTTAGGGGAGCCTATTTATGAGGAACCTTCTCTAATGGTTTCAGTTTCAGTCAAATTTCATACCATCCCATCTAGGCTTGGTATTTCTATGGTCCACCCATCCAGGCTAGACACCTCATATGACCATCCTATCTAGGCTAGGTATTTCATTAGCCATCCAATCCATTCTTGACCCCTTATATGACCATCCCATATGGGCTTGGTATTCCATTGGCCATCCCATCCAACCTTGTCCCATTTGCAAACTTCTCATCCAAGCTAGGTTCACAGTCATTTTCAGAATGACTTTATTTCACCCCATGCTCTTTAACTCACTAGAGATCAATATAGGGTTTGAGCGTGTTACATCCATAAATGTGTTATTCATAAGTTGATTATGTTTCTTAAAACATTTCTCATTAATGCCTTGTTCCACATGCACACTTGCATTGGAGACTGAGTCACCTAACTCATTTATATTTTTCTAAAATCTTTTCAAGGTTCATATGGGTAGTGTTCTATATCGCCACACTACTCTCACTCCCCATAATTAGGGTTTTGGGTTTTGGTTTAGATATTACACCCTACCTTTTAGAGTTTCTATGTCCCTTGACCCACTAGGGTTCTTCCAAATCCAGTGCTAGCCCCACTTAGAGTTTACCCTTACGATGCCTAAAAAAATTTATCTTTACTTTGTCATTATTTCCGCATTGCGTGTACATTATTATTTCCACAATTCATGTACATTATTATTTCCACATTACATGTACATTGGTTGGCGGAGGATTCCTTAATCCTACATCTTCTCAAGAACTCTAAATTTTAGATGAAGAGAGAAGTTTCTTTTCGGGTTTATTAAGCAAAGAGAATGAAAAGTGGATGAATCAAGATGAGAAGAAAACCTAAAGGTGTTTTACTTTGGGCAAAATAATTCAACTTTGTCCAGGAAAAATGTGCAGGCCCAGGAGTCCTCATAACTCGACTAATGGTACGAAGGAAAATGTTTCCAGCCTTGGGGTTGTGGTCTCTTCTAGTCGCCATCTTTTTTAGAAAATGTACTAATAATTCCTCATATTTATACACATTATTTGAAATAATAGACTATTAAATATTATTTGAAAACTTAGGTGCTCTAATACCAAATGTAATGACCTCACTCTTCAGAAATCCCCAATAAAGGAAGGCCAAAAATATCAGAGTTGGTACCTAAAATTTTTCCAAGGATACACATTAGAAAATAATAAATAATAGTAAATAGTTTCCATTATTTCAAATATATGGTTTACAAGATGTTCATCTAAAACTTACATAACTTTTTATCATCGGTACATATGAGATCTATACGGGAAGAACTAACTAGCTAATCCTCCTTACAAGTTAACTTTAATGTCTTGAGAAAATTCAGTTGATTATCATGTCCACCATATTTGATATCATCTTATCTTGCATGTATCTATGAAACCAAAAGCACGGGTTAGTATAACAAGTTATAATATGTACATGGGGTGCATACAAAAGTGTGCAAGTAAACTAACAACATATATTCCATCAAATACTTGAAAATAAGAACAACCATTTTCTTTACATAATCTTTCCTTAGGTGATACTCATAGTGACATAATAATTGAATAGAATTAAATAAACATACAATAGTTTAGTTGTTCAATCCTCGAGAAATCCTCAAAAAACACTGACAAACTAATGTGGGTAGTCATAGACATAACCACGTACTTGATGATAAGCCTTGTAGATTATACAATTATCCTTCAATCATATTCAATCAATCTAATCAATAGATCCAAGCATATCGATAGTTAATCTGCATGTATGTAAATCCTAAACTGTCACCATCACATTAAACAGATTAAACCCTATTCAGTCTTATTTGAATGTTTAGGTTTTCTTGACATCGAGTCATAACTATGGTTGTGTTTTGATATTCCAATTTGCATGTCCATTGATTTAATGATTTAAGAATTTGAATTCATATGTAAGTGTGATCTTGATAAGCATGTTTACCATGTTGTTGTATTAGGAACACTTATCTCATATTAGTCACATTAAGGTTATAGCAAGTTACATCATTGATGTTCAAGATCTTAACTACACATGTTTAAGATTATTCACTCTAGAAAAGCCTAGTTCCTCATCATTATTATCATAACCATGTTAGATTACCATTATAGTTCACAATATCATATAATAGCATAAAATGGAGGCTTTTAACATATTCAACCTGCTAATATCCAAAGCTAGGGTTTTCATGTACTAATCACCACTTAAACCCATTGTTGCACTACTTTTGGAACTAGAATCATAATCATGATTTAAACATATTTATTTGGATTCCTCTAATTTTTTAATCAAAAAATATATAATATTTCCATAATCTGACTTGAACTTTAAAAACAAAATTATATGTAAAATACAACTTACTTAGACCAATGGGAGAGTGCCAAATCAACACACTCCAACCTCAGCCCCTTTCTTGGTGGGTCCAGACTGGCCAATAACTAGTATCCATATTAGTGCAATGCACCATGTCTCCAGGTGCTCTAAGAAAGGTCAGAATGACCTATTTGCCCTTTCCCTAAGTGAATTGATATCCACACACGTAGGGGAAATATGGTCCTTTGGCCTGCACTCCCCCTTAAGCTCAAAACGTAGTCCGACCATGGCCAGTAAACTCTATCATTGGACCTCCTCCTTTGACCCCCCGAGTTCTGTGAACCAAGAGAAGGGTTGAGCACCTCAATGGGATCCCAGTGCACTTGATGGCTCCCTGGGTTTGGCCAGAGGCTGCCACAGCTGTGAGGTGAAGCTCTACCTTTCCCCAACATATGTGCTTGACCAAAGGGACACCGGTGCTGCTCCATAGATCATGTTCACCCCTCCCCTCACACCTTTTTCTGCCTGAGCGTGCTCTGCCCTGACAATCTCCACTGAACCTATAGCTAGGTGCCGCATCTTGGTGAAACCATGCATTTCACCCATGGTTGTCCTCTAGGGCATCAATCAGAAGAGGGCCACCCCTCTCAGAGAGATGAGTTTCTAAAAGGAGGAGGGAGTATTGAATCATTGTAGGGGATACTAGAAAGTAGTCTAGACATGTTCTTGGCAATGGTCAAAATCATAGCCTGTTGCTACTTCCCCACAGGTTTAGTCAGGATGATGGGTCAGATGACTTCAAACATTAAGGAGGATGTAGGCTTCTTTATTGAAGATAGAATCTAGGTGTCATGGTGAGGCTAGCTCCGGTAATCCTTTACATGATTTTTAGACAAAACCCTAGGGTCTCTTGGAGGAGGAAGATGAAGAAGAAAGAGGGGAAACAATCCAGTGGGAACAGTGAAGAAGTATATATATACATATATATAGGGTATATATGGGGTATATATTTTCTAACATTGCAGGCATATTCAATTTGGCTACTTGTGCCTTCCACAACTTAAAGATTTCAAGAATGTTACTAATTATTTCACTGACATCTTTCTCTCTAGCATTGTGTCATGCCGCCACATGAATCTCCCTCACGTGAAGCTCGCTTGGGTTGTTATTCCTATGGTTCTACTTCTCTTTCAATTTTTGGTGATCCTCCTATGTTTCTCCTTATCTCCTCTTGTGCTCCCTCTCTCTCTCTCTCTACCGCATGCGAGGGGTTGGTGGCATATCCAAAATCAGGGGCCTAGTGTTGGCATCCCAGGATGAGATCATGTTTGGTGTCTAGAATCTTTAATACAAGAGGGAATACTAGCGGTGGCACTAGACGAACAAGGTAAGCAATCCCTTCCTACTTTTACTTCTTACTTTTATCTACATCGATTCCATGTATTCATTGATGACCTGGCACTGCATTTTCCATGATCATTTCATATCAGTTTTTTAGAAAAAGATAAAACTTTTATTCTATGGATATTGATATAATGATCAAATCTCCTAATTGACAAGAAATGATACATCATATACTAATATAGCAGATTGAACCTATTCCCTGCTAGCCAATAACTTCTCTTGTACTTACAATTTATCATGGTATTCAGTTGGATTTGCATTAGCTTCATTCATTCATATCTTTCTTATGGATAGCTTTTAATCAGAAACCTACCCCTTTTCAATATGTAAATAAAAAAATAGTGACTACAAAAAGTCAGGATACAAAAGCATGACTTTATATCCTTAAGCATGCCTCATATTTATAGCAGCTCAAATAGGGAACATAAGGGAGCCAATATTATTTAACTAAGAAAACTTGTCTCTTACTCATTTTCAGTATCTTGTCATCCTATTATCATAGTTCCTGCACCCTCATCAGTAAGAATTTCTAGAAGTAGTGAGTGAGGCAGCCTCCCATCTATAATGCTAGTAGTTCATACACCCTGGGCAAGAGACCTCATGCAACAGTACATTGTCTCATTGCAGTACATTGTCTTTGTTTACTCTTTGTGTGGTTTTCATTGCATTACATTGTCTTTGTTTACTCTTTGTGTGGTTCTTATTGCAATGCATTGTCTCTGTTTACTATTTATATGGTTCTCATTGTAGTACATAGTCTCTTTTACTCTTTGTATGGATCTACCACAATGCACTGATTTCGATTACTACCTATGTGGCCTATTACAATGCACTACTTTCATTTACATAATGTGTGTCTCAATTATAGTTTTCTTCCTTTGTTTTACGGTATGTGTGTTCTCATTATAGCGCATTGTCTCTATTTACACTTTGTGTGGTTCTACCATAATACAGTGATTTTGATTACTATCTCAGTAGCCTATTACAATGTGTTGTTTTCATCTACTTAAGGTGTGTCTGCATTACAGTTTGCTAGTTTTATTTTAATGTATGTGTGTGGTTCCATTACCGTACATTGTCTTTGTTTACTCCCTATGTAGTTCCACCATAGTACATCTATTTAAATTACAGTCTATGGCCTACTACAATGCACTGCTTTCATTTACTCAATATGTGTCTGCATTACAGTTTTTTGCCTTTGTTTTACTCAAGGCTTGTCTGCGTCACAATTTTCTAATTTTATCTACTAAAAGTGTGTCACCCTCACATTTTAGGTAGGCTTCTATTTGTGAGGTTTCTACTGTAATAGATTCCATCCTTGATACTAATGCTAGCAATGATATGACTAACTATGAAGATAATCTACATTCCTCTTCAACTATTGACTGAGAGATCCTTTCTATAAGACCCCTGAACATGCTTAAAGTGTTTCACATACTTAATTACCATAATTGAGTGCTTAAAACCTTAATATAACCTTGTGATATGTTTTGGTATCATGTGACAATCTTAAGTTTCAAATTTGGTCCAATTTGGACATTGTTCGTACAAGTTATGCAAATTTATGCACATTTTGGACTTTTATGGAATTTACCCAAATTTGAGGTTTTATAAGCAATTTTTCACATTCATTATAATACTTATATGTTTCATTTTCATGGTTGAGCTTGTTGGGCCATGGGACGCCTAGTTGAACCGTGGTTTGGAGGTGTTTTTCCTCAAGGGTATTTAGGATTTACCCCTTTATGGATGAGCTACCTTAAGGAGATATCAACCAATGCATTATTTGATTGGCTTGGAAATCCAAAAAATGATGGATAAGTAGGTCTCCATGAATAGTGGGGCATCTTCTTGTGTGTCTGCTTGTATATCCATAATATTTTAAGGCCATGGACATATGGAGAGTTATTACGACAATTCAAGCTTTTCTCTTTCATTATCCATAAGCCTTATATACTTATGCTTTAGCTCAAAAACAAAACCTTTATACTCTTATCTCTTCCCTCCTCTCCAGATCTTCGTCTTTCACCTACTTGGGGGTGAACAGAGTGGCCAAGGTAGATTAAGATAGCCAACCTTCTTGTTGGAGCATCTAGGTTTCAAATCTACCCTTGTCTAGGGTTTGCAAAGCTTCCTTTTGGTGATGTTGACCAAAATGAGTAATTATCTCCTTATTTCCTCCATTCTTTTTATTTTCTTCTTCCTCATACCTTTGTCTAGGTCATAACTCTATTGTTCCATGGTAAAAGTTGTTCTAGAGCTCAAGAACCTACCTTTCTTGCTTCTTCTATCTAGGGTTTGCTCCTTTTGTAGAGAAAGGTGATAATTGGCCAAGTTTAGAGCTACTTCTTGGGTTTTCTACCTTCTTCCTTGAGTTTTCTTTCTTCTATAACTCTGATATTCTTCCTGGAGGTGAGTTTTATAACCCTCTTCACTTTTATTGCTTACTATAAACTTGATTACTAATGTTCTTTCTCTAAAATGAAGATCTATGCATATAAAAGCTAGTCTTGCTTAGACTTTCGAATTTTATGGTGTTCCTTGATTAGTTTCCAGTTCTATATGAACCTAAAATCACGTGCATGACCTTTCTAAGGTAGAGGAAGACTTTTTCCTTGCTTACATACCAACCAATGGTGATAAGTATCTATCAAACGATGGCCTACACTTGGTGTTTTAGGTTGATTTTCAATTTTATACATGAACCAATGCATGGCCTTATGTTAGAAGTGATAGAGATGCCTTTGTGGAAATTGATGGTGACAAACCATGGTGACAATTGATAGTGTTAACTATTGGTCACACCTTAGTTCAGTTCTAAACTCTTTTCAAAGCTCAGTGATTCATGGTTTAGTGCCCCAAAGATGATATGATCCAATGGCAATTATAGCTCAACATCTGACTGTGTTCAAGGATTGTAGTATTGACCTCATCAGATGATGGTGACATAATGTGTCACAACTGATGGTGGTTCAGGTTACCACACTATGGTGTAACTAGGTATCATGAGTTGCTTCAATTGAAACCTAAACCAATGGTTTCTTGGTTCAATTGATTCAAGGGTTAGAACTATACTCCAATTGATGATTTTGAATCATGAACCCGGTCCAATGAATGATATTAGATGCTACAACATCCAATGGATTAGAAGGAATCTTATAGTATAATATGTTGGTTCTAATAATGAAAATTTTGTGCTTTTATGCCCTTAATTTTTAGTCATACCTTTTCCCTTGTATGAATATATTTGATAAATTACCACAACAAGTGGATCTGTATCTGTAATTAAACATGGCTTGTTACACCAACTCTAATGTGACTAAGTGGTAATGATTGATTGTAATCAGCCTTCTTAAATGATTAAATGTGACAATGAAATACTATCTTCTTGTGTTGAAACCTTAATATGATGATAATTGAACATCATAGTTCTTGCTATGTTAATCGTATATGTCACATGTGTGATTAATTGATCCTTGTTCTAAGGCATTGAAAGACAATAATGATCTTTCAGGGATTAAGGTGATGGCCCTTAAGCTTTTGGGCATGGTTGAGCCCTGATGGAGGTATAATCCTCTTCATGATCCAATAAGGGTTAGAACCCTTGAACTTGTGATAAGAAATTGGTGCCTTGTAATGGTATGATGATAAGTGTGATCCATTAATTTGCAATGAATGGTAGCATATAGTAATGTGATTAATATGTATACCTCAAATGTTTTATATATTATGAGTTGTGATGCATATATTCTTGTTAGAAATGAATTAGGGTTTGTATGTCCATTTGAATGATGAAGCCTCAATTCACCCAATTGGTAATAAATAATCAAGTGAAACCCTAAAGATGTAGTTTCCCTATGCCACAGATCCATTCCAGTGTCAAAACATGCTAGATGGTGAAACAAGCAATTCCTATGGGAAACTCGGAGAGCATATTTTTAAATATGTGGGGTGCAAGTCAAAAATATCTCCTTGTATCTGCAATTACATGTTATGGAGGATGGTTGTAGTCATGCCTCATTTATGTGTGATAAATGTGAAAGGCAACAATATAACTACAACATGCCTCTTATAGAATGGGCATGTGTGACCTGTTCTCTAGCACTATGACATGTACTAAGGTGGGCTAGTTGTTTTCAACTTGACTATATTTTGTTGTTGGCAGGTTACCATTATGTCTCTGTGTTGCCTCTCATACTGACTAGGAGTTGTTGGTGAGATCATGAAGTCTGGATCTTCCATAGATCTAGTATGATGTTGATTTTGACTTAGTAGTGATCAATTGGGTTTGAGTGGTTCGACTTAAATTCCTTGACCTAATAATAAAACATGTAACATAAGTCGTGTAGTATATCTTCTAAGGTTAAATACATTCACATTGATTGAGTAGCCCTTGCTTTATCTTTATGCTACACATTTCTTATATGATGAAATCTTATGAAATATGAGTAATTATACTTGTTGCTTAACTTGTATGCTTAACTTAGTATGTTAGAATAGTTTAATCAGATCAATTGCTCATTAAAAACTTAATGTACTAATTTTATTTATTCTCTAGTATTCTGTTGTAATCAATATCTATTGGAGAGAGTTATATCTCTCGCTGGGACTGGGTCTCTCCCTTGTGGCTCACCACATATTTTTATGTGGTCATCGGAAACAATGTTGAGGACGTATTGTTGAAGAGGAGAAGCTCAGTGATCAATAGACTTGGAAGGTGGGACAGTTGTAGTTGTTAGTAGTAGAGTCTTAGTGTCATCCTTGTACTCTCAGGTCTGGGTATGGGATGTGTTTTCTAGATGATATATTTGCATCGACATGAGATATTGACAATATGCCAGTGTATGTATATATGGCATGAACATGTAAATGTCTCTTTTGTATACACGATGTGGCCGAGGTCATTGGACACAAATGTACATACCTATTATAGTATATGAGAATGGAAAAGATGGAACTTTATGTAAATATTTTAGAATTGTTCATAATGTGTAATTTGGTTTTAATTCTTCCACTTTTCTAGCTATGTGATTAGTTAGTAATGGATCATGTTTTGTGTTTTGAGTAATATCATTTAGCATGACGAAGTGTCATAGTTTAAGTTGGTATCAGAGCTCTAGGTTTGATAAGTCTACTGGGACATAAGACTTAGGTTTGAGTGTGTTCTTATGTATCCAACATATCTAATCATAGTTTATACTTATGTAGATATGTCTGGAGGACATGAAGAACATGTTGAGAGCAGCTATGCTGCACCAGGAGGAGGTTCTAAGAGGTAGGCACGCAATGAGAGAGTGCCAGAGGTGAGGCTAGAACAGCCCATGATGCCTCAGTTTGACCCAACAAGAATGGCCACTCTGGAGTTTTAGTCTATGTTTAGACAGATGATGGCCACGATTACACATCTAGCAGACACATAAACTCAAACTAGGATAGTCGTCCCAAATGTGGAATCTCAAGGTGTCAGGAAGACATTTGAACATCTTAGACATGTCAAAGTGATTGAATATGGGGGTACCTCTAATCCAAAAGATGACAACATGTAGCTAAAAGGGTTAGAGAAAGTGTTCAAGATTATGAACATCCCTGAAGAGAACAAAGTTAAGCACGGGGAATACTTGTTGAAGGGTAGTGTTGGCCACTATTAGGCCATATAAGAAGAGAAAAGGCCAGGAGTTGTGATAGGATGGGAGGAATTTTGGCGAGAGTTTGTCAGTCAATACTTCCCAGGGACATATCTAGATGAGAAGATCTCTCAATTTGAGAAGATTCATTAGGGAGCGATGATCATCAATGAGTATGAGACAAGGTTTATGGATCTTTTGAGGTTCTGCCCTCACATGGCATCTACAAATAAGGGAAGGATTTGTAGGTTCAAGAAAGGTTTGAGTACAGAGTTGATGACTATAGCGTCAGCCTTGGAGAACATAGAAATGTTTTCCACCTTTGTGGAGTTGGTAAGGCAGATTGAGAGGTCTTCCATAGAGAAATGTGAAGCTAATGTTAATAAATGATCGACTCGATTATAAGGACAATCATCTGGAGGCTTTAAGAACCCAAGTTTTACTCCACCATAGTCACATCAGAGGTCGAATTTTACTGAGAAAAGGTCATTTACACCATCACATTGGACACTGAGTAGGGGTAGAGGTCATAGTTTTCAATCAGTAGGAGCCTACAACATGTCATTAGTTTCAGTGACAGGGTCATGTAGGCTATGGTATGAGAGCAAGACTTGCTTCAGGTGTGGATTGATCAGGCATGTGAGGCTGTATTGCCCTATAAAAGATGAAGAGGTGACTCAACACCCAAGGTAGAGTTAGGAAGGTTCACAATAGTGATATTTTAGGAGTGGTGGTAGCAGAGGACATGGTCAGGCATCCCATGAAGGCTCATCTGGTTAGCTATCAGTGGACATTGACGACAGTAGGTGACAACGAGGTTCTATTGCATGATCCAGCCAGAAGTAGTGGTCCAGCCAGAAGTAGTGGTCAACCCATGGGTCCTGACAGGTCAAATGGAGTTATTTCATTTTAATTTGTTTGCTTCTTGTTTTTTATACGTTCTAGTTGACCCAGGTGAGACATTGGACATGTCTTCCTCTAGATGGGTTGTTTGTGCATTTTCTTAGGATCACAATCATGATCTTGTTAATACTGCTCACATGCACTATTTGAAGTGTGGTTCATCACTTGACTAAAGTTAAAAGGACATAATTTCTTCTATGAGTCAAGCCAATATACCTGAGCCTAAGTAGCTTGCATTATTAGCATTTGAGTCTAGTGGTTATGAAAAGTTGACATTTACAAGTAGACAAGCTCATGGACACCTCTAGTAGAAAGGGAAATGAGTTTGTTGATCATAATGTGGATTTGGTATTGGATCATTTTGCAAACTTCAAAGTCTTGGATTCTAAATAGTTTTAAGTTTTATTAAAAAGATTCTAATGGTTGTTTGTCACACTTGTTTTGGTCAGATCCGATCTCTGTTGATGATTGTGCATTGTTCGGTGATGTGATTGTATTTGATACCAGTTATCATACCAATAAGTATTCCATCACTTTTGGAATGTTTGGTGGTGTTGATCACCATCATAAGACAATGCTATTTGCTTCATCCTTGTTGTTAAATGAAAAGTATGATTCATTTGCATGGGTTTTTTTATCAATATTTATTGTGTTTCGGTAAAGAGTTTGTTTCCATCATAAATGATCAAGACCCAATAGTGAATGTTGTGATTATTATTATTTTTTCATCATGTAAGCATTGTTTCTGTAGCTAGCACATTCTACAAAAACTCCCCTCTAAACTTGGTGAAATTCCTATCAAGGATCAAATCATTAGTGCTCTGAATGATTGTGTTTGGAATATAGATGATATAGACAATTTTGAAGAGAGATGGAGTTCTATAATTGAAGAGGCTCTTATTCTCCATTAGTTGGTTTTGTAATGTGTATGCTATGTGGTGGAAGTGGGTGCCATGTTTTATGTAGGATTCCTTCTTTGTTGGCATGAGTACAATGCAAAGAAGTGAGAGCCTTAATGCATTCATTAGAAGACACATCAACAAAAGGATAACTCTCTTTGAACTTGTTTGTAGTTTGAAGATTTCTTATTCTCATGTGCGGGAGATAGAAAATTTCAAGGATTTTGATGATGAGTACAACAATATACCTTTGTATTCATTGTGGCCTTTGGAGGAGCAAATGAGAGGTATATACACCAAGTCTATTTTTAAGATCCTTCAATCTGAAGCTCATCAAAGTATGGTGTATTATGTGAAGGAAACTTTTGATGACGGTGTGTTTGAGGTCTATCATGTTGGTGGTTCTAGTTCCCTCATGTTTTGAAGAAAGATTCATCTACTGATATGTTATCCAGTAATTGTTTCATGTTATAATTCAAATGAATTCCATGTCAGCACATTCTTTCTTATCTAAAAAGTTGTGATTTGTGCTCTTCTTGGGACATATATATCAATGAGTTGGAGAAAGAGATATGGAGATAACCCTTTGGTTTTTGGCAAAGTATATGTTATGCATTCATCCATTAGGAGGACACTTCAACTGGTTTCTACTGGTAATTCAGTTGTGAACATAGCGTGTACGAACAATGCTATATATCTTTGTCATGAAAAGCTCATTTCTTTGCAAAAGGAGCTTTTGGAATTAGATATTGTTGATGTTGGTGTAACTAATTCTAATACAACTTCTTCTTCTGTTGTCCGGGTCCATATTCCTAGTATTTGCAAAACTAAAGGCATACCTAGAGTGATTGATGCACTGCATAAATTTGGATTTGAAATTTCCCATTCTAAAGTGAGACTGTGAAAATTGCTTACAATATGGTGTCAATCATGATATTGAAACTGCCCTTAAAAGAAATAGGTGTGTGTGTGTTACCTTTTTGCAAATATATATTGTAAATCTACAACATTGTCATCTTATCTTTATTTTTGTTTTGTATATGTGCAAGAACTGAGTAGGGCTTCTATTTAGGAAGTTGACAAGGTCTTCATGCTGAAGAAGTTGCTTCCATGATAGATTTGTAATTCTTCTACTACTTTTGTACTTGACTTCTATACTTCTTTGTTGATGATGCTAGATTTGTAATGGTGCTTCTAGATTTGAAATAGTTGTGCTAGATTTGTAATGGTGCTTCTGGATTTGTAATGGTTGTGTTGGATTTTTAATGATTGTGTTGGATTTGTAATGGTTGTGTTGGATTTGTACATGGTGCTTCTCTATTTGTAAAGGTGCTTTTGATTTGAATTATAATCTAATTGACAATCAATTTCAGATCAACTTTATCAAAAAACATTCCTTTTGATTTGTGTTTTTATTAAATTAAATTGTGTGTTAGATAGCTATTGATTATGTAACTAGGTTTATTTTCTCTTAGAAGAGCGTAATGTGACACATCCAGTCTGTATTATAGAAAATCACCCTTTGTTATAGACTTCTCCCTCTTGTTTTACAGTAGCTAGCTCTCCTTACATTCTTCTCCTTCTTGTTAAATGCCATCCTTTCTAGTTATAGTGTATAATGTTCTCCTTTTATAACACAATCCTTGGTTACTCTTTCTCCTCCCCTTTCCTATTTCTCAATTCTCATTACAGGACGTTCATTTTTGTTGCGATTCAGCCTGCTATCTAGGTTCATTTTCTCTGGGAAGAGCAGAATGTGACACACCCAGTATGTATTATAGAAAATCACCCTTCGTTATAGTCCTCTCCCTCTTATTACAGAGCAGATAGCTCTCTTTACATTCTTCTCCTTCGAGTTACATGCCATACTTTCTAGTTACACCATATAATGTTCTCCTTACAGAACACATCCCTTGGTTACTTTTTCTCCTTCCCTATCTTATTTCTCCATTCTCATTATAGGACGTTCATTCTTGTTGTGATTCAGCCTGCTACCTAGGTTCATTTTCCTTGGACGAGAATAATGTCCCAACTGTATTACAGAAAATCACCCTTTTTTATAGTCATCTCCCTCTTGTTACATAGCAACTAGCTCTCCTTACATTCTTCTCCTTCATGTTACATTCCATCCTTTCTAGTTACAACATAAAATGTTCTCCTTGTAAAACACAGTCCTTGGTTAGTTTTTCTCATTCCCTTTCATGTTTCTCCATTCTCATTATAGGATGTTCATTCTTGTTGCAATTCAACCTGCTACCAAGGTTCATTTTCTCTTAGAAGAGCAGAATGTGACACATTCAATCTATATTACAAAAGATCACCCTTCATTATAGTCATCTCCCTCTCGTTACAGAGAGGCTATCTCTCCTCACATTCTTCTCCTTCTTGTTACATGCCATTCTTTTTAGTTACAACATATAATGTTCTCCTTGCATAACATAGTCCTTGGTTAATTTTTCCTCTTCCCTTTCCTATTTCTCTATTATCATTACATGATGTTAATTCTTGTTGCGATTCAGTTTTCTACCTAGTTGCATAGAAGAATGTGATACATCCAGAATGTATTACAGAAAATCACCCTTCATTGCAATCCTCTCCCTCTCGTTATAGAGCGGCTAGCTCTCCTTACATTCTTCTCCTTCTTCTTACATGCCATCATTTCTAGTTACAACATATAATGTTCTCCTTGTAGAACGTAATACAAATATAGCCAACACAATGATACACAAATGGCATCAAAACAAAACATCCTTTCTAGTTATTGTAACAGTAGCACAAAATAAACATCTTCACAAGCATCCAATTCAAACTTCCGCAAAAAAAGATGTTTCCTTACAAGCATAATAGGTGTACACCTTCCACTTTGATCACTACATCAAAGTAACAACTTCAAACATTATAGTAAATTGAGATTCCACTAGAACACAACTACATTCCTATCTTCTTGACGCTAAAAATCAAACGACTGCATCAGCTACAACTGAACTTTGATCAAATGATAGTTATTTTCATATCTAGCTCAAAGTCACATCTTCAAACATTACAAAAAAGATCATTTCTTCTCTTCCCCCTTTGACTCTTGCATGTCTTCACTACTTCTCTTTGACTTTTCTATATCTTCAATGCTCCCCTTTGACTCTTGTATTCAATGCTCTTTAATTTCCCAAATGCCATCATCTTGTGAAATATATCACCTCCTATTGCTGGAATGTCTTCATTTGTAGATATCATACTATGTCCATTAACCAAGCATTCCAAGTATTTCATAAAAAAATACACTGCAACCCACCTCATTTTCTTCCTATTTTGGGTAGTCAATATATTCAACTTCCCATTGTGACATATGGCTCCCTCTATCATACAATCCTCTTAATAGCCATCCAACCTAAAACAATATTACAAATTTAATAAAATGTATTTACTTTGCAGTTGTGTGGATAATTTTCTTCAAAAAACGCATGATACTTGCCCATATTTGCACCTCTCTCTTGTAAGTTGAGTTTCTAGAAAGAGAGTCAAAAGCCCTAAATTTCTATGTATGAAATTAGCTTCCAGTAGATGCCAATGCATGTCATTGTTTATAATAGTGAACAATGAATCCATCTTATCAAATTCACATTGTCTGATGTTGAACACACTTGGTAGTTCACTTATTATATCCACTATAATGCTCTGTACACCCATGTGTATTTTTTGCTGCAAGAAAGATAAATTATGTACTAAATATGATTCAACACTTTCTTAAATTTGGATCATTCTAACTATGCTTGTATTTCATTCTTATTGGGACATATGCTTTCAAACAATGTCATTTAATCTGTTTCTTTCTTTTCTTACTTGACGTTTCTTTGATCATGTCTGCAAAGCAATCAATCACTTGTTCGTTACACTCAACATGAGTACATAACTTATAGGAAAAGTTTATATATGTATTAGATCTTCAGGTGTCAACATTGCAGGAGATTAATCATTTGGTTCTTGGAAAGCAGCCTTGATATTTGTTTTGATGTGCACCATGTGTCATCTCCAAAATGTCCTTCCCTTGTTCACCTATAGAACAAGTGTTAGCTCAATATATTAAATAAGGTTGATTATATGTATGTATCACATAATTCTTCTCTTGTGTTCTCTTACACTTCAACGATGTTCTCCTTGAAGTTCTTTACTTCTTCTTTCCACTGAACACCCTTAAAGTGTTCATGTCCAATGAAATTTGCATTCATTTCCTTTATATGTGTTCGATTACAAGGATTATAAGTATTTGTTGCAATACTATAAAAAAATATGTACTTACCACTACCCCCTTCTAATCTTTACATTTTCTTCAATGCTTCCAAGGTTTGAATTTAGCTTCTTTTTCTTCTTGGAAAAAATCTTCATTTCCTTATTTTCTGGTGTAGGTGTTTCTTATTTCCCTATTATTGGAACTTATTTTATTGTTGAATGTGTATGTAGTATAGAGCTAAAATATAGTGGAGTGAACTCTAGTGATTCCCCTATATATTTGAATTGTCTCTTCAAATTTTTGTTCTCTTCCTCCAATTCATGAACCCTCACTTTCAACTTCTTGTTTTCCTCCATTACCTCTGCACAACTTCTGAAGACATTCATTGTGCACATCTCCTCGTACTTTGCTACATCATCCTCAAGAGACTTGATTCTAACTAGAAAGTTATCATTTCTTGTGTCCGGTTCTTCATCTAATGATTTTCTTTTTGCTTTGACTACAGACTCATCCTCCCTTGTTGCATACACTTGGACTTGCAGTGTGGAAACTTTTTTCCATGTTATGTAAAATGGTATATCTTCTAAATCTTTGATCACTTCCCAGTCATCATTGTTGTCCACCTTCATCTTTTTTAGAGTAAGTATGGACTGTATAGAGAAGATTTAGATATAATCATATAGATGTATTTTGCAATACAAACAACATTTCTGTAATAGAAACTTGCATTTTGCAAGACAAACAACATGTTTGTAATATAGACATGCATTTTGTAATAGGAAAACAATCTTTGTATTAGAAATAATGATTTTTTAACACAAACATGAAAATTCTAAAGAGACAAATGTTTCAGTAATAGAAGCAGATAGAGTACTTGTAATGGAAACAAAGCTTATGTAATACAAAATAAACATTTTGTAATAGAGGAAAATTGAGTACTACAAAAATATATTGTAATAGAGACAAGAATTCTGTAAATCAAAATTGTATTTTGTAATAAAAACACAAATTCAGTAATACAAACCTATATCTTATAATGGAAACACATTTTTAGTAATATGGACTTTTATCTCATCTTTTCCTATTGATGATAGTTCTTTTATCTTGTTCACTGGAGCTTCCCATTTCTTAACTCTTGGCTTTGCATTCTTGTATTTGTTCTACAATGTTTGTCATCTTCAGTGCCCAAAACTACATTCATTCTTTTGTAGTTAGTACATTTTCAATTTGTTGTCTTACTTAATAAGGAAAAGCACAAAAGTAAATCTGATTTCCATACTTACACATAAGCACACCATAAAATTGGTGGCATAAAGGGTCATCTTTGTCGTTATTTCACCTAATTTCCTTGTCTTAATTTGTTCTTTCATAAACTCCATCTATTGGAAAATTTGCTTGTCTACCAACTTTGCCCAATTTAGGGATGGAGTTGTTGTCACGTCATTGAGATAATGCAAGATATACAACGATGCATTATAACATGTGTCTAGTACAAGGAATGTGACCATGAGGTACAACATCCAACACCTACACGTGTTTTGCCAATCAACCTCACTATCATCAGTCATCGTTCTTTGCCATGTCTTGGCAAGGTTTTCCTTGTAAAGCAACTCCAATTCCTTCATCCCTTTCTCCTAAAATGTCTGCTTCCTCTCTACCTTATTTGCCATTTTGGAAAACATTTCCTCCCCAAACATCTCCTCCCCAACCTTCCTAACTACATGTGAGTTCTTGATTGGCACTATATCAATAACCTCACAAGGTATTCCTAGAATGACACCAACATCTTCTATTATCATTCTCACTCTTAAACCCTTCTCCATATCAAACTCATCACCACCAAAAAAAATCTCAATAATGTCCTCTAGAACTCCAATCTCAGCTTTTAGCAGTGCCATATTAATTAGGTTGACAAATGTTGTACTCTTCATCATTTTAAGTTGTTTCTCACTAAAAATCAGTCCAATCCTAATTTGGATATATCCATTGATGTAACATCGATGATTTATAAATTGAATATATGCATTTTTATATAGCACTTGACATAAGTTCAATATTCTAAAAATATAACCACACATACTATGATAATTAAGATGGAAATATAAACAAGATACATAAATTTTTTGGAACCAATACTACAGAAACAACATTCAGTGTCACTTTTCTGGGCGTCGGTTATTTAGGAAAACCGACACCTATAAATTTAAACGTCAGTTATTTATGCAAACTGACGTCTATATTCAAAGACCAGCCAAACACGGGTACCACTTTGTATTCAGCGTTGGCTGGTTATAACAGACCGACGCCTAAAATCGCCCGCGAAATCCAATTTTTGAGCGAAAACATTTTAGGTCACCTACATCGTTGGTTTTTTAACTATTCATCGACGCCTATTTAAAATGAAAATTTGCGCGAAAAGTCCCACTTTCAGTGTCGGTTATCCCTCGATAACCAACGCTGATAATGGTTCCCGCCAAATAATTTAGGGTAAAGGTTGTCTAGTTGGGCGTCGGGGTTTTACTATCCACTGACGCTAAGCATAATAGGCATCGGTTTTGTAGATAACCGACGCCGTTGACCAACTTAATAGACCCGATCATCGAGCTCTTCCCCCTTTCTTCCTATTTCATCGTGATATTCTCCTGTGCTGCTGCTCGCCGCCACTCTCCCAAAATCGCGACGCCGGTTGCTGCCCCTCTGCTTCTTCAGTGCTGGTGCTCTTCTGCTCGTCGGCGCCGCTGCCCGCCACCCGCCACTGCTGCTTCTTCGCCTGCTGCTTCTCCGGCCGTCGGTTGCTTCTGCCCGCCGCCCGCCCCTCTACTTCTTTGCCTGCTCACCGCCACTGCTGCCAGCGCTCGCCGCCACTCTTCTCCATGCTAGCTCCAAGTAGGCTAACCTCTTTGCTTCCTTCTCCCTAGCTCCTTACCAACAGCAAGCACAACCATGGTCGTGTTGGCCTACCACGGCCGTGCTGTCCAGCACGGCCGTGGTAGGCCAACATAGCCACGGCCGTGCTTGCTGTTGGTAAAGATATGAACAAATTTTTACGTAATGCTTTATGTAAATCCTAGGATATGAACAAATCTTTTGCTTGCATATATTTGTCATATATTTGTGCTTCTAATCGTAATGTTTGGCCTAATTCAGTAAATTTTGATGCATGTTGAAATAAGATTTAAACTTGTCAATTGTAGCATCCTAATTTGATTTGATTAAACCCTAACATCAATTGTGATGAAACCCTAACATTAATTGTGATGAAACACTAACATGTATATATCTATTATTGTGTTTGTTGGCCTAGAAACCCATCCAAGATTTACTCATTAGGAGTAAATGTTGGATAGTCCCCAGTTTGGGACTGTTCTTGAACACCTAATCTCACTTAGGATGTAAGTGTATAATGTGTATTGGGTTTTCGAGAAAATTTCAGTAGCATTTCCCCATTTGTTCTCTAAGTACATATGTACTTAGAGAACAGTGGGGAAATGCTGCCGAAATTTTCTTGAAAACCCAATACACATTATACACTTACTAGTGAGATTAGGTGTTCAAGGATGGGATAGGTGGTACACATTTATTATATATAAGAATGACATCACATGTGTTTGTTGGCCTAGAAACCCGTCCAAGATTTACTCATTAGGAGTAAATCTTGGATAGTCCCCGGTTTGGGACTGTTGTTGAACACCTAATCTCACTTAGGATGTAAGTGTATAATGTGTATTGGGTTTTCGAGAAAATTTTAGTAGCATTTCCCCGTTTGTACATTGGTATAAATTAGAATGAACAATCACTAAATTATATACTATTTGTATGGAGTTCGGCTTCATTGTAGATAATAGGAGTAAATCTTGGATAGGATGTAAGTGTATACCCTAATCTTGTCCTAATATATACTTGTTTTCTCTTTGATCATAGAATGGATAGATCATGGATGCCCATTCGCAATCGCTGCACCCCAGAGTTTATATCTGGTCTTGATCAGTTTATTAGATTTGCCGAGGAACATAGGAAAAAACCTACAGATAGGTTCTACTGTCCATGTAGGCATTGCGGTAACAACTTGAAAGTCAACACTGGTGAGGAAATCAAAAGTCATGTCATGTGCAACGGGATTGTACAAGGCTATACAGAATGGCACTGGCATGGAGAGATTTCAAACTCGAAACCAGTAGATGTCGATAGCAGTGCTTGGGTGGAAGAAGAAATTGCCTCTAATGACGTAGATGTGAACGAACCAGTTCCAGTAGACATCGTTGATGCGATGCTGGATAGTTGTAGGGTAGAGCACACCGATCCACCTCCTATCTTTAGAAACATTGTGCATGATGCTGAGACACTGTTATACACAGGTTGTGCTAAGTTTAAGAAGCTTAGCGCTGTGTTGAGATTGTATAAGTTGAAAGCTAACAATAGATGGAGTGACAAAAGCTTCACTTCATTGTTGACTTTGTTGAAAGAAATGCTTCCTAAAGGAAACGAGCTACCAATCTCAACATACCGGGTAAAGAAAATGTTGTGCCTAATGGGAATGGAGGCCAAGAAGATACACGCATGCCCAAATGATTGTGTATTATTTCAAAAGGACTATGTAGATTTGAAAGATTGTCCAAAATGTGGTGCGTCACGGTATAAATTGATGACTTTGGGGGAGTCCAAAACTGGTTCTCCTGCCAAGGTGTTGTGGTATCTACCTATAATATCATGATTTCAACACTTGTTTGCAAATCTGAAAGATGCGAAGAATTTGAGGTGGCATGCAGATGTTAAGAAAAATAATGATGGGATCCTATGACATGCGTCTGATTCCCCACAGTGGAAGAAGATTGATCTATTGTACCCCAAATTTGGTGAAGAAGATAGGAATCTAAGACTTGGGCTTTATACAGATGGGATGAATCCATACGGGACATTGAGCAGCCAACATAGCACTTAGCCAGTCATGCTTGTTATATACAATCTTCCTCCCTGGCTGTGTGTGAAAAATAAGTACATTATGTTGTCGTTGTTGATATCGGGCCCTAAACAACCCGGAAATGATATCGATGTTTATCTTGAACCTCTGATTGATGACTTAAAGAAACTTTGGGCTGAAGGTGTGATGACCTATGATGCTTCAGGAAGAGAGACATTTTGTTTGCACGCTATGTTGTTTTGCACTATTAATGACTTTCCAGCATATGGGAATTTGTCTGGATATAGTGTCAAAGGAGCTAAAGTGTGTCCTATATGTGAAGAAAACACTGATTCAATAAGACTAAAACATGGCGGCAAGACTGTATATCTTGGTCATCGAAGGTTTCTTTCAAAATTCCATCCGTATCGTAGGAATCGCAAAACATTTAATGGATGGAATGATGAACGAAGTGCACCTAAACCTATACCAGGGGGTGTTGTTTATGAAAGAGTAAAAGACATTGTCAATGAATTTGGTAAGAAATCACAATGTAGTATGGCCACACAGAGTGACAATTCTTCATTCAAGAAGAAGTCAATATTTTGGGATCTTCCTTATTGGAGTTCTTTGACAGTCAGGCATTGTATCGATGTAATGCACATTGAGAAAAATGTATGTGATATCATCATTGGTACTCTATTAAATATACCAGGTAAGACTAAAGATGGGATAAAATCCAGACTGGACCTACGTGAAATGGGAATAAGGTCAGAATTAACAGAATTACGTAAAATGGGTAATAAAAGAACATACTTATCTCTCACTTGTTACACGTTGTCTAGAAAGGAGAAGAAAGCTTTTTGTGAATGCTTGGTAAATGTTAAGGTGCCACATGGTTACTCATCCAACATCCGTAGATTGGTATCAATGAAAGATCTGAAGTTGATAGGTCTTAAATCTCATGATTGTCACACTCTAATGCAACAAATATTGCCCATTGCAATTCGATCTATATTGTCGAAGCATGTAAGGTTTGCAATCACCAGACTTTATTTCTTTTTCAAAAGTCTATGTAGCAAAGTTATTGACCCTGATACTCTCGATAATTTGCAAAGAGAAGTGGTTGTTACCCTATGTCAGCTTGAGATGTATTTCCCTCCTTCGTTCTTTGATATCATGGTACATCTTGTTGTCCACTTGACTAGGGAAGTGAAAATGTTGGGACCAGTTTTCTTGCATTGGATGTATCCCTTTGAATGATACATGAGCGTTTTTAAAGGTGATGTTCGAAACCGTTATCGACCTGAAGGGAGTATTATTGACGGTTATGTGGCGAGAGAGGTTATGGATTTTCACAATGACTTTCTGAGTGGTAATAACACTCCTGTTAATGACAAGAATATTGAGGAGGGCAAAGGAGTTTTGGGATCACGAGTGAAAGTAATCAGCCGTGAGCAGTTGGAACAAGCTCACTTGTATATTTTACACAACATGGACGAAGTGAGTGTTTATATCGAGGAACATACCAATTTCATCAAGAGACAACATCCTCGAGCAAGTTCAATGTGGCTTGCTAGAGAGCATAATAAGACTTTTACTAAGTGGTTTGAAGATAAAGTCTTACATCAACTATCTCAAACACCAAGTTATATTACAGAAACTATCAAATGCCTCGCCTTTAAACCAAAACCGAATGTTATGTCTTATGAAGGGTTTGACATTAATGGGTTCACATATTACACAAAGCGCCAAGATGATAAGAGTGTCGTCCAAAATAGTGGGGTCACTCTTCAAGCGTCGACTATGTATTTTGCAAGTGAAAAGGATAAGAGTCCACATGAAGCTAAAATGTCATATTACGGTGTCATTGAAGACATATGGGAGTTTGACTACATAGATTTCAGAATTCCGCTCTTTAAATGTAATTGGGTTGATAACACCAAAGGAATTATAGTGGATGAATTGGGTTTCACTTTGGTGAACTTTGAAAAGATTGGCGAGAAGGGTGAACCATTCATATTGGCATCACAACCGAAACAAATATTCTATATCGATGATCCTGCAAATGATAAATGGTCGGTTGTTCTTCATGGTAAAAGACAGTTCATTGAAGATCCTATAGATGAAGAAGAGTACTATGATAAGTATGATGACTCCAGTCCATTCTTAGTTGGGTTGCCAACTCCGCAAAATATTGAAGCTAATGATGACTTATATGTGCGCGGAGATCACAATGAAGGATTGTTAATTGATAAAAGATCACAATTTTAGAGGCATGTATGTTTATAAAAGATCACATTATCTTCTAATTAATACAAATGCTAAATGTTTGCCTTTTTCTAGTTAATACAAATTCTAAATGTTTGCCTTTTTCTAGTTAATACAAATGCTAAATGTTTTCCTTTTTCTAGTTAATACAAATGCTAAATGTTTGCCTTTTTCTAGTTAATACAAATGCTAAATGTTTGCCTTTTTAATGACATTTTCAGATGGCTGAACATGATGAGCATGATGTACTTGATGAGCATGAAGTCCATGATGAGCATGTTATCCATGACGAGCATGGCGAGGATACCAATGTAAGTTCTAAAAACATATCCTACATTTCTATAAAATTCATTATCTTCTAGTTATGTCATATATCCCATATTTCTATATTGCGCTAATTCAGTGGGTTTATTTTTGTCAAATTTTAGGTTGATGATGCGCATGTAACCACTAAAGCACTGGAGCAACTTGATGCACATCACCAAACACTTAACAAGAAAAGGGGCATCACTCTGTTGAAGAAGTTAATAGCGCTAAGTGGTAGTGGATCCAAATTGGTTGTGGAGTTTGATAATGGAGGAAATGCAATTGGAGTGAACCGCAATAATTTTGTAAACTATCTTGGGTGTGTCACTCGAAGCCATTGTGGTGTTAAGTATGATAATTGGCATAAGGTTCCTCAGGGGAAGACAGACTTGATATGGAAGGATTTATGCGTGAGTTATATTAGTTGCAATTCTATTTTGTAGATTACAAATTATATTATTTGCAATTCTATTTTTGGATACTAGTTAATAAGAATTCTATTTTACAGAATATATTTGCATTGGATGAGAAGTTACATCGTAAAAGTGTGATGCAACACGCTCGAAAGATGCTTAGGAACTATAGGAAAAATCTCAACAGAGAATAGATAAAAGATGGTGATAAGAAGAAGAAGTCAGCCCTTGAACAGTGGAACTTCTTGGACAAAGAAGATTGGGACAATTTTGTTGATTCAAGAAAATCTGAAGAATTCAAGGTATTAGGCGTCATTCCCAATTTAATTAATATACGTTGTATTCACCTATTCAAGATTAACATTTAGTTCTACTAACCAAATCATTAATGTGCATACTAACTAGGCCCTCAGTGATGCGCAAAAAGCAAGGCGTGCACTGAATGTGCATGACCACACTATGGGTCCAAAGGGCTATGCAAGCGTTCACTAAAGACTACAGGCAGAGTCTGTGGATACTCAGGAGTCTGCTGCTACTCAGGAGTCTGCCACACCCATGCCTTGCCATGATAGCTGGATAGCTGGGAGGCAAAACAAGAAGGGTGAAATAAAGAAGCCCGTAACTGCTGAGGCAGCTATGAAAATGGTAAAATACAACTCTTAGAGCAATCGTTTGAATATTGATTATTTGTGGTGTTAACTTACCAATTTCTATTGATGGTGATTAGCGGGAGCTGCACGAGTAGAGGAAACAAGGCGCGTTCATTCCTCAGGGCACAAGGGATGGATTGATAGTTGCTCTGGGTAACCCAGAGCATCCTGGACGTGTTAGGGGTGCAGGCACTGGTGTGGGCATCAAAGCATTCTTTGGGCCATCCCAGCGCAAACCCAGAGCGGGACTTTCACAAGAACAGGTAACCTATTCTTTTTTTAGAATGTTACTGCAAAAGGGAATTCAATAATAAGAAGCTAATGTTTCTTTTATCCATGTATAGGAGAATAAGAGAGTCGAGGATATAGTTGCTAAGAAGGTCAATGATATAGTTGTTGAGAAGGTCAAGGAAGAAATAGTGCGGTGGCAGGCATCTCAGGCTTCCAATCAGCCTATGGTGACCCACTCTTCTCCTGATGCACAAACTGCGAGTAATCCTGGAGACCCATCGCCTAACACATATGCTGTAAGTATTGTTTATGACATTGTAGCTAGTCTTTTCAAGATGATATGTTTTCAAGATGATATGTATATATGTCTAACATTCTTTACGTAAATTTGTAGGCATTGAAGCCATGCCGCTTAAGAATGCAAGACTATGTTGTTGCAGAGGCGCAGGCTTACCAGTCCCTTCCTGGGGCAATGTTTCATGGGACTCCAATGTCATAGGTCTACGTTCGTGTGAGCCCGATATGTGTATTACCTGATTGGAGGGAAGCTGCATTGCCATATGCCCACCCAAATATTGATACACTTGGTGAGGCAGAAGGCGGGGTGATATTGTGGCCCATAGCAGATGTCGTCTACACTACTAAAATTGTAAGATAAATTTACATTACTTTAGATTGTTAATGTGTATATATGAGGTCAACTGATCTGAAATTATATATACAGGTTAAAAAGAAGACACCCGAAGCACCTAGGCCTCCACCTCCACTTCCTGCATTACCAAGTTGGGTTCCAACTGACCTAAAATACCCGTTAGGTCCTGCTTGTAGGGGAATGGCATGTTGGTTACGGGCACATAATATACATTATCCTATAATTGTTTCTTTAGAAGCAAATTATGCAGTTCAATCATACGATAACTCTTTATTTATACAAGATATTATTGAGCTATTTATGTATGATTGGCTGAATACATCAATGATAGAGACATGGATAAGGTGAGATCTTGTTTATACATCCATATACCTTGTGTAAGATCTGGTGATCTGGTTTCTTATATATTAATGCATACGTAATACATGTTTTGCAGCTACTTAGTCGAAGATCAATGCAAACAATTTGCATTTGATCATGTGGGTTTTATGATTCTATCATTGATTAGTATGGTAGCTAAAGACCCTGATAGTGTTCAAAAATACTATATAGATGCTTTTAGAATTTTTGGTTAGCAAAAGAAGACGATAATAATAGCTCCATTTAATGTCAAGTAAGTTTACTTTATTTATAATTTGTACTTAAGAAAATTCCATTTTTATTGTGAATTTTGAGTTATTAATTTTTAACTTTTTTACCTCTAGCGGTAGACATTGGGAGTTACTAGTTAATGTCCCTGGGACGTTCACTGTTTATTATCTAGATTCTGCGGGAAGTACATTGAACACTAAAATTGGACACATATTGAGAATGCCGTTATTCTGGTGAGAAATATTTCATTTTTATATCCGTTAACATCTGTTATTACATTATTATTTAATTATGCAATTTACTGTGTTACATTAACATGTAGGGGTTTAGATGCATTCAAAAATGCTGGAGGAAATGTCCCAAGGAGAAAGAACCAGCAATTAATTTGGGAGAACATAAAAGTAAGTTCCCGACTCCAATGTATATATTATTTATGTGAACTGTGCTTAGTTGTATTTTTAATATTTTGTATGTTTCAATTTATAGTGCGCTACACAAGACAATGGCTGGGCATGCACATACTATGTGATGTGATTTATGCAGATGATTATCTGACATGCTACATTGGATATTAATACCATACATGAGGTATTATATATAGTCTCATTAGTTAGTATGAAATATATCAATCTTATTTTTATATTATTACTTATATATACATCATTCTCTTTGTAGGTGTTTAAAACTGACCACACTATAGGTAAACGCTTAAAAAATGTACATGCTCCATATACGATGGAAGCATTAAATGAAGTAAGAGAAGAATGGGCAAAAGCCATACAAGCAGTGGCGATTGTAAGATATAATTGGGATGCTGATAGCGATGCTGAATGATATTTTGTAAATGAATATTTCTGAATGTTTATACATGTCTGAATGTTTCTATATGTATTTGAATGTTTCTACATGTGTGAATGTGAGAATTGAATTGATGTATGAATGTATCTACTTGTGTGAAAAAATATTTGTTGATTTTGCAGGTTTGTGGCCTATTTGTAGGCTGATATCAATGGATGTCATAAACCTACAGTTCAGAAAACTGAACTGCAGGTTCTCATCCTGCTGACCAGCCACAGTAGGCCTACAAACTGATAAGAAAAAAAAAATTAAAGTATAGGCGTCAGTTATTTATAGAACACCGTCATCAAAGGCCTACAACATCGGTTATTAGATAAAAACCGACGCCTAATATGACAAACAACCAGACCGTGCAGGAAAGCACGACCGTGGTGGAAAAGGCGTCACTTATTCATATAAAACCGACGCCTATAGTACTAAGCATGACCGTGCAGCGAAGCACAACCGTGTCATCTGGGAGTATGGAGTCGGTTGTTCAGTTGTTAACTGACGCAGAAAGTGTCCTAGGTGGTACCCTTTTTTGTGGCGCGAACCCTATAGACGTCGGCCAACTATATATAACCGATGCCTATAGATCATATAGGCGTCGGTTAGAAAACTGACGCCGAAGAGTTCGACCTTTAGCGGCACCCACATAGGCGTCACTTGAAAACCGTCACCAAAGGGGGTTAAACAACCGACACCAAAGGCGTATTCTGTAGTAGTGAATGTGTACCTTTTCTAACCATTACATTTTGTTATTACATGTTTCTCTAATAGAATACAACTTACCCTTTGTATTACAAAAGGTTTGTTTAGGGTAAAATTATATACTACATATTACATTTACTCTATTTGTATTATGACATGTCAGCCCGCTTCGTAAATATGACTTACATGCATAAACACAATAGACAACATGAGCCAATTATAAGGTTTTTTACTAGGATATTCACATTGATTCTCTTATCAAAAAAATGTTCAGTTTCTCCCTTATCACCATCTTGGTCAATTTTCCATAGGATTTCTTCATGGGCCACATCCTTAGAAACTAAAATAGTGTAGAGATTGAAGGAAATGACTTATAAAAGACAGTCTAGTCTGCAATACACTATAAATTACATTTTCAAGTGAAATGTTATTTTAGTTGAAGGTGTGTGAAGAGTATCAGTATCAGTTGCTACTTTTTAAGGAGAAAATGATGAAGAGCATTGATATCCAATCACTAGAGGATGTATTTTACCTCTAGATTTACTAACCAATACTTTTTTGTTCACATCAACTATCTCTTGATTACCTCATGTATCTTCTTCCATGTATTCATCAACAACCATATCCTCATTAATTTTTTCCTCTTTATCATTTGAATCTTTGTCTGCTCCTCATGTATCTTTTTCAATTGTTCCCTTATTTGTATGAACCCCTTTACTAGAACTGTCAACAACTTCTGGTGCTTTGTGAGCTTTCTTCACCAAGCTAGAATCGAAAAAATCATCATCACTATCATAGAAGTTGCTATTATCCCTTGTATCATCATCTCTACCTTCATCTTGCACAGGAACTATGGCTCCTTTGGTAACGACCCTCTTTTTTCTCCCTTTATGTATGCCCTTTGATTTCCCCATAACTGCGATTTGAACATGAAAAGAGGAAGGATGGGTTGAGAACGAAGGAAGGTAGAGGAGGAATTAGGAATGGCAACATATGGTACCTTTTCTTCTTCATGATGATATCAAGCAGTAGGATCTGAGCCTTCACAAAAATTCTCACTATGGAGCCGAGCCTTCACTACCGCCTCTTCCTTGGAAACTCCTCCTCCAACGATTGTACTCCTTCATAGAATCTTCTCACATAGATTCCCTCTTGTTCATTCCTCCAAAGCATCTTCTCTATGGCAGCAGTTCACTACTCTCTACGGCACTCCTCTCCTTTGGTATTAGGTACGGCGCAACATGAGAGAGAAAGACATTGGTGGCATGAAAAGTAATAATATTGAAATCTATAAGTTGCAGAAGGAACGGGTAATCAAATTGAATCAGCCCGCGGGGGTAGCCAATATATATATATATATATATATATCTGTGTGTGTGTGTGTGTGTGTGTGTGTGTGTGTGTTTAGGCCTACTAAAGTCTTCCTCCTGGCTCTTCCTTCTCAGGTTTTGTTTCATAAACACTTGTCGACTTCCTTCTTTTGTTTTAATTACTTTCCAATTTCATTGTTCATTCCCATGCCCACGATGGCTTAATCCAAAATCTTCTTTTTAATAAACTCCCTCTCTTTCTCATGGTTAAGACTAGAATTTATGAAAAGGGGCATGTATGGTGGATAAAGGAAGGCATTCAATATCTTTTCAAAAACATATATCCACAATCCAATTTTACTTAGTTGATATACCAAAAGCCAACATGGCACTTTATTGAATAATTTGATTATTATCTCTCTCTCTTTGATAAATTTCTCAAATCAAATATAGGAACCCATTAATGTTATCCCAATGTATCTCTCTAATATAGTGGAATTCATTGGGACAACTTTCATATTCAAAACTTTCTCATTTAAGCATTTATTTCAAACAATTACCATTATTTTATGGAATGTCCTTTATTCCTAATTTTTAAAATTATCTTCTTCTTGCCATTATTTCCAAGTATGCAAATTTTAAATTAAGATAATGTTATTTGATGCCTCAACATCGCGTTGCCACTCTTGGTTAGATAGTTACTCTTTTAATTATCTAAAACATCATACATTTTATTTTCTCTTGGAAACTGGTCACTTATTTCACATTTATATTTTTCAACTATTCATAAAGTCATTTCTATTTATTTATGTGCAATATATCTTATATCTTTGTCTTGTGCACCAAGGACATATTTGCAACGCAAATAGTTTCATGGGCCCCAGGGGTTGCACCCGTGCAACATATATGACTTTATTATTCCATGAATAATACCATTAAGAAATTAACTTGTCAATTCTTGCTTATATATATAATTCGATTTTACTAAAATTGAGGATATAACACCAACTCTAAAACACTTTGATCAAGGTTGTAATTAATCTTTACTCTTTGGGAACCATGCTAGGGTTTTAAGACTGTAGAGGGTGAAGAATTATATGCTGTTTCATGGTTCTTCATTATTATCATGGTCTTCTACTTGCAATTAATGTGTTCTCTATGGTGATTTCTTCACAAAACCTCACATTGTAGTTTTAATACATCAAAGTGCCCATTTTACCATAACATTCACTTAGCTTGGGGGAATAAAAAATTTACATTACTTCTTCAATATTATTCTTAATGACTTTCTTCATCTTATCCTGGTGCTCTAGATTAGGTGAACTAATAGTCATTAGTCTCTCATGAAACTGTTCTTATCCCCAAGAATACTAAATCAAATCTTAGTCAACCAACTTTTTAGGCTCTATCTCGTGTGAAAAACATCTAAAATATTATATTATAGTGATCCTAGATCATCAATCCATACTATCACATATTTTGTATCACCATATGCTTAAAGCATCCTGATGTGTAACCTTAAATACTTTTCATCACATAGCATAACTGAAGCTTAAACTCAATTAATAACATGAATTTTATTATCCCAAGTATATCCCTTAACAACCATTATAATTCAGCTTGCGACTACAATTCCTCTTTGGGATAAAGGTCCTAAGGACATCAAGAGTTCTCTAATTCTCATCAAGTATAGTAGGAAAGAGACCTAATCTCCCTGTAATCATTGTTCCACTAAAACAACGTGATTAGTTCTACTGATTGACTTATGTCGGATGTGTCCTTTAGAATTTTAAGATTTTTATATGAGGTTGTAAACATTATGTATAACCCTAACTTAATCTACTGATTATTCCAATAAACGTAAATTGTAATCCTAGATTCCTTCGTTAGTATCTAGGTAATCACTATTTCTTATTATAATCATACAAGATGTAGGGTATGTGCTTGTAAGGAAACACTTGTTTACTTGGTCACTACTAACATCACATCTTGGAACAAATCTACAAAAGTCATCATTATGATACTATTGATACAACATATAATTATGGTATATAATGATGTCTCAACTTACTTACAATGTCATTAGGTTCAAGTAACTATATGTCTTAGGTGCATACAATTAACTATGTTTTGTGGTGCCTTTTGATATATATCAGTTGAATAAATACCTGAAGATGGCCTATATTATAATGTTTATCTCAACTCCTCACATGTGCACATGTCCCATACCACATGCACTTGAAAGTGTGAGACAAACAATGTGTGGAATTTAAATTCTCATAGCATACATCTATAATCCCACACGATATGTGGTCTGGACCACACACCATGCACGATAGAGAGGTCATGCTATAGGGCGTTCTTTTCTTCTTCTTCTTTGAAGCTGACATGTAACAAACCCTAATGCAATCTGACTACACCTCTAGCTTGAATTCTACTATATTTGTCTAATTTCTTATGTAACAAAGGTCACTGATAGTCAACCTATCTACAGATTTTGGTCTATCTAGGATCTATTGGGTGGTCTAGATTAAGAATCTGAGAATTTGCCTCATTGCCATCTACATTATTGCTCTGGTACCAAAGTGTAACACACTAATTTTCACATCACATGAGAAGCTAATTTTTTTACAACGTGGGAGTGTCACAAACATGATATACATAACAATAATAATAGATAAGAACCATTACATACAATTGTAAATATGAATTCTCATAATTTTTTTAGGAAAGAAAGTCAGTTACATCAAACTTTATAAGAAATATTAAATATGTGTGTGATAGTTTGCACTTTGTCTTAATATCTCAGATCGTGTAGATGGCGTCCCAACAAGTAAACCTCCTAATATTGTTGGTGTGTCCTCTCTCTTGACTAATCATCCTGAAGATTAGTACCCGCGGACATCTTGTCCTCGGGCATGCACAAATAGCAAAACTATTGTTAAATTAAGTGCCATTGAATTTCTAATAGCATAAACATGAATATATTATAACTCAAATCTGAACTAAGATTGAAAGTTGTAAACTTATATTGAATCAATGTGTCTTTTATTAATGTCTTCTATTTGTTTGTGGCCACTATTATACAATAAGTCCTCTCTCAATTGGTGTGACCAGGCCTCTAAATTGGTACCAAGGTACTTCTAAATTGGCACTACATGCTTCTAAATAACACCTAAGTGTCTCTAAGTTGGAACCAAGTACCTCTTAATGGGAGTAAACACTCCCTTGAATTGTCACTGCATGCCTGGATGACCTGAATGAGGACTTGTCATATAATTTCTTATATGAAAGTTCAGAATTAATTGTCTTAAATATAAACTTACTGAATTTTGAATCTGAACTTATCTTATACAAAAACTAAGTATAGATAGTTGAACATTTTTTTGAATTTTGAATATACGTCTAAATTTCTGCTCTTAAATTTTGAACGGAATCTAACTCTAAATCTAAATTCTAATATTCTTACTGTTTGATAAATCTTAATATCAATCTCTTATTTAATATATGACCTAATTTAATTCTAATATTAGATATATGACATTCGTGCCTAAAGGCTTGAGAAAACTAACTAAATTGAATGTAATCATACTAAGTATCTAAAAGTAGCTTAAGAATCAGATATCTAAAATATGATGCTCTGACTAGATAACTCAAACTCTATAAAGTTTCATTGCTCAAAGCATTAAACATGAATTTTGAATGTCTAAAAGTAACTTAATCTCTAAGTTACTTTGCAAGAATGTGTAGGCTGAATCATAATAACAATGAAATTCAATGTACATGGCCCACTTACCTTTGATATTGATGATTCATTTAATGTGTTCTTGATTCCTTGTTCCATAACCTAATTACCTAGACGTCAACAAAAATCTATAAGTTCATATGTATTTTGATTTTCCATTTGTAAATCTCAAACCCCAATCACCCTAACCTTGTTATCCAAAATAGATCTTGTTTGGGACTAAATATGAGTCTTATAAATCCATAAAAATTCCTAGTACCAAATACATATCAAAACTAACATTATATAACTACTACAATTTTTATACTCAAATAAGTCAAAAATCATCTAATGCACTAATATGAGCATATACATCATATAGTGAGGATAAATCTCAAACATAATTACACATACTAATCTTATTGACTCAAATATGATATAAGAGAAAATCATGATTACATATCATCTTCTAAACAAAATATGCATACATATCCCATATTGCCTCATAAATAATCATCAATTATCTTGCCTAAAGTCCACTTAAGCCCAAAATCAAATTCTAATATAATAATACATGAAACTTAGTGAAAACTTTGGAAACTCTAGGAGCACTAAACATTAGGTTTCAGATAAAAAAATTCATATCGTTTCATTGTAAATCAATGGGTCAAATACCCATAATTCCCTTATTAGGGTTTACTTCAAAAACCTCAGGCATACTTCAAATCTAATTATTGGTCTTTGGAATCATACTAAATATATCAAAATACACTTGTAAAATATTCATAAATTTATGAAGACATTTACTTTTTAATGCAAAAAACTTTGAAATCACATGTCTTTAGTAATCTACTTATGATAATTGATAGACACACAACCTCCCTTTGAAACTAATTTTAAAATATAGTAGACATCAAGAGATTTTACGGACACCTTACTTGTATAAATTGTGTGTCTAGATAGGTAGATCAAAATAATTGAATATTACCTTTTGTTGATGAATGTACATCATCCATCTATGATCCAACGACCTTGATAGTTCCTTATATAGTCCAGCCAGGACACAATCGTTGGGCACGTGGATCATGGTTTGCATCCCACTATTGGGTGTGTGCCCGTTCTTGTCCCTACTTGAGGTACATCTCCCTTGTTCCAAAATTGTATACGGAGGAAGGTGGGCACTGTTCAGGATCTCGGCTTCCAAGCCATCTCTGTGTAAGATATCAGAGCTAGCAACTACATATCGACCTCTTTGGTCTCTATGACACCATCTATGCAAGCATGGTGGCCGGTAACAAAGATCCCTAGTTTCACATCACTCACAACCACCATTTCTCATTCCCTTTCTTCATTGCTTAAATCTTATACTTCTCAATCTTTTCATAGGCCAAAATCCTAACTGACTTTGCCCTCCACCAACATGTCAACATTTGAGGCTTTAAAGCCTCCATCCTCTCCTAATATTGTAATAAGGTCCACCTTGATTTGGTCACTAGTAGAGTCCCTATTCTTTCCAACACAGCAGATCATGAGGTTTTGTTTTTACAAGTGTCTCACTTATGAACCAAACCACTGGTCAATAAATCCAAAAATTTGTCAATCAACCCATGGTTGAACCTCCATTTCCTTGGTTCATTGCTCTAACCATGATGTATTCCTTCTAACCTCAATTAAAATAAATCATAGCATACTTCTTGCAACCAATTGGTCACAATATTTGACCAAAACTTTATATAACTAAATTCCACATGTAGAAAATTCTTAAGATCTAAATAACAACCTAAACTACCATAGTATAATGCATGTGACTTCACTAGTCCTACAACTTAGCTTAACAAATTGAATCATAAATTGAGCGATAAATCTCACCAAAATTTTACCATATCTAATATATATCATGACAAACATAACATCACTCCTAACATCATCACTACATGCATGTCAAAGCCTAATTCACAACCAACGTATATAGTAAAATCAGCAAACTATTCATAACTTAGGTGAACATGATTATATATTCCAACTATATATATCAAAAAATTGAATGATCAAACTAACATCAAGATATACCATACTCAAACCATTATCTTATGGCATCTTAACAAGCATACAAGCATTCTCAAATACATATTTAATGATTCTTAAACATCAAAATTGACCAATTTGTACAAAATACCCTCTTTACATACTTTTGCCTTATATCCAAACATTGTGAAAAATGTATGGAACTTAATGGTAAAAATAAATCAATCCTATATTTATTTCTATCTAAACCAACAATGTATTGTGGTCAAATTATAGCTTTTACCCTAAGGTCTCACTTATACTCAAATTTAGATCAAATAATCATATTTTGGCTAATATATCTTTTGCTCAATGTATAATGATTACATCATTAACTTTATCATGTACTTGTTAGGTCTTGAAAATAAATGTGTAATAGGGATACAGTCATTCAATCCTTGATTTTAAAAATGTGCAACTAATATGTAAACAGTCGTTAAAAACCCAATTTTCCCTCTGGGTGGCTTGAATTAAGGATTGATATTGTCATGGCATCTAGGTAAATTTATTCTCTTGATTTATTCTGTAACAAAATGAACACAAATGTAGACATTCGGTCTATCCATACAGCCAAACTCAATTAATGAGAAAAATCTTTCAAAACAAACTAGTGAAAATGAATCCTTGGGGCACTCTGGATAGAAGGAACCTTAATGGAGACCCTACAATGGCAATAGTAGGGAGAAATACCTTTCCACCATGAATGGGAAGTATGTCTAGGTACATGAAATTTAAACACCATGCAAGAATGAAAGAAATTTAGTGTATTATGTTCACGAGGGAAAGCCAAAGTTGATGAAATAAAAAACACCATCTATCAATTATTAGAACATTAGAAAGTTCCATGGTAAACATAGCCTTGGAGCTCAAAACTAAAAAAATGAGACTGTGGCAGTGAAAATCTAAACCAATCATACATTCTTCTTTCAACTAATATATTAGTAGGGAAGGTAGTTGAACTACCTGGTGGTAGATGAAAACATTGGCTGGGAGTTGAGCATCTTAGGCATGAAACTAGGTTTTTTGGTAGGCCATATGGGCTAGACACAAAGCTTAATGACATGTGGGTAAGAAAGATACAAGTCTGAGAAGTGAATTTAATTAAAATGGTTGAATTCGTAGGATCAAGATCTATGCTATCAGAGCAACAACACCTAATCTACAATGACTCCTTCATTGGCTTATCTTGAAATTGGCACAAGTAAAATCTTCATGAGGGTCTCTTGGTTCTTTAGGGAATTATTCTAGCCATTGTGGTGGGGTTACACCCACATCCCATGATAACCTCTAATCATGAGATTAGGGCATAAGTTGAGGATTTAATGTAATACAAAGATCATTCTTGACTTTTTCTTTGATTTCAAACTCTTTGTTTCATCACATTCAATCATGTAAACTAACTTTGTAAGGGAAATAAAACTATAATTCCTTTGATATGCTTCCATAATAAAGATACATATCTAAAAATTCATTGTGTTTTTCACACTTCCATGTCATAGGACTTGATAATTGGATGCATACTCCAATAATAAGGAAAAAATTAAACATCATCATTTACAAGTCTCACATTACTCTACAAGGACCTAGGGTGACAGGGACCCACTAAACTTAACTAATTTGATACATAGATTTTGTGGCAGATCTATTCTAGCATTGACATTCTTGAATCTACATGGTTTCCCTACAAATTTGGGAGTAGAGGGGTGAGCCGACTCGCTCAATGAATGAGTACTTCAAAGAAATAGTTTAAAGTACTTTAACAGTCAAAGATATATTATTGAGCAAGTGGGTTCAAAGTAGAATAGTAATGAAGTATAGAGGAACTAATCATTCACAAACATATATATGGAAGGTTACTCTAGATGACTACGAAGAGTAAATCAATCACTAAACATTCTTGATCAATCACCAAGGAAACTAATAATTTAGAAACATACAAATATCAAGTTACTCTAGAAAATTCCAAGGACTAAATCAATAACTGCACACACTTGATTAATCTCACATTCATCTTATTATGCCCTAAACCCACATCAAGTGTACCACGACATGTGAAAGCATCACAATAAGCTATGATCTCACTGTACAAGGCTTAGAAGCATGCCCGAGTTCCTAAACCTATCTCTCGAGTAAGATCATATCTATAGCGGACCTCACTACGTCTGTCTCTTGGGGGCTAATGGGAGTATTCAGATATCTCGACTCCTCCTATCAACCTGGGTACTCAGGTGGGAATCAAATCCCTCAGGCTTGTTGTGTATCAGTGAACCTACTGAAGATGTCTACTGATCGACACAACTCTACATCAGTAGTCCTACCGAATATGTCCACTGACCAGGATACATAGGTACCACCGACATCCTCAGTTGGTGCGGGATACCAATCATTTATGGAGTCAACCCTCACTGGCCTAAATCCCACTGGTGCACTCCAGCTTACCTCAACCTAGACAAAATACCTCCAGTCAGGAAGCACATTTCCTCACCACAGTGCAGGCCTCCTGTGAAGGATTCTATAGTTTCCAGGGCATCTAAATGTCTAATTCACTCTTTAAATTCATGGTTCAATCATCAAATCAACATTTTTAGTTTAGCTTTGTAAATAGTTCATTTCATAGATCATATGTAATATGTATCACAAATTGAACTTCTAAGCATCACCACATCTCATACTGAGAAACACTGATATAAAAATACTTGATTCACTGAATGCTCTATCCTTAGGGTTTCATTTGACTCATTTACATATCACATGATTCTCATAAGGATTTAATGTCTGAAAACTTTCACTAAATAAATACTTCTTTCATTAGTTCTCGTATTACCAAACATATATATAAAACCCTGGAATGAGCTAAACTAGGGTTTCCACACAATTTACTGAAATATAACCGTGAATTAATGAATGTATAATGATAAAAGAATCACATTAGTTAAATTTCATGATGTCTATTCTCAAACTTCCAACTTTCCATTCATCTAGGGTTTCACCCTCTTTATTGAGGTATCAAGCAAATATTGTTAACATCAAATGAAATCCAATATAGTATCTAGCATATATGTACTACACATTTAGATAAAACAATCATTGATAAACAAGGAGATTCAAATAGGCAACGTTCTTTATTCAATTATATAACAATTTTAGACATAACTAAAAATCAGAGATTTTGATATATTACTATAACTTCTATAATAACTTTAGGCTTTCAGTAAAAATTATATATATGCATTTCTAAGATGAATTTATCATCTAAAATTTCTCACAATAGGAAAACATTCCATTTCTATATCATCTTTCATAACCTTAAACTGAAAGGCAGATTTAGGGTTTGTAGTCGCATATAAAGGAATTGAATGTTATTGCATATTTAATCTAATTTCGTGCAATATATTGTTTAAAGGAAATACCCAATCATTTGAGGTGTGAAAACACCTTAAAAATGTAGCCCCACATCTAAAATTCTCAAATTCATAACAAAATCCTAGCAAAGCAGCGCTTTCTTCTTCCTTTAAACTTGAAAACCCTAGGAATGGAGAATTATGGAGAAAGAGTGAGAAAAGGGAGATATATAATATCATTTCAAATCAAATCACATGATATATGGAATCTTGACATGTGAGAGAAGAATCACAAAGAAAAGATATCTATAAATGATAAACTTACTTAATTTTATCAAGTCTAGGAAGAGAAAACCTTAGATCGTCATCTTCATCATTTTCTCCATCTAAATTCTAAGCCTCCCTCTCTCTCTAGGATTTCATTTCTCTAGAAGGAATCATGAATTTGGGAGCTCCTAGTATGTTAGGTTACTCATATAGAGCAATTAAGTTGCACGGATCAATTGCAAATCCACCCTACTCACACTTTCTTCTATTTCAAAAGAATTTTCTATCATAAAATGTTATTGTAAATAATTAACTAAATAGGTTACAAATCCTTCAAAATTTATAGAAGATTGGTGTGTTTTCTAATACATATTCAAAAATCAAACACTACATTGCTAAATAGTAGTCTGTAGCATGGTCGATTGAACTACAGTTCAATTGAGAAGTACATCTAAAGAACATCCAAATATGCTAAAAATTTTTAATAGCATGCATGATTGAGTTATCCATATCATATCCAAACTTTAGGTAAATCCAAGTTACATATAAAATATTAAAAATCATTTACTATATTGCTAACTTATCAGATTTGGTATTTATATACTATGAAAACCCTAATTTTGGCAATTAAGGTATACACACATTAAACGCTAACCCTTCAAAGTAAAATCATGATTAGAGTTCCTTATTAAGTTTCAAACATCACAATTGAGCTACCATCATTAATCAAGTTTAAGCGATGATCAATATAATTAAGCATGTAATCATCTAGGTAAACCTTAGTTTGCCACTTAAGCTTAGATGTGGTCCTAACAATTCTATCACCCCTTAAGAAGGTTATGTCCTCAAAACATAAATATTTAGGCAAGCAAATTCATGGTTCCTTTTAAACTTCAAAAATCTTATATGTCACTACATTCTTGTATTTCATATGTGAATTATGTTTTCAGCACTGAGTCATTTGTTTCTCTTCTAATCACAAGAAATTTAAAACAAGACTTATTCATGTTGGAAAAAATAATTCTATGTCACAATCAATAATAGGAATGAGATAAAGAAATCAACTATTTTCAATCATGTCATACTCTCTTAAGGCATTACCTCAGTGCTGGTAATCTGATCGAACTATATCAATTTATACAATTCGATTTTTACTATTGTTCTTTCTCACATCTAAGTTACTAAAGAGACTTTGTTGTTTTGAAGTTTACTATTAGGCTACTGAGATAGCAAAGCATTCATATGATGCAAGAATGGATTAAAAAATGTACTATACTAAGTTGGATTACTGGTATGAGTGACCGAAACAAACACATCTTTTCAATTAATGTATACCTTACGCATGTACAACTGAAATCATAGGTAAAATAAATTTACATCCCTTGATATACCTTCAACAAGTTATACTTTTGA
Organism: Alisma plantago-aquatica; assembly: GCA_963693085.1. Lineage (NCBI taxonomy): Eukaryota > Viridiplantae > Streptophyta > Magnoliopsida > Alismatales > Alismataceae > Alisma > Alisma plantago-aquatica. The sequence goes on from OY856412.1 coordinate 526,593,443, forward strand.
GGGAAAAAAGTAGGTATTACTGAAAGTCATTTTTTCTGTTTTCTCTTCTTATTCATTACTACTTGCATGTTCTTACTCATCCTTCTCATTTTGATCGTATAGAATAATAATCTCTAACATTAAAGTATTTGATGTAAGAATGGTTTATTCATCATTCTTGCTATCATTGCAAGAATTTATTTTACATCCCAGTTTTCTCATGTTGCACTTCAAATCACACTTCTTACTTTTCAAATCCATTTCTTATCATTTGTTCTCAGTCATTTTCAATGTTGTTTGTCTACCTTTCTCAGTTGCTACCTTTAAACTATGGATTACTATCACTACTAATTTCTTCTCATATTTTTATCTCAAGATTTTATTTTATAATGGTGTTAGTAGTCAAGGTCAAACCACTAGTGACATCCCTTGAACTACTAAAATCCTAATCATTCTAGGGTTTGATCCTTATCAGTAACATGGTGTTGTTGCGACATGATTTTACTCCCTTAATTCGAAATTCAAACTTTATCTCTCTTGAAGTTTACTAAAGTCTGCCTTATATTATCACTTGAACTTCCTTTTTCTCTTATTTAACATTTCTAATAGGCTACTTTCTTTATTAACCTTTCTATGGTTTGATCACCATATTATTTGTCATTAGTACATTCAATAGATGTGTCTACCGTGGTGATTATGTATCATTTAAAATTTATTTACTTATCACTTCATCCCCATGTTACTCTCATTAAGGAGGATATAAAGATAAGATGATTTTGAGATTTAGAATTCTTATTTTCAAGCATTCACTTAACACAAGTCTCACACTAGGTTTAATTACTCATCATCTAGGAAACCAGACAATTTATCATTTTCTAGCATCTCTCAATCTCTCTCTCTTTTTATCATCTACATTACTCCCTCATGTTTCAACCCCTTCTTTATTTTCTATCATTGTCTACTAGTATGCTACTCTTCCACGTGTCATTATTAGCTTTTACTTATCTCTTATGATCATGTTTCTCATTCACATGTATCATTGTCTATTCATGCCACATATATTTCTTATTATCATTTTACTAATATGAAGTTGAAATTGTCTCCCTACCGGTTTCATGTTATGTTTAATACATTACTTGTCCTTTGTTTCAAGTCAAACTACTCATTCAAGGGTCGAACATAGTTTATCTTTCAATTAAGCTTTTCTAATCTAAATATAGTTTACCTTTAAATGGCATGTTCTCTTGTTTAATTGTGCCTATGTTCTTCTTTTGAGAAAAAGTTTCATTTCATCACTACAAAACTGTTAAATACATTTTATGGAAACTATGTTGTTACTCTATATAGACTTTGAATTAAAAGGTAGTAAGGATGAATGTATTAAACTCTCACACGTATGACTCTAACTTTCTATCCTAATGGTCCCTGAAGACTTAACCTAAGATCTGGTACCAAGTTGTTATACCCACACCCACGATAACTTTAATCATTAGATTAGGGCATAACTTGAGGATTGAACATAATAAAAAGATCACTCCTGACTTTTTCTTTGATTTCAAACTCTTCATTTCATCACATTCAATCACATAAACTAACTTTGCAAGGGAAATAAAACCTTGTTTCCTCAAACATGTTTCCAACAATAAAGATACATATCTAGACATTCATGTTGTTTCACACAATTCTATGTCTATACAACTTGATAATTTGATATATAATCTAATAATGAGGAAAATAAAATTACACATCATCATTTACAACTCTCTCATTACTCTACATGGACCTAGAGTGACAGGGACCCACTAAATTTAACTAATCTGATACTTAGCTTTTGTGGTAGATCTACTTTGGCATTGACATTCTTCAATCCACATGGTTTCCCTAAAAAAAGTGAGTAGAGGGGTGAGCCTACTCACTCAATGAATGAGTACTTCAAAGAAACGGTTTAAAGCACTTTAATAGTAAAAGATATATTATTGTGAAAGTGAATTAAAAGTAGAACAATAATGAACTATAGAGGAAATAATCATTCACAGACACATATATGACATGTTACTATAGATGACTAAAAAGAGTAAATCAATCACTGAACATTCTTGATCAATCACAAAGGAAACTAGTAATCCAGAAACATACAAATAACATGTTATCCTAGAAAAGTCCAAGAGTAAATCAATAACTACATGCACTTGATTAATCTCACATTCATCTTATTATGACCTGAATCCACATGAAGTGTGCCACAACATGTGAAAGCATCATAGCAAGCTATGATCTCATTGTACAAGGCTTAAAAGCATGTTTGGGTTCCTAAGACTATCTCTTGACTAAGACCCTATCTATAGAGGGCCTTGCCACGTCTGGCTTTTGACGGCTAATGGAGCAGTCAGATATATTGACTCCTCCTCCCAACCTAGGTACTCATGCAGGGAGTCAAATCCCTCAGGCTTGTTGTGCACCAACGAACCTACCAAATATGTCCACTAATTGACACAACTCTGCATCAGTGGACCTACTAAAGATGTCCACTGACTAGAAAACTCAGGTACCATCAACATCCCCAGTTTGTATTGGATACCAATCACTTTAGGAGTCCTCCCTCATTGGCCTAGATCCATGCACCCCATTGGTGTGCTCCAACTTACCTTGACCTGGACAATGTACCTCCAGTTGGGAAGCATGTTTCCTCCTCACAACACAGGCCTCCTATGAATATTCCACAGTGTTCAGGGCATCTAAATGTATAATTCACTATTTAAGTTCATGTTTCAATAATCACATCAACATTTCTTAGTTTATATTTGTAAACAATTCATTTCATAGATCATTTGTAGTATGTACTACAAATTGAACTTCTGAGCATCACCACATCGCATATTAAGAAACTTTGATATGAAAATACTTGATATAATGAATGCCCTATCCTTTGGGTTTCATTTTCCTCATTCACATAACACATGACTCACATAAGTATTTATGTATCATAAACTTTCACTAAATAAATATTGCTTTCAACAATTCACAAATAACCAAACATACACATGACACAAGCAACAGTTCACATATAACCAAACATATATATGACACCATAGAATGAACTAAACTAGGGTTTCTATGCCATCTACTGAAATATCATTCATCAAGAATAACTTCAATAAATGAATTTATAATGATAAAAGAATCACATCAGTTGAATTTCATGATCTCCATTCATAAACTTCCAAATTTCCATTCATCAAGGGTTTCACCCTCTTTACTGAGATATCAAGAAAACATTGATAACATCAAATGAAATCCAAGATTGTAGCTGACAAATATGTACTACACATTTACTAGATAAAACAATCATTCATAAACAAGGAGATTCAAATAGGCAAAGTTTTTTATTCAATTATACAACAATTTCAGACATGACCGACAGCCCTAAATTTTGATATATTCTTATAACTTATGTAATAACTTTAGGGATTCTATTTTAGATGATTTGTATCCATTTCTTATAGGATTTTATCATCTAAAATTCCTCACAATAGGAAAACAATCCATTTCTATGTCATCTTTCATAAGCATAAATTGAAAGGTAGTTTTAGCATTTGCAATCACATACGAATGAATTGAATATTATTGTGGATTTAATCTAATGTCTTGAAATCTACTACTTAAAGGAAGTAATCACTCACCTAAGGAGTGAAAATACCTTAAAAACGTAGCCCCACATCTTAAATTCTCGATTTCATATCAAAATCCTAGCAAATCATTGCTTTTCTTCTTCCTTTCAACCCGAAAACCCTAGGAATGGAGAATTATGGACTAAGAGTGTGAACAGGGGAGATTTGATATCATTAAGATCAAATCATAGGAGGGACATAATCTTGACACATGAGAGAAAAAATCACCAATAAAAGATGTCTACAAGTGACAAACTTACTTGATTTTGTCAACTCTAGAAAGAGAAAATCCTAGATCACCAACTTCACCACTTTCTCCATCCAAACCCTTAATCTGCCTCTGTCTCTCATAGATTTCCTTTCTCCAGAATGAATCATGAATATGGGAGCTCCTAGTGTGTTAGGTTACTCATATAGAACAATGAAGATGATCTGATCAGTTGCAAAATGATCCTACTTACACTTTCTTCTATTTTAGCAAAATTGTATGTCATAAAAAATGCTACTGTGAATCACTGATTGAATAGGTTACAGATCCTCCAAAAATTATAAAAAATTAGCATGTTGTCTCACACGTAATCAAAAATCAAACACTACACAACTAAACAACAATCTATAGCATGGTCAGTCAAACTACAGTTCGATTGAGAACCACATACTAAGAACATCAAAATATTCTAAAATTATGTACTAACATGCATGATTAAGTTTCCCATATCATATTCAAATTTCAATTAAATCCAATATACATAGAAAAAATGAATAATCATTTACCATACTGCTATACCTATCAAATTTTGTATTTATATACTATCAAAACCCTAATTTTAGTGATTAGTGTTTACACTTCTCAAACGCTAACCCTTTAAAGTAAAATCATGATTAGAGTTCCTTATTAGGTCTGAAACATCACAATTGAGCTACCGTCATTAATCAAATTTAAGCGACGATCACTCTAATTAAGCATGTAATCATCAAGGTAAACTTTAATTTTTCCAATTAAGCTCAAACACAGTCATAACATGTGGCATGGGGTGCTACTTGTGTTTATAAGAGGTGGCAGAGATTTGGTTATTTTTCTTTGGTTGGAGATAGATTTTGAGTTAGGGTTTGTTGAACTCAAATCACCTCCCTAAGATGTTGGTTGTGAGAAAAATGGGATATGTGGGAGAGAGAGGGAGAGATGGATGTTGAGGAGGTAGCTAGGATTGTTTCCCCCTCACTGAGGCAGAAGTGGGAGGTAGGAGATAAGGTCCTCCTAATTAGATCCTCATTGGATGGATCTAAAAGAGCATGAGATTAATTGGACTAAACTAGCCATGTGTGAAAAACATGTTAAGGTGCAACTTAGGAAAATAGTAGTAATCGATTGTGTCACTAGGTATCTAGGTTTAATGCAATGTGGTGTATGTAGTATTTTGTTCTTAGGATCAATTGACTTAGCTAAGGTCACCGAATTGAAAGGAAATTTTACATCTTTGCTAATTTGAGCATGAGGAATCCAAAATTTCAATTATATATTCGTTTTTAAACTAGGTAATCATGTAGTTTATCATATTATATACTTAAGGTAACTAATGCTTTGACAATTATTAAAGAGGATTTATGCTACCAAAATTTTGGGAAAACCCTAATATATCGTAAGCTACCCATATAACAATAAATGGAACATATAAAGGATATATGTGGGGTCATTTTCTCTCTAAACCCTTGTTATTCATTGTTACTTATTTACGGATAAGTTGTGCATGCTTATTAAGCTAAGATGTGATATGAGGTTGGATCATCATGTTCTTGGGTCAATATAAGGTTTACCAGTTATGTGGAACCATTATAAATCATGTATGGTATAAAAGACATAGTAATGGACTCAACTTTGTTCATTGAATATTTAAGGATCAACTCATGTCAACTTAGGGTTTAACATGCTTAATCTTGAGGAAATTTTTTACTAAAAAATTTGATATATTTGTTTCTAGGATGAAATTTTAGGGTTGTTACAATAGGAGTAAAGTTAGTCACTATAGTGTCAATATGGATTCCTTTGAAAGGTTGTGTGATGAAATTTCATAAATGGTGTTTCATGACATGCCTGTCTTTTTGTAAGAAGGATGAATCTATTTTGTCAGGGCCAGTTGCCTTCAAAGGAGACATGGCATTGAGTGAATTCCATAAATAATATTCATTAGGAATATGAGATAGGTAGGTCTTTTTAGAGGCTTCTATTGAAGGAAAATTTCCAAAAAATGAATGCCATGCAGATTAACTACTATGAAAATCTAATCTCTAGAAAATCTTAGTGAAGAAATAGAGGATCAATGACCTGACATGATGCTCATGTTGTATCTGGGATCCAGTGTGGTCTTTGGGTTTTGTGATCTTGTTTGTCCACTGTCTAGTATTTACTAGAGAGTGGAAGTAACTCCTGTAACAATCACCTAATTTGATTCAATTATAGCGTGATTTTTGTTGACAAACAATCTCTTCTTTCATTAGAATTGTGTCTAATTGTAAATTGGTCATACTAGACTCAATAAAATCATTGTGAGGTAATGAAAGGTGAAGTTGATTCTACTTAATTTTGTTCATAAGATATTCTTGGAGTCTTTTCTTTCTTTTTTCTAATTGTGTCCCATTTCTATGTTCAAGAATGTGCTTGTATCATTTTTGAAGGGTAGAGAAATGTTACAATGTTGCCTTAGAAACTTTTTGAATGAGAATGTGGCTTCCCATACAACTTGCATTTTTGTCCGTCTTTGACAGATTTTGTGAGGTGTGGATTCTACTGTAACTAGTGGCGCATGATTGAAGTGAATTCCTTCTACTACTTGTATGGAGATTCCAAAAGCTAAAACTATCCATTCCTAGTTTCTAAGACCTTTGTTTGAGCATTTTTGATAAATTTAGTTTTACCTTTACTTTTACCCAATTCCAATTTTACCCTCTTTATGTTCACTCACGGTCCCAATTTATCTTTCTTAGCTACATAATCAATGTTGAGACTCAAATACAAAATATGGTGACTAATGTGACTTTTTTACACTTTATGACATTACAAATTAGGTTAAATAATCACTTTAATCAAAGAAATTAATTCATCTATCAAATTTCATCATCTTACCCTCAAACTTTTTCTAAATATTCTTCACATTTTTGTGAAGTAATGGTCCAAATCACATAGGCCTGCACCAGTGAGGCAGTGACATGGCAGAGAGGTATCCGGAGAAGATTGGGCAAAGGAGGAGGGGGCCGAGGGGAAGATCATAGAGATGTTGGTTGCATTCGTGGGAGCAGGTCGAACTAGGGGTGGGGGTTTTATAGTTGGAGAAGGCTAGGTTTAGGGTTAGCCTAGGGGTCATAGTGACCATGGAAGCTATGGGAGTAGCTCTCGATTGTTCTCAAAACACACAGATTCAAGGGGGGAAGGGATAGTTAAGTTTGGATTGGTGGGGCGAGAAATTTCGTTGGTTTTTATTTTCAAAATGGAGTCCATACGAGCCAAAAGCAGTTTTGATTTCCTTGATCTCCTTCCTGCTAATTGCGGGAGGTAGGGGATGAGCTTATGACCCGCTCGATCAGGGCCCCAGTCTGTGGGTGCCTGATCTGAGGGTCAGGGCTCATTCCTAGGCCTCACAGTGGATCACTAACTTGGCACAAGTTGGAAAAAAGGGCTTTTAGCATATAACTTTGAAAATTAGTAGAAAATAGTAGGGATGTCTTATTTGAGTGAAATTTGGATCATTGCTTCACAAAACTATGAAGAATATTTAGAAAAAGTTTTAGGGAAAGATGATAAAGTTTGATAGATGAATTTATTTCTTTGAGTAAAGTGATTATTTAACCTAATTTGTAATGTCATAAAGTGTAAACAAGTAATATTCCACACAAAAATGTAAACAAGTCACATTGGTCACAATATTTCATATTTGAGTCTTAACATTGATTATGTAGCTAATAAAAATAAATTGGAACCATGAGTAAACATAAAGAGGGAAAATTTGGAATTGGGAAAAAGTAAAGGTAAAACTCACTTTATCACAGTGTTCTTGGATCAAGCCTCATCTAAAGGTCATTTTCTATTTGTTTGCTCCCAAGTCTACCACTCTACAGGTCCCAATACCATCAATGAGTTCTCTACTACTAGACCTATCAAAAATAATACTACCAATCATTTTAGAAACTACCACCCAAGGGTGATTGATTGCTTTTTGACATTTTTTTGTAATTGATCTGAAGGAGGTCTTCTTCCTACCTTTGTTGTGTTGGCATAGACAATTGTGTAAAGTTTTTTATTATTAATCTTGTAGTGCATAAAGTGCTCATTGAACACAAGGATTTCCAGAGTAGTGTATCCTTTCCACAATAGTGATATACCACATGAGAACCCCACTTCTTCTACACTATGAGATTGATTAATACCGTCATTGTTTATGATGTTTTGTGTCTTACTCTCACTGCATCTAGGTTCATAGTTTTCTAAAACAAAGATATGATGTTTAGCTACTTTCTCTTTTAGTGTGTTCTAGGTATCTTTGCCACAAATACCCTATATATCCCAACTTGTTATGATCATTTATCATGTTCTTGAAGGGTAGAAGTTTCAATTTCTTGCAGATCATCTTCGAGTTCTCACAAAATGGATTGTCTTCCTAGTAGAAGGTCTACTAGGCTCACCCATTTGTATCACATTACAATTATGCAAGTGAATGCCCATCGTGTTGTTCCCAGTGCATATAGTTGAACTTTTCCATGTGCTTCGGTAAATCCAGTGTTGAAATTTGATGTTAGAAACCAATGATTTGTCATGTATCTTCCTAAAATTATTGTGTCTCTAGTGGGTTGTATTGTTGTATGATTAATTTGTTTTGATGAATTATTTACATGTACACTAGTATGAGGTTTCTAGTCCTAGAGCTTTCTTGATGCTATTGGTGCGGGTTTTTTTATTTGTTATCCTTGGAGTTTCAATAGGATTCATTGTTCTTATTATTATTCTTCCTTTGGCTTCAGTTGATACCTCTAATTACTCTATATGTCACATTTTCTTATTTAATTATTTTTGGTGTATCCTCCCCTTCATCAGATTCAACAATTACCTACAATGTATTTGTGTGGTTTTTGGTGTTCTTGGAAAGAATATTATTTGTGGCTTTCTTGTGTCTCCTTCAAATAGGTTGAGCGTGGTTGTACTTTGAGAAACCCTCCTTTCTTTTTTGTTCTTTTGTAATGATCTTCCCTTCTTGAAACTTGCTTGTCTATATGCATTTCCTTCTCTTAGTATTTTTTCATAATCTTTCTCAAGGTGTCATGTCCTACCGTAGAGCAAACATACAAAAGGTATATTTTCATATACATCTCTATATGTGGTTCCCAAAATTGTGATAATTGGGATTAGAAGTCTAACCATGTGCAAATCCACTGTTATGCATGAAAATCATCCTATTCTCTATATCTTTGTTTTAAGATCCACCTTTGTCGTCTTTCCAAGCACATGCCCTATCTCCTCAAGTAGAACTTCTTGATACAAATGAATTCATAAGTCTAGGATTTGCACCCAAGATACCAGTTTGGGAGGTGTTGTAGATTTAGGCGAGAAGTGAGGGTCCCATATTTAGACATCAAGGTATGATTCAAATATAGACTAAGGTTCTCCATTCATTGCATAGATGAAATCATTCTCTCTCTGAAGTTGGACAATCTAGTAGTCAATTGTGACATCGATCAGACTGAACCCTTGTACTAGTTTCTAGAGCAAATGAGTTTTTTCACAAAGTTTTACAGAGTCAATCTCCCTTGAGATAATTTTATCAACTATGATGTATTTCCAAGATTTGAGTAATTCATCTAGTGCTTCTCTTTTAAGATCAAAAGAGTTATAATGAGTGCTTGATGATACCACAATGTCCCGTGGTTGAAGAAAGATATTGCAGTCCTCTGTGTCAATCTTGGTATCCATGATTTCCATCATGTGAACCTTTAACTTTGTCTTTCTAGGTTTCCTTCATGTTTTCTGTAGTGTTCGGATCTGCTTGGGAGTTATGTATATGTGCAGTCCCTTGTAGATTTGAGAAGTGGGATGTGTTGCTATTTCTTAGATTGACGTCCATCGCATAGTTATTAGGTTCATTTAAAGGCACTTTCTAATGAATGTTAGGGTTTCTATGATCAATGTATTTAATATGAACTCATGTAGATTCCCAAAACATTGAACTTTGCCTCCTCATTGAACATTTGTCTCCTTCTCCCTCATTATCACTAGTATTGGATTGTTTATCGCCCTAGGGTTCCTCTCATTTTGTCCTTTTAAACATTATTCATTGTATGAAACTCATGATTACCTAACATGAAATATGTTATGATATGGCTATCCAAATTATATTTCATACTTTACTAATTCACTCATAAGGTTATGTGTACTGTTTGTTTACATTATATGAGCAAGAATTTATTATGCAAAAATCTAATTTTCTATTATTCGTTAATATTGGTCTTCTAAACTCTTCCTAAGTGGTTATTCCCATCCTATTTAGGTCAACAATGGAAATTTCATGTTTTGCATGTTATATGGTTCTTAATATAGTTATTTTAAGCATGTTTCAAACTACCATAATCATTTCTCCATATTTCATCGCATCTACTTATTAATTATATTTATATAAAAGGAGTGTAACTTATTCCATGTTTGGGGATATGTTCCTGAACTAAGCCCAAATGCATCCATTCCTAAATATTAGGGTCTTCAGGGTTAGTAGGTTGAGTTTCAATATGTTACACTCGTAGTATATACACCATCTCTTTTGGCATCCGAGGTCAGATAAGTTTTCCTAAGTTGAAAGTCGTCAAGATATAGATTTGGAAACAACATGGCCACTGTTAACAATTTAGTGTCCACCATAACATATATCATATCAAACAATCCTTACACATGAAATCCTATTAGACCCTTTGTAGTCATTCATCAAATCCTTGGTCCATTGCAACCACAACCCATCCTTGAATGAAAAATGTCACAAAAGTTCAACTTAAATGATACATTGAGTATCATCCCAATGTCACCCAACAGACCGTAGGTGGAAGAAAAAGTCATCTATACAATTAGAATAGAGATTTATTGAGGTGTAGGAGCAAAGATCCAAGATCCAAATAATATGATTATGACAAGGCTTTTTCCCCTTTTTCACATTATATTGTTGGCATAACTAGAGTACACATTTTAGGACATGGGACTATAACATCCCAATATTTTAGGTATCATATTAATGATATAAAAAGGAATCATATGACTACCCATATCACCATGGTCATCTCCTTTGTAGGAAGCTCATCAATATGTACTCCAAAATTAAATGTGCTTGACTTGGAGTAGTACTAGGATGGGTAACCTACCAGGAAGTTGAATCTGAGTTGTGAGTGAGGGAGGACAAATCACATAGTCAAAGCCAATGGTGGTTTTTGGGGCTAGTCATCACTCTAAAAACTCTAATAGATCCTAGGGTAGTTGGCATTATGTTATAAATGGTATCAGATCCAATTTCCTTTAGTAGACAGGGGCCACATGGACATGTAGCACTATAGTCTGGAGTCGTGTGGTCTAGAAATGAGAAAAGGGTTATTCATTGAAAAGAGATGGATCCACCCTTGTGTTGGTAGTCATGAATGGGATTGGTTGTGCATAGGACATTCTGGCTCACTAAAATGAGAAAGAAATTGTGAGTCCATATCATTGAGACTTGGCAAGGATGTCAAGAGTCTAATTGAGGGAGATTTTAACATCCTAAGATTTGAGGGCTCAGATAAAATGATCTTAAAATGATTGACTGGTCTACCCATGTCATCAAGGTGAACCTCCTTTTTAGGTATCTCATCAATAGATAGTCCATCGTTAAATGAGCTCAATTCAAAGTAGTAATTGGTTGTTGTGAACCCATGCAGTTCATGAGGGAAGACAAAGTGCACAACTAAGAATAGTAGGAGTATGTGGGATCACTGCTAGTTCCAAAACTCTACTAGAGCCTTGGGAGATGGACCTAGGCATTACATGATAATTGTAAGGACCTTGACCTGGGTTTTGGGCTAACCCTATTTGTTTTTCTTAAGTAAGTTTCTTATAACTTTAATCTAATCCTTACAGATGTTTTGTCATCATGTGACATTCTTATGTTTCAGATTTGGTCATGTTTGAATGTTGTTTGAGCAATGTTTGCTTATTTTGGACCAATATGAAATTTACCCAATATGAGGGGTTATCTTGCAATGTGTCACATGATGATTTTTCCCTTAGTTCTTTAGCATCATAAGAGAGATAATTATGCTTTGTGGAAAGCTTGAGTATCAAGATGAGTTTGTTGTTGGTATGTATGCCCTGAGAGCCAATCATGGGATGATTGGTGGGATACATTAAGATTGATCTAATAAGCATCAAAGGCAAGCTTCCAATTCTTTCTAGTTCAGTCATATGAGATAATGATAGAACATATTGAATGTCTAGAGAATGACAGTACTCAATGACGTATTCTTTTAGGTTAAGGACATGAACGATGAGATCATACGGATGCTAAGAGTTTGTGCATTCTTATTATGTCTCTAGTCGTATGTCATTGTGGAAGGTAGATAGACAGTAATGACACACAAGACTAGATTGTGGTGTTGGTTGATGACAAAATCTCATTAGTCATGATATAGAGATATTAAACCAAACACATAGGTACTTGTTAGAGAATAAGTGTACTGGATAGACCCACCGTGAGTTTGACACATGGAACCATGACATGGTAGTCACAGTCAGTTCTCATAGTGATGGTGGTGAGTGTGATTCTTTGACCTGAAATCACTACACTCAACACATGTCGTTGGGTACACTTTGACATCATCAAACGCAGTCCTGAAACATGGGTTGTTATAAAGGTGATGATTGGGTGGCTTTGACACATGGGGCTTTTGAGGGGTGAGTGATAGATATGGGATTTGTCCCTCCTGAGGGAGTTTGATATCCATGGCCACTTGATGAGTAGGATTGAGATAGGCGTGCATGCATGTGTGAATTTGTATGTGATATTGATGTCATACATATCTCCTCCAATCTACTCTGAGATCAAGAAAGTGAATGAACATTGAGAGGATGATTGTTCCATGCCTCGAGTTCATTTGGGATATCAGTGACAAAGGAATTATACATTCACTGTAACACCATTCACGGATTGTAGGATTGAAAATTGTTCTCCAACTTTCTATTTCACTTGGGTAGCACTGATGTGCGACTAGGCACCACTCTTTTCTTATGAAGTCATAAGTGTTGTGGACTTTCACTTCCAACGTGAAATGGACCTGTAGGGTCACACACATAGGATTTAACCTGGAAGAGGAGTTTATCCACAAACAATGTTTAGATTGATTGCTAAAGGAGTTTAGTAGTTCAATTAAACACTCAATCAATTGATAGCTCAGTGTCATAGTGTTCAAAGTGTTGGACCGATTGATTAGAGTATCAGATTGATTGAAACTGCAATTGACTGATTTGCATAGTCTGCTGCCCCAACCGATTGGCTCATAGGGATGAACCGATGGGCTCAGGTTGATGAACCGATCGGCTCAACTGGTGAGTCGATCGGCTCATGAAATGATCGGCTCAATTGTTGAACCGTCGATTCGTGGACCAACTGAGATCGTTTGGAAAGTCAGAAGACTATTTTGCAAATACAATTTGTTTCACTTGTACAAATTCGATTTGGACAAGGATTAATATTCGATTAGTTGGAAACAAATATGAAAGTCAATTTGAGTTGGACCAGGACCACGAACCGATCGGCTGGGAAGTGAACCGATCGGCTCAGGTGTACCAACCGATCGGTTCAGGTGTGAACCGATCGGCTCAGGTCCCCAACCAACCGTTTCATGCTTGAAATGATCGGTTCAGCTAGCACAGTTGGTTGTTTTATGGAAAATCGTGAACCCTTCTACTCCTGCTTTAATCCCGCATTGCCCGAGGTAGAGAACCTTGTCCCATGACCCTCCTATATATAGGGGTAGTGGGGGATTTTTAGGTACAACAACTCAGAACACCAGTTGCTCTACAAAGTTTTCGTTCTCTCTGGTTGTGGTAACTGAGAGAGCTCAAGCAAGTGCTAGCTGATAAGGGAGGCACAACAAGGGAAAGACAACTATATAAAAGCGATTGGTTGCAGGAGAGTATGTCTGTGACTAGTACGCTAACAGGAGGGTGTGAATCCTCCTAATTCCTTATGGGATAAGGAGATCGGAGTTCCAGGTGGTCTGTGTGGACTACTTCAGAGGTGGGAGACTTCTGCCACTCGGAGGACATCTGTCAATCCCGACAGTCTTGATGACACCAGGAGCTGCACAGACATTGTCCAATACTGGAGGTGAAGACTGCACAAGCCATGAGGTAATGTCGCCGAGCAAGCCTCGGGACAAGGTATGTCTCTACAAACCATCCTTCCTATTGTATAGACGTTGACGTGATTCCTTTATTCTGGGTTTGGGAGAAGAAAATTTGTGTTTCCGCTTCTTTCTATGTCTCCCCTAAAACCTAACATTTGTATGGTTGATGCTTGTTCTATATGTGCTAGTTTTGGTGTAAATTGCAATTTACCCAAAGTGAAGGGCTAATATGTGATCTACCTCCTCTAGAGTGTTCCTTCCCTCTCTTAGAATCATATAGAGGAGATATCAATAGGTGGTCACCTTGTTTGGATCTTGGTTATGTGGTAATATCTTTAGTGATATATGGAACTTGTGTATGAGGTATGTTTTGCTCTTGGATAGGCTATCTCAGGTTTGAAGAGCTTGGAGAGGGTCATGTCGATTTGTGGATGTGTAGGGTTGTTCCCTATCAATTTGTGAAGTATGTAGGGTGATTATCTATTAGTTCATGAGTATGTGGGGCGGTTCCTATCGGTTGGTGGTTGTATGGAGTATGCTCTATCAGTTTGTGAGTATGTTGAGCTTTGCCATATCAGTTTGTGAAGGTGTAGAGCTTTGGCATATCAGCCATGACCTTGGTAGGAGATCTAGTGGACGAGATATATCCTAGATCTTATCACCATGCCTTGCATGTTGTTGCATGTGGTCCCTTTCTTGTGGACAAGTGTCACCTAAGCTCCTAAGGTGATGACACCTCTCCTTTGATCTCTCTTCCTTCCCTCAAGTATATAACCCCCTCTTCCTTCACACAAGTAAACCCCTTCCTTCACTCTTGTTTTTATCCTCTTGATGGACGAGCTTGGAAGCTTAAGGAGCTATAGGAAGCCCCATGGAGCTTGGGAGGTCGAGTTCCTTGCTCATGGTGATTTCTTGTTCAATTTCCATCTTGGTAAGTCAATTTTCTTGGATGTCCATTTCCTTTGAGCTCTCTTCTTCACCTTATTCCTCCTCTCTCAAGCATGGATCCTACCTTGGATGAAGTTTGGCTAGGATGTGTTTATCTCTCCTTCTTTCCTTTCCTCTTGAGCTACCATAACCATAGCATCTTCTTCTTCTTTCTTGAGGTGATGTTGAAATTGAGTTGGGACTCTTAATGGATCATCTTCAAGTTGAGGAACATGTTCTTTGGAGCTTGGATCATGGAAGCTTGAACTCTTGATGGAGACCTTCTTGAGGCGGGTTATATAACTCTAAACCTTCTTTATTATTATCACTCTTTACATGATATCTTATTCTTCATCTCTAGATAGTTACCTCTTGCATGCTGGTAGTTTTGTTGGTTTTGAGATTTGTTTTGGAGAAGGGGTTTCGTCTAAGTTGTTGCCCATGTATTACACCCTCTTGCCTTGCTAATAGATGAGTGTATCAAGTTTAAAGACAACTAGGTCGACACATTACGGTGGGCGTGGCCACGACCTGTGTTGCACAAGCCGTCACACCTTGTGATAGGTCGTCACGACCTTGGTGAGGCTTAGGTAGATATGACTTGTGCAAAATTAGGCCAACATGAGTCGTGAGGGTTAGTATGCTTGGTGGTTGTTGAACCAATATGGAAGATATGTTTTAAAGAGGCTAGCTGATGTATGCACAAATTGTTGTTATTTTGATATCTAATTTGGTTATTTTCTTTGTCATTTGTGCTTAATTGAATATCTTTTTAATACATATTTTACAAAATTAGTGAAAATCACTTATGCATCATTTCTTATATTTTTACATGTATTTTACATGTTTTAATTATTATAGTAATTATTTTATTTTATTCACTTATTATTTTATTGCAGATAATTATTATTTAATGGAGCAAAGTCGATACCATCGACTTGCAACTCGATGGTAGGGACATGGCATCAAAGTACAAACATTTTTTGCTCCAGATTGAAAAGGAAAAGGACATTTTACTGTGAAGAATTTGATATCATCGACTTCCAACTCGATATCATCAACTCAGACGCTGCAGACCAAATTTTTTTAGGGTTTAAATCTAACACATATTGTATTAAAAATTACATTTTAGGTTTCCTCTTGACCTAAACATGTACGACGGCTATAAAAGACACCATTAGCACCGCAATTGGGAGATCTATCACGGGGGGATGATACAGCAGCCGAATGGAGAGAGAAAAGTAGAGGAACCCTACACGGAAGACCTCAGAGGCATTTTAGCGGCAGAAACGATGGCAAATTCTCTCCATCTTCTCCAGATCCACTCTTTAACCCTTTCTCCAATTTACTGTATCTCGAAATTCATGTTTTACATCTTTTCAACTTAATGTGATACTATGTCATCTATTTTTGGCTAAAAACCATAATTCCATAGGACTCAGGAGTAGCCCGGGTAATCATTGTATGATACTTTTTACATAGTTTATCATAATTTGTCTCTTAAATCCGTGGTATGATGTCGTTTTCTCCATTATATCATTATGATTGATCACCCTAATGATAATCTAATACCTTTAATTACTTTGAAAGAAGAATTAACGGTTGAAAAGAGACAATAATCACATTAACTAATAAATCCTTTGAACAAGGTGATGTACAGTTAATGGTAGAAACCCAGAGTATGATCTTCATGCACCTAGTTTAGGGTATAGGTTACTACTACCGTGGAACCGACCTAGATTTAGGTAGTGAATTGTATCGTGAAAGCGAGCAATTCTGACTACATGCCACTACCCGGAATAGGGGACGTATTAGGATAATTGTGTAAGAATTAGTACAATCAGAACCTGCGGTGAAACTGCAATCCTAAGGATTCCATTTTTAATTGATTAAACAAACCATTTAATCAATTGTTTTGTTTTCTTTTATTTTTATTTTCTTTTTCAATCAAATCTGGTTTTCGGCTTAGCTGATCAATCCTGATTAGTAATAGTCTTTAACCTCACAACTCCCCGTGTTTGATAACTCAGGACTCATAATCCCATATTACTCCGACACGTACACTTGTGTATTACACGCACGTTATACACGTGTCAAGTTTTTGGCGCCGTTGCCGGGGAGTTGGCATGGTTAACACTATAAAAAGTTAGGATCGGCCACTCTAGGCCATTGTATTTATTTTTCTTTTTTTATAATTTTCATTTATTCTTCCCATTTTTCATTACATAAAACTGTACTGTTAGTTTAGGCATTGTACATATTCATCTAAATATTTCTTTGTAGTTAGTCTTCTTTCATTTTTAAAAAAAAGTTAAAAAAAGCACATGGCCCCTATTTGTTTTGAGTGTGGAATTGCACATGTAGGTTATAAGTGTCTTAGTCCACCTTCATTACAACATGAGGAAATCTCAAAGGAAATTCATCGTGAGCATATTAGGATTATGGTTCAATATGTTTTAAATCGCAAAGGTCCTATTTCTAATGGAGGTTGGGGTAGAGTAGAGAAAATGGAAGAAGTTGAGGTTGAGGATAAGGAATTAGATAGTGAGGAGAACATATTGGAAGAAGTTTTAGAATCACCTCTACCATGTCCTTCCATTGATCCCACACCCACACCCTCGACTCTTAGGATTGATTTTGAATATGATTGGGGATCTGATGAGGAAAATGAGAAGAATGATACAAATAATGTGGATGATAATTTTGATACATGCGTTTGGGATATGAGTGAACAAGAGGAGGATCCAGAAGGTGCTTTATTTGATAGTGATCTTAGAGAGGAGGAAGAGAGTGAGGAAGAGGATATTGAGAGTGAAAAGGTGGAGGAATTTCCCATTATTCATCACGTAATTCCTTCACCACAAGACCCATCTCTTCATTTCCTTATTGAGGATCCTATATGGGATATATATCCAGATGATAATTTTGAAAAATTTTATGAGGATATTAATGAATGTGGGGGAATTGAATTATTAGAAGAGGAGGCACATAAATTCACCTTTGATATAACCCCTCCATTATGTGTAGATAGGAGTGATCCATTGGGGATGGTCATAGAAATTAAGGATCAATCATCATTATACCTTTCACCTCATGGCTATCTATTTCTACATGTGCTCCCACATAAAGACTTGATTGTGAGTCGTGTTCATGTTCATGTTCATTGCAATGATAATTTACTATTGAAATGGAACGTCAACCATACATGTTGGTCTTCTCACTATTATTTATTTTTTCTCATTGTTGCAAGGAGCCAAAAGTTTAGAAGGAAGAGGCGGAGAGAGCTTCACCCTCCTCCATGACCACCTAATTATTGTTGATTGAGATGTGTCTATCCTAGGACGTTAAACAAGGGAGCTTGTGGGAGGCAACCCACCAATTAGTGTGTAGGGACACATTGAGTCGGTACCACTGACTTCACTATTGGTAGTACCGAGTTTTCATCAGTGACATCTCACAAGTTGAGCAAGCATAAACACTTCACTGAGCTTGACTGCATATTGGAGGGTAGATTATCATGTGGATCACATCTACTCATCTTTGACCCTAGAGTTCACCTCCCATACTGGTATAGTCATTTCATGTATCTTCCTTTGCTTTTGACATTGGGGACAATGTCATATTCAAGCTTAGGGGGAGGAATGGAACGACACTTCTACCTTTATCTTGCATCTTTACTTTTTATCATATCTCTACATGTTTTGCTTTTGTTGTTTGAAGTTTTTTTTCTTCTTAGGGTCCACTTCTATCTAGTGTAATTGTGGACAAAACATAAAATTTTGGTTAGGATTAGCCGTTTGTTGATGATGTGGTATCAATTCTGAAAATTCTAAATAAAAATTTGAATGTGCTTTTATGATTTGCACTTTAAGCTAAATTTGCTATGTTTAAGAGTACATAACTGGAGGAATTGTTTGGATTAGTCAGCTTGAAGACATACTGATTGAATGAAAAACCTAACTTAACCCTATGTCTTGTGTTATGACGATGATGTTTGAGTCCAAACCAACCAAACAGTAACGTGATCTTTAATGTGAATTCTAGAAATAAACTCTAAGATTACCCTGTTACACAAGTTGATAGACGAGAGACATATCATGGTTGGGAAAGACATTGTCTCTTAGTCATGTGATCTCATCCACCTTCCATTCATCTTCATTCACCACCATAGGATGATCAAGTTTAATCCAAGTTATTTTCCTTTTGTTTGCATTTCAAGGCATGATAGGAATCATATAGTTAGTTCATTTTATTATGCATTAGAAAAGGAAAAAAAATTCATATCATCTTTTGAGCATTTGTAGTTTGCATAACAAAATCACATATAGTTTCATTTGCATTGCATATTTCATAAGGCATTACATATTTGTTATCTTTTATGACCTTCTCTCATGTAAGAGTGAAAAAATGTGTTTATCCTTACTCCTCCAAAAAAAAATTTAAAAGAAAACCCAAGCATGAAGTATTTATCTTGCTAAAATAAAAGGGTAGAGAAAAAAGAGTTATTGAAAAAGAAAAAAAAGAGGAGAAAAGGAGGAAAATGATTTTTAATTTCAATGTCATATTCTCTCTAAGCAATAAATGAGGGGATTGTGGATCTTTTTATAAGCACATTTCTACCTATATTCATCATTAGGATGAGACATTCATTGCATGCATCATCCCACCAAAATAAAAAATAGGCATTAGAAGGAAAACATTCACATTTTATCCATCATATAGGTGCATCATATTTTTTGTGTCTTGTATAAATGATTTGGATTATTCTTGTGATTCCTGATTTCATAGCCACCCATTTTTTTTCCACCCATTGCTCTGTATGGTGGGCCACCATCACAATTAATCCTCTCATCCACTTTTATTTGGGGATCTTCTTCTAAATAGTTTATTTAGGTAGATCAGAGCAATGTAGATAGGGAGATCACATGCTGCATCAAGCATGTGTCCTACTAGCCATGATATTAACTGCTTCATATTGATAGTGTTTTTCATTAATCTTATTGTGGACATCTATTATGAACATGATTGATCGCTTTCGAGTAGTTAATTGTTCAGTGGTTGGCAAGGATCGGTTTGGGACCGACTGGTGGAGGGCGGTTTGAAAAAATAATTCATAGGTACCTGTCTTCTTGTTGACTTTTTTAAAACAAATCCAAGAGTAGTGTTGCTCAAGGACGAGCAATATTCAAGCTTAGGGGTGTGATGTATGCACACATTTTCATTATTTTGATATCTAATTTGGTTATTTTCTTTGTCATTTGTGTTTAATTGAATATCTTTTTAATACATATTTTACCAAATTAGTAAAAATCACTTGTGCATCATTACTTATATTTTTACATGTATTTTACATGTTTTAATTATTATAGTAATTATTTGATTTTATTCATTGATTATTTTATTACAGATAATTATTATTTAATGGAGCAAAGTCGATACCATCGACTTGCAACTCGATGGTAGTGACATGACATCAGAGTACAAATATTTTTTGCTCCAGATTGAAAAGGAAAAGGACGTTTTACTGTGAAGAAGTCGATATCATCGACTTCCAACTTGATACCATCGACTCAGACGCTGCAGACCAAATTTTAATGGGTTAAATCTCACACATATTGTATTAAAAATTACATTTTAGGTTTCCTCTTGACCTAAACATGTACGATGGCCATAAAAGACACCATTAGAACCGCAATTGGGAGATCTATCATGGGGGGATGATACGACAGCCGAACAGAGAGAGAAAAGTAGAGGAACCCTACACGGAAGACCTCAGAGGTGTTTTAGTGGAAAGTAGAGGAATGACGGTAAATTATCTCCATCTTCTCCAGATCCACTCTTTAACCCTTTCTCCAATTTACTGTATCTCAAAATTCATGTTTTACATCTTTTCGACTTACTGTGATACCATGTCATCTATTTTCAACTAAAAACTATAATTCCTTAGGACTCGGGAGTAGCCTGGGTAATCATTGTATGATACTTTTTACATAGTTTATCATAATTTGTCTCTCAAATCCGTAGTATGATGTCGTTTTCTCCATTATATCATTATGATTGATCACCCTAATGATAATCTAATACCTTTAATTACTTTGAAAGAAGAATTAACAGTTGAAAAGAGACGATAATCACATTAACTAATAAATCCTTTGGTGGAAACCCAGAGTATGATCTTCATGCACCTAGTTTAGGGTATAGGTTACTACTACCGTGGAACCGGCCTAGATTTAGGTAGTGAATTGTATCGTGAAAGTGAGCAATTCTGACTACAGGCCACTACTCGGAATAGGGGATGAATTAGGATAATTGTGTAAGAATTAGTACAATGAGAACCTGCGGTGAAACCACAATCCTAAGGATTCCATTTTTAATTGATTAAACCAACCATTTAATCAATTGTTTTCTTTTCTTTTATTTTTATTTTCTTTTTCAAGAAACTCTTGTTTTCGACTTAGCTGATTAATCCTAATTAGTAATAGTATTTAACCTCACAACTCCCCATGTTCGATAACTCGGGACTCATAATCCCATATTACTCCGACACGTACACTTGTGTATTACACGCACGTTATACGTGTGTCACTAGCCATCACAACCCAAGAGTGTTCTAACCTGACATGGCACCTAACTGAGATGTGTTGCAACTAAGATGTGTTGCAACTGAGATGTGTTGCTAGCCTATATGTGATATGAACTGTTTACCCATCATGGCTAAGGTCATCACACTTGAAGAGGCATTATTTCTCGATACATATCAAACTGTGATGCCCAGCTAACCCTAACCCTAGTCACTCATCATACCTTGAGATGGTGTTTCCCGACATGCTTAAGTTGTCGTCATACCCTTAGGAGGTGTTGGCCAACACACCCTCCATAGGTGCTTCTTGTTACACCCCCCATAATGTGATTGCTCGAGTCACCTATGGTGCTAGGCTGATACACTTCCAAGATGGTCTAAATCAATACACCTACATGTTAACCTTAACTGAGAACTTGAGTTGGTGGTTAAGTTGCATCATGTTGATGATAGGGATACACATTATGATGTGATACCATATGAATTGGATGATTGAATAATAATAAGAAGTTGTGTTCTTATAACCTTTATTTCATAAATTGTTCTATAACGATGATGGAAGTGATGATCTAAGGATGGTTGTTGATCCAACCTTGTAAACCTTAATGATGCAGTGTGAATGGCATGAAACTTAAGAGATAGTAGTATTCATGATGTATGATTGATCTTAACTGCTTTTCCTAAACCTATTGCACCATAGGATGATGATACTATGAGTGGTTCACCTTTAATTAAAAAATCTAGCCTTAACTGCCCAACTACGCGAGAAGTAATAGATGTAGGATTTGATGGTTAAGTATCCATCTTCTAACCTTAAACATGGAACAATATGACTTGTGTGCTCATTTTAAGGAAAGGTTATAATCACTGGCAAGTGTCAACTATATTCCCCTTTCATAATCTTAACTCGTGGAGTAAGGTTAGCGATACACCTATGTGAAGATATATGTGATGATGATGATATGCCTTGTTGGAATACATGATGATAACTTTTGGGCAGGAAACACATAAACAAGTCTAATTCCTTTATAGTTTCCTTGAGGATAGTTTAAAGTGAAATCCTCTAATTATGTAGCCTAAGGTTCGACTCTCCTTAGTATGATATGTGGTTAATAATTTGTAAGAAGTAATAATGTATGGGTCACCTAAGGATGAATCGTCAATTGATGCAATGTTCAATATGTTATTATAAGGCATTATTGTATCCCTCACATAACATAATGAAGATGATACTCATATGCAATTATATATAGGTGATACTTATGGTATGATGATTGACTCATATCTAACCAATGATAATTCAAACCTAATCAATTTTAGAAAGGTGGGTTTTGGTGTGTTTAGGGTTTGATGGTGTAACCATGAAGTGAAACCCTAACTGGTTCTATGTGAAGAGCATTGACCCTAATTCTAAAAGTGGGACATGATATTGAATATGTGTGAATAGAAAGTGTGATATTATTCTCTCTTAATTACATGTCTATAACCTAATGGGTTAATTGGGTGATATCACTTGTGAAAACAATGAATTTGGTTAAATAATATCAAGCTTTGGTTAAGAACCATGATAAGGGAAACACGGGAAGTATGAATATGTGAATGTGTATACTTGGCTACACTAATTAATTATTAGCCTTATATGCTCCGGTTTATGGGAGGTAGTGCATGTTAAAGATATGAGGTAGAATAAGGCCTTGCTTGCTTTAACTAAAGGTGTTTAATATGTTTCAACATATTCTCTCTCTAAACATAACGACTAATGGTTGCTATAGCAAGTACATGTGATGTGGCATGAGAAATGCTTATATGCTCAATTAGGCATGATTAGATAACCATGAATCACAATGTGATGTGATGGGTCTTAGGACCTAGTTAAGGCTTAATGCCTGGTGGATGTGATATCCTCTAGTACTAAAATGAGGGATTGATATTCCATGACAATATGTTGATGATAATAGCCTTGTTGCTGGCAGTGATACAATAGCCTTGTGGTTGGTAATGATATTGTGTTATGATATGATGGGAATCAACTTATAGTTTAAATGATAATAACTATTATTGTAACACTATGTCCCCTTTTTTTTGAAGGATTTGTTTGTGGTTTGTACATTGTAACTTGATTGGTGATGAAAGATGTTTAAATAACCTAATGTACAAACCACAGTATGTTGTAACTCGGAGTGCATATTGTTGAGTATGTGGGGTGCAAGTTGAGGTATCTCCTTGTATCTTGAATGTACATATGATACGGGATTGGTTGTGGTCATACCCCAATAAGAGTCACTAGCACAGAAATGGTTTATAACGTCACATTTATAGGCGTCGGTTGTATCCAAGAAACCGACGCCTAAACCCTACAATGTTAGTTCAATACACAAACCGACATATATACGTGAAGAGAGGCCAGACACGGGTATCACTTTTTATTTGGTGTTGGTTCCTCAATAAGCAACCGATGCCTAAAATTGACCGCCAAATCCGAATTTTCCAGTGAAAAAAAATTCCTCCAAAATTTAACATACGACATCAGTTGTTAACAAACCAACCAACGACTAAAGGTTTTTTATGAGACAGAAATTTGACCCACTTTTATCGTCGGTTAGATTGCAAAAACCGACCTTGATGTATTTTCACGCGTTGCCCCCATGAAAATTTTCACCCCTATCTGCGTCAGTTGGTCTACGGTAACCGACGACTATGGTCATAATTTGAGAACTTTTTTTTATCAACATATGAAGATAGACGTCGGTGTTTCTAGTTGGAACCGATGACTATTATTGAAGATAGGTGTCAGTGTTTTGGTGGGAATCGATGCCTATTGTTTTAAGTGTCGGTTTTTTAATAACCAACACCTATTGTTAACTTATTACACGCGAGCCAAACTCTTCCCCTTTCTCTGTTTCATTGCCGATTTCGATTTAGGTCTCAATCAGCAACCAACATGGGTATCACTTTTTATTTGGCGTTGGTTCCTCAATAAGCAACCAACGTCTAAAATCGACCGCCAAATCTGAATTTTCCAGTGAAAAAAATTCCTCCAAAATTTAATATACGACATCGGTTGTTAACAAACCAACCGACGACTAAAGGTTTTTTGCGAGACAGAAATTTGGCCCACTTTTATCGTCGGTTAGCTTGCAAAAACTGACGCTGATGTATTTTTGCGCGTTGTCCCTGTGAAAATTTTAACCCCCCATTTGCATCGGTTGGTCTATGGTAATCGACGACTATGGCCATAATTTGAGAACTTTTTTTTGTTGGCATATGAAGATAGACGTCAGTGTTTCTAGTTGGAACTGATGACTATTATTGAAGATAGGTGTCAGTGTTTTGGTGGGAACCGACACCTATTGTTAAGCGTCGATTTTTTTAATAACTGACACCTATTGTTAACTTAATATGCACGAGTAAGACTCTTCCCCTTTCTCTGTTTCATTGCTGATTTCGATTTAGGTCTCTCTAGCGATTCCTGTTGCTGCCACCTGCCGCTCCTGCCACCGTCATCTGCTGCCACACGCACTGCCGGTCATCTTCTTCCCACTGCCACCAGCCGCCGTAACTGTCGCTCCCTTCTATGTCGCTCCTTCTGCCGCAAGTGAGTCGGCCCTGCTACCCTGCCGCTCCCTTCTCTATCACAACTACCTGCTACCCTGTTCTTCTTCTCGCCGTTCCTCTCACCTCTCCAAGGCCAAGCAATATCCCACCCATATCGCCCCAATCTCCTTTCCCCATATCATCCCATTTCCCCATCTCCTTCTATCTCTTCGTCTCTCTCCTCCGAGGAGCAGTGCCACCTGCTTCTATCCCCATTCACCTCCGCCATATACGACTACTACTACTAGTACTCTACCTTCTTCTCAGAACCATTGCTTGTTTGCTAGCATTACATATCAAAATACATATAGGAACTGACTACTGTTACTGTTATGTTATTAAAAAATATATATAAATGATTACATATTGAAATTCTTATCAAAACATCTTTATAGATAGTACCTAATGGTATGGTGTAACGAGTCTGTGATCCTTTTTAATACATCAATTGTAGCAGTAGGTTAAGATTTATGTCTGAATTCTTTTATTGGTTGTCATAAATCAATAGTCATTTAGCTAATATTCTTACTTAGTACATTAATATTATTAAGTAACATCCATCAACACTTACTGGTATACTCAGTTTTTTGAAGGTCTGTAATTTTGTCATTTTTACTAATTGCATGGTCTGTATCGGTACCATATTGGAGTGTATCAATTTTGTAAAGTAACATGTGTTTCACTTGTATAGTAAGTAATTTGATGCTATGTAATCCTTTCATATACTCATAATTCAAGTATATGAATTGCATGATATGTAATTTTTTTCATATGATGATACAATATATCAATATTGTAGTACAATGTAACGTGAGTTAATACTCACTAACATACGAAGTAATCTGATGATATGTAATTTTCTAACATGTTACAATACCTGCTTGTTAGTTATCAATTCTTACTGAATATAATGTGATAGTATACATGAATATCATGTTTGTTTGAAACAACTAATTTTGATGCAGTGAAATATTATTCAAAATGCTTGATTGTTGAGTAATATTTCTTTTTATTAGCAGTATGGCAATCACTAATTTTTTCAAAATGTTCTAAACAATGTGGGCCACTTTTCCAAGAAGTGTCCAGTTCAAAACCCGCTTCCTGCTTTCCGCTTCAAGGGGGGCGATCTGCACGCTTCCCGCTTTGTGCCTTTCAAAACCTAGTGAACAATAATATAAAGTAACCTTTTGGTAACAATGTGAATACAATAAGACTCAATTTAATGATTGTTGATAATGATGCAAGTAACTTTTTCCCTCTCCTTAGATCTACAAGTAACAAAGTTTCCAAAATTGTGAAAGGTTTGAATACATGTAAGGTTTATTATGGAAGACTAACTTCCCAATGTGTTGTTGCATGTGTTGTTGACTTGCGGACTTGCACATATTTCTTCTTCAACCTTCAAGTGAGGTATAATATTCTCACTCTCCCAATGTGCCATTAGGCTTCATTTTGATTCAAATATTTGATATATGGAATCATGGTTTATTTACTGTTTAGTATTTACTGACAAACATGATTAAATGATGTTACACAAAACATAGGATATGGATGAGGAAACTAGGATCATAGGTATAAGAATGACAACATACATGTATTTGTTGGCCTAGAAACCCATCCAAGATTTACTCATTAGGAGTAAATCTTGGATAGTCCCCGATTTGGGACTGTTCTTGAACACCTAATATCGCTTAGGATGTAAGTGTATAATGTGTATTGTGTTTTCAAGAAAATTTCGGTAAGCACTTCCCTGTTTGTTCTCTAAGTACATATGTACTTGAAGAATAGTGGGGAAATGCTGCTGAAATTTTCTTAAAACCCCAATACACATTATACACTTACTAGTGAGATTAGGTGTTCAAGAATGGGATAGGAGGTACACATTTATTATATATAAGAATGACAGCACATGTATTTGTTGGCCTAGAAACCCATCTAAGATTTACTCATTAGGAGTAAATCTTGGATAGTCCCCAGTTTGGGATTGTTCTTGAACACTTAATCTCACTTAGGATGTAAGTGTATAATGTGTATTGGGTTTTCAAGAAAATTTCGGTAGCACTTCCCCGTTTGTTCTCTAAGTACATATGTACTTGGAGAACAGCGGGGAAATGCTGCCAAAATTTTCTTGAAAACCCAATACACATTATACACTTACTAGTGAGATTAGGTGTTCAAGAATGGGATAGGTCGTACACATTTATTATATATAAGAATGATAGCACATGTATTTGTTGTCCTAGAAACCCATCCAAGATTTACTCATTAGGAGTAAATCTTAGATAGTCCCCAGTTTGGAACTGTTCTTCATATTGGCATCACGGGCAAAACAAGTATTTTATATCGATGATCCTGTAAATGATAAATGGTCGGTTGTTCTTCATGGTAAAAGACAGTTCATTGAAGATCCTATAGATGAAGAACAGTACTATGATAAGTATGATGATTCCAGTCCATTCTCAGTTGGGTTTCCAACGCCACCAAATATTGAAGCTAATGATGACTTGTATGTGCACGGAGATCACAATGAAGGATTGTTAATTGATAAAAGATCACAATATTAGAGGCATGCATGTTTATATTTTTTATATGTTCTATTTTTCTGAATGTGAACTTTACAATGTGAATTACTTTACAATGTGAATGTGAACTTTACAATGTGACCTTTACAATGTGAATTACTTTACAATGTGAACTTTACAATATGAATGTGAACTTTTAGATGGCTGAGCATTCATATGATGACCGTGTTGATGATTACCGTGAGGGTGAGGACGTCAATGTGCCACCTCACAATGTAAGTTTTAAAAATATATCCTGCCTCACATTTATAGTTATATCCTATAAGTGTGTTTTTTTGTCAAATTTTAGGTTGGTGATGTACCCCCTGAAAAAATTGGGGCACTTGATGAGAAGAAAAAAAAATTGAGAAAGTAAGGGGCATCACAATGATGAACAAGTTACTACAGCAAAGGGGCAATGGACCCAAACTGGCTGTGGATTTCGATCATGCAGGAAATCCAGTTGGAGTGAACCACAACTAATTTATTTCATATCTTGGGGTTCTTACTCGCAGCCATTGTAGTCCTATTTTTGAATCCTGGCATAAAGTTCCTAAGGGGAAGAAAAACTTAATCTGGAAGGAACTATGCGTGAGTTATCATTATTTGCAATTCTATTTTTGTAGATTACTAATTTTTAGGATACTAGTTAATAGCAATTCTATTTTGTAGAGTATATTTGATCTGGATGAAAATTTGCATCGTAAATGCATGATGCAACACTGTGGGAGGGTCCTAAGGAACTACAGGACAAATCTCACCTGAGATTACATACGTGATGTAGAGAAGAGGTTCTTGATTGATTTCCAATTCTAGACATTGATCACTTTTTGACTAACTCTACACTAATAATTTTTATTTGTATTCTCTTTAAAAAATAAATTTAGGAAGAAGGCAGCCCCTAATCAATGGAACTACCTGGACCCCAAAGATTGGGAGGAGTTTGTTACCCAAAGAAAAATGGATGAATTCAAGGTATTAAACGCCACTCCCAATTTAATTAATATACGCTCTTATGTATTCACCTATTCAAGATTAACCTTTAGTGTTACTAACCAAATTAATGTGCTTACTAAGGCTATCAGCGATGCTCAAAGAGAAAGATGTGCATTGAATGTGCATAACCACACAATGGGTCCAAGAGGCTATGCAAGCATTCGTTAAAGACTACAGGCTGAGTCTACTGCTCAGTCTGTTGTTACTCAGGAGTCCTCTACTATTGGTCTTGCACCTCTGCCTCGCCATGCTATGTGGATAGCTGGGAGGTAAAACAAGAAGGGAGATATAACGAAGCCCGCAAATACGGAGACAGCTACAAAAATTGTAAAATTAAACTCTTAGAGCAATCAATCGATATTGATTATTGTTATGTTTACTTACCAATTTATGTTGATGGCGATTAGCGGGAGCTGCACGAGCAGAGGAAGGAAGGCAAGTTCATCCCTGAGGGCACAAGGGAAGAATTGACAGTTGCTCTGGGTAACCCAGAGCATCCTGGACGTGATAGGGGTACAGGCATTGGTGTGGGCATCAAAGCGTTCTTTGGACCATCCCAACGCAAACCTATCCCAAAAGTGGGACTTTCACAAGTTGAGGTAACCTATTATTTTTTAGAATGTTATTGCGAAAGGGAATTTAATAATTGATAGCTAGAATTTCTTTTATCCATGTATAGGTAGATGAATTAATTGAGAGGAAAGTCCAAGAAGCAATGGTGAAGTGGCAGTCGTCTCATACGGCCACTCAGACAGTACCTGTAACGTGTCATGCTTCTATTACTCCTACTGTAGAGGTTGGGAGTAATCCTGTAGACCCACCACCTAGAACATCCTCTGTAAGTATTTTTATGACATAGTAGCTAGTCTTTTCAAGATGATATGTTTGTGTATATATGCATATAACATTCTTTACATAAATTTGTAGGGGTTGAAGCCATGTCATCTAAAAAGTCAAGAATATGTCATTGCAGAGGTGTCGGCTTACCCACCCCTTCCAGGGGAAATGTTTCATGTGACAAACAATTCACAAAAACAGATTGACTAATGCGGAAGCGATCAAGATTACAACGGATTACTGAAAATCACAAAAAATTAAAACCATTTATCAAGAGATCCATTCACAGGAAAACTCTTTCATTCAGAACCAAAGTAAATCATTACATTCTGGTTCATAATGTACATGTCATGTACCATCTCTTTCTCAAGACATTACATACAACAACTACTCTATTAAATCTGTACATAGGCAACTTAAAACCTCAAGGCATCAAGCCAAAACCTCAGATCGATTATAAAATCACAAACTACTGACTCCTAGGACTTGAGAGTACAGAGACTACACATAGAACTTTATGTACAAAGCCTGAGAACCAGTATCCCCACCTGGGATATTACTGTTGTCTTTGTCATTACGGCTGCTGCTGCTACTCTTCCTCTGCTATAGAGATTCTTCCTCTTTGTCTGCGTCTGCCTAAAAACTTTGGATTCCACGGGGGTGATACAATTATAAAAATTGCCCCAGCAGGAGATATAACTCTCTGTCAAAAACATTATTATTGCAATTTAATAGAAATAAACTGAGTAGTGGAATCATAATAATCAATAGAAGGTAATTCACTTATTTAAAGTAGATTAGAGAAACATTCCCACTTAAGCTTATTAGTTGTAACTTGATAAAATAGCATGTCTAACATTCAATAAAGAATTATAGGACATGTATAAAATTTATCCATCTAGGATATGTTAAGCAAGATAATCATCAACCAGTGATTCTCATATTTCAGTCTTATGCAAATACGCTACACGGCTGATTACATTTTACAAACATACTTAAGCTCTGAGGAGATGAGGTATACCGCTCATACTCCAACCGACCATTGCTGAATCGAATCGATACCATACATAGGTCAATGGAAGAGCCATATTCCCATGACCTCCCACATCTCGGTCAATACGGGACCACAAGCAGGACTATGTCAACTGCTCAAAATAGCTTTCCAGGGTATACTGGCAACTTCACTATAGAGTTATAGTGTCAACTACACTCTCATAGGAAATCGAGAGATTTAATGTTTATCTCCATCGACCCGACATTAAATATCATTGAGAGATTAATGATACATCCATCCCAACCATCGGGAGATTTGTGATACATCCATCCCGACACATGAAGGATTGAGAGGTTTAATGTTTACCTTCCATCAATCTCTTCACCAGGACGTAAGGATATTTTCACCCATTTACCCCCACATCTTCAGAATATGTGAATTCCAAGAAATCCCAAAGGAAAACCTGTTTCACCATCACTAACTACTGACGATGATGGATCTATGGTCAGAGCACTACATGAACAGATTTCACTTGATTAATTAAGTACATTTCATATTCTTTTAGCATCAGCCAAGTTCTTAAACATATCTTATTATGACAATGCTATAAAGAAACATGTACTATTTTCATCAATTACTTATCAGTCTTTAAAAGGCATTAGGAACTCAGTCCCTCATTTCAATATTGGGAATTCTCATCCCTTCACATTCTCATTACCATAATCATATGGTTCTGGGTATTCAAACCCTTAGCTCATCATTGAGCATTGTTACCACTTTTCTAGGTAACTATCATCTTCAGGTCATCTAACCAAGGTAAACATGATACTTTCTATTACAAGTATCACTCATGGTACTTGAGGTCCATTAACTCTCTTGTTACCTCTTACCAGGCAGCAAGGTATATTATGGCACACAAGGACCAATCACAATAGTGAATTAAACAACATAGCTCATACCTGGCCATGACCACCATTTCAGAATACCTGCATGGTTAGTGTAGATGATAATAGTAACTTCAATTACATATCAGTACCATGTAGAAAAAATATGGATTCACTATTCAAGGGTAACACCACTATTCCCTTACTATGGTTAGGGTTTCCCATTTCATGTCATTTGGGAACATTGATCCCATTACCCAAATCAAGGTTATGGTTTATCACCATATTGCCCAAGATTAGGGTTTCATAAAACATTACATAGTATCACCCTAGATTTGAGTTCCACATCACATCAAACATCAGGGTTTCTCATAAAATCACCCTTAGTTAGGGTTTCACATAAATTCCACCCCAGAATAGGGTTTACATTTCAATAACCCCCAATTAGGGTTTACTATACATCCCAATTAGGGTTTCATGTTCCATTACCCATAATTAGGGTTTAATATTCATTCCAATTAGGGTTTCATGTTCCATTACCCATAATTAGGGTTTACTATTCATCCCAATTAGGGTTTTCTATTCAAGTACCCATAATTAGGGTTTACTATTCATCCAAATTAGGGTTTTGCATTACATTACCCTAAATTAGGTTCACACATATCATCACCCTGGATTAGGGTTACATCCTTACCCTGGATTAGGGTTTCACTTAGAATTGCCCTAAATTAGGGTTAGGGTTCAATAGCCTTGTCAATTAGGGTTTATACTCGTGATTAGGGTTTCATGATCTCTTTGCTAAGGATCATACCCTTAATCACCACATGAATCATACTCATGTATGAATTCCATTCTATCATCCTCTCAACTTAATTAGGTTATGTCAACCCTTCAATCAAGTACACACAACTATGATTGACATAGTGTACTAAGTTATTAATCTTATAAATAATTAGGGTTTATCCCATTAATGGTACTAATCATTTAGGTACTTTTAGGATTTCAACCTTTGTACCTTCATTGATTACCATTACTATCAATCATTGGATTATTGGAACAATCATCACCTTCAATTTCCAAATGATTGAATCACCTTTGACCTTCATTCGGTTTTGAGGTTTCATCACCAAATGGTTTTGAAACTATTTGATCACAAATGGTTTTGAAACCGTTTGACCTCTCAAGACCGTTTGGGCCAAATCAGTCTCAAAACCGCAAGGGTTCATTAGGTACATTCATCAATTGGTTGAACATGATTTACTATATTGAAACCTTCAATCAATTAAGTTATTGAAGTTTAACAATTATTGGCTCGTGGATATCCAACTCCCAAAATCACAACCATTGGAACACCAAACAGTTTCAAGACCACTTGGGCTCAAACGGTCTCAAGACCTTTTGACCCAAAAAGTCTTGAAATCGAATGGATTACTTTGTGGAATTTCCAATAAATTGATTAGGGTTGTAATTGGTGGATTGTCCACACATTTAATTAATGAATTGGATCATCATCCAACATGTACTAAGGTTATGACCTCAAATGGTCAACCCAACTAAAGGGTCAACTCTCTCATGTGGTTTGGGACTCAAGTCACCAAACAGTTTGGTGAAACAGTTTGGACCAAAGGTCCAAGACTGTTTGCAACTCAAATTTGTTGGAAAGTGTGCCTAAGATGATGTCATCATCATAAACCTTCAAACCCATGAAAGCTACTACCATATTCATCGTAATTCCATCAATCAATCAAAGGAATTGCAAAAAGATCAATTGAACATAAAGGGTTGAGAAATCGAATTCAATAATAATGAATACGGGTTCAAGTCATATAACCCGCCTTCAATTGAGCTTCAAAGCTCGGAGATTCACATTAACAATGGTGTAAGAAGCTTTTGCAACTCCCCCAAGGCTCGTACTCATGTTTTGGAGGAAAAGATTGGCTAGGGTTGAAGAGGGAGTGAAGAAAAGAAGAAATTATGCATTGATTTATGATTTCCACCATGAAATCAAGATGAAAGAAGGTCAATAAGCTTACCAATAGGTTGGGGTCATCATCTCGGTCCTTCAAAGCTTCCTTGGTCGTTTTTCAAGCAAAGGGTGGAAGTGAATCCGAAATTATCCTTTCATTCTATGGATAAATGAGCTTATATGTGAATTTTATTGAAAATTCAATTAAGAGAGAGAAAGTAGGAATTATCTCCTCAATTCCCTTGCCACTTGCCCCCTTCATTTCCTTCAATACGAGTCTATCCTCCTTGCCTGTTATTCCTCTCAATTATCCATTTTTTAAAGAAAAGCAAATTAAGCACCTTAACCCTTTTTATATTAATATCCACAAGTGAGTGAATATTTCTTTTTCTTATAATAAGGTGAGTGGATTTTTCACCTCCTTGAGATATTTCATGGCCCTTGAAAGGCACAAGGACGTCCACACATATTTGAATTCAACCATTTCAATTTTTTGTTTGAAGGTCCTTCAATTATTTTATTTATTTTTGCATTAATTTGAATTAATGTTTCCATTATGCTTAAATCTTGATTATTTTAATATCAA
This sequence comes from Alisma plantago-aquatica, assembly GCA_963693085.1. Lineage (NCBI taxonomy): Eukaryota > Viridiplantae > Streptophyta > Magnoliopsida > Alismatales > Alismataceae > Alisma > Alisma plantago-aquatica. The sequence goes on from OY856412.1 coordinate 526,627,413, forward strand.
GATTCTCTCTCCTTCTAAGAGATACAAATGAGACACCCTCTCATTTTATTTGCTCCACATAATCCCAAGAAACAGTAGGGATCATTTTGAAGTGGTAATTTGCATATTGAACCCTAGGTTTTGGGTAAATTGCACATTACACCAAAACTAGGTTTTAATGCACAAGCATTACTTTATCAGTTCTTTCTTGGTATTCAGGCTATCCCAAGCCATACCTCTGCATCATCGTCACTCTCATGATGCTTCAACACATGAGGAACATATTATCATGCCCAAATTGCAAATAAACCCCTCAACTTTGGTAATTTGCACTTTAGTCCAAAATAAGCAAAATATTGATTTCAACAATATTCAAAAAGGACTAAAATTGCAATATAAGTTCCTCTTGGGCCTTAATTACTTTTCAAAAGATAAGAGCAACATTATAATCACTTTTATTAAACAAAACATCTAGGGTTAAAACATAACCCAGGTCAGGGATGTTACAAGTTTATCCACCCCTTACAAGGATTTTGTCCCCAAAATCATCAACAAAACATCAAGAGAAAAGAGAAGGGTACTTCCTCCACATCTCTTCCTCTAGATCCCACATAGCTTCTTCAATACCACAGTGTTGCTAGAGAACTTTTACAAGCAAATGTCTTTCTTTTTCAACTTCTTGATTCTTCTATCAAGAATCAACACTGGTCCTTCAACATATGATATATCATCATTTAGTTCTACCTCCACAGGTTGCAGAACTAACTTAGTGTCAGGATGACACTTCCTCAACATGGAAATATGGAACACCGGATGCAATCTATGCAGCTCAGGTGGTAACTCCAGCTTATAGGCTACCTTTCCCATCCTCTCAATGATTGGATAAGGTCCCATAAATCTAGGAGCTAACTTTCCCTTCTTTCCAAATCTAAGGATACCTTTCCAAGGTGAGACCTTGAGATATACTCTATCTCCAACTTGGAATTCTAAGGGTCTACGATGCTTATCAACATATGATTTCTGTCGATCCTGGGCAGCTTTCAATTGTTGTTGTATGAATTTAATCTTCTCAATTGTTTGCTGAACCAGCTCAGGACCCAAGAGTTGGTACTCTCCTATTTCATACCAACATAAAGGAGATATACAACGTCTACCATATAATGCTTCATATGGTGCCATCTCAATACTATGTTGATAGCTATTATTATAAGAAAACTCTATCAGGCTCAGATGTAGATCCCAACTTCCTACAAATTGAAGGACACATGCTCTAAGAAAATCCTCCAAAGTCTGTATGGTCCTCTCAGATTGTCCATCTATCTAAGGGTGAAATGTTGTACTAAACCTTAATTGCATACCCAATGCTTTATGTAGTCGTTCCTAAAAATGACTCATAAACTGGGGACCTCTATCAGAAATGATAGTAGCTGGAACCCCGTGCAAACGCACTATCTCATCTATGTATAACTGTGCAAGCTTCTCAGCAGTGTAGGTTGTTTTGATAGGAATAAAATGTGTTGTCTTTGTCAACCTATCAACTATCACCCAAATGGAATCATGACTTTTCGCTGTTCTAGGAAAACCAGCCCAAAGTCCATGGTTACATGATCCCATTTCCACTGCGGTATAGGTAGAGGCTGCATTGTTCCTGCGAGCTTCTGATGTTCAACTTTAACCTGCTGACACACTGGACACCGCATAACAAACTCAGCAACATCTTTCTTCAATCCAGGCCACCAATACATATCTTTTAAGTTATGATATATCTTGGTGCTCCCTGGATGCATAACATACATAGAGGAATGAGCTTCCTCCAGAACTAACTTCCTTAAGTTATCAACATCAGGTACTACCATCCTATTATGGTAACAGACTATCTGATCATCTGAATCATGGAAATCATCCCATTTCTCACTACCATACTCTGACATGATTTGTTGAATCACAGCATCAGTCTGCTGTGCTTCTTTAATCTGCTATCTCAAAGTAGGTTTTATTTGCATCTCAGCTAACAACCCGTCTAACAATGACACTTTAAGATGTACATTGTCTTGCCTCAAGGAGATAAACATATCTCTCTTAGAGCACACTAAGGAATTCAACTGTGCTTTGTTTAAGGCTGGTGTTGCTGATTTTCTACTTAGTGCATCAACAACCACATTGGCTTTCCCTAGATGATAATCAATTGTACAACTGTAGTCCTTGATTAACTCCATCCAGCGGCATTGCCTCATGTTTAGCTCATGCTGAGAAAAGATATACTTTAAGTTCTTATGGTCTGTGAAAATCTGGAATGTTTCTCCATAGAGATAATGTCTCCAGGTCTTCAAGGCATGGACCATAGCAGCTAGCTCTAGATTGTGTGTCGGGTAATTCTCCTCGTGTTTCTTAAGCTATCGAGAAGAAAAAGAAATCACTTGCTTATCCTACATCAACACACATCCTAAGACATTCTTAGATGCATCACAAAAGACTATATACCCCTTCCCTTGCTGAGGTAGCACTAACACAGGTGCACTAGTTAACCTTTCCTTCAGCAACTAGAAAAATTGTTGACACTTGTCATTCCAGACAAAACGAATCTCCTTCCTGGTCAACTTGGTTAGGGGTAAAGCTATTGAACTGAAGTTCTTAATGAACTTTCTGTAATAGCCTGCCAGTCCTAGGAAACTGCAAATCTCTGTCGGTGTCTTAGGTTGTTCCCATTGTAGGACCGATTCTACTTTCTTAGGATCATCACGAATACCTAAAGTAGATATTACGTGTCTAAGAAAAGAAACTTCTGGTAACCAGAACTCACATTTGCTAAACTTAGCATACAACTTATGCTTTCTTGGCAAAGTCAAAGCTTGACGAAGATGTTGCTCATGTTGTTGAGCATCTCTACTATATATCAGGATGTCATCTATAAAGATGACTACACATTGATCAAGAAAAGGTCAAAAGATTCTATTCATGAGTTCCATAAATGTAGTTGGTGCATTAGTTAGTCTAAACGATATAACTATGAACTCATAATGACCATACCTTATACTAAAAGCAGACTTAGGTATGTCACTCTCCTTAATATGCAACTGGTGGTATCCTAACCTCAGATCTATCTTAGAAAAGATAGTTGCACCACGCAACTGATCAAATAAGTCATCAATCCTTGGTAGAGGATAGTTGTTCTTTATAGTTACTTTATTTAACTGCATATAGTCAATGCATAAACACATAGACCCATCCTTGTTCTTAACAAAGAGGACTGGAGCACCCCATGGTGAAGTACTTGGTTGGATAAAACCCTTCTCAAGCAACTCCTACAGTTGTTTCTTGAGCTCTGCCATTTTAGCAGGTGCCATTCTATATGACGTTTGTGCTATTGGTTGTGTTCTCGGGATTAGATTAATTTCAAAATCAATCTCTTAGGGCGGTGGAACACCTGGAAGGTCTTCAAGAAATACATCTTCAAATTCCCTGACTATTAGAACTTCAAAAAGATGAGGGCTCTCCATTGTGGTATCAACCACATGGGCTAAGAATGCAAAGCATCCTTGTCTCATCAACTTCTCAGCTACCATAGCTGACATAAGACATGTTGGAAGAATCTTTCTATCTCCCTGAAAGATCCATGTGTCACCATTATCTGTAAACACAGCCTGCTTGGAACCACAATCCAAGACAACTTTATACATTTCTAAGGTGTCCATCCCAAGAATTATATCAAACCCATGCATTTCAAGTGGTATAAGATCCACCTGAATGCAGTGATCAGAAAAAGAAAGATTGCAGGGAGAACATACCTCCCACAACACTGTAGATCCCAGCAAAGGTGTTTCTAACAACAGGCTATCTGCTCTATGACTGACAATCATGTTGCAGTCATGAATCACTTCTCGAGTGATAAAAGAGTGTGTAGCACTTGGATCAATTAACACAGATACTAAGCAGGATGAAGACATATTAGAATAAAATAATTCCATCTGACCCGTCACAACCCTAGGATTGACAACTGCTTCGGGCTGATTCATTGCATAGAATCTAGTTGTTGGTTGTTGTTGACCTTGTGCTCGATTGTTGGATGCTAACGATCCAGCTTGGGATGCTTGTCCACGTCCTCTAGCACCACTACCAGACTGTTGTCTTTGAGAGCCTTGCTGACTCTGCCTCAGTTACTGGGTCACATTCCTGACTTTTTTAGGACAGTCCCTCACCACATGGCCTTCTCTCCCACATCTATAATAGGTTACATTTCCCCTCTGTGGTCGGGGTGGTCCTGTTACTGACATTGAGGCTGAGCTATGAGCTCCCTTTGGTGGTAAATTACAGCCTTTACCCTTACTTGACGTCCATTGCGTCTGGGTATTGAACCTTAGTGGTGGTGTAGGCACAGAATACCTTGGTTTCTTAAAACTTCCACAACTCTATCCTTGGAATTGTGGGTACTCTTTCTTACCCTTGGTCTATCTCTTCTCAATCACAGACCTTTCTATTCGTCTTACAGACTCCAAAAATGTGGCAAACCTCTCCCGGTTCTCCAGAGCTGACACCGGAGTGGTCAATTCAGCGTTCAACCCCTTCTCGAACCATCGAATTCTCTCCTCATCCATAGATGTCATATGCAGACAAAACCAAAAAAGTTCCATGAACCTAGCTTCGTATTCGCTAATAATAATTTGTCCTTGCTTCAACCTCTCAAATTGAGAGATTTTCTCATCTAGATACGTATTGGGAAAGTATCTAGCGATGAATTCACACCAGAATTCATCCCATCCGATCACAACACCAGGTCTTTTGCCTTCCTCAATGGTCCACCAGTGGCCAACACTCCCTTTTAGGAGATATACAACATGCCTCACCTTCTCATCATCAGGAATCATGAGGATTCTAAAGGCTTTCTCCAGTTCAGTCAGCCATAGGTTAACATCTGCTGAGTCGGTTGTACCAGCATACTCTAAGGCTCCTACCCTCCTAAGCAGTTCAAAAGTCTTGTCAGCTCCATATCTTTCATCATGGGCTAGTGCCCTAGGTGCAGGTAATGGCATCCTATCCATCATATGGGTCATAGCTGCTATAAACTGTCCAAACATATTTTGGAAAGCTAGATTCCCCATATCAGCTTGGTTGAACTGGGGTTGATCAAGTACAGGCTCCTCCCTATCTTGATCTCTTGCACCTCCTCTTGGTGCAGTAACACTGCTCTCAGTAGCATGTTCATCGTGTGATCTAGACATCTTTAGTTCTTCTTCTCCTCCTATATGAGCAGAAGACACTATCAGACAGACTGGAAGACACAAGAACAGACTCAACAACCTTAATCCTATGTCTCTGTAGACTCAGCAAACCTAGGGCTCTGATACCACTAATATGTGATGAACGATTCACAAAAATAGATTAACTAATGAGGAAGTGATCAAGATTACAACGGATTACTGAAAATCACTAAAAAATAAAACCATTTATCAAGAGATCCATTCACAGGAAAACTCTTTCATTCAGAACCAAAGTAAATCATTACATTCTGGTTCATAATGTACATTTCATGTACCATCTCTTTCTTGAGACATTGCATACAACAGCTGCTCTATTAAATTTGTACATAGGCAACTTAAAACCTCGAGGCATCAAGCCAAAACCTCAGATCGATTATAAAATCACAAACTACTGACTCCTAGGACCTGGGAGTACAGAGACAACACATAGGACTTTATGTACAAAGCCTGACAACCAGTATCCCCACATGGGATATTACTGTTGTCCTTGTTGTTGTTGTTGCTGATCTTCCTCTGCTACAGAGATTCTTGCTCTTTGTCCGCGCCTACCTAAAAACGTTGGATTCCATGGGAGTGAGACAATTATAAAAATTACCCTAGCGGGAGATATAACTCTCTGCCAAAAACATTATTATTGCAATTTAATAGAAATAAACTGAGCAGTGGAATCATAATAATCAAAAGCAGGTAATTCACTTATTTAAAGCAGATTAGAGCAACATTCCCACTTAAGCTTATTAGCTGTAACTTGATAAAACATCATGTTTAACATTCAATAAAGAATTATAGGACATGTATAACATTTATCCATCTAGGATATGTTAAGCAAGATAATCACCAACCAGTGATTCTTGTATTTCAGTCTTATGCAAATACACTACACGGCTGATTAGATTTTACAAACATACTTAAACTCTGAGGAGATGAGGTATACCGCTCATACTCAAATCGACCATTGCTAAATCAAATCGGTACCATACATAGGTCAATGGAAGAGCTGGATTCCCATTCCCTCCCACATCCCGGTCAGTACGGGACCATAAGCAGGATTATGTCAACTGCTCAAAATAGATTTCCAGGGTATACTAGAAACTTCTCTATAGAGTTACAGCGTCAACTGCACTCTCATCAGCAATTGAGAGATTTAATGTTTATCTCCATCGACCCGACATTAAATATCATTGGGAGATTAATGATACATCCATCCCAACCATCGGGAGATTCGTGATACATCCATCCCGACACATGAAGGAATGATAGGTTTAATGTTTACCTTCCATCAATCTCTTCACCAGGACATAAGGATATTTTCGCCCATTTACCCCCACATATTCAAAATATGCGTATTCCAGGAAATCCATTAGGAAAACATGTTTCACCATCACCAACTACTGACGATGATGGATCTATGGTCAGAGCACTACATGAACATACTTCACTTGATTAATTAAGTACATTTCATATTATTTTAGCATCAGTCAAGTTCTTAAACATAACTTATTATGACAATGCTATAAAGAAAAATGTACTACTTTCATCAATTACTTATCAGTCTTTAAAAGTCATTAGGAATTTAGTCCCTCATTTCAATCTTGGGGATTCTCATCCCTTCACAATATCATTACCATAATCATATGGTTCTGGGTATTCAAACCCTTAGCTCATCATTGATCATTATTACCACTTTTCTAGGTAACTATCACCTTCAGGTCATCTGACCAAGGTAAACATGATACTTGCTATTACAAGCATCACTCATGGTACTTGAAGTCCATTAACTCTCTTTTTACCTCTTACCAGGCAGCAAGGTATATTATGGCACACAAGGACCAATCACAATAGTGAATTAAACATCATAGCTCATACTTGGCCATGAACACCATTTCATAATACCTGCATGGTTAGTGTAAATGATAACAGTAACTTCAATTAAATATTAGTACCATGCAGAACAAATATGGATTCACTATTCAAGGGTAACACCACTATTCCCTTACTAGGGTTAGGGTTTCCCATTTCATGTCATTTGGGAACATTCATCCCATTACCCAAATCAAGGTTATGGTTTATCACCATATTGCCCAAGATTAGGGTTTCATAAAACATTACATAGTATCACCCTGGATTTGAGTTCCACATCACATCAAACATCAGGGTTTCTCATAAAATCACCCTTAGTTAGGGTTTCACATAAATTCCACCCCAGAATAGGGTTTACATTTCAATAACCCACAATTAGGGTTTATTATACATCCCAATTAGGGTTTCATGTTCCATTACCCATAATTAGGGTTTACTATTCATCTCAATTAGGGTTTCATGTTTCATTACCCATAATTAGGGGTTTACTATTCATCCCAATTAGGGTTTTCTATTCAAGTACCCATAATTACGGTTTACTATTAATCCCAATTAGGGTTTTGCATCACATTACCCTAAATTAGGTTTACACATATCATCACCCTGGATTAGGGTTACATCCTTACCCAGAATTAGGGTTTCACTTAGAATTGCCTTGAATTAGGGTTAGGGTTCAATAACCTTGTCAATTAGGGTTTATACTCGTGATTAGGGTTTCATGATTTCTTTGCTTAGGATCATACCCTTAATCACCACATGAATCATACTCATGTATGAATTCTATTCTATCATCCTCTCAACTTAATTAGGTTATATCAACCCTTCAATCAAGTACATACAGCTATGATTGACATAGTATACTAAGTTATTAATCTTATAAGTAATTTGGGTTTATCCCATTAATGGTACTAATCGTTTAGGTACTTTTAGGATTTCAACCTTTGTACCTTCATTGATTACCATTACTATCAATCATTGGATTATTGCAACAATCATCACCTTCAATTTCCAAATGATTGAATCACCTTTGACCTTCATTCGGTTTTGAGGTTTCATCATTAAACAGTTTTGAAACTGTTTGACCCCAAACGGTTTTAAAAATGTTTGGGCTCAAACGGTCTCAAGACCGTTTGGGCCAAATCATTCTCAAAACTGCAAGGGTTCATTAGGTACATTCATCAATTGGTTGAACATGATTTGCTACATTGAAACCTTCAATCAATTAAGTTATTGAAGTTCAACAATTATTGGCTCTTGGATCTCCAACTCTCAAAATCTCCACCATTGGAACACCAAACGGTTTTGAAACCGTTTGATCCCAAATGGTTTCAAGACCATTTGGGCTCAAACTGTCTCAAGACCGTTTGCCCCAAAAAGTCTTGAAATCGAATGGATTACTTTATGGAATTTCCAACAAATTGATTAGGGTTGTAATTAGTGGATTGTCCACACATTCAATTAATGAATTGGATCCATTGGATCATCATCCAACATGTACTAGGGTTCAAACCTCAAATGGTAAACCCAACCAAATGGTCAACTCTCTCATGCGGTTTGGGACTCAAGTCACCAAACGGTTTGCAAATTGTTTGGTCTCCAAACGGTTTGGTGAAACCATTTGGACCAAAGGTCCAAGACCATTTGCAACTCAAATTTGTTGGAAAGTGTGCCTAAGATGATGTCATCATCATCAACCTTCAAACCCATGAAATCTACTGCCATCTTCATAATAATTCCATCAATCAATCAAAGGAATTGCAAAAAGATCAATTGAACATAAAGGGTTGAGAAATCGAATTCAATAATAATGGATAAGGGTTCAAGTCATATAACCCGCATTCAACTGAGCTTCAAAGCTTGGAGGTTCACGTCAAAAATGGTGGAAGAAGCTTTTGCAACTCTTCCAAGGCTCGTCCTCAAGATTTGGAGTGAAAAGATTGGCTAGGGTTGAAGAGGGAGTGAAGAAAAGAAGAAATTATGCATTGATTTATGATTTCCACCATGAAAGCAAGATGAAAGAAGGTCAAGAAGCTTACTAACAGGTTGGGAGTATTCCTCTTGGTCCTTCAAAGCTTCCTTGGTCGTTTTTCAAGTAAAGGGTGGAAGTGAATATGAAATTATCCTTTCATTCTATGGATAAATGAGCTTATATGTGAATTTTATTGAAAATTCAATTAAGAGAGAGAAAGTTGGAATTATCTCCTCAATTCCCTTGCCACTTGCCCTCTTCCTTTCCTTAGAGACGAGGCTATCCTCCTTGCCTCTTATTCCTCTCAATTATCCATGTTTTAAAGAAAAGCAAATTAAGCACCTTAACCCTTTTTATATTAATATCCATAAGTGAGTGGATATTTCTTTTTCTTATAATAAGGTGAGTGGATTTTTCACCTCCTTGAGATATTTCGTGGCCCTTGCAAGGCACAAGGACGTTCACACATATCTGAATTCAACCATTTCAATTTTTTGGTTGAAGGTCCTTCAATTATTTTATTTATTTTTGCATTAATTTGAACTAATGTTTCCATTATGATTAAATCTTGATTATTTTAATATCAAGATTCTCTCTCCTTCTATAATCACAATTGTTTCTTTAATAGAATACCTAAACAAGTAATTAACAAAGAGGCAAGATGACGGTTAGGGCTTCCGCTGTGGGAGAAGGCGACCATCCAGGCGATCGTCATTTTCTTGAAGACGAAGGAGACGGGGACCCTTACTCCGGTCCTTCCCACACGGTGGTACTGGGATCCTCAGGCTTATCTCTCAATTTCATTTCACATGGCCAACAGATGGACGATCGAACCCACAGGGCTTCCCCTACTGCCGGCTCCACGTCCACGAATTGTGACGCGCGGGATGCTCCAGAATCTTTCCCACCCCTATTGGGCCAAAGCCAACCGACCACCGATCCCCAGAGCACCACAAGGCTATCCTATAAAGACATAGTCACCCAAAGATCGTGAGACAATCCAAGAAACTTCATCCGGATTGATGTAGATGAGAACGACGCCAACCTGCTTCCTTCAGACATTGAGATCACCGCTGAGCAAGGCTTCCCTGCCTTCCGCCTCCGTCAAGAAGCTCTGGAAGACCTACTGAAACCATGGAAATACTCTGTGGTTGTAAAACTTCTCTCACGGGAGATCAGATACCTAACATTAATAGATAGAATCAAAGCTATGTGGAAACCACTGGGGGCTTCAACTTGATTGACGTGGCGAACGTTACTACATCGTTCAACTGCAAGAAGAAGACGATTATATTAACGCGCTGGAAGGCGGGCCTTGGCCGATTTTTGGTTCCTACTTAACTGTTCAACGATGGTCTCCGGCGTTATCCCTAGATAGAGCCTCACCTCCTAGCATCGTAGCCTAGGTTCGCATCCCTAACTTGCCGATTCACCTGTATTAGGAAGTGATTCTGCGAGAAATTGGCAATCGCCTGGGGAAAACCATTAAAGTAGACACGAACACCATGCTCCAACGGAGGGGCCATTTTGCACGCATAGCGGTGGAACCCAACATGGCTATGCCGCTCGTGCCTGTGATCTGGGTTGACGGTATCCGTTGCAAGGTAGAGTACAAGAATATACCCTATATATGTCTCCATTACGGAAGAGCAGGCCACATTGAAAAGGACTGCAAGAAGAAAATCGAAGAGGAGAACGCGGCCAGAAGGGCGAGTGTGGAAATGGTCTCCCTCATCCCTACTTCTACGCAGCAACATATGGCTGGCTTCTCAGAGGACATCCACGACAAACCAGTACTGCAGAAACCAAGGAAACAACAACCCCTCACACCCACAACGGAAGACGTCCCATGGCCACAATAGATTCCAGGGGCTAGAGGTTGATCCAGAGGAAGAAGAGGATATCCAATAAATCATCGACGATGATAAAGTGGTAGAGAGAATAACTGGCGGAGGAGGAGAAGGCATCGACTGGAGCCTAAGGAAAAGGAACAACAGACTTCCCAGGAATCAAGGAACATCCGACTCTCCACACATCCACCAACCTCCCCAAAATATGTGTTCCCAGACTTCTGAGCCCTCACCGGCCTCTGCCCCTTCATATGACCACATAGTGGCACGACCCTCAGGCGACGAGGTTCTTCAAGGAAGACCCACGCAACCACACCCCTTCGTTTCCACCCAGTTCAACATGGGTAACCTTTGTCCGTCTTATGTGTCATACAAGAGCCCGTCCAAACCTTCTGCAGGAATCCATCTCAGAAATAAGAAGGTGATCCATGCGGGGGATCCCGGACGAGCCTCTACCAGAAAAAGGGGGAAATAGTCACACCTCCACGATTTAGAGAAGGTTGCGCAGGAGATGGGTGCCTCAACCCTAGAAGAAGGTAATCAATGAAGGTCATGAGATGGAACGTTCAGGGTATCTGTGACGACGATACCCAGAACAATTTGAAGAATCTTATCAGCAGATACCACATCTCTGTAGTAGGAATCTACGAACCTAGTTGCAGCGGAAACAAAGCAACCTCTATAATCAAGAAGATGGGCTTCCCATACTCTCACAGGGTTGAAGCGGTAGGGTTAGCATGTGGGATTTGGGTCCTATGGAAGACGGGCACCCAAGTAGAAGTTCTCCTCTCCCACAAGCAATTCATTCATTGTCTCATAAATAGCAGATTCCTCTGCACTTTCGTGTATGGAGGCACCACAAGGGGTAGTAGGAAATTCCTATGGCACCACCTCAACCTACTTGCTTCTGAAATCGCCATGCCTTGGGTTGTTGTGTGTGACTTTAACGTGGTTATGTTCCAATCAGAGAAATTTGGCAATAATTCCTTCGACAAGGCGAATAGTAAAGACTTCATTGAAGCTGCAACTTCATGCAACCTCTACAACCTCAGCACCAACGGCCCCCGTACTACCTTTAGGAGAGGCCTCCTCCACGAGAAGCTAGATAGAGCTCTCGACAATAGTCAATGGCTCAACCTTACAACATCTTCTCCAGTCTTGGTTCTGGAAAGGAACAACTCTGACCTTGCCCCTCTTCTGGTCACCTACGCCGACCCACAGCACAAAAGGCGCCCCTTCCATGGTACAGTAGCCAGCTGGTCTGTGACCGAGGGTTTCGATCTTTTCCTTTGGAGCAACTGGGATTCCGGAGCCCCCTTTGGTGAGGCAGGATCAAGTTTTTTGAAGAAGGTGACGTTGTGGGCTGCGAAGAAGTAGAAAGACGACATAAGAAGGAAAGATTGACTTGGAAAAACAATCCGTTGGAACAATTCCAACTAGCTCTCAATTTCTATTACAATCTAGCAAAAAACACGGTGGATGAGATTCTATGAAGGGAAGAGCTGGATTGGCAACAGAAGGCTCGTTGTTCTTGGGTCAAGCTGGTCGATAATAATACGAAGTTTTTCCATTCTATTGTCAAAACGAGACGGAACAGGAACAAGATCACCCGCCTGAAGGACTCTCATGGCAACTGGATTGAAGAAGGTGACGACCTCAACAACCTTATCTTGTCCTTTTTCTCCAACGTCTACCAGGAAACGTCACCCGATCTATGTAGCCACTCCAGTGGCACCTTTATCGGGAGCTTTGTCCCTCCCAACGCGGAAGCTTTGGAGTTACTGGCTCAGACCCCGGACAACAACAAGATTAAGATCTCTCTCGACTCCATGGTGCCACTGAAGGCTCTGGGTCCCGCATCTTTCATCCAAAAGCACTGGCCTATTCTCAAACAGTATATTTGTGATCTCGTGCAAGGCCCCTTTGCGGGTCGTCCGATTGAGCCAAGAAGTACGAACTCTACTCTGATCCTCATCCCCAAAGTGCCACAACCAGAATCCTACTCGTAGCTGCGCCCGATATCATTGAACAATGTTTGCTCGAAACTCCTGTCCAAGGTCATCGCCAACAGACTAAAGCCATATCTTTCCTCATGGATCTCACCTTACCAGTCCAACTTCGTGCCTGGTCAGAAAATCAGAGACAACATTGTACTCGTCCAGGAGATCATCCATTCTATGGAATCCAAATAGAATAAGAAGCATTTCTGTGCCATCAAGCTTGATCTTATGAAGGCTTTCGACAAACTTAGTTGGCCCTTCATAGCTGATACTCTCTCTAGAACGCATATCCCCAACAAACTTGCACACATTATTATGCAGATCATCACCTCAGGTATGACTTCAGTTCTCTGGAATGGGGAGGAAATAGGCTCCTTCAAACCGACCTGTGGGGTGAAGCAAGGATATCCCCTCTCTCCATACCTCTTCGTCCTTTGCCTTGAGCGCTTAAGTCAATTGATTGAAGAAGAAAATTCACTAGGCCACTGGAAACCTATTCATTTAACCATACAAAAGCTTGCCTTCACCCACGTCAACTTCACAGATGATATCATCCTCTTCGGTGAAGCCTCTACTCACCAGGAAACCACTATCAACCGGTGCCTCCATCGCTTCAGCCAAGCTTCAGGATAGGTTCTTTCCCGTGGTAAATCCTCAATTTTCTTCTCCTCTAACACCCCACGGCACATACGAGTGGCGGTCACTAGAGCTTTAGATATCAAGGAAACCGCTGACCTAGGAAGATACTTAGGCATTCTGATCATCCACAAGAGGAAGAGCAAGGGCCATTACCAATATCTGATTGACAGGATCTACTCCCAAATTAATTGTTGGCAGAACAGATTTCTCTCAATGATAGGTAGAGTCACTTTGGCAAAGTCTGTACTATCTTCCCATTCTTGCAACACAATGCAATCCACTCTGCTACTTGCCTCCACCTCAGATAGAATAGACCAATTGATTCTAAACTTCATATGGAGCGGAACACAGGACTCCAAGAAGTTGCAATTAGTTTCCTGGAAACACATTACCAAACCACCCCACAGAGGTGGCCTCTGAGTGAGAATGGCAGCAGGCTCCAATAAAGCTCTACTAGCAAAGATCGCATGGGAGTACATCCAGCATGGCCCGACACCTTGGACACAACTTATGCACGCCAAATATGGCAGGCAAAGCTCTGGATCTACCTATGGCTCACACACCTAGAGGGGGATCCGAACTCTTTTACCTCTCATTCTGAACAATTCATCTATGACTGCTATCTCGGGCGACAAAACAAACGTCTGGACAGACCTTTGGGTCGGTGATGGAGTCGCCCCTACCCTCAGGGCGGACCTCACGATCCCTGATGATATCAGAGACATGGCAGTGTCATGCCTCATATCTGATACCGGAGAATGGGATATGAGTTTCATCAATTTCTGGTTTGATGATCCTTCAGCACACGTCATTGCCCTCATGCCACCTCTGAGTCATTCTTACAGAGAGGATAGAAGAGTATGGCTACCCTCTGCAGACGGATCTTTCTCCTCTAACTCAGCATACAAGACCATCATGAACTTCACCGATACTGCTAGCATTGACTGCTACGACTCTATCTGGGGCTTGAAGACTCAACAAAGAATTAAAACCAACCTATGGCTACTTCATCATGAAAGGCTCCTCACAAATGAGCTAAGGGTCAGGCGCCACCTCACACAAGATTCTTCATGCGAGCGGTGCCATTGTCCTCTAGAGGATACACTCCATGCCATAAGAGACTGTCCACAGGCGAAGGCAGTGTGGACCCATCTGTTGCCTCCCGACACAACACATTTCTTCACTCTCGTATCTATCAAGGAATGGATCTCATATAACTTGAAGACACTCAGTAGGATACCCAATTGGGATGTCTGCTTTGCTACAGCTTGCTGGTGGCTCTAGAAAACCCAGATGCTTCACATCTTTGAGAGCAAGTCTTTACCTCCATCGGTGATAGTTACTCATTGCAGAGCGGCGATAACCACGGCTATCCAGGCCTTCAATCTCCCCTCGTCACCACCCTCAGTGCCACCCCCGAGCACCATAAGCTTTCCCGTCACTCATCATTCTGTTATTATCCATGTGGATATGACACTCAACAAAGTTGTAGGCATGTGTGCCACTAGTTTGATCGTCAGAGACCTGCAAGGCGCCTGGCTCCACGCTCAAGCTCGACGTTCTCCCGACATAGATCCAATGAGAGGAGAAATGTTGGTCATCAGGGAAGCTCTGTTGTATGTGAAACAGGATGGTATTAGCTCTGGAATCTTGATCACAGACTCACAGAATGCCTTAAATTGGATTAACGGCCTTGAAGCACCCCCACCCAGATATGCCCTCCTAACCAAGGCCATCCAACTCCTATGTGATGAATGCCCTCTCTTTAAGGTGGAGTTTCAGAGAAGAAGCCAGAATAAGCTAGCAGACTGGCTAGCCAAGCAGTGCCTAAAACAACCCGAAGATTCATGTTCATGGGCTACCTGCCCGACCTCCCTTCTGTCCTCTTACCAGGATGATCTTCAGGCTTTCGGTAGAATTTTTAATCCGCTCCCGGACACCATGTAATCTCTAGCTACCTTTTGGTATTTTCCAAAAAAAGATTCTCTCTCCTTCTAAGAGATACAAATGAGACGACCTTCTCATTTTCTTTTCTCCACATGATCCCAAGAAATATTAGGGACCATTTTGAAGTGGTAATTTGCATATTGAACCCTAGGTTTTGGGTAATTGCACATTACACCAAAACTAGGTTTTAATGCACAAACATTGCTTTATCAGCTCTTTCTTGGTATTCAGGCTATCCCAAGCCATACCTCTGCATCATATTCACTCTTATGATGCTTCAACACATGAGGAACCTATTATCATGCACAAATTGCAAATAAACTCCTCAACTTGGGTAATTTTCAGTTTAGTCTAAAATTAGCAAAATATTGATTTCAACAATATTCAAAAAGGACTAAAATTGCAATATAAGTTCCTCTTGAGCCTTAATTACTTTTCAAAAGATAAGAGCAAGCATATAATCACTTTTATTAAACAAAACACCTAGGGTTAAAACATAACCCTGGTCAGGGATGTTACATTTCATGGGACTCCAATACCAGATGGTGTGGTTCGTGTGAGCCCGATAAGTGTAGTCCCCAAATGGAGGGATCTTACATTGTCATATGCCCACCCAGATTCTGAAATGCTTGGTGAGGCAGAAGGTAGAGTATATTATAGACCAAAGCAGATGTCGTCTATACTAATATTGTATGGTAAATTTACATTACATTAATTTGTTAGTGTGTACGTATATATGAGTCAATTGATCTGAAATTATATATACAGGTCAAAAGGAAGACACCCGCTACATCTCGGCCTCCACCTCCACCTCCTGAAATACTAAGTTGGCTTCCAAGGGACCTACACGCCTAGTTATGTCCTAATTGTAGGGGTATGGCAGATTGGATAGGCGAACATGATCCAAATTTCCCTATAAATGTTACTATTCCGGAGGAAGCTGCAGGTCAATCATACAATAATGAGCTATTTATACAAGATATTTTGGAGATGTTTCGTTATGCTTGATTGAATACATCTATGATAGAGCTATGGATATGGTGAGATCTTATTTTTACATCCATATACCTTATTTTATATACGGTGATCTAGTTTCTTATATATTAATGCATGTGTAATACATGTTTTGCAGCCACTTACACATGATATGTACAAATTTTTCATTTCTCCATGTGGGATTTTTGGTTCCATCTTTGATTAGTCTTATAGGTAAAAACTCTAGGCCAGTTACTTCATATTGTTGTGATGTTTTTAAATATTTTGGTAAAAACAAGAAGACGGTGATAATAGCTCCATTCAATGTCAGGTAAGTTTACTTTTCTTATAATTTGGACTTAAGAAAATTACATTTTTATTGTGTCTTTTGAGTTATTAATTTTTAACTTTCTTACCTCTAGTGGTAATCATTGGGAATTACTAGTTATTCTCCCCGAGATGTTCACTGTCTATTATCTAGATCATGCGGGGAAGGAATTGAATATATATGGACACGCAATGAAAAGGCCATTATTCCCGTGAGAAATACCTCATATTTTTATATCCGTTAACATCTGTTATTACATTACTATTTAATTATGAAATTTAATGGGTTACATTAACATGTAGGGCTTTACAAGAGTACGCCAAAGTTGGAGGAAAGGTTCCCAATAAAAAGAACCAGTCACTAACTTGGCAGAATGTGAAAGTAATTTCCCGACTCCAATGTATACATTATTTATGTGAACTGTGCTTATTTGTATTTTTGAATATTTTGTATGTTTAAATTTATAGTGTGCTACACAAGACAACGGATGGGCATGTGGATACTATGTGATGCGATTTATGAGTATAATTATCCAACATGCCGCAATGGAAATCGATACCATATATCAGGTATTATATGTAGTCTCATTAGATAATATGAAATATATCAATCTTATTATATATTATTAATTATATATATACATCATTCTCTTTGCAGGTGTTTAAAACTGACTTCACTATAGGTGAAAAGTTATTAGATGTACATACTCCCTATATGATGGATGAGCTAAATGATGTATAAGAACAATGGGTTGAAGCCCTACAAGTAGTGGGAATTTTTTAATATAATTGGGATAATGACGATGATGAATAAAGACTGATATTTCTAAAATTTGTTCTCATAATTATTTATGTGTGAATGTGAATGACTTCTTATGAATTGTCATATGTGTGAATGTGAAGATGATCAATAAATGAATGTTTTTACATGTGTCTGAATGTGAAAATAGATGAAATGAATGGAACTGCAGGTTGCTAAATGTGTGTGAAAATGGAGAAAATTTGAAATGGAACTACTGGTTTCTACATGTGTGTGATGAAAACATATGAATTAAATGTGCTTATACTTGTGTGTGAATCACATGATAAATATACAATATTGTCCATCTTGTTAATTTTGCAAGTTTGTGGCTTGTTGTTGGTTGATATCAATGGATGTTGTAAACCTGTAGTTCAGAATTGAACTATAGGTTCTGCATCCTGCTTACCAGCCATACGGCAGGCCTACAAACTGATAAGAAAAAAAATCAGAACATAGGCGTCGGTTATTTGTGTAAAACCGATAACAAAATAGATTGGTGTTGGTTGTTAGTGTAAAACCGACGTCTTTATCCCCTTCTGGCGTCGGTTATCTGTAAAATCGCCTATTGCGGCCAGATACCACGGTCGTGCTGGGTAGCACAGCCGTGGTGGTAGGGGATATAGCATCCGTTATTAGTATAGAAATTGACGTCGATGATGGCCTTGCTAGCGCCTTTTTGGTGGCGGCAAGGGTATCGTGTCAGTTGTTAATTAATAACTGACATTTTTAATCAGGTTATAGTGTCAGTTTTCTTTAAGAACTGACGCATATAGTCCCCTTGCTGGCGCGTTTTTGGTGGTAGGAAGGTTTATGGCGTCAGTTGGGGATCGACGTTGAAGGTGTTGACTTTTAATGGCGCCCACTTGGGTGTCGCTTGGAAACCGACGCCTTAGGCCTTAAATAACCGACGCCAAAGGCCATTTCTGTAGTAGTGAGTATGGTTGCAGTCATAGCTCAACAACATACAATACGGGATTGGTTGCGGTCATACCCCAACAAGAGTACGGTTGCGGTCGTAGCTCAACAACATATGATACGTGATTGGATGCGGTCATACCCCAATAAGAGTTCCATTGTGGTCGTAACTCACTAGCGTCGTGTCCTGTACTAAGGCGGGCTAGATATGTACAGTAATATACTAGATTTTGGTACTAAATTAAATTTCGAGCTATACTTTTGAAATCCTCTCAAACTTGATTTCATTCACTAATTGATCCTCCAATTCAACATCTCTTTTAAATATTTTGATCAATCGTCACATTTTTGGTCTTTACTTTCATTCTCTTTCTAAATAAGATGAACCTCCCCTAGAGAAATATTTGTGGATAGGTCTCTTAGTTATTCCATTCTTATTTAGTTCAATACCTGCGGGCCTACACATTTTGATTTAACCTTACACGAATCATATAGTCTTGATTTAGCCAATGGCTTTGGAATAAATGAAAAACATCAACACATTAATACAAATGTATATTTGAACGATTTATGGGATAAATTAAATTGGTCATCGTAGGAGCATAATTGAGGAGTTAGTATTTTTATAAATTACTTTATTAGAAGATAGACATTTGGAACTAAACTAAATGAAAATGGATTATACGTTTAAAATCTTGGAGCAATCAGGTTGTGTCTTAGGAGTTACAAAATGATTAGCAGAAATGAAGATATAACCGCTCTAATAGGAGTTGATTAACCTATTTAAGAGCAAAGCTCGTCTCTTTCTCAACCCTAGAACCGGCTATAACAATAAATCTGCGACAGGGTTTCCTTCTCCCCCTTAATGACGTTAACATACCGTCTTTACACCGATCACAATCCTTCTCCAACGGACACTAGAGTTAATGAGAAGCTTAGAAACTCCCCATCATTACACCTCCAATAGAACAATTACGATCCTCTTAATCAGCCTGAACGACCGGTACTCTCCCCCTCGGCTTCCCATCCCCACTGTTTGTGTTTTATATAAATTCATGGATCCTCGACCACTTGGGAGAACTAGCGCATACCACCGCCGTCACCCTTCTCTTCTACACTCAACCTTGTTGAAGACCTAAAAACCTGTAATGCCTCCGAGCTTCAGACTCCGGTCAGCTTCAGACCTAGACGATGAGCTTCAAACATCTTTGCCGCACTGCAGAACACTGCCTCGACACCCAGCCCGACCATGGCGCCCTGTGTTGGGTCTCGCCAGCCGCCACGGCACACCTGCGCCGCCACCATCACTCCACGACAGCTGCCCAAGATCTTCCCGTCTCTACCCTATCCTCCTTCAGGCACCATGGCACCATACCGACCCTAGCAGTATATCTCAATGATACCCTCCAGATCATAACTTCTGATCAGATCCCCTCGCAATGCCAGCCAGGTGAAGGAAGGCTTATGAAAAGACGATCAATAGATCATTGGTTGCAGGGGCCGCGCTCAAACTGATCAATAAGGATAAATGGAACTATAGCAGCTCTACAACACTCTGTTACTACAAATACAATAGCGACCAGAAGACTAACGATTCAGGCCATCCTTGACCAGGAGAATCAAGCTTGGAAATTGATCAATGAAGATATTTGAACTTATCAGCATACACAGGTCAGGAACCCTTCTGAACCATGGTTGGTATTTGATTATTAGAACTAGTAACAAGGTTGATAATAACTAGAGTAATTATGAGTCTTAAAACTCACCTCTGTAACTGCCAGATCATTTAGCCGACTGTATACGTACTGTATAACAACATGTTGATATTTGTAAGAAATAAACCAAAAATATGTAGTCACCACTACGTTAGTTTCCTGTTCTAAAATTGGAAATCGTATATGATACTCAGACATTTTGAACTAATAAAGACAATTATTAAGTTTTTCATATTAGCGGATTCTAGAACCTGATCACATAACATGGCGCATACATATATTATAGTACAGAGACAAATACATATTTCGTCTGAAATTTCCCTTTCTTTAGTTACTGTATTCATAATTCGACTCATAAAAGATAATGATAAGGAATATACAACTAAGTACTAATGGTTAAACTCAGACGTTAGTTAAGATTACAGATTGTCAAATCCAGCGATATATATGTGTACACATATACATGCCTTAATGTGTGTCAAGTTCTATATGTCAGTAATTTTGGTAGGTGTATATTATTAATAGTGACATCAAACAGTCGAAGAGACTAAAATCTTTAATATATATATAATAGGTAAACTTGTGGTGGATATGATCAACCCATTTGTACACAATAATTCTATATATACGCATGCTTGTATCAATGCGTTCATACCAGTTATACTAAATTGTAAACTAGATATGCACCAATGCATGTTGCATACAATCGTGTGAATAACAGTAAACTAAACTTGCTGATATAATACCTTGATATTTTTCAAAACAAGTGCATATATAAATGAATATATGAGCGATGGAACATGTGAAAGAAAGTTTTGTTTATTGCCATAATCATGTATGACATTATATATAGGCAAAAAAACCTAAATGATACATTTCCCATTTTTTATTCCCTAAATGGCACGTTCTTGCACTTATTGCCCAAAATGGCACATTTGCAGACCAATGCGTCCCCTGCTGGGATGCATTGCTCTCTCACGAGGCAATGCGTCCCCGGTTGGGATGCATTGCTCTCTCACGAGGCAATGCGTCCCCGGTTGGGACGCATTGCTCTCCCGAGAGAGCAATGCGTCCCAACCGGGGACGCATTACCCCCACAGGAGGGCAATGTGTCCCGAAGCCGGACGTATTGCTTTTTTTTTTTAATTATTATACCATGTATACCATATATATTATATAAACATATATATGTTAAATTGCTCAATTAATATAATCTAAATTAAATTATATATAATTATCCATATATTTAAAATAATATCTGAAGATAATAAAATAATAACATAATATTATATTTATTAAAACATAATATTTATAAATGTAGATAAAAATATTCAAAATTAATAGATATAATACTAAAATTATACAATAAAGTGTAACATTATAAAAATAAAGAAAATATATACATGTATTTATTTGTAAACTTAGAAGAAAAAAACTAATATAGCAATAAAAATAAGAAAATACTAATATCAAAAACAAGAAAATAATAATATACCAAAATAATATATATATATATATATATATATATATATATATATATATTAAAGGTATGATACATAATATCAAAAATATACATATATATATCATATATATATACATAATAAATATACGTAATATATATATATACATACATAATATATATATACATAATATATATATATATATATATATATATATATATATATATATATATATGTACATATACATATATATATATATACATTATATATATATATATACATAATATATATACATATATATACATAATATATATACATAATATATATATATATATTATATACATATACATATATATATATATATATATATGTACAAATATAATATATATATATATTATACATATACATATATATATTTATCAAAACATAATATTTATAAATGTAGATAAAAATACTCAAAATTAATAGATATAATACTAAAATTATATAATTAAGTTTAAATTTATAAAAATAAAGAAAATATATACATGTATTTATTTGTAAACTTAGAAGAAAAAAACTAATATAGCAATAAAAATAAGAAAATAAGAAAATGCAAATATAAAAAATTATATATATATATATGTATATATATATATATTAAAGGTATGATACATAATATCAATATATATATATATATATATATATATATATATATATATATATATATATATATATGCACACACATACATACATAATATATATACATAATATATATATACATAATATATACATATATATACATACATAATATATATATATATATATATATATATATATAATATATATATATATATATATATATATATATATATATATATAAAATATATATATATATACATAATATATATACATTATATATATATAATGTATATATACATATATATATACATTATATATATACATTATATAATGTATATATACATACATATATATACATAATATATATATATATATATCTATTATATACATACATATATATACATAATATATATATATATATATATATATATATATATATATATATATATATAATATACATTATATATATATTATATACATATACGTATATATGTACTAATATATATATTTATATATATATATATATATATATATATATATATATATATAAGTATATATGTACAAATATAATATATATATATCTATATCTATATATATATGATACATATACATATATATATTTATCAAAACATAATATTTATAAATGTAGATAAAAATATTCAAAATTAATAGATATAATACTAAAATTATATAATAAAGTTTAAAATTATAAAATAAAGAAAATATTTACATGTATTTATTTGTAAACTTAGAAGAAAAAAACTAATATAGCTATAAAAATAAGAAAATACTAATATCAAAAATAAGAAAATACTAATATAGAAAAATAATATATATATACATATATATACATATATATATATATATATATTATTTTGCTATATTAGTATTTTCTTATTTTCTTATTTTTGATATTAGTATTTTCTTATTTTTATTGCTATATTAGTTTTTTTATAATTTTATACTTTATTATATTATTTTAGTATTATATCTATTAATTTTTAATATTTTTATCTACATTTATAAATATTATGTTTTGTTAAATATAATATTATGTTATTATTTTATTATTTTTAGATATTATTTTAAATATATGGCTAATTGTATATAAGTTAATTTAGATTATATTAATTTAGCAATTTAACATATATATGTATATATAATATACATGGTATACATCGTTTCATAATTAAAAAAAAACAAAAAATGAATAAAAAAAACAATACGTCCGGCTTCGGGACGCATTGCCTCCCGAGAGAACAATGCGTCCCAGCAGAGGACACATTGGCATGCAAATGTGCCATTTTGGGCAATAATTTCAAGAACGTGCCATTTAGGGAATAAAAATGGGAAATGTGCCATTTAGGTTTTTTTGCCTTATATATATCTAGAAGATCTAATTTATACATGTTGATTTGGACTCTATACGTGTGTACTCTATCATTACATCATTTAGATGCTCCTAGACACATTCTTATATTTTTGTGACCTACATGATATTGTGTATAAATAAGTAATCATGTTTATACCAAATCGTAATACCAAAGTAGATAATATTACTTGTTGGACATAGAGATGACTTTGACATGCTATAAAATTTAGAAAGAGAATATGGATGTGTTGCAATTAAGGTTATCAATGGATAAAGAATGTTTCCAAATTGTGAAAGAAAATAACTCGGAATATAAATATTTAACATGATTAGATGTGTAAGGACCCTGATCTCCGTTTTAGGCTTATCCTATTTGTTTTGCCTAAACCTTGTGTTTAGTTGCTTGCTAATCACCTCTAGTGGTGATTAAGGTTGCTTGTGCTTTGTTGAGAGTTGGAGGTGCCACTTGCAAATAACCCAAGTCTAGGGTTGATGAGCAAGTTTGACACCTTGAGAAGTGTTTCTCTCTCTCCTTGCTTCCTCTAGAGTTGAGAGGAAGGGTTGGGCTCGTTGCTTGAGTTGCCTTGGGCTTGGTTGAGCCTTGTTGGGCCTTGTTTTTGCCTTGTTTGGGCCTTGCCTTGCCTTGATGGATCTTGTATCAGGAAAGGGTGTGTTTGGGAGCCTTGTGTCGGCCATGGTTGTGTCGACCATGAGGCTGTGTCGGGCAAGAGAGTGTATCGCCCATGTGGGTGTGTCGACCTTTGACCATCCTTGACCTTTAGCTTCGTTTGTGTCACCCCCTTCTGGACACTTGGTGCATGATGCTTGCATGTGGCAATTGCCTGGGACATGTGTATGGGGAGAGATAAGGAGGTGGCATTTCCCATGGACAAGTGTCCCTAGGTGGGTGACACCTGTTGGCTAAATGGACATCTATAAAATCCCTTTGTTTTGATTATGACAAACATTTCATTCTTATTTATCTAACGAGCTACTTGAGTGTGCAGGATTATGGTGGATGACGAAGCAACTAGGGAGATCATAAGTTTATAGTTTTATTTTCATGCAATGTAATCACTATTGTAAAAAACTTGTACAATTATATAATGTACAAGTACCTAGATTGCATGTAAATCAAGCATTGGATCTTCCCTAGCTACACACCATAGTTAGACAAGTCATCCCTTCCAATAGGATCACATTATGCACACTCATGCACACACTTAGTATCTTAATTGATAGATTGAAACAGAGTCAATCTCGGTCGACACACTCCTCGACCGAGACACTCTCGGTCGACAACCTTATCGACCGAGATTGACCTAAAGTAGCCGTTAGACTTAGCAAATGAGTTAGTTGGCAGTTGGAAGTGAACGTTGCACTCAGAGAGCCTGTCGGTCGAGAAAAGCTCGACCGAGTAGGTGTCTCGGTCGACCATCTGTCGACCGAGACGGTCTCTGACAGAATCTGCAGAGTTAAAGCAATTAGCCGTTGTAAAAATGACCAATCTATTCCTAACGGCTAATTGAGCACTTGGAACCCCCTAGAAACTATCTAGAAGGTCCTTAAGCATACTTAGGCTATCCCTATAAATAGGACAAGCTATAGGACACTAGAATTCACCTTGCTACACTTGAGAATTCTTTCTAAGCACTCTTGAGCAATCTTTTACAAGCAATTGAGCACTGTGATCATTTGGCCATATTCCATCTAGCTCAAGCTCGTCCTATAGGCTAGATTTTCCTAACCCTAGCATCCACAAGTCTATTACCTTGGCTAGGAAAATCCATACGCTTGATATAGGCAATTCAAGCCTTGAGCTTAAAAGGATAAGTTGTACTTTCTTATTTTCTTTCTTGTTCCTTGTAATATTTGTACTCTTCGTTGCTACTCCAGGGAGGAGGCTGCATATAGGAAGAGGGTGAAGCTCTTCGTGTGAAGAGGAGGACTTTGGACTACTTCAGAAGGCTATCTTGACGGGAAGCTACTTCGGGAGGGAGGCTACTTCAAGGGGGAGCTTGAAGTTACTCCAAGGAAGGCTGCTTCAAGGTTGGCAAGATTACTTCTAGGTGAAGGCTGTCCAAAGGGTGTTTAGAGAGTGTTGTAATTTTATGTAACATCCTTAAAAGGTAATAAAATTCAATACTTTCAAAATCCCGGTTGGGTAAGCAACCGGGTAGTGGACTGACTCCTTAGCATTTGCTAAGGTGGAACCACTCTAAACACCTGTGTCTCTCTTCTTATCTTTTACTTTGGTTGTTTGAGTTTAAATTGTTTTAAATTATCAGAAAACTCTATTCACCCCCCCTCTAGAGGTTTTCAATTGGTATCAGAGCAGGCTTCAAGGAGCCCTAACAAAGTCTTGAAGAAAAGATGGGGGATGGAGTGCTCAACAACCTCAACATTGAAGGAACGTTCGTTGCTCGACCTCCAGCATTTGACGGGACAAACTATCAATACTGGAAGAGAAGAATGCAATTTTACTTCCAAGGAATCAATTGGGATCTTTGGAGAATGGTATCTACACCATACACACTTCCACAAGACGAGTTCGAAGTATGGGACGCTAATACGGTAAAAATGGCACAAATGAATGCAAAGGCAGTAAGTATTTTATATTGTTCCATTTCAATAGGTGAATTTAATAGAGTATCAAACTGTGATACCGCATATGACATTTGGCATAGATTATCTATAACATATGAGGGTACGGTTCAAGTTAAAAACTCTAAAGTTAGCTTGCTTAAAACCAAATTTGAACATTTTCGTATGGATCCAAACGAAACTATTAGTGAAATGTATTCAAAATTTTCTACTATTGTCAATGGTTTGAGTGCTTTAGGGAAACCCGTTCTTGAGGAAGATCAGGTATCAAAAATACTTCGATCTCTTCCTCCAAAGTACAAACCAAAGGTGACAGCTATTGCAGAAGCAAACGACCTCACTCGCCTCAAAATGGAACAACTCATCGGAAACTTAGAAGCTCATGAGGCAGACCTAGAAGAGGAAGAGAGAAGAGAACATGAACATCAACGTGGACCAAAGAAAGACGTGGCTCTCAAAGCATCAAAAGCTCTCTCACAAGAGAGTGAGGAATCTAGTGAAGAAGAAGGAGAAGAAGCATTGATCGTCAATGGTAAGAAATATAGAAGGTTTAAATCTAATAAAATTTCTAGTTCTTCCTCCACTCCCAGGTGCTTCGAGTGTGGAAAGAAAGGACATTTCAAAAATGAATGTCCCAAAGCTAAGAAGGGAAAGAAAAGCTCACATAAGAAGAAAGAAAAAGCTTATAAAGCAGCATGGGATGAAACGAGTGAAAGTGAAAGCGGAGAAGACAAGATAGAATGTCTAATGGCAAGAGAAGATGAAGAATCTCAAGAGGTAAGCCTAGTTGATCTTCCTAAAGAAGAGTTAGTAGCTAGCTTACAAGAAACTCATGATAAATATGTTGATGCCAAGAAGAAACTAAAAAGGACTATAAAATCAAACAATGAGCTCATTGCCAAAATAGATGAACTTTCTTCCGAAAAGAATAACATTGAACTTGAAAATGTATCTTTAAAAACATCTTTAGATGATTGCACTAGAAAGCTACTTACTTTGGAAACTAATGTTGATCTTCTATCAAAAGAAAAGACTGATTTGTTAGCTAAACTACAAGCTTTTCAAACTCAACCTATCTTGTGCAATCATTCGGACTATGACATTATTGTAAAAGAAAAGGATTCATTGCTTTCTGATTTAGACCAGGCAAGAAAAGATATACATAAGAAAATGAATAACATTGCTCAGTTGCAACAAGAACTTCATGAGTTAAGAAGAAAAGATATTCTTGATAACATATTAAGAAGTGGTACTACCTTCAATGGAAGAAAAGGTTTGGGATATGTTCCAAAGAGAAACCAAACCAAAAAGACCCAAACTATGTTTGTACCCAAAAACACAATGACTAGAAAAAGAAACGAAGTTGATTCTATTACTTGTCATTTCTGTTTACGTCTTGGTCATTACTGTTTTTCATGCCCCTACAAGACTAAGAAGTCCAACTTAGTTTGGACCCCAAGACCTCAAACTTAGAAGAATGGAATGTAGTTGAGATATGACAAAATACTTAATTTGTGCAATTTATATTGTCCTATCTCAACAAACGATGCTATGCTTATTGGTATTATTTTTCTGCATTGCTGTACAAAAACAGAAACTTCGTCGGTCGAAGTACTGTCGACCGAGCTCTGGGTCGGTCGAAGTAGTGTCGACCGACTGGATATCTTTAACAAATCGAAAATCTTCCAGTACTCATTTCGGTCGAACACTGGTCAACCGAAAAATTTTTCTGCTCCTTTTTTGATTGTGATACAGTAACCTCCTCGATCGATAAATTGTCGACCGAGAATTATATCGGTCGAGCAATCGTCGACCGACTGGCTTCCTGTATCAGAACTTTTTACACATCAGCAAATTAAAAAGTTTCTAACCTTATCGGACCATCACATGGGTACCAAAATCTATATTCTAATGCAGGAATGGGTCGTTGACAGTGGTTGCTCCAAACATATGACCGGAAACAAGGATGCATTTTCAACCTTTGAAGAAAAGAAAAGTGGAACGGTCACTTTTGGAGACAATGGTAAGGGCAAAATCGTTGGAATAGGTAATGTTGGCACAAATCTTGAAATCAAAAATGTTCTACTAGTTGATGGATTGCATCATAACTTAATAAGTGTAAGTCAACTATGTGATAGCGGTTATGATGTGTTATTTAACAAAACCTGCTGCAAGTTGTTGATAGAAAATACTACAACTGTTGTTTATGAAGGAAATAGAGTTGGAAATCTTTATATCCTTAAACCAAACTCTATGAAATCAGTAGTAGGTAAATGCTTACTTGCAAATGAAAACACCTTACAACTATGGCATAAAAAGCTTGGTCATGCTAGTTCACATGCTATTAAAAAGTTAGTAAAATATGATCTTGTTCGTGGATTACCTGTTTTGTCTTTTGATCAAGTTGCAAATTGTGAACCTTGTACAATGGGAAAGCAAACCAAAACATCTTTTAAATCAAAACATGTACTTAGTACCAGTAGATCCTTAGAATTAATTCATATGGATTTATTTGGACCAATGAGAACACAATCTATTGGTGGTAAACGATACTGTTTTGTTATTGTTGATGATTATAGTAGATTTACATGGGTACATTTTATTGCAACAAAAGATGACACTATTCATGTCTTTATGCAATTTTGTTCTAAAATTGAAAATCTTTTACAACATAAAATATGTACCATTAGAAGTGATCACGGTGGCGAATTTGAAAATCATACTTTTGAAGCTTTTTGTACATCTCAGGGATATACTCACAATTTCTCTGCTCCACGTACCCCACAACAAAATGGTATTGTGGAACGGAAAAATCGATCTCTACAAGAAATGGCTAGGACCATGATGCTTGAACACAACACACCTAAAACCTTTTGGGCTGAAGCTGTAAACACAACTTGTTATGTGCTAAATAGAGTCACGGTTCACTCTCACTTGAAGAAAACTCCATATGAAATAATACACTCTAAGAAACCTAGAGTTGACTACTTTCATACTTTTGGCTCTACATGTTATATTTTAAACACCAAGGATGATAAAGACAAGTTTGATTCTAAATCACAAAAAGCATTCTTCTTGGGATATTCTACTTCTAGCAAAGCGTTTAGGGTATATAACACTATCTCTAGAAAAGTTGAGGAATCCATTCATGTTTCTTTTCATGAGGAATCAAAATCTACAAATTTAGATATCATTGATCTCACAAATCAATTTGAAACTATAACCATTCCAAATGATAATGAGAAAACTCCCACATCCGATCCTCCGGTCGAACCACAACCTACACCTAGGCTGATCAAGGATCATCCCCAAGAGCTAATTATTGGAGATCCAAATGATAAAGTCAAAACTAGGTCCTCTTTCCAAGATGTTGCAAACATGGCTTTTGTCTCTATCATTGAACCTAAGAAAATATCCGAAGCTCTTAAGGATGATTACTGGATAATAGCCATGCAAGAGGAATTAAATCAATTCACTAAAAATGATGTATGGGATTTAGTTCCTAAACCACAAGATAAAACTATCATAGGCACTAAATGGGTTTTTAGGAACAAACTTAATGAGGCAGGAGAAGTCATACGGAATAAAGCACGGTTAGTTGCACAAGGATATAGTCAACAAGAAGGAATTGACTTTGATGAAACATATGCACCCGTAGCTCGACTTGAAGCTATTAGGATGTTATTAGCTATTGCTGCCCATAAAAACATTCAGTTATATCAAATGGATGTCAAAAGTGCATTTCTAAATGGCTTCATACAAGAAGAAGTTTATGTTGCTCAACCACCTGGCTTCGAAATCCCAGAAAAGGACGATCATGTTTATAAACTTAAAAAGGCACTTTATGGTCTAAAACAAGCCCCTAGGACTTGGTATGAACGGCTCAAGACATATCTTTTTGATAATGGTTTCTCTATTGGAAATTCAGATTCTACTCTATTTTTCAAAACATATGCATCTGATTTCTTAGTTGTACAAATATATGTTGATGACATTATTTTTGGTGCCTCAAATGAATCATTATGCACACAATTTAGTGACATTATGCAAAAAGAATTTGAAATGAGCCTTATGGGTGAACTAACATTCTTTCTTGGTTTTCAAATTGAGCAAACACCTGCCGGAATTTTTATAAGCCAAGAAAAATACACTAAAGAACTGTTAAAACGCTTTGGGATGGATCAATGCAAACATGCTACTACTCCTATGGCTACTTCTATTAAAATTGATAAGGATGAAAATGGGGAACCTATTGATGATTCCTTATATAGAGCCATGATTGGTAGTTTGCTATATTTAACCGCTTCCCGACCGGACATTATGTTTTCCGTTGGTCTTTGTGCTCGATTTCAATCCCAGCCTATGCATTCTCATTTTCTTGCGGTTAAACGAATCCTTCGATATCTAGCCGGCACTACTTGTTTTGGTTTATGGTATCCAAAAGGACAATCATTGGATTTTAAAGCATATACTGATGCAGATTACGCCGGTTGTCGACTTGATCGCAAAAGTACTAGTGGTGGATGTTTCTTATTAGGTAGAGCCTTAGTATCTTGGTTTAGCAAGAAACAAAACACGGTTGCCCTATCTACCACCGAAGCTGAATATATGGCAGCTGGGTCTTGCTGTGCTCAGGTGCTTTATATGCAACAGGTTTTAAGCGATTATGGTTTTCATCTTTCATCTACACCTATTTTTTGTGACAACACAAGCGCCATAAACTTAGCACACAATCCTATTCTACACAGCCGGGCCAAACATATTGAAATCCGTCATCACTTCTTAAGGGATCACATCTCAAAGAATCATGTTTCCCTTCATCATGTTGATACAGAAAATCAATTAGCTGATATCTTTACAAAACCGCTTCCATTAGATCAATTCAACAACATTAGGAAGCAATTACTTATCACTCCGTTGGAGGATGTTTTCTTTGAT
Source organism: Alisma plantago-aquatica (assembly GCA_963693085.1). Taxonomy (NCBI): domain Eukaryota; kingdom Viridiplantae; phylum Streptophyta; class Magnoliopsida; order Alismatales; family Alismataceae; genus Alisma; species Alisma plantago-aquatica. The sequence goes on from OY856412.1 coordinate 526,658,641, forward strand.
ATCTGCGGCTCTTAAAAACAACTACTTATGCTTTTATGGTTTGTATCAATATTGATATGAGCGTTTCAATTGGTAATTTGCAAATTGTTGCCTCTTAGCTAGACACCTCATTGCTTTACATTTTGGCTATTCAATGGACATCTTTTTCGTTCATTTTTGATGGGATATCTAATGAAGGGGGAGTTTTTAAATAAAACGGTTATCTTTTTGAGATGACAAAGGGGGAGAGATATATAAAACTATAATACTTATGACAAACTCAATCAATGAGTTTCATAAATATACTCTTGGCTTACATTGAAAGTTGCTATATTCCCAAATGAACTGGATTTCATGTTCCATAATTCACTGGGGATACTAAGCACACATTTTATAAATAAGAGGAAAAGTTCCAAACGGCAATCTAAAGGTATGGCATTTATATGTTTTATATTTCCTTTATTCATATTTTGGAAATGTTTGTCATCTTCAAAAAGGGGGAGATTGTTGGCTAAATGGACATCTATAAAATCCCTTTGTTTTGATTATGACAAACATTTCATTCTTATTTATCTAACGAGCTACTTGAGTGTGCAGGATTATGGTGGATGACGAAGCAACTAGGGAGATCATAAGTTTATAGTTTTATTTTCATGCAATGTAATCACTATTGTAAAAAACTTGTACAATTATATAATGTACAAGTACCTAGATTGCATGTAAATCAAGCATTGGATCTTCCCTAGCTACACACCATAGTTAGACAAGTCATCCCTTCCAATAGGATCACATTATGCACACTCATGCACACACTTAGTATCTTAATTGATAGATTGAAACAGAGTCAATCTCGGTCGACACACTCCTCGACCGAGACACTCTCGGTCGACAACCTTATCGACCGAGATTGACCTAAAGTAGCCGTTAGACTTAGCAAATGAGTTAGTTGGCAGTTGGAAGTGAACGTTGCACTCAGAGAGCCTGTCGGTCGAGAAAAGCTCGACCGAGTAGGTGTCTCGGTCGACCATCTGTCGACCGAGACGGTCTCTGACAGAATCTGCAGAGTTAAAGCAATTAGCCGTTGTAAAAACGACCAATCTATTCCTAACGGCTAATTGAGCACTTGGAACCCCCTAGAAACTATCTAGAAGGTCCTTAAGCATACTTAGGCTATCCCTATAAATAGGACAAGCTATAGGACACTAGAATTCACCTTGCTACACTTGAGAATTCTTTCTAAGCACTCTTGAGCAATCTTTTACAAGCAATTGAGCACTGTGATCATTTGGCCATATTCCATCTAGCTCAAGCTCGTCCTATAGGCTAGATTTTCCTAACCCTAGCATCCACAAGTCTATTACCTTGGCTAGGAAAATCCATACGCTTGATATAGGCAATTCAAGCCTTGAGCTTAAAAGGATAAGTTGTACTTTCTTATTTTCTTTCTTGTTCCTTGTAATATTTGTACTCTTCGTTGCTACTCCAGGGAGGAGGCTGCATATAGGAAGAGGGTGAAGCTCTTCGTGTGAAGAGGAGGACTTTGGACTACTTCAGAAGGCTATCTTGACGGGAAGCTACTTCGGGAGGGAGGCTACTTCAAGGGGGAGCTTGAAGTTACTCCAAGGAAGGCTGCTTCAAGGTTGGCAAGATTACTTCTAGGTGAAGGCTGTCAAAAGGGTGTTTAGAGAGTGTTGTAATTTTATGTAACATCCTTAAAAGGTAATAAAATTCAATACTTTCAAAATCCCGGTTGGGTAAGCAACCGGGTAGTGGACTGACTCCTTAGCATTTGCTAAGGTGGAACCACTCTAAACACCTGTGTCTCTCTTCTTATCTTTTACTTTGGTTGTTTGAGTTTAAATTGTTTTAAATTATCAGAAAACTCTATTCACCCCCCCTCTAGAGGTTTTCAACACCTTGCCTTGTTTTCTCCTTCACCCTCTTCTATATATGCCGCTCCTTTCTCTTGCTTAGGATCCGTTTAGTTGGTGTTGCTTCCTTTCCTTCTTTGGTGGGTACCACATCTCCTTTGCAAGATGGTGGCCGATCCTCCTCCTTCTCCTTGGAGTCTTCTTCTTCCTCTAGTGGCGGTCGAGCCCTAGAGTGCCTTGTTCTTCTTCTTGTGGAGAGCATCTCCCCTCTTTCCTTAGCACCTTCTTCTTCTCTTTCTTGCTTGCTCTTCGGCCATTGTGGTTGCAAGTTTTGTTTCTCTTCTTGAGTTGGCCGAAGGTGGTGCTTGAGCTTGGGAGCTTGGTGATAGGAGCTTGGAGTTTTCTCAAGGCGAGTTACATAACTCCTAACCCTAGCTATACTACTTCCTTTTCTTGTTGCATGTTATGTTTCACCTTGATCGACCATGTATCTTGTTGGACACACTTCTTGTTAGATATGTTTCTTGCTCTAGTTGGTATCTTTGATCTTGTGGATATATGTTCATGTTATAGATGTGTTCTTGACCTTGGTGGCTGAACCATATGTATAGAGTTTCTTGGGCAAAACTCCTTTCTCTCCATTTGGTCTTGATAAGTGAATTCGGATCTAGTGGTAGGCAACACCCCTCTCACTTGTTTGTTGAGATGTGAGTCTATACTCTAGTTGCTTGGGCAACACTCTTCTCTCACCATGGATTAGAGAGGTGAGCCTTGGTTGGATGTTGACCTAGTAGAGGTTGGGAGCTTGGCCGATATGGAAATGATCCATCATGTTGCCCGAGATATGTGATGGAGGTTGTGCAAAACCCCTCTCTCTTGATTGTTGAGAGGTGAGCCAACTCTCTTGATCTATTAGGGTTTTGATGATGGTGATCTTGAGGTTAGTGATGACCAAGACAAGATGAACCTTTGTGCCTTGCACGATACACCTTTGTGGTGATGTTGCCAGACACCCCTCACCTTGGGTTTAGCTTTGGCCGATATGGTCATGTTGAGTTTAGTTGGCTTTGTGCCCATCTTGATCTTGTTGGTGACCTTGGGCGAAATGCCTTGACCGAGATGACCCTTTCTCCTAGTAGGTGGTATCCCCTTGGCTGATATGGTACTTAGTTGTTATCTCTGTAGGTGCCTCTATTTGGTGCCTTGGGTGATACAAGTTGGGTTGGTCTTGAGCTGCCTGATATGTGTTGAGTGGTGAAACCCTAGTGCTTGCCTTAGAGGTGGTCTATTTGGTGTGCTTGATCTTGTTGGATGATAGGCTTCCTTGTGGTGCCCTTGTATCATTTGATGATGTGTACATGGTGGGTGTTATAGTGTTGGCTTGGGTGCCACAATCTTGACTGTTGTAGTGGTGAGATGGTTGCCTGACACAACCCTAACCCTAGCTAGCCGACAGGGTCTTAGCCGATAAAGTTAGATGCCCGATACACATCTAGCTTGGGTGCATGATATGTCCTCTTGACCCAGTTGCACGTTACACACCTTGATCTTGGTTGCACGACACAACCTTTACATCTAGTTGCATGACATCCCATATGCCTTGTTGACCGATACACTCTTGTGTTTGAGTTAGCCGACAGATGTGGCTAAGTGCCTTGGCTGATAGGCCTTTAGTGAGGGTTGTTACCCTACCCGATACTACCTATGGTAAGGGTCACACTACCCATCACACTTTTAGCGAAGGTAATTGTACCTTTAGTGAGGGTTATGCTTAAACTAGAAACCCTAGCTAGTGATGTGTTATCTTGTAATCGTACATATGTTGTTGACATTATATGGATGATGGGTTGTGAACCAGTGCTATGCTTAATGCTTAAAGATAATGCTAGACCAGATAACAAGATACTTGTTTATGTTTATAAGATAAATGGCAGAAGTGGATGCTTATGATTCGATAACCATAATGTAATTGATACAGTTGTATGCCTCATATTATTATAATCATGACATGCACATCTGCAACCCTAATGACATAATAATCAGTAAGATCTATGTCTGGTGATTTTGAGTTATCTCTCATGATGTGCATACTAACTACGCAGGTGTATCAGGTGAATTCATAACCAGGTAAGAGTTATGAGGTATATGTGTTTGAATAATGCTGCATGATGATAATTCTTGTTGATGAGACAACATGCATCACCAGTATGATGAGATAGGTCTGAGGACCTGATGAGGGCTGAGTGCCCAGTGAGGTGTTATTCCCTTGATGATGAGATGAGGGATTGTTATCCCAGGTGATGATGTAAAATGATGATGCCTTGAGAGGCAGTGGCTTTCTGTGATGAGGGATTGAGATCCCATGATAATGTGATAATGACAACATTAATGTAACTCAATGCCATTTATGTTTTAAAACTTGGTTGCCTCAACAATCCACTTAAAACATACTAATTAATTATAGTGGAACATATCATGTAGTTTGCCCTGGCCATAGATCCATCACCATCAGTAGCTGGTGATGGTGAAACGGGTTCTCCTGTGGGTTAACCCAGAAGCGCATATTGTTGAATATGAGTGGTTGCTCCTAGCCAAAAATAGGAGGATTAGAGTGCAACTTCGGTTGTAGACTCCAGAGCACGGTTTCAGGCCCGTGGCTCAATATGTTAGAGCATGGTGAATAGGCCCATGGCTCAAGATGTGTGATAAGAGAGCATGATTGTATTCATGGCTCAGAGCACAATGATCATTCCCGTGGCCCAGCTTCACTAGCGTCGATACGTGTACCGAGGTGGGCTAGGCATAGGGTATCCTGACCCTATGGCTGAGGCCACTTAAGCATGAGACTGTGGTCCTACTTGTTTTGCACTCGTGCACAGACCACGAGGTGGTGAGGTCGTGGAGTTCGGCTCTTCTATTGACCTTTTATGGCACCGACTTGGGTTTTGCAACTTAAGGTTAGATTTGAGCGGTACGGCTCACTTCCTCAAGGCATAATAATATGTAGTTTAGCGGAATAGTATTATTGCTTAAGGAAAAACATGGAACATTGGTTGAGGCCTTGCTTGTGTAGTTGATCTAGTTATACCTTGCAGTTACTCATACATTCCTTATATTATGTGGTAAGATCTTATAAATCTTATCTTTCCAATCATGTTTCATAAAGAAAAATCAGGTTATATGCCTCCCGGATATCTTGGTAAGATTGATGGTAATAATAGTCTTGCCCGGTATGTTGCTCTTATTATATGTCTTTACTAGCTATCTGCTTTATCTGCTTTAAACCTTCTGAGATTTTATAGTTTCGGCAGGGAGTTATGTTTCTCACTGGGACTGTGTGTCTCTCCTAGTTGGTTTACAACTTTTTTAGGTGGTCACGCTAGACGTGGTGGTGGTCGTGGGGTTGCGACCGAGCAGTAAGAAGAAGAGCAGTAGAAGGCAAGAGATGGACATGTTGTTTTGGTGGTTTTGTAGTAGAGTCCTAGAGTCATCCATGTACTCTCAGGTCCTCAGAGGTGTTTTTACGATGTTTTACGATGTTTACCTGATGTAGCTTTGTTTATCCTGCTGGTGGTTTGATGTGGCTCATTACGCATAAATAGGTGATGAACTCATTTGATGGCAGGACAACTGGTTTCCCTAAGCTGTGGACATACATTAGGCTTGTAATATATATATAACATGTTTCTTTACAGGATCTGGATGTAATAGTTTCTTTGTTTGTCTACTTTCTGTGATCGGTTTTAATTAAATTGTGTTTTCAGTAATATGTGGTTCCATACATTTTCGTGTGTCACCTTGTTGTCTGTGTGATGGCGGGGTGTCACAGTTAGTTTGGTATCAGAGCTCTAAGTTTGTTGAGTCTACAGGGATCTAGGATTAGGTTTGTGTCTATTTTTGTGAGTTTTCTAGATCTTCTTACAATAATCTTCCGCCCTCAGTGGAAGAAAAAGCTTAAAGATGTTTGGAAACCATGAGGAACATGTTGCCAAGAGAAGCGATGCTGCATCAGTTGATGGATCAAGAGTATAGGCACATGAAGATCGGGTGCCTAAGGTCCCACAACTTGACCCAGCCATTCTTAAAAACCCTACCTATCAGCACTTTATGGGGGCAGTTGATGGCTAAGATGAATCACATGGTGGAAAGATTGTCAGTGCCTCCGCCAAGAGCACAGGCTTCCCATAGTGAATCATCAGGCATTAGGAAGACCTTTGAGCAGCTTCGCCGAGTCAGAGCTTCAGATTATGCTGGAACGCCTGATCCAGCAGATGCAGATATGTGGCTGACAAGTCTAGAGAAGGCCTTTCAGATCCTCGACATCTCTGAAGTAAACCAAATCAAGCATGTTGTCTACCTTCTAAAAGGTAGTGCTGGCCACTGGTGGGCCATCGAGGAGGAGAAGCGACTTGGTGAGGTGATCGGTTGTGAGGTTTTCCGACGAGAGTTCGTTAGCAGATACTTTCTGAAGACGTATCTGGATGATAAGATCAACCAGTTTGAGCATATGTGCCAAGGATCGTTGAGCATCACCAAGTATGAAGCTAAGATTGTGGACCTACTGAGGTTTTGTCCTCACATGGCGGTGACAGATAATGAGTGGATCAGACGGTTTGAGAAGGGTTTGAGTGCTGAGTTGACAACACATGTTGCTGCTTTGGAGAACCGGGAGCGGTTTGCCATGTTTGTGGAGTCTGTCCGAAGGATAGAATGGTCAGTCAGGGAGAAGAGAGAATCCATGACTAAGAAGAGGACTGCTTAGTTTCTAGGGCAGAGGTCTGGTGGCTTTAAGAAGTCAAGGTTTTCAACACCTTCTGTGATACAAGGTTCTAGTGCACCGTCATAGTGGTCCCCGAGTAAGGGAAGAGGATATGGTTATTCACCGTCAAAGGCACGTAGTATAGCTTTAGTGGAAGTGACATGGCCATCTAGGCCATAACAGCGAGACCAGTCATGTCATCTTTGTGGTTAGATCGGGCATTGGAGGACAAATTGCCAAGGAAAGATGTTGAAGTGACACAACAGCCGAGACAACATCGGCAAGGGTCAGATAGATAGCAGCCTAGTGGTAGAAGAGGGTGAGGATGCGGTCAAGTGTTGTAAGTGGGATCGTATGCCTAAGGAAGCAGAGGACATGGACAGCAAGCAACGGCTCAATTCTACGCTATGAGTCAGCCAGAGGCGATAGTCCACCCGTGAGTTGTGGCAGGTTATATGGAGTTATTTCATTCTGATTTGTCTTCTTCTTGCTTTATATCTATTCTAGTTGACCCGGGTGCTACACACTCTTTTATTGCATGTAGTATTCTTGAAAACTGTCTTTTACCTGTTAGTTATAAGAGAGATAGCTTGTTGCTAGAAACCCCTCTTGATGGTTCCTCGATGCTTCGAGAGGAGTGCCCATCTTGTGTTCTATCTTTTTTGGGACACAGTATCCAAGTGGATCTTATACCACTTGAGATACATGGATTTGATGTGATCCTTGGGATGGATACCTTAGAAAAGTATAAGGTTGTGATGCACTGAGGTACTAAGCAAATAGTGTTTGATGATGGTGGAGAGAAGTGGATCTTCCAAGGATATAGGAAGATTCTCCCGACATGTTTGGTGTCAGCTATGGTGGCAGAGAAGATGTTGCGACAAGGATGTAAGGCATTCCTAGCTTATGTTGTGGATACCAAGGCAAAGGATCCTAGCTTTGAGGAGGTGCCTGTCATCCAAGAGTTGTGGATGTGTTTCCCGATGAGTTTCCTGGTGTTCCCCCACCTCAAGAGATTGATTTTGAGATCAATCTGGTGCTAGGAACATAACTAGTTGTTCAGACACCATACAGGATGGCTCCAGCTGAGATGGCAGAGTTGAAGAAGCAGTTATAGGAGTTGTTGGATAAAGGTTTCATCAGACTAAGCACATCACTGTGGGGTGCTCCGGTCCTATTCGTAAAGAAGAAGGACGGGTTGATGCGGCTGTGTATAGATTACCGGTAGTTGAACAAAGTTATGATCAAGAACAAGTACCCATTGCTGAGGATAGATGATCTATTTGATCGATTGTGTGGTGCTATAGTATTCTAAAAGATATATCTATGGTCTGGATATCATCAGTTGAGGATTAAGGATGAGGACATACCAAAGTCAGTGTTTAGGATGAGGTATGGTCACTTTGAGTTCGTGGTTATGCCATTTGGGCTAACCAATGTGCCTGCTGCTTTCATGGATCTGATGAACAGAGTGTTCCATCCATTTCTAGATCAATTTGTTATAGTTTTTATAGATAACATCTTGATCTATAGTCAGGACAATCAAGAGCATGAACAACATCTTCGACAAGCGTTGACTCTTCTTTGCCAACATCAGTTGTATGCCAAGTTTTGTAAGTGCGAGTTCTGGTTGAAAGAAATGACTTTCTTGGGTCATGTGATATCTTTAGAAGGAGTCAGAGTGGACCCTAAGAAGGTGGAGTTAGTTACAGATTGGGAGCAACCGAAGATGCCAACATAAGTTCGTAGTTTTCTGGGTTTAGTAGGATACTACCAGAAGTTTATAAGGAACTTCAACATAATCGCGTTACTATTAACAAAGTTGACCAGGAAGGGTGTACCTTTTGTTTGGAATGATCGTTGTCAGTAAGCTTTCCAAAGCTTGAAGGAGAAGCTGACTAGTGCTCCAGTATTGGTGCTTCCAGAGCCTGGGAAGGGCTATGTTGTTTTCTGTGATGCTTCCAAGAAAGGCTTAGGATGTGTGCTGATGCAAGAAGATCATGTGGTTTCTTTTGCTTCACAATAGCTTAAGAAACATGAGGAGAACTATCTGACACATGATTTGGAGTTGGCAGTGGTGGTCCATGCATTGAAGATTTGGAGACACTATCTTTATGGGGAAGTGTGTCAGATCTTTACAGATCATATGAACTTGAAGTACATATTTTCGTAGAGTGAGCTGAACATGCGACAGTGTCGCTGGATGGAGCTGATCAATGATTATGATTGCACCATTGAGTATCATCTTAGTAAGGCGAACATGGTAGCTGACGCGCTTAGTAGAAAGTCTTCTTATTCCAGCTCTATGAAGAAGGCACAGTTGAGTTCCTTGGTATGCCATAGGAGAGATATGCTTATCTCTTTGCGGCAAATGAATGTACAGATGGAAGTCTCCTTTTTGGTAGGATTGTTGGCACAGATGCAAGTAAAGCCTACATTGAGACATCAGATCAAAGACGCATAGCAGACAGATGCTTCAGTTCAGCCGATCAGATCAGAGTTTGACAGTGAGAAGCGTGATGGATTTCATGAGTCTGAAGATGGACTAGTTTGTTATCATGGTAGGATGGTGGTCCCTGATGTTGATGGTTTGAGGAAGCTAGTGCTCAAGGAAGCACACACATCGATGTATGCTATGCATCCAGGAGTCACCAAGATGTATCACAATCTAAAGGACCTGTATTGGTGGCCTGGCTTGAAGAAGGATGTAGCCGAGTTTGTGGCAAGGTGTGCGGTATGCCAGTAGATTAAGGTTGAGCATCAGAAGTTGGTAGGTATGTTACAACCCATGTTGATACCGCAGTGGAAATGGGATCATATAACCATGGATTTTATGGTTGGATTGCCAAGGACAGCTAGGAATCATGATTCCATTTGGGTGATAATGGACATGTTGACGAAATCTGTGCATTTCATACTTGTGAAGACAACATATACAGTAGAGAAGCTTGCTCAGGTGTATGTGGATGAGATAGTGTGTTTGCATGTACCCACAATGATAGTCTCTGACAGAGGACCCCAGTTCATGAGTCATTTCTGAAAACAGTTGCACAAAGCGTTGGGAACGTAGTTGAGGTTCAACACCACTTTCCACCCATAGACAGATGGGCAGTCTAAAAGGACTATTCAGACTTTAGAGGATCTTCTCCGAGCTTATGTTTTGCAGTTCCTAGGCAGTTGGGATGTGCATCTCAGCTTGATAGAGTTCCCCTACAATAATAGTTACCAGCGGAGCATCGACATGGCTCCTTATGAGGCCCTATATGGCAGGAAGTGTAGATCTCCTCTATGTTGGTATGAGTCTGGTGAGTATCAACTTTTGGGTCCTGAGTTAGTGCAGCAGACAACAGAGAAGATCAGAGTGATACAACAAAATTTGAAAGCGGCACAGGATAGACAGAAGTCATACGTAGATAATCGCCGACGACCTTTAGAGTTCCAGGTGGGAGACAAAGTGTATCTCAAGGTCTCACCTCGGAAACGTGTGCTGAGGTTTGGTCGGAAAGGCAAACTGGCACCCAGGTATATGGGGCCATACCCGATAATAACACATGTTGGCAAGGTAGCTCATAAGTTAGAGCTGTTGCCAGAGTTGCACAGATTACATCCGGTGTTCCATGTCAGCATGCTGAAGAAAAGTCATCCAGCCACAGGGACAATGATACAGCCAGTTGAGGTTGAGCTCGATGAAGATGTGACCTACGAGGAAGGTCCAGTGATGATCCTTGACAGAAGAGTAAAGAAGTAAAAAAGGAAGGACGTGTGTCACAGAACCAGAATCCCAGTCCCATGAACCAAACGTATACCAAAGGTGAAATGCGGAAGCGTAAAGCTTAGCACACATGAACAGATAACAAGATACAAGCACCAACATAATCTCAACAATCAACAAGATATAGTAAGCATCATCATTATATTACGCGATTTGAATTACATATTCAAGAGTCACTTTGTAAAAGTCTGCTCATGTATACTATATCTGGATCTTACAATAAGTACACCTAGCATATCTCACCAAGCCCATCAACCTTCTAGACATCTCTGAACCTAAAAACAAAATACAGAAACGGGTCAACACACGAGGTGTTGAGTATGGGGCAAAAAGATACATATATGTATAAGCTTTGCATAATTTTGAAAAGATTTCAAGACCAAATGAACAAGAATAAACATGTTAATTGTTTAACAAATGCAAAACCATATTTTATGTCATTTCACTCCATTATACCAACAATATCAAGCATGTTTAAGGCCTTTGACCATCTTCCCGTCGGAAGGGTCCGTAAGGGTGCTCAAGCTTAGCTAACCCTTTTATACGAGAGGGACCTAAAGGACGTAACCAAGAGTTAACCCTTTATCAACATTATTATAATGGAGTTATATATATATATATCTGTGTGTGTGTGTTCAAGTTATAAAACTGACGAGGAAAACATCGAGTAAGACATAGCAATACTACATGGCAATATTTGAGCAAGTAAACAAACAAGCATACGATATATGTCTTTTCAAGCAAGAAAGCGATAGTCATATAACTAGATAAGGCCCATACTTGATTAAGAGATTCTTAACTTAACACGTCCATTACCATCTAGATCATAAGCCAACCTGATTAACACCAAGATTACATATATGCATTAGATTCTCATCATTAACCCTAATTAGATGCATTTTAGGGTTTTGGCCAAGATGGGTTACAAGTTGCTTATTGGTTCATTATATGATCTCATATTGATTTAGGGTCCATCATAAGAGTGTGTTTCAAGTTTCATATTATTTTGAGGTTTCATGTGGACATTACGAGATTTAGGACACTTATGCTCAAATTATGCCACAAGACTCATAATAGAGTAACCAAGGTCATGATCATCAAGATAGGAGAACCCATCCTCAAACATGGTTTAGATCAGCAACATTAGGTCATAAGAAACATATTCCAAAATAGGTGTATGTCCATTAGAAGCAAGATTAGCAATCTAGGCAAAGTTCAACATTATAGTCCAAAGTAGGCACATATGTACAATTGAGGTCATTCATGAACAATGGGTTGATTAGGACCCTCATTAGGGTCACAAGAGCAAAAGAGCTACTGATTTGATGCTTAGGAGGCTATAAGTATATCAAAGATTCAAACTTCATCATAATCATGCATTAAAGTCCATGAACAGACTACAACGTGCATTAGGTACAACCATAGATCAAAAGGGTAGTTTAGGAGCTCAACTTGGTTCAAGGTGAATAAATATTATTGATTTCATGATTATGAGAGTGAATAGTCATTAAAGATGCAAGATTGATCATAACAGTGAATAAATGTTCCCAAACATGACTAATGTTAGTATTTTTCAAGAAATTAGAGAACAAACATTTGACTTGGGGTCTCGGACTAGGCCTAAAGTGTAGGTCTCATCGATTTGATCGGTTTGATATATTGGTTTGCATATTTTGGATAAAAGAAATAGGAGATATGTATTTTTGAATGGATGCATTAAAACTATATAGAAATTGCACCATCAACCTAGGATGTTACCTCTTTATCATGTGTATCTAGGTCACTAGCCCCTGATCCAACGGAAGAGGAGGGTTCTTCCTCACACGCCTCTCCCTGATTGCCGCTCCTGTTCATGCCCTTGTAGACTCCTGCCCAAGGTCACCTTCCTCTCTGTCCGCAGTTGCAGACCACTACCGAGTTGTTGAGGGCGACTCACGGTCGCCAGGAGTCGTTGCCCCGTACGATCGCCAACCCTCCTTCACTGCCCGTCCATCATCCACCGCTCTCGCTATATATTCCTCTATTTTGCTTTCAGAATAGAGAACCTGCGGCTCCCATCCTTGAGCATCGTCGAGTCCACAACAAGCCCTGAATGGGCTGCGTCTGAGCGGCGGCGGGTCTAAGGTACCCCAGTCGCCCATCCAGACCTCGATGCTCGTCGTGATGGGGCAAGGTCATGCTGGCTGTCCTAGCCACCTGCTGGAAAACTAGTAGGTTTGGAAGAACCAAATCCGGGGCAAATTGGGGAAGAAATAGGATGGAGAATTCAAGGAAGGAGACGAACTAGGGTTATATGGGGGCGGGTTATATATATTGAGCAAAAGCTAGGGTTAGACCCAACCCTCATGCGCCTCCCTCACTGTCTAATATGGTGGTAGGGTGAAATAGAGATTCCAACCCTACGTTTCTTTCCCAAAGGGGAAAGGCAGAAGGAAGCCAATAGATGGGCCGAGATTGAAGACTTTGGGCCCAATAAGCAAGGAAAGGGATATTTGAGGCTAGAATAAGGTTATATCATAGAAAATTCATATAAAATCGTACCAATGTCCAAATAATCTAAAATTTGGATCATAGCTTCTTAATAGGGTCGGGAACAACTGGGAAAAATATCAAATCAAAATGAGCACGTATGATCAAGAATTTAAATCAAAGGGTTCAAGGGTATAGTAGCACTAACATTGCATCCATATATGTGTATCATATTGACTCAAAATGTGGAATCTTTGACTTTGGTGGACATTATAGAGTTATGAAGTCAAAGGAGACATAAATAGTGAGGAATTAAAGTAACAAGAGTAATTATGCACAAAAAGGAGAAAATCCACTTTGTCACAACCTGGTTCTTGTGAAAGTTCTTTGGCGTCATCGTGGCATTGAGGAAGCCACGTGGGAGCTTGAGGAAGAGATGAGGAGTAAGTACCCCTCACTTTTCTTTTCGGATTTTGAGGATGAAATCCATTTGTAGAGGTTTATGGCTTGTAAGGACCTTGACCTCCATTTTGGGCTTATCTTGTTTTGCCTAAACCTTGTGTTTAGTTTCTTGCTAATCACATCTAGTGGTGATTAAGGTTGCTTGTGCTTTGTTGAGAGTTGGAAGTGCCACTTGAAAATAACCCAAGTCTAGGGTTGATGAGAAAGTTTGACACCTTGAGAAGTGTTTCTCTCTCTCCTTGCTTCCTCTAGAGTTGAGAGGAAGGGTTGGTCTCGTTGCTTGAGTTGCCTTGGGCTTGGTTGAGACTTGTTGGGCCTTGTTTTGCCTTGTTTGGGCCTTGCCTTGCCTTGATGGATCTTGTATCGGGCAAGGGTGTGTTTGGAAGCCTTGTGTCGGCCATGAGGCTATATCAGGCAAGAGAGTGTATTGCCCATGTGGGTGTGTCGGCCTTTGACCATCCTTGACCTTTGGCTTCGTTTGTGTCACCCCCTTGTGGACACCTAGTGCATGATGCTTGCATGTGGCAATTGCCTTGCACATGTGTATGGGGCGAGATAAGGAGGTGGAATTACCCATGGACAAGTGTCCCTAGGTGGGAGACACCTTGCCTTGTTTTCTCCTTCACCCTCTTCTAAATATGTCTCTCCTTTCTCTTGCTTAGGATCCCTTTAGTTGGTGTTGCTTCCTTTCCTTCCTTGGTGGGTGACACATCTCCTTTGCAAGTTGGCGGTCGATCCTCCTCCTCCTTGGAGTCTTCTTCTTCCTCTAGTGGTGGCCGGGCCCTAGAGTGCCTTGTTCTTCTTCTTATGGTGAGCATCTCCCCTCTTTCCTTAACACCTTCTTCTTCTTCTTCTTCTCTTTCTTGCTTGCTCTTCGACCATGGTGGTTACCAGTTTTGTTTCTCTTCTTGAGGTGGCCAAAGGTGGTGCTTGAGCTTGGGAGCTTGGTGCTAGGAGCTTGGAGTTTGCTCAAGGTGGGTTACATAACTCCTAACCCTAGCTATACTACTTCCTTTTCTTGTTGCATGTTATGTTTCACCTTGATCGGCCATGTATCTTGTTGGATACGCTTCTTGTTAGATATGTTTCTTGCTCTAGTTGGTATCTTTGATCTTGTGGATATATGTTCATGTTATAGATGTGTTCTTGACCTTGGTGGTCGAACCATATGTATAAAGTTTCTTGGGAAAAACTCCTTTCTCTCCATTTGGTCTTGAGAAGTGAGTTCGGCTCTAGTGGTATAGGCAACACCCCTCTCACTTGTTTGTTGAGAGGTGAGTCTATACTCTAGCTGCTTGGGAAACACTCTTCTCTCACCATGGATTAGAGAGGTGATCCTTGGTTGGATGTTGACCTAGTAGAGGTTGGGAGCTTGGCTGATATGGAAATGATCCATCATGTTGCCCAAGATATGTGATGGAGGTTGTGCAAAACCCCTCTCTCTTGATTGTTGAGAGGTGAGCCAACTCTCTTGATATATTAGGGTTTTGATGATGGTGATCTTGAGGTTAGTGATGACCAAGCCGAGATGAACCTTTGTGCCTTGCACGATACACCTTTGTGGTGATGTCGCCCGACACCCCTCACCTTGGGTTTAGCTTTGGCCAATATGGTCATGTTGAGTTTAGTTGTCTTTGTGCCCATCTTGATCTTGTTGGTGACCTTGAGCGATATGCCTTAACCGAGATGAACCTTTATCCTAGTAGGTGTTATCCCCTTGGTCGATATGGTACTTAGTTGTTATCTCTGTAGGTGCCTCTGTTTGGTGCCTTGGGTGACACAAGTTGGGTTGGTCTTTAGCTGCCTGATATTTGTTGAGTGGTGAAACCCTAGTGCTTACCTTAGAGGTGGTCAATTTGGTGTGCTTGATCTTGTTGGATGATAGGCTTCCTTGTGGTGCCCTTGTATCATTTGGTGATGTGTACATGGTGGGCGTTATAGCATTGGCTTGGGCACCACAATCTTGACCGTTGTAGTGGTGAGATGGTTGCCCGAAACAACCCTAACCCTAGCTAGCCGGTAGGGTCTTAGCCGATAAAGTTAGATGCCCGATACACATATAGCTTGGGTGCATGATATGTCCTCTTGACCCAGCTGCATGTTACACTCCTTGATCTTGGTTGCATGACACAACCTTTACATCTAGTTGCACAACATCCCATAGGCCTTGTTGATCGATACACTCTTGTGTTTGAGTTGGCCGACAGATGTGGCTAAGTGCCTTGGCTGACATGCCTTTAGTGAGGGTTGTTACCCTACCCGATACCACCTATGGTAAGGGTCGTGCTACCTGTCACACTTTTAGCGAGGGTAACTAGTACCTTTAGTGAGGGTTATGCTTAACCTAGAAACCCTAGCTAGTTATGTGTTGCCTTGTAATCGCACCTATGTTGTTGATATTATATGGATGATGGGTTGTGAACCAGTCCTATGCTTGATGCTTAAAGATAATGCTAGACCAGATAACAAGATACTTGTTTATGTTTATAAGATAAATGACAGAAGTGGATGCTTATGATTCCATAACCATAATGTAATTGATACAGTTGTATGCCTCATATGATTATAATCATGACATGCACATCTGCAACCCTAATGACATAATAATCAGTAAGATCTATGTCTGGTGATTTTGAGTTATCTCTCATGATGTGCATACTAACTATGCAGGTGTATCAGGTGAATTCATAACCAGGTAAGAGCTATGAGGTATATGTGTTTGAATAATGTTGCATGATGATAATTGTTGTTGATGAGATAACATGCATCACCAATATGATGAGATAGGTCTAAGGACCTGATGAGGGATGAGTGCCCAGTGAGGTGTTATCCCCTTGATGATGAGATGAGGGATTGTTATCCCAGGTGATGATGTAAAATGATGATGCCTTGAGAGGCAGTGGCTTTCTTTGATGAGGGATTGTGATCCCATGATGATGTGATAATGATAACATTAATGTAACTCAATTCCGTTTATGTTTTACAACTTGGTTGCCTCAACAATCCACTTAAAACATACTAATTAATTACAGTGGAACATATCATGTAGTTTGTCATGGCTATAGATCCATCATCGTTAGTAGCTGGTGATGGTGAAACGGGTTTTCCTGCGGGTTAACCCAGAAGCGCATATTGTTGAATATGTGTTGTTGCTCCTAGCCAAAAATAGGAGGATTAGAGTGCAACTTCGGTTGTAGACTCCAGAGCACAATTTCAGGCCTGTGGCTCAATATGTTAGAGCATGGTGAACAGGCCCATGGCTCAGGATGTGTGATAAGAGAGCATGATTGTGTTCATGGCTCAGAGCATGGTGATCATGAATGTGGCTCAATTTCACTAGCGTCGATACCTGTACCGAGGTGGGCTAGGCAGAGGGTACCCTGACCCTGTGGCTGAGGCCACTTAAGCATGAGACTGTGGTCCTGCTTGTTTTGCACTCGTGCACTGACCACGAGGTGGTGAGGTCATGGAGTACGACTCTTCCATTGACCTCTTATGGCACCATCTTGGGTTTCGCAACCGAAGGTTGGATTTGAGCGGTACGACTCACTTCCTCAGGGCATAATAATATGTAATTCAGCCGAATAGTACTTATTGCTTAAGGCAAAACATGGAACATTGGTTGAGGCCTTGCTTGTGTAGTTGATCTTGTTATACCTTGTAGTTACTCATACGTTCCTTATATTATGTGGTACGATCTTATAAATATTATCTTGTCAATCATGTTCCATAAAGAAAAATCAGGTTATATGCCTCCCAAATATATTGGTAAGATTGATGGTAATAATAGTCTTGCCCAGTATGCTGCTCTTATTATATGTCTTTACCAGCTATCTGCTATATCTGCTTTAAACCTTCTGAGGTTTTATAGTTTCGGGGGGAGTTATGTTTCTCGCTGGGACTGTGTGTCTCACCCCGTTGGTTTACAACCTTTTTAGGTGGTTGCACTAGACGTGGTGGTGGTCGTGGGGTTGCGGCTGAGCAGCAAGAAGAAGAGCAGTAGAAGGCAAGAGATGAATATGATGTTGTTTTGGTGGTTTTGTAGTAGAGTCATCCCTGTACTCTTAGGTCCTCGAAGGTGTTTTGACGATGTTTACCTGATGTAGCTTTCTATATCCTACTGCTGGCCTGATGTGGCCCGTTATGTATAAACAGGTGATGAACTCATGTGCTGACAGGACAGTTGGTTTCCCTAAGCTGTGGACATACATTAGGCTTGTAATATTTATATAACATGTTTCCTTGCTGGATCTGGATGTAATAGTTTCTTTGTTTGTCTTCTTTCCGTGATCGATTTTAATTAACCCGTATTTTCAGTAATATGTGGTTCCGCATGTTTTCGCATGTCACCTTGCTATTTGTGTGATGGCGGGGTATCACAAGATGAATAGGAGCATATAGAAACATAATCCACCTATGTACTTGTCTGTAATTAAATGGGAAACAATTGTGAGAGTCGAGGAAAATATATGAAAGAATGAAGTACCATAAACTAGAATGAATTTTCAAATGGAATATCTAACACATAAACATAAAGAGAAATATAACAGACCATTTGTCAGTTGAATAAGATTTGGACCATGAAATGAGAATGTGAAATGACCTTAACAACATAATGTGGCAATGATAATATGTAGGACTACATGAGCACGTGACTTTGATTATATATATGCAATCACTAGAATCCCAAAAGAAATATAACGTGAGAAGTATAACATAGTAAACATTATAAACTGGAAAATGAACCCTAAATAGAATTCTAAATAGAAAAGATTAAACAAGTAATTAGTTCCAAGCCAAGTGATAAAACTATTATACTAATTTGTAGATTTCTCACTTTT